>CM047811.1:21520436-22720436 GCA_026214975.1 Gentiana macrophylla | reverse complement strand
AAGAGTGAAAATAAAGACAAATAACTAAAACATTCTAAGTTTAAAGTCCTTAGTTCGACTTTCTACCCCCAATTATTCTAAGGATACTTATACCAAAGGAGAGCAAACCACTGCGTCTCCCTACAAAAATCATATGAATTGAGCACCCCTTCAAAATGGGAAAAGAAAGACAAGAGTCTCAATCCCCTCCACCAAGATTGGTTCAAAGAATCCCTCGTGCAACACAATGAAATCATGTTCCCTAAAATAAGGCATATGCCAATTAAGACTGATTCACGCACCACATAGTAACAAGTTGGCTCACAAAAGACATCCAATGACTTAAAAGCACGGACCCCTATGAGTGTCTCATTAGGGCTCAGTGAAAAAGGAGTTGATAATTCAACGAGGACAATATTCATACCTTCTTCATGGCATTCCTCAAGTGTGATTACCTTGGGAAGAGATAGTTGAGAATGCAACCCCTCATCATCTTTAATGATCCTCTCAAGTCACTTCTTGTATACCAACTGCCCTATCCGGCTTACCCGATCAACCACTTCATATTGGAAGCGGTTTTGAAAATCCTTCATTTCTTTTAGATCTTGGTTAAAATTTTTATGAAACTGAGAACTTGGAGGACTCTCCCACTCATTATTGTAGGGTGTTGTGTATAGGTTAAACAGATAAAATGGGCGTGCTCCAAAACCCATGCCACCAAAATTAAATCCTCCAAATGAGTAAGGGATAGGGCCTCTTTGGCCATAGTTATCCATACTCTACGATTCAGGGAAAAAACAAGAACACAATCAAGATATTAAGTCACTTCCACTACCGAAGTAGGTGGTGTGACTCTTCAACAAAACATCAAAATAAAAACATAAAAAATGACATAATCCTGAATACTCAGTGATTTTATGATATCAACCAATTCCCCAGCAATGGTGCTAGAAAACTTGAGGGCCAAAACAGTGACGTCCAACTTTAACCGACAGGGTACCGGGGCGGAAGCACTACATTGAAGATCAAGGTCATATCTAGTGAGGAATTGGTTATGTATCAAGACCACGGCCGTATTTAGTTCAGGTAACAAATATGGGGTGAAATTGATTATAGCTATGGAAATAAAAAAAGATAACGTTAAAAGATTTTATAAACAAAATAGCTAAACTATGGTCAAGAACACTATTCTTAACGCCTTTACTGAATCAGTAGGGACGAGTTTTAACCCACAAACCAACCACTAGTTTCTGTAGAATGTGTTTGTGAGTGCAATGTCCTAAAATAGTCCTTAGGCGCTAATACCACAGCCCAGTTACCCTATTCTCGGTTCAACAGTCCTCTATTTGGGATTTAATTGACCTTATATATATGGTTAAGAACTATGAGACGCTCCGTATCCACCGAGTTCACGGCTAAACTAAAAGAACCTTACCAAGGAAAAGGCTCTGAAAAACTCAACTAGTTCGTGCAGGGCCGGCCCGGACATTTTTTGGGCTTAAGGCCAAGTCCCGAATTGGGCCTTTTAGTTGAAGTTGTTTTTTTATTTTAAAAACATACTTATCGCGTTTTTAACATCCTTAAATACAAAATTCAATAATATAATATTCTTAATTTCTATAGTTTTCCAAACAAAAAATTAATAAAACTTGTTTGTATGTCTAATTTTTTTTTAGCCAAGTAAATTTTTTATTGGGACCTTTATCGATTGGAGTAAAAAAATTTTTGGGCATTTATCAAAAGAAAAATTAAAATTTTATATTAGGTTGGATCGGATTGAATCTACAAGGAATTTTTTTCCTTTTAACAAAACATGTACTGTTGGGCCCTCCCAGCACCGTTGGGCTTAAGACGGCCGTCTCTCTAACCTCACATGAGGGCCGGCCGTCTCTCTAACCTCACATGAGGGCCGGCCCTGAGTTCGTTCATGACAAATCTAAAACTCTAGTTCGCACACTCCCTTGCAAAATACATTGATAGAGTTCGTGTGTGTGATCAATTATTGGTTTGCGACTCCAACAATAGCATTAGGTTCAAGTTTTAGAACACAAACATTCAAAAGATTCAACTTTAAGCCCTAATCATCCTTAGATCATCATTCAAAATTAATTTCATAGTTCCATAGCATAATGGTATTAGAAAATTAGCTATGCATAGTTGAAACAACAAAACATGAAATTATAAACAAATTGACAAAAGGCATGTCACGAATCGTTACTCGAATTAACAATAAAAAGGTTGAAGCAACTCTCCACTCGAATCGTCACTTCGTTGCGTTAAAATTGCAAAATCAACCAAGAATTAATGTTGAAGCTCTAAGGAACTCTTGCAAAGAAAATAATTGTAGATCTACTTTTCTAGAGAAAATAAAAGTTTACTGCTGAAGAACACTAAATTATGAAGTTTGTGATGCTAGATTCAACCTAGGTGGGTTTTATAGGTCAAAACCGAAATAAAATAGGTGAAACTTGTGTTTTCCCATCGCCCCGGGTGTGCACCTAGTCCGTTCGGGCGCGCACCATACCTTGCTGTTTTTTTCATACTCACAGCTCCAGCACACCTTCAGTAATTCGGCGATATCTTTGCATGTAGAGCTCCGATTTGAAGGATTTAAGTTGCGATGGAAAAAATATTTAATTTCCTACAACTTTAATGAAGACGACTTTCCCGTAATGAATGTTCTGTAAGAGGCTCAAACGTATATTAAGTGACAACAAAGATGAAAACATCAACGATTCTTGATCCGTTTCAACTCTCTAGCTTCGGGTGCATGCTTCCACCTCTCAAAATCATCTTTCCATCATAGATTCCTCTAATCTCGGGATCAAAATGAACCTATATCCTGAAATATGCATAACTCCCGCAAGATACGATATACTATGAAATATGCAATGATTCACCATGACGAGATTTTAGGATTTAGTCGTCTTTGACCACAAAGTGAATGAAATGGAAAAAATGCTTCATAATTCAAATTACCCCAAAATTTTATCAAATGAGTCATAACTGGGGGTAAAATCATTTAAGAAATAAAGAAAATTTGACTCTCATCAACGGCATATCCAATCTAACGGTCGTGTCCGGTACGATATCGAGGCAATGCTTCATAGCTCGCCCACTACAGATAAGATCTTGAGCATCTGCCTCGCTGTCACTCCAGATCGTTTCAATTATAAACGCGTTATCAATGAGGCTAACTTGGCTAGGTCGCTGCATAGCACTATGCCATCCAGCCCGCCTATTTTCCAAGTCGACGTACATGAGTCTAGTTGCTTTGTCACGAATATCTTAGCTTGCCTCTTTCGAGCCCATCGCTAATTTAAGTCCGGGACGCTCCACAACACGGCATCATGTGGATCTACGCTTTCGAGCATAACGCATCTAAGTCCGGTCGCTTTGGCATGGAATCTCTCAGTTTTTCACTTCCGCGCCTATCGCTGATTTAAGTCCGGCCGCTCCACAGCACGGCACCTCACAACAAGTCACCTTCGAGCCATAAACATTGTTAAGGTCGCTTGCTATCTCAGTACGGCACGGTGATTAAGCTCAAGAGCCTTACGCTAACTTAGCAGGTCCCTCTATAGCAGTAATCTCGAAATACGGTAAATCAAGTCGCCTACAACTCTACTCCATGAATTATATTTGTGCAACGAAGTGCTCACAGAGTAATAGGCCATTGATTTGCCAACCTAAGAAAAGAGTCCGCGGATTCACACTGGGCCTCTACGTAGGCTCAATAATGAATAGGGTCTTCGGCTCTATCAGTCCACACCATCATAAGCCGATATGAGCAATCAGTCCGCACATTCATAAGCCGGTATGAGCAATCAGTCCGTCTTCGGCCCAAGCCCTCTTGACTAGGCAAACAAAGTTCATGCACGATGGTTTTAAGGCGAAGAATCTGCAACGGTTTTGAGCAAGCTCGCCTAATCGAGGTGTCACATCGTGCACGTTGTTAATTCTGATTAATTATGCCTTAATTACCATCATTTGTAACCACCGACTCTTTGCCCCTATAAATAGCGCCATTTGTATCCTGAAAAGGGGATTGAATAATCAATACAAGCAGACAACCTCTACCAATTTGTCGACAGACGAGCTCTCCATTTACAGCTTTCAAGTCATCATATTTTATTTATATTGTTCTTGAGCACCACCACACAATTATCAGAAAAATCACTTACCTCCGCTAGAATTCCATCACTAATATTAAAAAATCCTATTTGTGAAACGCCCGACCGTATAAGAAAATCAACGTTTTCTGTTATTTTTAAAATGTATAGCTTTTCTTAGTATTATATTTTAAATCATAATCACAAAATTTCTTTTCTACTTTTGTTCAACAAAATTTTTCTATTCTTGCTAACATATATCTTATTATATATTTTCAAGGAAAAAACTGTCAATTGGACCCGTTTCCCAACTGACCCGGCCCAAACCAGCGAAATAACAAAAAAAAAAAAAAAAAAAAAAAAGAGAACATTTCGCAGTCAGTTTTTCTCATCCCATGTTCTTCCCATTCCCATCATTCATTTTCTGATAAAACTTCCAAACTTCCAGCCATGTTCTCCTCTCTCCCTCCACTCTCGGCAAACTTTCAACCCATCTTCCGGCCCTATAACCACCTTCCCCATTTTCTGAAAAACGGTGGATTAGGTTGGGTTCTATCAGATGGGCAAATTAAAAATACCGTGCCTTCTTTCCTTTTATTCCAATCTCGGTTTTTCCAATTCCGGTAATGCTGTGCCGAAGAAGGTTTTTCCGATTCCTGTAATTTTTGATTATAATATAAGAGTATACAAAAATGGCAGGGACCTGTCATAAATTGCTGCAAATTATATGTTCCGTCTGAAAAAATCTATCTTTTTGGGTCCATTTAAAGCTACATTAATTTTTGCAATCTTCACTCATTTCCGCAATTGGTTGTGAAGTGAAGGAATTAGAAAGAAAAAACATGGAAGCTGTCTTAGCTTCTAAATGGTTTTTACTTTGCATGCTTTTGATTTCAATTTGTTGAGTTTATCATTTTTACGTTTCTTGTTGATAATAAAGCTCTTATTATCAATGGCCAAAGAAGAATTTTATTTTCTGGCTCCATACATTATCCAAGAAGCACCCCTGATGTATGAACATATATTCATTTTTTTTTAAAAAAAAATTTGGGTACCCATTTTTTGAAGGTTTGTGTTGTGAATGATGAATGCAGATGTGGGAACTGGGAAGGGCTAATACAGAAAGCAAAAGATGGAGGCTTGGATTGTATTGATACTTATGTTATGTCTTTTGGAATCTTCATGAACCTTCTCCTGGACATGTAATTTATCAATTCCTCCTTTTTTTTTTAAATTTAAAAAACTTTGTTTCCTGCACTCTGTAGTTGAAATGTTTTCACTTTATTCCAGGGGATTTCCAGTTTGGTTAAAGTATGTTCCGAATATAGAGTTTCGGACTAACTGTAATATTCCGATTTTCGGGAAAGGGCAGACGTGTCATTTTGCGAAGACGAAATATTATTATTTCTTTTTCTTTTAGGGGAGTTAAGTATTTCTCTGTTTATATATATATATTTAGGGGATTATTCTGATTTTTGGTAATTAAGGGCAATTAGGGGAAAAGGGACTATTTTGGATTGTGTATTTAAGGAAAATTAACACACAATGGCCCCATAACCTAATCAAAGTCAGAATTCAGCGTGTGTGCCTTCCTTCTCTGCGCATTCTTGAGAGGAGAAAAGGTTAGGAGAGTTTTTCTTTTATCCAAGGCGATTCTTGACCGTTTTCAGATCGGATGAGAGATTTGGAACAGTCGTGAGGTGAGCGTCGTTCGGTTATCAGTCCAAGGGAAGTGCAGCAGCCTTCAAGGTATTCGAGATCAGTTTTGTGGCTGCAATTAGGTAAGAAACTCTTCCTATGATTTCGGTTATAATTCGTAAGGTTTAGATTGTGATTTGGAGACTTGTAGATGCTAGTAAAAGATGTGTTTATGTTGATCGAAGGATCCAAGATGCTATGGTTGATTGGATATAGTTTCTACGTCTTTATGGGTTTAATTCAATGCTAATTATGTTAGAAACGGTGCAGAAAATCGAGTTTCGTCGATTTTAGCGTTTTGGGAAAACCCAGGTGGACGAGCGTCTGGCCTCTCTGGACGGGCGTCTACTTGGGGCACATTTCGGACGAGCGTCTGGCTTTTCTGGACGGGCGTTTGAAGTGTTGTTTTACATTCAGGATTGAAACTGTTTTAGGTGGATGGGCGTCTGGGTATAGTGGACGGGCATCCATTTCGGACGGGCGTCCAATAAGGTTCAAACGGCCGTCCAGAGCCTTAGACGGGCGTCTAGTTTGTTTTGTCATTCTTCCTTTGTTGGTTGTTGTTCAGCCTTATAAGCATGATTTAGCTTTATGAAACCTTTATATATGATATATTAAATGGTACAAACTTGAACAAGCCTGAATTGAACTTCTGATTCGTTCAGTTAAAACACCGAATGTACTCTTAATGGGAGTTGAAGTTCGGATCCGTCGGAAGGGCATGATTGGCTTGTGCTTTGATGAATTAGCATTCATCAATATCTGTGTAATTGCTAGGCCTTGTTAGTGTCTAGCGGTCTAGAAAGAGAGTAGTTAATGTGAGGGATATTAATTGAAAACACTTAGGTGGTTAGTTAATCATCTTAATAAAATACGTACTTGACTAGTAAAAGATTAAACAACATGTCTCTCTTGGATAGGCACCAGTCTATATCGCGATGTGTGTGCTACCTCTTAAGGTGGAAGAACTCCGTAGGTCAAAAAAACCCTAAGTGCGGAGGGACTCCGCTGAGGTGTGCGTACTATCGGAGTCTACCTTTTCTAGACTGTTGGATACGTTGAAAAAGAACCAGTTGTTTGCTAAGTTTTCGAAGTGTGACTTTTGGTTGAAACAGGTCAGTTTCTTGGGACATGTCATTTCTGGAGATGGCATAGAAGTTGACCCAGCAAAGATCGAGGTAGTTGAGAATTGGCCCAAACCTACCACAGTTTCAGAAGTAAGGAGTTTTCTTGGTTTGGCTGGCTACTATAGGAAGTTCGTGCAAGACTTTTCAAAGATAGCTACCCCACTCACTAAACTTACACAGAAGAATGTGAAGTTCGAATGGACTAGCGAGTGTGATGCAGCTTTTCATACCTTGAAGGATAGGTTGACTACGGCCCAAAGTGTTGGCGAAGCCCGGAGATCTTCGATAACTATGATGTCTACACAGACGCCTCGGGACAGGGCTTAGGTTGTGTCTTGATGCAGGGAGGAAAAGTGATTGCTTATGCATCTAGACAACTGAAGGTGCATGAGAAGAACTACCCGACATACGACTTAGAGTTAGCAGCGGTAGTGTTTGCATTAAAGACTTGGAGGCACTACTTGTATGGAGTTAAGGCAAGGATCTTCACCGACCACAAAAGTTTAAAGTACTTCTTCACGCAAGAGAATATGAATATGAGGCAGAGGAGATGGTTAGAGTTCGTGAAGGACTATGATTTGGATATCCAGTACCATCCAGGCAAAGCCAATGTAGTGGCAGATGCTTTAAGCAGGAAACCAGTGTTTGCAGTTTCAAGCGTCGAAGATGTGGTAGAAAAGTTAGATGGATCGGGAATCGTGAGTTTTGATCAGATTGAGAACGGATAGATTCGTGGCGCCGTTGTTAGCAAGATCGGAGTTAATGGATGACATTCGGGAAAAGCAAGATGACGACCCAGCTTTGGTTGATCTGAAGCGAGTTGCTAGGAAGAAGCCTACAGTGGGTTATGTCTTGGACAAGAATGGGAACCTTTGGTACCAGGATCGTTTGTGTGTGCCTAATGTTGGCAACTTAAGACAGAGGGTTATGGAAGAGGCACATAGGATTGCTTTTGCAGTTCATCCAGGTGCTACTAAGATGTACCGAGACTTGAAGGAGAAGTTTTGGTGGCCTTCGATGAAGGTAGAAATAGCCAAGTTCGTGGCAGAGTGTGACATTTGTCAGAAGGTGAAGGCATAGCATAGAAGACCAGGGGGAATGCTTAAGCCCTTGGATATCCCCGAATGGAAATGGGATAAGATCACGATGGACTTCATCACAGGTTTACCTAAGACGAGAGGCGGTCATGATGCGATCTGTGTAATTGTGGATAGATTGACCAAATCTGCCCATTTCTTACCATATAAGGTTGATATGCCTCTGAAGAAGATGACGACACTATACTTGGATAATATAGTGAAGTTACACGGAGTTCCTATCTCTATAGTCTCGGACCGAGATAGTCGATTTGTCAGTCGGTTTTGGAACAGTTTGCAAGAAGCCTTTGGAACCAAGTTGGACTTAAGTACGGCCTTTCATCCTCAGACAGATGGGCGATACCGAGGGGACCATCCAAACGCTCGAGGACATGCTAAGAGCTTGTGTTTTGGAAGTAGGTGGATCATGGGATGACTACCTACCGGTAGCAGAATTTGCCTACAATAATAGTTATCATGCAAGTATAGGCATGCCGCCGTTTGAAGCGTTGTATGGGAGAAGATGTCGAACGCCGCTGTTTTGGGATGAAGTCGGGGAAAGACTGATCACAGGGCCGGAAATGGTTGAACAAGCTAAGGAAAGGGTCCAGTTAGTTAAGAAGAATCTGAAGGCAGCTCAAGACAGGCAGAAAAGTTGGGCAGACGTTAGAAGAAGACCGCTTGAGTTCGAAGTCGGTGATAGAGTGTATCTGCGAGCTTCACCGATGAAGGGAGTGAAACGTTTTGGACAAAAGGGAAAGCTAAGTCCAAGGTATGTTGGACCTTTTGAAATTTTGGAAAGGATTGGAACCTTAGCTTACAAGCTTAAGTTACCGGAATCGATGTCAAGGGTCCATAGTGTGTTTCACGTTGCGATGTTGAAGAAGTGTCTGACGAGGAAGGATGTTGAAACTACAATTGATCCGGAAATTCTACAAGACAATCTTGCTTATGATGAGAGACCAATCAAGATTTTGGACCGGAAAGAAAAGATGATAAAGAGAAGGATGATTCCATTGGTTTTGGTTCAGTGGAGTAATCATTCACCCGAGGAGGCAACTTGGGAGGATGAAGGTGATATGATCAGTGAATTCCAAGAGTTTGGTTGTCTACCAGGTATGTTCTAGTTTCGAGGACGAAACTCCTTTTAAGGGGGGAGGAATGTAATATTCCGATTTACGGGAAAGGGCAGACGTGTCATTTTGCGAAGACGAAATATTATTATTTCCTTTTCTTTTAGGGGAGTTAAGTAT
The DNA here is from genome assembly GCA_026214975.1 of Gentiana macrophylla. Classification (NCBI taxonomy): domain Eukaryota; kingdom Viridiplantae; phylum Streptophyta; class Magnoliopsida; order Gentianales; family Gentianaceae; genus Gentiana; species Gentiana macrophylla. Next base: position 22,711,191 of record CM047811.1, on the reverse strand, counting down.
TTATCTGTTTATATATATATATATATATATATATATATTTAGGGGATTATTCTGATTTTTGGTAATTAAGGGCAATTAGGGGAAAAGGGACTATTTTGGATTGTGTATTTAAGGAAAATTAACACACAATGGCCCCATAACCTAATCAAAGTCAGAATTCAGCGTGTGTGCCTTCCTTCTCTGCGCATTCTTGAGAGGAGAAAAGGTTAGGAGAGTTTTTCTTTTATCTGAAGCAGTTCTTGACCGTTTTGAGATCGGACGAGAGATTTGGAACAATCGTGAGAGAGCGTTGTTCGGTTATCACCCAAGGAAGTGCAAAGAGCCTTCAAGGTATTGAGATCGATTTTGTGGCTGCAATTAGGTAAGAAACTCTTCCTATGATTTCGGTTATAATTCGTAAGGTTTAGATTGTGATTTGGAGACTTGTAGATGCTTGTAAAAGATGTGTTTTATGTTGATCGAAGGATCCTAGATGCTACGGTTGACTGGATATAGTTTCTACGTCTTTCTGGGTTTAATTCGATGCTAATTATGTTAGAAACGGTGCAGAAAATCGAGTTTCATCGATTTTAGCGTTTTGGGAAAACCCAGGTGGACGAGCGTCTGGCCTCTCTGGACGGGCGTCTACTTGGGGCACATTTCGGACGAGCGTCTTGCTTTTCTGGACGGGCGTTTGAAGTGTTGTTTTACATTCAGGATTGAAACTGTTTTAGGTGGACGGGCGTCTGGGTATAGTGGACGGGCGTCCAATAAGGTTCAGACGGGCGTCCAGAGCCTTAGACGGGCGTCTAGTTTGTTTTGTCATTCTTCCTTTGTTGGTTGTTGTTCAGCCTTATAAGCATGATTTAGCTTTATGAAACCTTTATATATGATATATTAAATGGTACAAACTTGAACAAGCCTGAATTGAACTTCTGATTCGTTCAGTTAAAACACCGAATGTACTCTTAAAGGGAGTTGAAGTTCGGATCCGTCGGAAGGGCATGATAGGCTTGTGCTTTGATGAATTAGCATTCATCAATGTCTGTGTAATTTCTAGGCCTTGTTAGTGTCTAGCGATCTAGGAAGAGAGTAGTTAATGTGAGGGATATTAATTGAAAACACTTAGGTGGTTAGTTAATCATCTTAATAAAATACGTACTTGACTAGTAAAAGATTAAACAACATGTCTCTCTTGGATAGGCACCAGTCTATATCGTGATGTGTGTGCTACCTCTGAAGGTGGAAGAACTCCGTAGGTCAAAAAAACCCTAAGTGCGCAGGGACTCCGCTGAGGTGTGCGTACTATCGGAGTCTACCTTTTCTAGACTTTGTGGATATTGGTGTGATCCACTAATATGTTGCCAAGAATATCCCCAGCTTGGATATGCGTAGTGCCCTTGAGTGCGGTTGTAACATAGATAAGTTAAGTAGAAACGGTTAGTCAGTTCATGTTGATGGACATGAGATGAACCCTAGATTGAGTCGGTCACACGTAATCAACTAAGCCTTTAATTATCGTTACTTTATAAATTATAATTGATGTCATAGCTTCTCTTTCTTATTGAGTACGTTGTACTTACCTCAAATGCATGTTTTCTATGTGTTTGGGGGTGAGAAGACGAACAGGTAGATAACGTTTTCGAGGAAGAATTCGATGATGACGTTTGAAGACGCTTCATTGAAGAGTTTACATTTATTCATTTCTTATTCTTTAATGGATTGTTTTAGACTTTTGGTCCTTCGAGACTTGTAGTACCGTTACATTCCTTTTGGGTTTCGTACTTTTCCTTAAATGTAATACGTTACATTTTCACCTTTAGATTTCATTTCTATTCTTGGTTGTTGAAATTTTTATACCCGAGTCTTTTGCTTCCGTTTGCTTATTTTTGATACGACGTAGTAGAGGCTTACGTATAAAGTGAATTTGTTTTTATTTTATACGTGCCGAACGTTCCTTTTCCGGATAAGGACTCGGTGTCCGGGAACGGGGCGTTACAGTTGGTATCAGAGAGAAGCGTCTTTTAGGCTTCCTTTCTTGTAAGATAAGTGTCCTCTAGATCTTTTAGTGACGTTCTGGTTGTCTTTGATCATCAGGATGGTGTTCACGAGAACTAGAGCGGGTGCAGAGACTTCGAGAGTTCGACGGTCAAGTCCAACGCCAGTGGTAGGAGGCGGTGCCCTGAGACAGATCCCACCACCCCAGCGGAGCTTATCGCCACCACATCTTACCGCGACACCCACACCCAGGTCTCAGCATGGTTTGTCACCGAGGCCACATCAGGAGCAACCTCCACGATGGCACGTGGGGAGTTCAGTTCAGTTTTCCTCAGTGAGTGAAGTTCCAACAGGGTTTGTACCACCGGTAAGCTACCCTCCACCAGTCAGTGTTTATCCTCCACCAGTTAGCGTTTACCCTCCGCCAGTGAGCCACCCCTCACCACTAGTGTTTCACCAAAGAAGATCGGTCTTTCTACCCACCCTGCGCAGTCATACCTCGACCTCTTGTACCACTTTCATCACGGTTTGACCATCGCCAAGTCTTTGGTTACCCACCCTTTGGTTTTCAACAGCCTCCACCAATCCTCAAGACCACCGTAACTACTATCGTGATACTACCCTTTTCGATCCCGAACCTCAAGCGATTCCACCTTACCCATAGCAATGATAGCATCAAAGCAGTAATTACCTTTTGGTTACCCTCCGGTTTACCCACCAGTTCCACGGTTAGACCGATTTTTGAGCAAGCACCGGTGGCAGATTGGTACACAAGATTGAGAAGGAATCGGGTCGAAAACTTCTATGGGAATGTAGAGCATTCAAAGGTGAGGAATGGATAAGGAGTTTTGAGAAGGCATGCGCAGAACATACATGTTCTGAAAAGCAGAGATGGCACGACTAAGCGGTTAGTTTTCTCTTGGGTGCAAAGTGAAGCATGGATAGATGCCATACTGAGTAGCAATAGCAAAGTAATGTGATGGGAAGCTTTTAAGGCTTTGTTTTATAATGAGTACTTCCTGTATGACAAGAGATGAGATAAGGCGAGCCGATTCTTAAAGCTCAAGCGAGGTATTCATCTAACGGTATCTCAGGTATACCAATAGGTTTAATGAGTCGGGGAAGGTTCTATCCCGAACTTATGAAAGTGGAAGAGAGGAAGATGGCCTCTATAAGGAAGGTTTAGCTCATGAGATCTGATCAGGCATGTTGGAATTCACCGCAAGGAATATGGCAGAGTTACACAATAAAGCCTTGGAGGTTGAGACCTTCAGGAAGAAGGCTACAGTCGTGATTGGAAACAAGAGGAATTTCGGGACTAGCCAGGGCAATTATCGAGGAGCACCACAACAGAACGCCAAGAAAACTACAGCGCCTGCGGCAGCTAAGGCCCCAACCAGTGCACCTCTGTGTCCTAAGTGCAACAGGAATCATTCAGGCGAGTGCAAGCAGAATACAAATGGTTGCTACGTTTGTGGAGAACCAGGACACTTTTCTAGAGCGTGTCCAAACAAGGGAAACAAGGGCAGTTCGAGCCAAGGAGGTGGTAGGAACGGCCCGAGTCGACAGGTTCGAGTTTTTGCAGCGGATGCTAGAGATGCAGAACCAGAGGATGATGTTATCTCAGGTACCTTGTTGTTATTTTATTTTATTAAGATATTTTTATAGCACGTTTATTCATGCTGTAATTGTATTTAAATGAATGAATGTGCACCTTAGGTACGGTAATGTTAGATAATCTAGTGGTCAGAGCTTTGTTCGATACGGGAGCGTCTAACACTTTTGTGTCGAGCAAGGTAGCTAAGAAGTTGAGTTTACCCTCGGAACCTTTAAGGAACACGTTGGAGATTACAACACGGTTAGGGAAGGTAACAAAGGTAACTAGGATGATACCTCAAGTGGAAGTTCGAGTTGGATCGTATCGATGCAAGAGCGACTTCACGGTTTTAGACTTTTCAGACTTTGATGTTATTCTTGGGATAGATTGGCTATCCGAGAATTTTGTCCACTTGGATTGTAGAGAGAAGAAAGTGACTTTCAAAGTACCCGGGAAATCAGACAAGACTTATCAGAGAAACGTGTACAAGCCGAGTAAGAAGCGACATCCTATCATTTCAGCAGTCAAGGCAATTAAGGCTTGTCAGAAGGGTTGTGAAGGCTACTTGTTGTACGCAGTGGATGTGGAACAAGTGAAGCCTAAGCTAGAAGAAACTCCAGTAGTGAGGGAGTACCCCGAGGTATTTCCGGAAGAATTACCGGGAAACATGCCGGACAGGGAGATTGAGTTTGAGATCAAGTTGGTACCCGGAGCGGCACCAGTTGCCAAGGCACCCTATAGAATGGCACCGGCTGAGTTAAAAGAGTTGAAAGCACAGCTTAAGGATATGCTGGAAAGGAACATAATTCAGCCCAGTACTTCACCTTGGGGAGCCCCAGTGTTGTTTGTCAAGAAGAAAGATGGTAGCATGAGGATGTGTATCGACTACAGGGCGTTGAATAACCTTACCATCAAGAATAAGTATCCCTTGCCGAGGATAGATGATCTGTTCAATCAGTTGCAAGGCAAGAAAGTGTTCTCTAGGATTGATCTTAGGTCTGGTTATCATCAGTTGAAGATCAGGGTAGCAGATATACCGAAGACGGCCTTCAGTATGAGATATGGACATTATGAGTTCTTAGTTATGCCTTTTGGACTCACTAATGCTCCATCTGCATTCATGGATTTGATGCAGCGAGTTTTTATGCCATACTTGGATAAGTTTGTGATAGTGTTCATAGACGACATCCTAGTATATTCTAAGGATGTGAAGGAACACGAGGAACACTTAAGGACAGTGTTGGATACGTTGAAAAAGAACCAGTTGTTTGCTAAGTTTTCGAAGTGTGACTTTTGGTTGAAACAGGTCAGTTTCTTGGGACATGTCATTTCTGGAGATGGCATAGAAGTTGACCCAGCAAAGATCGAGGTAGTTGAGAATTGGCCCAAACCTACCACAGTTTCAGAAGTAAGGAGTTTTCTTGGTTTGGCTGGCTACTATAGGAAGTTCGTGCAAGACTTTTCAAAGATAGCTACCCCACTCACTAAACTTACACAGAAGAATGTGAAGTTCGAATGGACTAGCGAGTGTGATGCAACTTTTCATACCTTGAAGGATAGGTTGACTACGGCCCCAGTGTTGGCAGTTCCGGAGATCTTCGATAACTATGATGTCTACACAGACGCCTCGGGACAGGGCTTAGGTTGTGTCTTGATGCAGGGAGGAAAAGTGATTGCTTATGCATCTAGACAACTGAAGGTGCATGAGAAGAACTACCCGACACACGACTTAGAGTTAGCAGCGGTAGTGTTTGCATTAAAGACTTGGAGGCACTACTTGTATGGAGTTAAGGCAAGGATCTTCACCGACCACAAAAGTTTAAAGTACTTCTTCACGCAAGAGAATCTGAATATGAGGCAGAGGAGATGGTTAGAGTTCGTGAAGGACTATGATTTGGATATCCAGTACCATCCAGGCAAAGCCAATGTAGTGGCAGATGCTTTAAGCAGGAAACCAGTGTTTGCAGTTTCAAGCGTCGAATATGTGGTAGAAAAGTTAGATGGACTGGGAATCAGTAGTTTTGATCAGATTGAGGAACGACAGTTCGTGGCGCCGTTGTTAGCAAGATCGGAGTTAATGGATGACATTCGGGAAAAGCAAGATGACGACCCAGCTTTGGTTGATCTGAAGCGAGTTGCTAGGGAGAAGCCTACAGTGGGTTATGTCTTGGACAAGAATGGGAACCTTTGGTACCAGGATCGTTTGTGTGTGCCTAATGTTGGCAACTTAAGACAGAGGGTTATGGACGAGGCACATAGGATTGCTTTTGCAGTTCATCCAGGTGCTACTAAGATGTACCGAGACTTGAAGGAGAAGTTTTGGGGGCCTTCGATGAAGGTAGAAATAGCCAAGTTCGTGGCAGAGTGTGACATTTGTCAGAAGGTGAAGGCATAGCATAGAAGACCAGGGGGAATGCTTAAGCCCTTAGATATCCCCGAATGGAAATGGGATAAGATCACGATGGACTTCATCACAGGTTTACCTAAGACGAGAGGCGGTCATGATGCGATCTGTGTAATTGTGGATAGATTGACCAAATCTGCCCATTTCTTACCATATAAGGTTGATATGCCTCTGAAGAAGATGACGACACTATACTTGGATAATATAGTGAAGTTACACGGAGTTCCTATCTCTATAGTCTCGGACCGAGATAGTCGATTTGTCAGTCGGTTTTGGAACAGTTTGCAAGAAGCCTTTGGAACCAAGTTGGACTTAAGTACGGCCTTTCATCCTCAGACAGATGGACAGTCTGAGGGGACCATCCAAACGCTCGAGGACATGCTAAGAGCTTGTGTTTTGGAAGTAGGTGGATCATGGGATGACTACCTACCGGTAGCAGAATTTGCCTACAATAATAGTTATCATGCAAGTATAGGCATGCCGCCGTTTGAAGCGTTGTATGGGAGAAGATGTCGAACGCCATTTGTTTTGGGATGAAGTCGGGAAAAAGGCGGATCTGGGCCGGAAATGGTTGAACAAGCTAAGGAAAGGGTCCGATTAGTTAAGAAGAATCTGAAAGCGACTCAAGACAAGCGAGAAAAGTTGGGCGCGTTAGAAGAAGACCGCTTGAGTTCAAGTCGGTGATAGAGTGTATCTGCGAGCTTCACCGATGAAGGGAGTGAAACGTTTTGGACAAAAGGGAAAGCTAAGTCCAAGGTATGTTGGACCTTTTGAAATTTTGGAAAGGATTGGAACCTTAGCTTACAAGCTTAAGTTACCGGAATCGATGTCAAGGGTCTATAGTGTGTTTCACGTTGCGATGTTGAAGAAGTGTCTGACGAGGAAGGATGTTGAAACTACAATTGATCCGGAAATTCTACAAGACAATCTTGCTTATGATGAGAGACCAATCAAGATTTTGGACCGGAAAGAAAAGATGATAAAGAGAAGGATGATTCCATTGGTTTTGGTTCAGTGGAGTAATCATTCACCCGAGGAGGCAACTTGGGAGGATGAAGGTGATATGATCAGTGAATTCCAAGAGTTTGGTTGTCTACCAGGTATGTTCTAGTTTCGAGGACGAAACTCCTTTTAAGGGGGGAGGAATGTAATATTCTGATTTACGGAAAAGGGCAGACGTGTCATTTTGCGAAGACGAAATATTATTATTTCCTTTTCTTTTAGGGGAGTTAAGTATTTATCTGTTTATATATATATATTTAGGGGATTATTCTGATTTTTGGTAATTAAGGTCAATTAGGGGAAAAGGGACTATTTTGGATTGTGTATTTAAGGAAAATTAACACACAATGGCCCCATAACCTAATCAAAGTCAGAATTCAGCGTGTGTGCCTTCCTTCTCTGCGCATTCTTGAGAGGAGAAAAGGTTAGGAGAGTTTTTCTTTTATCTGAAGCAGTTCTTGACCGTTTTCAGATCGGACGAGAGATTTGGAACAGTCGTGAGGAGAGCGTTGTTCGGTTATCAGTCCAAGGGAAGTGCAGCAGGCCTTCAAGGCTGTTCAGATCAGTTTTGTGGCTGCAATTAGGTAAGAAACTCTTCCTATGATTTCGGTTATAATTCGTAAGGTTTAGATTGTGATTTGGAGACTTGTAGATGCTAGTAAAAGATGTGTTTTATGTTGATCGAAGGATCCTAGATGCTACGGTTGACTGGATATAGTTTCTACGTCTTTCTGGGTTTAATTCGATGCTAATTATGTTAGAAACGGTGCAGAAAATCGAGTTTCATCGATTTTAGCGTTTTGGGAAAACCCAGGTGGACGAGCGTCTGGCCTCTCTGGACGGGCGTCTACTTGGGGCACATTTCGGACGAGCGTCTTGCTTTTCTGGACGGGCGTTTGAAGTGTTGTTTTACATTCAGGATTGAAACTGTTTTAGGTGGACGGGCGTCTGGGTATAGTGGACGGGCGTCCATTTCGGACGGGCGTCCAATAAGGTTCAGACGGGCGTCCAGAGCCTTAGACGGGCGTCTAGTTTGTTTTGTCATTCTTCCTTTGTTGGTTGTTGTTCAGCCTTATAAGCATGATTTAGCTTTATGAAACCTTTATATATGATATATTAAATGGTACAAACTTGAACAAGCCTGAATTGAACTTTCGATTCATTCGATTAAAACACCGAATGTACTCTTAAAGGAGTTGAAGTTCGGATCCGTCGGAAGGGCATGATAGGCTTGTGCTTTGATGAATTAGCATTCATCAATGTGCGTGTAATTTCTAGGCCTTGTTAGTGTCTAGCGATCTAGGAAGAGAGTAGTTAATGTGAGGGATATTAATTGAAAACACTTAGGTGGTTAGTTAATCATCTTAATAAAATACGTACTTGACTAGTAAAAGATTAAACAACATGTCTCTCTTGGATAGGCACCAGTCTATATCGCGATGTGTGTGCTACCTCACGAAGGTGGAAGAACTCCGTGGAGTCAAAAACCCTAAGTGCGGAGGGACTCCACTGAGGTGTGCGTACTATCGAGTCTACCTTTTCTAGACTTTGTGGATATTGGTGTGATCCACTAATATGTTGCCAAGAATATCCCCAGCTTGGATATGCGTAGTGCCCTTGAGTGCGGTTGTAACATAGATAAGTTAAGTAGAAACGGTTAGTCAGTTCATGTTGATGGACATGAGATGAACCCTAGATTGAGTCGGTCACACGTAATCAACTAAGCCTTTAATTATCGTTACTTTATAAATTATAATTGATGTCATAGCTTCTCTTTCTTATTGAGTACGTTGTACTTACCTCAAATGCATGTTTTCTATGTGTTTGGGGGTGAGAAGACGAACAGGTAGATAACATTTTCGAGGAAGAATTCGATGATGACGTTTGAAGACGCTTCATTGAAGAGTTTACATTTATTCATTTCTTATTCTTTAATGGATTGTTTTAGACTTTTGGTCATTCGAGACTTGTAGTACCGTTACATTCCTTTTGGGTTTCGTACTTTTCCTTAAATGTAATACGTTACATTTTCACCTTTAGATTTCATTTCTATTCTTGGCTGTTGAAATTTTTATACCCGAGTCTTTTGTTTCCGTTTGCTTATTTTTGATACGACGTAGTAGAGGCTTACGTATAAAGTGAATTTATTTTTATTTTATACGTGCCGAACGTTCCTTTTCCGGATAAGGACTCGGTATCCGGGAAGGGGGCGTTACACTAACAATCAACCTTTTAAGGTATCTGTCTGAATTGGCACTAAACAAAAGAGAACATTTCGCAGTCAGTTTTTCTCATCCCATGTTCTTCCCATTCCCATCATTCATTTTCTGATAAAACTTCCAAACTTCCAGCCATGTTCTCCTCTCTCCCTCCACTCTCGGCAAACTTTCAACCCATCTTCCGGCCCTATAACCACCTTCCCCATTTTCTGAAAAATGGTGGATTAGGTTGGGTTCTATCAGATGGGCAAATTAAAAATACCGTGCCTTCTTTCCTTTTATTCCAATCTCGGTTTTTCCAATTCCGGTAATGCTGTGCCGAAGAAGGTTTTTCCGATTCCTGTAATTTTTGATTATAATATAAGAGTATACAAAAATGGCAGGGACCTGTCATAAATTGCTGCAAATTATATGTTCCGTCTGAACAAATCTATCTTTTTGGGTCCATTTAAAGCTACATTAATTTTTGCAATCTTCACTCATTTCCGCAATTGGTTGTGAAGTGAAGGAATTAGAAAGAAAAAACATGGAAGCTGTCTTAGCTTCTAAATGGTTTTTACTTTGCATGCTTTTGATTTCAGCTGTTGAGTTTATCATTTGCAGTGTTACTGTTGATAATAAAGCTCTTATTATCAATGGCCAAAGAAGAATTTTATTTTCTGGCTCCATACATTATCCAAGAAGCACCCCTGATGTATGAACATATATTCATTTTTTTTTTATAAAAATTTTGGGTACCCATTTTTTGAAGGTTTGTGTTGTGAATGATGAAATAGAAAAAAATGATGAATGCAGATGTGGGAACTGGGAAGGGCTAATACAGAAAGCAAAAGATGGAGGCTTGGATTGTATTGATACTTATGTTATGTCTTTTGGAATCTTCATGAACCTTCTCCTGGACATGTAATTTAACAATTCCTCCCTTTTTTTTAAATTTAAAAACTTTGTTTCCTGCACTCTGTAGTTGAAATGTTTTCACTTTATTCCAGGGGATTTCCAGTTTGGTTAAAGTATGTTCCGAATATAGATTTTCGGACTAACAATCAACCTTTTAAGGTATCTGTCTGAATTGGCACTAAACAAAATAGATTCTCTTATTAATTTTTTGTTTAATGTTTTGGCAGATGGCAATGCAAGGTTTTACTCAAAAAATTGTCCAAATGATGAAGAATGAAAGGTTGTTTCAATCTCAAGGAGGCCCAATCATTCTTTCCCAGGTTTTTTCTTGCTAAATTTGTCCGGTTTTTAAGCCTAAAATCTACAATGTCTTCACCTTCAATAACTTATTTTGTCTTATTTTGGTGTAATGAATTAAACTACAGATTGAGAATGAGTATGGACAAGAAAGCAAATCATATGGAAAAGCAGGGCATGCATACATGACTTTCAATGCTAAAATGGTCATTGAATTATATACTGGTGTCCCATGGGTTATGTGCAAGGAAGATGATGCCCCCGATCCCGTGGTTAGCACTCACTTTTATTTATCAATTATTATTCTCTAATCATGCTTCTTGGCATAGCAATCATGATTATCAGCATGCTTATATTCATTACTTATCACTTTTCCAAAAGATTGTTTCAGTTCAAAGTTCTGCTTTTTTTTCTTTTTTCCATTCCATGTTTATGTGTACTATTAATCCATTCATAATCAGTTCTGTTGACAGATTAGTACGTGCAACGGTTTTTACTGTGATTATTTTGTTCCTAACAAACAATATAAACCTACTATTTGGACAGAAGATTGGACTGGTTGGTGAGTTACACCTCAAGTTTATGCAGGAAGCAATCACTTGCATCGAAGGGATCCGGAAGCCCGTCATAGTTGGTGTCCACGGGGCTTGCATAGGAGGGGGAATTGATATTATTACTGCGTGTGACATAAGGTTTTGTCTATGCAGACGATTTTTTGGTGTGATGTATGGATTTGGCGATGGCTGCGGATTTAGGGACATTTGAGGCTTCCGTCGATTGTTGGATTTGGAAATGCAGGTTCAAGCCAAGGAACTTGGGTTGGTTTCTAGGGTTTTGAAAATAAAAAAACGCTATGGACGCCTTGTGTCTTCGCTATTCTTTGAAGGTAAACATTCTAATGCTCTCTGTCCTTTGAATTGAATAAAGTTGTCGACTTTTAAGTTTGTATGTATATTTCTTAGAAGAAGATCGCATTTATATGCTTTACTGTTATTAAATATCATAAAGGTTAAATGCAATGCAGTGCTTTCATTGATAAAACTGCAAAGAGTGATTGAAAGAAGCAAAAAAAGGAAGAAAGATTTGAACTAATTTGATGCAGTGTTAAGAAAGGGTCTCTTGAATGTATATTGTAGAGGGATAAGAGGATAATAAGGTAGCCGAAAATCTCTGAGCAAGTAAGAAAGCCACATGATTTCAACATCGCAATCGTAGTCTGTTTTTCAGATCGTCAACTAATAAGAGCTCATCCAAGAAACTTATAATCGATCGTCAGGTTCGATCCAATCTGGATTTTAGTTGGCACGAGCATCACTTGAGTTTGAAGTTCTTATAAGTTTTTGTGGTGAATGTAGGAAATTTAGCCGAAGACACCATATTATTGGTTACCAGCTGATTCATATCAGGTATGTATCATAAATAATTTTTTTTTGCTTTTATTTAATGTTTTTTTTGTGGATTGAAATCCTGCTGGTTTTTAAGTCGTAGAGGAGAAGAAAAGGCGAATTTTGGAGAGGAAATAAGCGTCTTTGAAGTGGGAGCAGAAATTTTGACATCTTTGAGATCTACATAAGCTTAACTTTGACATCTTTGAGATCTACATAAACTTTGACATCTTTGAGATCTACAGAAACTTTTCCGATCGTTTCCTAAGGTAGTTTTTTTTCTTCTTATTTTTCTCAATTTTTTTGTTCTTCATTGAGTTTCATTAAGCCATGATTCATTTCTATTTCCATTTTGTAAAAGATTGTTTTTCGTATATCAATGGATTCTTATTATATATATTTTATTATTATAGAATATAGAGTTACAGTGCCACTATTGAAAGCATTTTCGAGACGGAAGCAAGCGCGTGTCCATCTTATGACGAGATGAAGAGATTGCCAATAAAGTGCTGCTCTGGTGTGGTATGTCAGTCGTTTTTCGTGCAAAAATGCAGTCTTTATTACGCTTTTTTTTCGCGATTAAATTCAATCGTGTCATGTTGTAGGAACGCGAAGTTCGAATCTTATGATGCATTTGCATAAAGGGTTCTTTCCAGGGTTCCGACATTCATCAATTTGATGCAGCTAAAGCGCCATCAAGTCATGGGCTCAAGCACAGTCCGGTACCGGGAAGACCTCTTTAAATTAAGGTTCCTCTTTAATCATTTTTTTTACTAATTTTTTTTTGACAAATTTAATATTTAAATGACCTATCTTTCTGTCATGCTGTGAAGATCTTCATATATGGCAGCGGTCTCGGTAGTGTCTCCTATCCACTCAACTCCAAAAATTCTCATTCTGTTTCAAATAAATTCTCTATTTCAGCTTTAATTTTCGTTTGACGGAATGTATATTTTATGCTAAGAGAGTTTCCTCTAAACCAATTGCTTTACGGTGAAGTCGATATGTATCACTTCACTAATTTGTGATTGATTTGTGCATGAGGTTCGGTTGAATCACCATTTGAGGGCGTTGTTTTGGTCTTTCAGGGGTAGTTCTCATTTTTGCGAAGTGAAGAGTCTTGCATCGTTCAATATGCCTCCTTGAACAGCACATGCCAACCCAGCTTGCATACAGAACTACATGGTTTTTTTTTAAAAATATTTTTGGATCTGATTGTGACTTTACTAAAATAGTGAGACACAAGTTGTCAAAATTTACAAATAATAGCTATAACATTTGGATTTCTTACATTTGGATCAAAAATACATATCCATTTGAAGTGCAATTGGTTAGATTAGAAGTCAATCAAATCCTTAAAAGGCCTAAGAAGTCTCCTTTGGACAAATCAAAGTGTCTCATTCTCTTACATGTCATTTGTGTAACTACAACAATGCCTTTCTCTATTTCATTAAAGTGATACTTATTTGAAGACCATCCGTGTAGGGCAAAATGTATACTTTTAATCTATTGACGTTCTATATAATATTTGCATTGAATGCTTATATAGTATCTCATTGCCTTTAAATTCTACATAAGAAACCTTATTCTGGTCATTCCCTGATTTACATAGCAAAAAGAATGAATATATTTATTCTTACTACTTCTTTCATATGAATCTATTTATTCTTATTTTTTGTGTTTTGAGCAGGCCTGAATACTTAATGTGTGTATTCATAAAATTCTATCTTGATGCATCAAGAATTTTTTTTTATATCTTTTACTGAATATTTCAGTTTTAACGTTGAGGTTTTTTTTTTTTCTTTTTTCTTTCACTCTCATTATCTAATATTCTGTTTCTTTAATGATTTGGTGACTCATACTTTGTTGTGTTGCGCATAATCCTAGACATTGGTACCTTTGAACGTGCAAAACATGGTGACCAATTCCGGTTAGTACAGCTAGGGTTTGACATTTTTATGCACTTCGAAGAATTCGTTACGTACACCATCAAAGGTTTTCAACTACGACTAACTGCAAAGCAAAGATCAACGTTTCGGTAAAAGGCAACGAAATCTTTATGATTAGCCGTGTATTTCTTGAACATAATCATGAATTGACACCCGGAAAAGCAAGGTATAAGAAGGCTTTTAAGCCTTATTGTAAAAGAAAGTTGGATTTGAATGAGATTGATGTAGCTACTACTATGAATTTCAAGAAAAGTTTTACTTCATCAAAAAGGGTTGAAGATGACATGAAATGTTATGAGAAAGAACGAGAAGAGAGAAAATGGTGAAGAGGAGGAAGATGAGGGTTTTTTTTTTTTATCTCCCACAATGTTGTTTGGGCGAATTTTTGTTGAATATTCTTTCGTTATTTTTTCTATGGAATAGTTATTTTCCAAACCGGTGATGTAGATTTGTGCTTGATGTTGTTGCAGGTTGTGGTCAGATTGCAAGGAATGAAGGAACATGATTAGTAAGCATAAAAGCTTCGGTTTGCTTTATTAGCTAAAGTAGTATTATTCTTGCTTTGCTTCCGTATTACTAGATTTGAGATTATGGATGTCATACCTTATATTATTATTTGAGATTATTATTGCTTTGCTTTGTGAACTTTTACCTTATATTATTTCTTAATAAACTGATTCTATTTTAGTATCGTTTTAAGGCAGTTTTGTTCATTACCTTCTGACTGCTAATATAGCTTTGAAATTTGATTTTGGTATTATAAGTTTTTAATTCTAATGCATTTATTATATTCGATGGAATTGACAGTGATGAACAATACTTTGGCGACCAAATTCACACTATCCAGCTACTGCAAGTTGTCATGTAGGGACTGCTGCAGTGACTCAAATGAGGTGGTTGTTGATGAAGCGATGATGATGATCCTGATATAAAGGATTTTATATTTCTATATCTTTCATCGTTCGGTTCCTTTCGGCTGAAACTCACGATTTCATCATTTCAATATTGTTAAATTCATATGGGTAACTTCTCAGTGCGCCCTTTTTTTTTTTTTTTTTTTTTTTTTTTTTTTTGTCTTAGTCCTTCATGTGTCTCCTGTTTTGCTAAAATGTACAATTTGTTTCCCTTAGGGGACATCCTGATAAAAAAAATTATACCATTTGTTTTTTTCCTTTTTCTTTTCTTGGTTCTGCTTAGTTGTTTTGTCTTTAAATTATGATTCCGATATTATACTACCTTTTAAGGCATATTTTATCAAGTTTCCCCTTAATAACATAAATGTACATAATACTTCACCATATGGTTTGAATTCGAAATTCCAACATTTTTTTAAACCTGTGTTTTCATTTTCCTTTCCTACTAACTTTCAGATATACGTTATCCCGTGCATTGCTGTAACATGGTTCTTATTTCTCACTTCGTTGGGAATCAAAGAAAAAATAATGAGTTAAAGCATAGTTGTCGTACACATTTTTCATAGGTTACACTTTTCTTTTCATTATTGCACAAATTAAATTTATTCTATGTTTTTATGATTAATATCATTCTTTTTTATATGTTAGTTTCTTTAAACACAACTTTTTTTCATAACAAATTATTTTTCTTCGATGTTTACTTTTTAAATTTAACGTCTCCGTGCATCGCACGGGTTTCCTACTAGTTCATATATATTATTGAGGGACCCATGAGTAACTGATTAACATTTACCCTTATAGTAAAAGTAAAAGTAAAATTTGTGTATCAAATTTGTGTAAAATTTTTAGTTTCACCCTAGCATTCACTTAACATTGTCTAGGGAAAACTATCCTTAATGTAATTGTTTAACTAACATTTAAATGAAATAATTCACTGCGTCTCATTTTTAATGGATTCACATAATTTTCAATTGTTCTGAAATGTAACCATTAAACCAATTGTTCTGAAATGTAACCATTAAACACATAAAATGTACGCTTACTTCCTACGCGGTCCTTTTAAATTCATAGAAAATGAAAAAGAACGTCCAACTACAACATAACATAATATTTTAGGTTAATTAGACTTACATTTTGTATTTCCATATTCGATATGTTAGAAATACAAAAAAAAAAAAAAAGGTAACAAAATGGAAAATTACAAGAAAATTCTACTACCGAGACTTTTTAATAAAGAATTTCGTTTGCATACAATCATAACACGTGATGTAATTTTTTTAGTGTTTTATGGTGGAATACTTTGTTTAGAGTTTCTTTGTAGTGTGCTTGATGTTACATGTCGTATTTGAATAGTTGCATGTTGGACTCCCCACTAAGAATATAGATAATACAAATTTATTGACTCACATATCATGAAAAACAGCAAACCATAATTGAAATTTTACCTACCAAGTATGGAAAACAAAATAGTTTTGAGAGTTGTTGTTGATCAATGTAAACATCACTCGATTTTTATGAGATGAACAACAATTCATTCATTCTCTTGTTACATTTTTTGTTATTTTCAGGTTGCGAAACTCGTAGGACATGTGTCAGACTATTAAAATCTAGATGCAAACGTATGGGACCTATGTCACTCTTCACCATCCGTTTGCTTTAAGATTAGTGTCCTCCTTTGACTATTGTTACAAATATTGTTACATACATTTTACACCATATACATTGAATCAAGTCACTCCAACAAATTTGAGGGCGCTATAAATATATGACTATTCCAATTAGTTTTTTCCAATTGATATCATTCATAGTTAGTGTCAAACAATGTCAAACGTGAAATTCACCCTGATCCATTTAGCCTTGTTTTCACTTATTGTTTTATCCTTCTTCAATGGACGCTTTTGTAAGTCGAGTATAGCAGTTCTATCTTGTCTACTTTTAAATTCTATTCATTCGTGAAACAGAAACATTTATACTTTAAAAAAAGATTGAGTGGTTTTTCATTAAGTATATTTACTTTTACTTTAATTTCAATGTTCCAAAAATAAATTGAACCCTCAACAAATAAATGATAAAAATGTCAATTTGATGTTAACTTTATGGGGAAAATGAGTAGTGAATCGATATATTATTTATTCAATTAGTATATATGTAAACCATATGATTAAATTCAATTATTATCTCATTACAGGTGATTCAAGCAAGAATGACTTGGTCGTTGATGCTAATCCAATGCACATGGGAGTATGCAATAAAGAGAAACATGGAGAGCACACATTTTGGTGTTGTTGTACTAATAAATGTTATGCGGCCCATTTAAAGTGTCTAAGAAATTGTTATCAGAAAACATGTCCACCGCCTTCTCTCTCCGCCGCCTTCCCCGGATTCTAATGACATTCACTAGTTGATGGCTTGAAAATAGAATTTAAATTTATAGAAATTGTTGGAATACAAAAGAAGTTATTATCCTTGTGTTTTAAATCAAAAAAGAAAGAGAAATGTTGTGCATCCAACATGATAAACTCTATAAATGTGTTTTAGCTTATGAAATTATTATCCTTGTATGACTCACCGAATTTAACATTTTGGATTTTGGATTTTCATAGTTTTGTGTTAATTTTGTGTGTGTGTGTCTTGATTTGTCGTAAAGAAGGTTTTGAAGATGAATCAAGTATGATTATTCCAATTAAGACGCTATCTTCCATTTATGTTTCTCAATGTAATTTCAAATATATCTCATTGGCGTCTTAAGTAAAAACTTTGGTCCTTCTGCTTGGTAAATTAGGGATAAGGACACAATCTGAAATATTTTTAAGTAACAGGACATCTACATATT
Source organism: Gentiana macrophylla (assembly GCA_026214975.1). Taxonomy (NCBI): domain Eukaryota; kingdom Viridiplantae; phylum Streptophyta; class Magnoliopsida; order Gentianales; family Gentianaceae; genus Gentiana; species Gentiana macrophylla. Next base: position 22,693,717 of record CM047811.1, on the reverse strand, counting down.
TTTTATAGGGAGAAGGACAACTACATAATTTTTATAGCGAGAAGGACAAACAGTGAATCCCGAAAATCAGTGAATCTCCCCAGTGAATCCCGAAATCAGTGAATCCCGAAAATTAGTGAATTTCGACGATGAATTTTGAAAATTAGTGGATTTCGACAGTGAATTTCGTCAGTGAATTTAAACAGTGAATTTCAAACACAAGTGAATTTCGACAGTGAATAAATAGTTTTGTCCTTTATGCAAAAGTTTTAAAAAACTGTCCTTCTACTTAATTGATGAAATATTTCTGTCCTTCTCCCTCATTCCCCCTTAATTTTGAGTTATAACAATATTCTCCCACTTATTTTTTATTGATTGAAAGTGTCACAATTATACATTCCCCTGTGCAAAATTACTAAAAAAATGTTTTAGTTAAATGTCAAAAAATGACTCTTTTAAAAAGATTTGGGAGGAAAAGGATTACATGATATGGTTTATGAGATAAAAGACATTTTCTAGGAATATCGACCTAAAATACCCTTATTTAACATATATTTTATTTCTTTCCCACAACAATATAGCCGCCACATCCCTCTCCTTCACAACATTAACTATATCTCTTCCTTCATTATTATTAAACAATCGTATCTCTTGATGTTGTTCTCCTAATGTGATAATTTGTGCACCACGTTTAAAGAGTTGGTGGAAAACCATAATACAAAAGAAAAAATGTAAACAAAGAGACGAAAACAGTTTTCTTATTACTTCACTTCTTCTACATGTATATACTAGTGAACGTGAGCCGTGCAAGGCACGGCGGGTCTAACATAAATCGTTACCAACGATAATATCAAAGAATAAATTCCCAACATGAAATAAATCACGTAAGCTTAAACTGTAACAAATTCAAGGCACGAGACAAAGAGAGCAAGAGAAATATATCACATTCTCTCCAAGAGGTAGCTCTTTCTTAGAGACGTGAAGATTGTGAATCACCTCTCTTCCAGCCCTATCAGGGGTTTCCATCTACAAAATAAACTACAATATGAATCATATGATGTATCGGAGAACAATGTCATAAATTCGATCACTTTAGTTTCAACTTTACGCAATGAACATTATAGAAAAACAATAAGCGGACCATAACTACACGGTCAAATCTCCCGGGACGTCTTAGCTTCCAGACCATTAATATGCTTGAAAATGTGTTTCACTCATTTTCTATACGACATTTCTCTTTCTTATCATTAATGAATACGTAATTGATCTCGTGTTCATTCATTTGGTGGAAAAAAAACACGTGTCAAACGGTTTGAAAATATAAAAAGTGATTTGGTATTCCAACGTCAATTTTAGTGACGTTCGTACTGCAAACGGTTCCACCGACGTTTTGTTGTTCAAAATAATAAAAACATTTAATGTGTTGTCCACGTGGTCAAATGTGGGCACACCTTCTTGACGCGGATATTGATTGCCCTTATTTTTTGTTGTTGTATTTTATAGCTAAACTTGACTCATCTTCCATAGTACACTACACAGTAGAACTTCAAATCCGTCGATATTTCCTTTTTTTTTCTTTCCCTTTTTTGCACAACCTACTACGGTACACGTTTGATTAAAAAAATTTACACGGTTTTATTCAATTATTGTGCGAAATCGAATCAAAATTTTGGTTGATTGAAATTTAAAATTGATTCCATGATCGTATGCAGGAGGTAATAAAAATAAACCGTATCGAAATATACACTTTGGTTCGATTTATGTAACGGATAGTCGAACAAAAAATTTCGGTTTCCATATAACGCTAACTGAAATTCCGGTTTTTACCGAAGGGAAAAACAAAACCGCTGTTAAAAAGGGAAAAATGAATCGTATCGAAATTTAAAAAAAAATACACGGTTTTATTCAATTGTTGTGCCGAAATCGAATCGAAAATTTTCGGTTGATTGAAATTTAAAATTGAATCCGCACTGTCTGTTGGAGGTAATAAATATAAACCGTATCGAAATATACACTTTGGTTCGGTTTATGTAACGGAGAGTCGAACAAAAAATTTCGGTTTCTATACAATGCTAACCGAGGGAAAAAAACCGTTGTTAAAAAAGCGGGAAAAAATGAATCGTATCGAAATTTTAAAAAAAATACGCTGTTTTATTCAATTGTTGTGCCGAAATCGAATCGAAAATTTTCGTTTGATTGAAATTTAAAACTGAATCTGCACTGTCTATTGGAGGTACTAAAAATGAACTGTTTCGAAATATATACAATTTGTTTCGGTTTATGTAACGGAGAGTCGAACAAAAAAAATCGGTTTCGATACAATGCTAATTGAAATTCCGGGTTTTACATAGGGAAAAACAACCGCTGTTAAAAAAGAAAAAAAATGAATCGTATCGAAATTTTAAAAAAAAATACACGGTTTTATTTAATTGTTGTGCCGAAATCGAATCCAAAATTTTCGGTTGATTGAAATTTAAAACTAAATCCACACAGTCTTTTAGAGGTACTAAAAATGAACTGTATCGAAATATAGACACTTTGGTTCGGTGTATGTAACGGAGAGTCGAACAAAAAATTTCGGTTTCTATACAACGCTAACCGAAATTCCAGTTTTTAACGGGTGAAAAAAAACCCATTGTTCAAAAAAAAAGGCTGCCACGTGGCCAATTTGGGGCTCATCCTCTTAACATCTTATAGATAGTATCGACGAAATTTAAAAAAAAATACACGGTTTTATTCAATTGTTGTGCCGAAATCGAATCGAAAATTTTCGGTTGATTGAAATTTAAAACTGAATCCGCACTGTCTTTTAGAGGTACTAAAAATGAACTGTATCGAAATATATACACAGTGTTTCGGTTTATGTAACGGAGAGTTGAACAAAAATTTCGGTTTCTATACAACGCTAACCGAAATTCCGGTTTTTACTGAAGGGAAACACAACCGCTGTTAAAAAAGGAAAAAAAAATGAATCGTATCAAAATATAAAAAAATACACGGTTTTATTCAATTGTTGTGCCGAAATCGAATCCAAATTTTTGGTTGATTGAAATTTAAAACTGAATCCGCACAGTCTGTTACAGGTACTAAAATGAACTGTATCGAAATATATACACTTTGGTTCGGTTTATGTAACGGAGAGTCGAACAAAAAATTTCGGTTTCTATACAACGCTAACCGAAATTCCGGTTTAAAAAAAAAGTTAAAAAAAAAATAGGTACCACGTGTCAGCCACAGAGGCTGCCACGTGGCCAATTTGGGGCTCATCCTCTTAACATCTTATAGATATAAAGATATATAGAAAGAAGATGAATCGTTTTCCTATTACATTTAAACCAAGGAGTTTTAAAGAAGATTTGTAATTCATATGACACTATTATATACAATGAATGGACTTATTAATGTTTGATGATGCCGAAAAAGTCATCAACAAGATTGAGTGGATTTAACAAAAGATATCCGGAAATAAAAGTGATGTAGATGCGGTGGCACGCGGTGGTGCTGTGGATTTCATGGTGGTACAAGTGGTGGTGCTCTAGAACAAAGATGAAGATCTTTTTCTCTCAAAATGGGAGGAGTATTTTGTGTTTATGATTATGAGCTGAGCCTGAAAGGCTGCCTACGTACCATTTGTCAGGGATCAAGCCATGTGTAGTTCTGGAAGTGAAGGCTCCTCCCCTTGTGATGGAGGTGATGTGGGTATTTATAGAGGTCAAGGGCGAGCCAGCTGGCGAGTGCTGGCAAGTCGCGAGGCTGGAGGTCCTAGCGGCTTGAAAGATTTTGGCGATCTGAAAACCTAGCGGCCTAAGGGCCTCGTGGCCTGATGGCCTTGTGGCCTGATGGCCTTGTGGCCTGGCGGTCGTAGCTTGTCTTATCTGTATGTTGGCGGCTCTGGTCTCTGATGGACCTAATGACCTAGGGTTCGCAGGCCGGCCCCCTAGCCTGATAGCGTCGCACAGGGCCAAAGGCTTGGAGTGGGGCCGACGTCTTGCGAGTTCGTGGATTGTGGTGGCCGGTGGCTTTATCCACTATTTTGGGGGTCGGAAGGACTCGAACAGGGATCCGTGGACTGAATTATGATTTAGGCATATCAATGGCCCCATACTCCATGCCTTAAGCATTTTCTTGAAATGTTAGGCGGGGAGTAAAGTCTCGATGTGGATCCGTTGCCTTGAAATACTGTGACGACTTGCTATTGTGGCGGATTGCCTGTTAGCTTTGCCTAAATGTCATACTCAGAGTAGGTCTTTTTCGTGGCTCGTGCGTCGTTGATTGACTTCGCCTCTTGTGGCTTGTGCCAGGAATTGACTTTTGCTTTTTGTGGCTTTTGCGTCATGAATCGACTTAGCCTTTGGTCTTATAGAAGGCTCGCTCGAAGGCAAATTCCAAATATGATGCCGAGCTAAAGTGGGTTTTATAGAAGGCTCGCTCAGAGGCGAGTTCCAAATATGACGCCGAGCTAAAGTCGGTCTTACAGAAGGCTCGCTCAGAGGCGAGTTCCAAATATGATACCGAGCTGAAGTCGGTTTTATGGTGGCTTTAAGTGGCAATTGACCTTAGCCTTTTGGCGGCTTTAGTCATGGATCGATTTATCTCTTTGGTGGATTTATGCGGCGAACCGCTTTAGCCTCTCGGTTTTATGTGGCGGATCTCCTTTACCTTTTGGGTGACTTTATGTGGCGAATCGCCTTAGCCCTTTTGCGGTTTTTATGTGGCGGATAGCCTTGACCTTTTGGGTGGCTTTATGTGGCGGATCGCCTTAGCCCTTTTTGCGGTTTTTATGTGGCGGATAGCCTTGACCTTTGATGGCTATAAGTGGCGGATAGCCTTAGCCTTTTGGTGGTCGTACGTGGCTGATAGCCTTGACCTTTTGATGGCTATTGTTGGCGGATAGCCTTAGCCTTTTGGTGGTCGTATGTGGCGGATAGCCTTGACCTTTTGATTGCTATTAGTGGCGGATAGCCTTAGCCTTTGGATGGCATAATGCCTTTTTGTGCCGTGTTATTAAGCGGACGGACTTGTTGTTGGTGAAGAGAAATCCCATTTTTATGATGAATTGACCTCTGGTGAGTTCCAAAAATAAGAAGGCTCGTCCTGCCATTTTTGGTAGGGAGTGTTACAAAAATAAGGTAGCTCGACCCGACATATCCGGTAGGGTGAGTTCCAAAAATAAGAAGGCTCGTCCCACCATTCTTGGCAGGGAGTGTTCAAAAAATAAGATAGCTCGACCGGCCATATCCGGTGGGGTGAGTTCCACAAATAAGAAGTTTAATCGCTTAAATTGTAGAAATAAAACCGATAAGAGCTTGTATCTTGAGAGCTCATAACCTGAAGAGCTTGAGCGCTCGTAACTCGGAGAGTTTGAGAGCTCGTAACCCGGAGATCTTGAGAGCTCGTAACTCGGAGAGCTTGAGAGCTCATAACTCAGAGAGCTTGAGAGGTCGTAATTCAGAGAGCTTGAGAGCTCGTTTTGGGGTGCTCATTTCGGCGGCCCCGTTTTATAACTGGTAAATCTGGGGTGAACATGGTGGTCATGATGGAGACCTTTACTCTTCTGCTCGTAACTTTAACTTGTGGCTGCTCTTCGGCCTTTGAATGCACATTTTCTTTGTTTCATGCAATGATTTTTTCAAGTGTTTTCGAGTTTGTATCTTTATTTTTTCTCGAAGTATTCCCATCTTTCGAGTCCGTAGTTTGGGTCCGCTAGCCAGTATATGCGGGCGTACATCCCTCTTGTTTTTGGCGAGGTTGAGAGCGCTGAGTATCGAGCTCGCTAAAAATAATTGAATCGAAAAAATGGGACCTATTGTTAATCTTCAATCTGAATTAAAAATTCCGATGTGCGGCCCCCTTGTTTCAAGCAAGGTCGCTGCAGGTTTGGTTGAAATAAATGTCGAATTTGGGTCATTCCCGTTTGTTTAAAAATTTCCACCTGCGGCCCCCTTGTTTCACGCAAGATTGAGGGCGATCTTGGTTGAAATAAGTGTTGAGTCTGTGCAATCATATGCCTGTTTGAAAATTTCCACTCTCGGCCCCTTTGTTTTGGACAAGATTGAGATCGCGAGTAACTTGTCTTGAGGTAAATAGAGAGCTCATTGTTGGAGAGCTCGTAATAAGAGAGCTTGTTGATAGAGAGCTTATAATAAGAGTGCTCATTGATGGAGAGCTTATAATAAGAGAGCTCGTTGATGGAGAGCTTATAATAATAGAGCTCGTTGAGAGAGAGCTTATAATAAGAGGGCTCGTGTCTAGCGGTCTCATATCCGGCGAGCTCATGTTGGGAGAGCTTGAGGGCTCGTGCTTGGAGAACTCATAATTGGAGGGCTTGTAATCTTATCAACTATTGTGGCTTTGGCCTTTTTCAAATTTCCCTCTGCTTGTAATAATCTTTATTTTCCGCACCTCACTTGCGGCGGCTGATTTGGGCTTTGAATACATATTTACTTTTTTTGTAATGATTTTGCCCAAGTATTTTTGGGTTTGCACCTTTATTTTGCTCCGATTTTACATTTTACCTTTGCTCGAAATATTCCATCTTTTTCGAGTCCGCTATCTGTGTCTGACGTATCTGTATACATATAGGCCCCCTTGTTTTCGGCGAGATCGAGGACGTTAAAGCATCGAACTTTCTAAAAATAATTAAACTGAAAGTCTTACTTGTTTCTGTTCAGATCGATGACTGAATCGAAAAATCCAATGTGCGGCCTCCTGTTTTCGGTGAGATTGAGGGCGCTAAAAAACTGAGCTCGCCGAAAATACTTGGGTAATCATACTTGTTTCGAATCGGACCTGTTTTGTTGCACATGTTGATTTGATCGGAAAAAATCCGATATGTGGCCCCTTGTTCCAAATAAGGTTGTGGGCGTTTAACGGCGAGCTTGATTGAGATAGATGATGGGACCGTAAAAGAACTTGGTGCATTTCATCAAACAACTTAGACGCTTAATTTCGTCTCACCTCAAAGCAAGCATAAGCTAAGCTTGTATACACGACATCATCTCCGGTTATTCCTTTGCGTTCATGGTATCAAATATTGTTAAAGCACGTTCCACATTTTCTCTTTTACACAAACTTCTTATAACAGCTCCGTATACCGATATCCCAGCCAAAAGACCTCCGAATCAAAATCCCCAAACCATAAATTTGTGAAAATTCGGGCTGATTATTACACTTTTTCGAGTCAGTGTTAGGTGTAATATTCCGATTTTCAGGAAAAGGCGGACGTGCCATCACTACAAGAAAAAAGGGTTTTAGTAAGGGTAATTCACGTCATAAAATGCCCATTTCCCTTCGTTAAAGACTTTTAATGAGGGGAAATCCCCCCTTATTGCAGCCTCCGCCGGTAAAGGTAACAATGACGGGAATACAATTCCTCTCATTAATTATACGTCACATTTAATAACCGTGCATTCCTGTCATTAAAAATTCTCTTTAATAACGACCAATACACTCATTGTAGGATCATTTACCCCTCACTAAATCATGATCCAATGACAACAAATCCCCTTATTATATGGTAATGTTTCCCCTCATTAAATGGTAATGATTTAATGGAAAAACAACCCCTCATTGTAGGTTCTTTTACCTCTTATTAAATCATATGATTTATGACAAAACATCCCCTTATTATAGACATTTTGCCACATTAAATAATAACAATCAACAACAAAAGCCTCTTCAAAAAACAATTGAAAATAAATGCCAAAAGAAACTGATGCAAGAAACAATGTTTCATAGCACAAAACACTGTCCACTGCTTGTTCTACCAAACCATGAAGTGTGTTGAGGAAATCAATGTTTTACAATAAACACAGAAAATAAAAATAAAATAGCACAGTTCCTCGAGCTAAAAACATTGTGTCATCTCAAACCCCTATCTTCGTTCTTGTTCTTTTCAAGCTCTTTAGGGGTTAGCTGCTTCAATTCGAGGTCCTGATTAAAATTACCTGTTATACAAAAGAATGGATAAAATCTGTATGATATAAAATGGGTTGACTTAGACTTCATTTGTAGCCAATGCAATGACGATAAGTATTTCTGTGTTATAATGAACTTTTATAGCAAGAAAAACTAAACACTTTTCTTGAAAAGAATGAGAAATGGCATATTGTACTTGAAATAAAAGATTAACTCTGTTGGACTTGGACTTGTTTCAAATGAAGATGTAATGAAATTAGGTATGATTGTTTTTCTCTTAAAAGATACATAAAGCGTGCGTGAGAACCAACAATATACATTATAGTAAGTGCCTAAGTGGTCCCTATAAATAAACCTGAATTCTTGAAAACAAAGCAAAGAATTCTCCTAAAAACATATTACACAAGCAAGAATGATACTAATCGAAGTAATGCTAGAAAAATTAACAACAAATAAATATTAGACAAACCACTACAATTAGTATAGAAAAAGTATAATGAGTCAAAGTATAAACAGGTTGTAAGAACTTATTCAGATTATCAAAACAAATGTCAGGAAATGACATGAACCAGATGCAAATTGACTACAAAAATAGATCAAATTGGTATAGCCTAAGAAACTGAAGCACGGCAAACATAGACTCAAAGCAAGACTTATAGACATGCTAGCAAACTAGGATATAAACACATATAGGAGGCTGACCAAAAAATACAATCAGATAATGCTTCTGCAAACAAAACAAAGCTAGCCAGACTGATTTAGGCAGACTCAGGACACCAAACAACCAAATATACAAAACCAGTTTTAACTTAAGACAATCTCAGATAACCAGATTGATTAATAAGACTTAAAACAAGCATTCAGGTTCCGGATGAAAACCAAGAAGTCTGCATTCAAGAATTAGAACACAATATCAGGATTGAAGCAAAACAAGATCAGACTATATTGTGAGACTTCGAAACACAATATTTAGACCTAGAAACATCAGACTCAGAAAAAGACAAAAATAAAGAACAGACTGGTCTTATAACACCTTTACAACAGTTTTCAACAACTGAACCTAACAGTCATCATGTTTATGACATTTAAATTGAACTCATTGAAGGCAACAATAAAACATAGTCAAACCAGCATGAGATAGCATAAAAGTAAATATCAGAATCGAAGTTTCCAACAACTACAGAACGCAAAGTGAAAGTCAAAAGATAGAAGGCTCAAGCAATGTGAAGCACCTAACAAGATGTGATAAAAGTGAGACAAGAAACAGAAAAAGAAACAGGGTATTTCGAGAGAGATTGATACATAACCAGAAAAATTAAAACATCAACACAATAGAATTCGTTTTCTTAACAAGAAATGAACAAATTTATTGAACTCCATAAAAGTCACAGCCGTAGACAAATAATACCTTGACACAGTAAGATCAAGTCACAAGCATCTCAACAACATTGCCAGTTCCATTAGGATTGCTAATGCAACCGCCCCAGCAAATATTGTATCGTATTACTCCCTCGAATCCCTAATAGCTTCCACAGTGCTAAGAGCAGGATGATCTTCCTATCAATTTTGGTACAGAGTTGGTGTCATATCTAAACAATGTAACATTTTAGTAAATTTTATCAAGAATTACTTAACATTACCTCCATTTTTTCTTCTCCTTGGACAAAAACTTTCACCAAGAACTTCATGCGCTGTCTTGAGTAGGATGAAGAGTTTGGAAGTTGCTAGTAAATTTTTAAAATGAGGGGAAGACTAAAACATAGGAACAACTTGGCATACACTAAACACAAATTCTGAGACTTAAAGAACTAGCTTTGACTCACCTGGACAAACATGAACCATCAGACATCAAGCAGAAACAAAACCAACATCAACTCAAAACTCACCAATCCAGCGGAGTGTCTCTTGTACAAGCTGGGAACAATATGAAACTAGCTCAAGAAGTTACAAGGCTGAACAAGACTCTCAAAACATGCAGTATAACACCAGAAGGAGCCTGCTGCACAGAATCAGAGCTACCCTTACCTTTGACAAAAGCATCAACCTCATTACCACATCCATCCGGACCAGAATCTTGGTTTAGAGCATCAAAGTTATTAGAAACAGAGATTTCCAAAACAAACAACATGAATTAGAAATATTCAATGAAAACAAAGCAATTAAGTACAAGAAACAAGAGAAATTCCTACGCAAGTACCTCAACTATATTTCCAACCAAACAAGGCACTTGTTTGTTTAGTTTAACCTTCTCTTGATTCTCTTTTATCTTCTCCTTAAACGAATCCTGGACCAGATTATTCCTCTGCAGCTCCTCATAAATTCACCATCCCAAAATTGTCACAAATTTTGAACATAAAGAAAAGAAAAAAAACTCCGCCGCAGTATCAGTTATGATGAATAAATAAATAAAAAGCAAACCTTTAACACCCAAATCTCAGTGTCGAGGAGGCGAGAAGCCCTAATTATATCTTCAGTTGTCATAGATGCCAGTTGGTCATTCTCAAAGTTATCATCCACCACCATTGTTGCTGCGGAGGCCATTATCAATTTGAATGGAAGATCGTTGTTTTTTGGATGAGAAGGAAGAGGTATTCTGCATAAGAAAACAGCGGATAACTGAGGATTTTGCTATTACTACAAAAAAAAACAGTTGATCATAGTATGTAGTTACTTATTATTTTATACGTACACCAAAACCAGAATGATGTAAAAGCCTGTTGGTTTGGTTAAACCCAACACACAAACACATATTATACAAAATCTAATTAGTTAAAACACAAGCACACAAATCAAACAAGGCAAAATAGCTTAAGCTTCCTAGTTCTCACACACAAATTTTTTGGTTTGAAATGGAAGTTGCTATAATTCAAACAGAGAGATTTTTATAACTCCCCAACAATTTGGAGTTAAACAAGAAACAAACGGAGAAGATGTGAAGAACATAGCAACATATTTTTCACAAAACGAAGATGTAAAGGGACTCAAGTTCATGTCCTATGGCCTCTGAAACATTGAAGTAAAGACACAGTTTTTCACTACTTCTACACAACACTAATTTAAGAAGCTGCAAGAAATACTACTAACTTAAGAGAAATCGGTGGATATATTTTAGATTCAAGCTAAGCTAATCCCATCAAGATAAAAGGACAAAACAAAACAGGATAACTTACCTATAACAACAGGTTTATTCTTCATTTAAGGTATCACTGAGTCAGGCAAAGCAGCAGACTTCACATTGGCAGTCTGATTTCTTTTCCTGCTCACATAGAACTTAGGCACATCTCCCGTAGTGTTCAAACAATCAGCAAAAACATGTCCAAGATTTTTACACAAGGTACAAAACTTATGAGGGTCTTCATAGAGGACAGGCTGAAGCAGGACATTACCCCTAGCATTTTGATGGGAATCTTGTCTGGGAAAGCGAAAGTGATATCTATGTCAACCAGAGCATCTTGCAAAGCTGATTCTCTGTGTTTTATCTTTTAATTTATCAGTGTATTGAGGATCCATTAGAAAAGTGTAGATACTACTCAAGTACTTCTCCTTCCAACCAATGCCTATTATTCTCATTTTTTATTCTACTTTTTTCAACCAATGCCTACACAACAAAGGCAAGTATATGTCAATTAGAAATCAACTCCCTTATAGAAATAGACTTTTGAACAAACAGGCCTTGAAGAGTTTGGCTAGACTGACCAATTGTGTAATCAACATACCATTTGCCTCTAGTCACTGAACAGCCTCCTGAAATAAACAGATACCAATTTAAAGTTCCATAAGTGCAGCAAACCATAGTAGTGAAAAATACACAATGTAAATATGCAAGGAATACAAATGAACTCCATTGTAAGAACACATATTTTAAGTTGTGCATAGAATTGAAACTATTAAATCTAGTAGGACACACACTGATTATTCACCAGATAGACTTGTAACAGATTCAAAAAGGTATTGACTAAACCGGATCAAGTTTTGAGCTTTTCCATCCATACATATGTACATATCGACACTTTCATCCCCAAATAAGATCTTGTCTTCTGTGTGGAATGACACAACACTAAAAAAGAGAAAACGGGGAAGAAAAAATTACTCATAGAACTCGAGAAGATGAATAGAGTTTGAGCGCCTGGCGTTCGTTCTTCGATTAGAAAAAGTGCAAGTGGTCGGACGGTGGTCAGGTGGTGGATTTGGGCTGCATCTTCGCCTTTTAGGCTTTAGGAGACTGATGCAATGTTCACACCTGCTTGCCTGCTCAATGGCTGTCTTTTCCGTAGGGTGTTGAGTCACCTGCCGGAGCCTTCAGCTAAAAAACCGCTGCTAGGGAGGGAGGTGAGGAGGCAGCACGGCGGAATTTGGGGCTTAGGGTATACGTATTTTTGGAGAAGGATAGTGATTTAGGCATCGAAATAATACACAAAAATCATCCACACAACACTTTATAACCACACATTTTAACATTTAAAAAGAAAACAAAATAACACAAAAATTCTAGACCACACAATAAAAAAATTTGGGGGATAAGGGTACCGACCCTCGGTGCCAAAATCATTTTCCTTTGAAGAAATTTTAATTTTCTATATTCTTTTGAATAGGTTGTTATTTTATTATTTATATCAAAGAATGGGTTGGTATTGTACAAATAATATACTTTATCACAAAACAATATTATAATAGTTATAATGAGGGGAAATTTTTGTATTGATCACTTAATGAGGGGAAATATGATGAATAATGACCGGAATCAAAATTTGGTCATCAAGTTGTAAAATAATATTCGACCCCTCATTATAACTACCATTTAATGAGGGAATTTCGACCCCTCATAAAATTTTCCTCATTAAAATCCTTTTTTCTTGTAGTGCATTTTACGAAAACGAAATATTGGGTTCGGTTCCTTTTATTCGGAGTTTAATTATTTTGGTAATTATATACATAATTTCGAGATATATGTGTATACTTTTAAGGAAGAAAATCTGATTTATTAAGGGTGATTATGGAAAATCAGTGAAATTAGGTAATTATGGGATTTTCCCTATTTAAGGAAAAATCAACCTAATCAGCCCCATAATCTTTTAATCAGATTTTCCACCTCCAAAACTCATCTTCTGCGTGTGTGAGCAAGGGAATAGGGCTGAGGGAATTTTCATCAGTTGTTAATTCAATCCTTGACGGTTTTTAGATCAGAGTCGAGCACCGGAATCGTTGTGAAGACGGCAACGTTTTGAGTGCGGAATGTTGAAGCCTTTATAAGGTATGTGTAAGCCCTAATTCAGTTCACCTTCGAGTTTGATGGATTCAAACTCATCAATTCGTAGTTTTTGTCGTTTAGAAACGTGTGATCGAATCTAATCTAAGTTTGGATTTATCATATGTTTTCCTGCAGAAAGGGACCAATTTTGCTGCTGTTTTTCTGAGTTTGGACTTGGATTAAGCTTGCTAAAAAGGTAAGAAGCTCTTCCTACAATCTAGTTATGGTTGAGAGTAGCTAGATCATGTTTTAATGCGTTTTGTAGCAAGTTTTGGCTTAGATGATGTTTAAGGGATTAGGGTTCAGTTTGGATCTTAAAAGCTATGTTTTTTTGGGTTGAAATCGATGTTAATTGGGTTAGAAAAGGTTCATGAATCGCGTTTTGATGATTTTAGCGTTTTGAAAAAACCAGCGGACGGGCGTACGCACGCAAGGCGACAGGCGTTCGAGATCTAAGTAGCTCAAACGGGCGTTGCATTAGGCAAACGGGCGTTTGAGGTCGACTTCGGAGATGTAGTCATTTTCGACGGACGGGCGTCTGAGGTTAGTGGACGGGCGTTTGATTACGCACGGGCGTCCATAGGATTTCAAACGGGCGTCTGGCCTGTTTTACCCTGTTTTTGGCTTCATAATAGTGTTTTCACTGTTTTAAACCCTTAATCATGATATGTTAACATTAAATTAAACATGAACAAGCCTCGATTGAACTTATGATTCGTTCAGTTAAAACACCGAATGTACTCTTAAAGGGAGTTGAAGTTCGGATCCGTCGGAAGGGCATGAAAGGGCTTGTGCTTTGATGAACTAGAGTTCATCAATGTCTGTGTAATTGATAGGATGTGATGTCTAGTTGTCTAAGTGAGGAAGTAGAGTTTTTAAGGTGAGTATTAATCTGAAATCACTTAGGTGACTAGATAATTCACACTAATAATTACATAAGTGTAGTAAAAGCTAAAACGTCATCTATTTTTGGTTAGGCACTGATTCAAATCGGCGATGTGATACGTTCATAACAAGGTGGACAACGCTACTGGCTCAAAAGGCTGAAGACTAGTGGAGGAAATCCATCGAACGCATATGCATACCGGGGTGATCCCGGGACTACCGGTGCTAATCACCGTAGTTGGCAAGTATATCTCGTGGTGGAATTTTCACCATGCATTGTGTCCTTGAGTAATGATGTAACACAGATACGCTAAGTTAGAAACGTATAGTCACGACGTGTCGATGGACATGTAGTGAACCCTAGATTGAGTCGGTCTCACTAAGATAATCACTTAATAATAAACCTTAATTAAATTGTAGCTTCTACTCTTAATTTGTACAATGTACTTACCTCAAATGCATGTTTATTTATGTGTTTGGGGGAGAGAAGACGAACAAGTAAACAATGAGTTCGATGAGGACTTTGATGACGACGTTTGAGGACGCCGGACTTGAAGACCATGTTTATTATTTATTTATTTACATTTATTTCATAGACTTGGATCATTATTTTTGGAACTTGTAGTTTCCTTTTAGTTTTTTGAGATTCGTACTTTTGGATTCGTTTGCTCTTCCGATGTAATAAGTATTACATTTTATTCTATCTTTAGTATTTCTATTCTTGGCTTTTTTTTTAAAAAATTACCCTAGTCTTTTAGCTTCCGTTTGCTTTAATTTGATACGACGTAGTAGAGGCTTACGTGTAATGTTATTTGTTTAATATTATGCGTGCCGAACGTTTCGATTTCCGGATAAGGACTCGGTGTCCGGGAACGGGGCGTTACAGTTGGTATCAGAGAAAAACGTCTTTTAGGCTTCCATTCTTTTAAGATAAGTTTTCTTTAGATCTGTTAGTAATGTTCTAGTTTTCTTTGATCATCAGGATGGTGTTCACGAGAACTGGAGCAGGTGCTGAAGCATCTGGAGTTCGACGAGAAAGTCCGACACCGGTTGTTAGAGGCGGTTTTGTGAGGCAGAATCCTTCACCACATCCGAGCCCCGCTCCACCCCCTCATACTGTGACCCCTACACAACGATCTCAGCAGGGCTTGTCACCGCGGCCACTTCAAGAGCAACACCCACAATGGCATGTGTGAAGTTCAGTTCAGTTTTCATTGGTAAGTGACGTTCCAGCGGGTTTAGTACCACCACCAGTAAGACACCCTCCACCAAGGTACAACTACATTAATGGAGAGCCTGGAGATGCACCGGTACGTGTCACCGTGATAGGGGACATCCCACCAGACTACGTACCCCCAGCAACCAGCATCTATCCCCCACCAGTGAGCCACACCTCTCCACCGGTTTTTCATCATCAGCAGCATCAGGCCTTTTACCCTCCTCCAGTGGGTCACACTCCTCGACCTACTGTACCACCTTCACCCCGATTTGACCATCAATAAGTCTTTGGTTACCCGCCCTACGGTTTCCACCAACACCAGTACCAGCAGCAAGAGATACCTTTTGGATACCCTCCAGTTTATCTGCAAGCCCCACCAGTTAGGCCGGTTTTCGAGCAAGCACCACCAATTGACTGGTATACGAGGTTGAGAAGAAACAGAGTTCAACACTTCTTTGGGAATGTCAAGCATTCAAAGGTTGAAGAATGGTTAAGAGGCTTCGAGAAGGCTTGCAGGAATATACATGTTCCTGAATCTGAGATGGCACAGTTAGCTGTTAGTTTCCTTTTAGGTGCAGTTGAAGCTTGTATTGACGCTATACAAAGTAGCAATGGGAAAGTGACAGACTGGGAAAGCTTTAAGGCCATGTTTTATAATGAGTATTTTCGAAGCAGTCGCAGAGCATGACATGGCAAGTCAGTTTCTAAAGCTTAAGCAGGGTAATTACATGACAGTATCTCAGTACACCAACAAGTTTAACGAGTTGGGAAGATTCTACCCGGAGTTGATGAAGGTTGAAGAAAGAAAGATGGCCCTGTACAAGGAAGGCTTAGCCTATCAGATACAGTCAGGTATGTTGGGTTTTTACAACTAAGAATATGGCTGAATTGTTGAATAAGGCCTTGGAGGTTGAGACCTTCATGAAGAAGGCCACAGTGGTTATTGGGAACAAGAGGAGTTTTGGCACGAGTCAAGGTAATATCCGGGGAGCACCGCAACAAAATTTCAAGAAGACAACAGCCCCTGCAGCGAGTAAACCTCCAACCGGATCACCCTTATGCTCTAAGTGCAACAGGAACCACTCAGGTGAATGTAAGGCTAGTTCAGGCGGCTGCTACTACTGCGGAGATTTAGGGCACTTTGCCAAGATGTGTCCAACCAAGGGGAATTCGAATATTCAGAGGCAAGGAAATGGTAAAGGCGGCCCAAGTCGCCCAGTTCGAGTGTTTGCGGTGGATGCTGAGATGGCTGAACCAGATGACAACGTTATTTCAGGTACCTTTTGTTTATTGTAATTTATTTGAGTACTTTTATAGCACGATCTAAATCATGTTGTATTTGTGTTTAAATAAATGAATTCACATTCTAGGTACAATAATGTTAGACAACTTAGCAGTTACGGCGTTATTTGATACGGGAGCATCTAATGCTTTTGTGTCAACTAAGGTAGCTAAGAAGCTTAAGTTACCGATGGAATCTTTAAGAAACACTTCGGAGATAACAACACCCTTAGGGAAAGTGACTAAGGTAACCAAGTTGATGCCGCAAGTAGATGTTCGAGTTGGAACGTATCGTTGCAAGAGTGACTA
The DNA here is from genome assembly GCA_026214975.1 of Gentiana macrophylla. Classification (NCBI taxonomy): domain Eukaryota; kingdom Viridiplantae; phylum Streptophyta; class Magnoliopsida; order Gentianales; family Gentianaceae; genus Gentiana; species Gentiana macrophylla. Next base: position 22,676,879 of record CM047811.1, on the reverse strand, counting down.
TACGGTTCTAGACTTTTCGGATTTTGATGTGATTCTTGGAATAGATTGGCTATCCGAGAATTTTGTCCACTTGGATTGTAGAGAAAAGAGAGTAACCTTTAAGATACCGGGTAAATCAGATAAGACCTATCAGGGAAATGTTTATAAGCCTAGTAAGAAGCGTCACCCTATAATCTCAGCGGTTAAGGCTATAAGAGCTTGCCAGAAAGGTTGTGAAGGCTACTTGTTGTACGCAGTGGATGTGGAACAAGTGAAGCCTAAGTTAGAGGAAACCCCTGTAGTGAAGGAATATTCGGAAGTGTTTCCAGAAGAGTTACCGGGAAACATGCCGGATAGAGAGATTGAATTTGAGATTAAGTTGATACCGGGAGCGGCACCAGTTGCTAAGGCACCCTATAGGATGGCACCGGCTGAATTGAAGGAGTTGAAAGCACAGCTTAAGGATATGCTTGAGAGGAATATAATTCAGCCTAGTACCTCGCCTTGCGGAGCCCAGTGTTGTTTGTTAAGAAGAAAGATGGTAGCATAAGGATGTGCATAGATTACAGAGCGCTGAACAATCTTACCATCAAGAACAAGTACCCTTTGCCGAGGATTGATGATTTGCTTAATCAGTTGCAAGGCAAGAGAGTGTTTTCTAAGATTGATCTTAGGTCGTGGTATCACCAGATTGAAGATCAAGGTAGTGATATACCAAAGACGGCTTTCAAGATGCGAGATATGGACATTATGAGTTCTTAGTTATGCCTTTTGGACTCACTAATGCTCCATCTGCATTTATGGATTTAATGCAGTGTGTTTTCATGCCATACTGTGACATGTTTGTGATAGTATTCATAGATGACATCCTTGTATACTCCAAGGATGAGAAGGAACATGAAGAACACTTAAGGATAGTGCTGGATACATTAAAGAAGAACCAGTTGTATGCTAAGTTCTCGAAGTGTGACTTCTGGTTAAATCAAGTTAGTTTCTTGGGTCATGTCATTTCTGGAGATGGCATTAAGGTTGATCCCGCGAAGATTGAAGCAGTTGAGAAGTGGTCTAGACCGACTACCGTTTCAGAGGTTAGAAGTTTTCTCGGTTTAGCTGGCTAATATAGGAAGTTTGTACAAGACTTCTCAAAGATAGCTACACCACTTACCCGGCTCACTCAAAAGGATGTGAAGTTTGAGTGGACCAGTGAGAGTGAAGAAGCTTTTCAGACATTGAAAAAGAGGTTGACTACAGCCCCAGTTTTGGCGGTTCCGGAGATCTTTGATAATTATGACGTTTACACGGATGCTTCGGGACAAGGTTTGGGTTGTGTGTTGATCATGAGGAGGAAGGTAATTGCTTATGCATCTAGACAGTTGAAGGTGCATGAGAAGAATTACCCAACCCACGACTTGGAGTTAGCAGCAGTTGTGTTTGCCTTGAAGATTTGGAGGCACTTTTTGTATGGAGTTAAGGCCAGGATCTTCACCGATCACAAGAGCTTGAAGTATTTCTTTACCCAAGAGAATCTGAATATGAGACAAAGGAGATGGTTGGAGTTTGTAAAGGATTATGACCTGGAGATTCAGTATCATCCGGGTAAAGCAAATGTGGTAGCAGATGCTTTGAGCCGAAAACCAGTGTTTGCGGTTTCAAGTGTTGAAGAAATGGCAGAAAGATTAGATGAGCTGAGAATCCGAAGCTTTGATCAGATTGAAGACCGGAAGTTTGTGGCACCGTTGTTAGCAAGGTCTGAGTTGATGGATGATATTCGGGAGAAGCAAGATGAAGACCAGCTTTGGTTGACTTGAAGCGAGTTGCAGAGAAAAGAAAAGCCTACGGTTGGCTATGTGTTAGATAAGAATGGCAATCTTTGGTACCGAGGATCGGTTGTGTGTGCCCAATGTGGGTGATTTAATACGGAGAGTCATGGAAGAGGCACATAGGATTGCTTTTGCAGTTCATCCGGGAGCTACTAAAATGTACAGAGACTTGAATGAAAGGTTTTGGTGGCCCTCGATGAAACTGGAGATAGCCAAGTTCGTTGCAGAGTGTGATACTTGCCAGAAGGTTAAGGCAGAACATAGAAGACCGGGAGGAATGCTTAAGCCGTTGGATATCCCGAAATGGAAGTGGGATAAGATCACTATGGACTTTATCACCGGTTTACCTAAGACGAGAGGCGGTATTGATGCAATTTGGGTGATCGTGGATAGATCGACCAGATCCGCTCATTTCTTACCATATAAGGTTGATATCCCCTTGAAGAAGATGACAACACTATACCTGGATAATATAGTTAAGTTACACGGAGTACCTGTCTCTATAGTCTTGGATCGAGATAGTCGATTCATCAGTCGGTTTTGGAAAAGCTTACAAGCAGCTTTCGGAACCAAGTTGGATTTGAGTACGGCCTTCCATCCTCAGACAGATGGACAATCTGAGAGAACTATCCAAACACTAGAAGATATGTTGAGAGCTTGTGTTTTGGAAGTAGGCGGATCATGGGATGATTACCTCTTCGGTAGCGGTTTGCCTATAACAATGATTATCGTGCATGTATAGGCATGCCACCGTTTGAAGCATTGTATGGAAGAAGATGTAGAACGCCGCTGTTTTGGGATGAAGTCGGGGAAAGACAAATCACCGGGCCTGAATTGGTTGAGCAAGCTAAAGAAAGGGTTCAGTTGGTCAAGAAGAATTTGAAGGCAGCTCAAGACAGACAGAAGAGTTGGGCAGATGTTAGAAGAAGACCTCTTGAGTTTGAAGTTGGTGAAAGAGTTTATCTACGAGCTTCACCAATGAAGGGAGCAAAACGCTTTGGACAAAAAGGAAAGCTAAGCCCTAGGCACGTTGGACCTTTTGAAATTTTGGAAAGAGTTGGACCGTTGGAATATAAGCTTAAGTTACCGGAATCCATGTCAAGAGTCCACAACGTGTTTCATGTCTCGATGTTGAAGAAGTGTTTGACCAAGACAGATGTTCAGACTACAGTTGATCCGGAAATTCTGTGAGATAATCTAGCATATGATGAGACACCGATCAGAATTTTGGACCGGAAAGAAAAGATGATTAAGAGACAGTTGATTCCTTTGGTTCTGGTGCAATGGAGCAATCATTCACCGGATGAAGCTACTTGGGAAGTTGAGGACGATATGATCAGCGAGTTCCCAGATTTTATGGACTTACCAGGTATGTTCTAAGTTTCGAGGACGAAACTCCTTTAAGGGGGGAAGAATGTAATATCGATTTTCGGGAAAGGGCAGACGTGCCATTTTGCGAAAACGAAATATTGGCTTCGGTTCCTTTTATTCGGAGTTTAATTATTTTGGTAATTATATACATAATTTCGAGATATATGTGTATACTTTTAAGGAAGAAAATCTGATTTAATAAGGGTGATTATGGAAAATCAGTGAAATTAGGTAATTATGGGATTTTCCCTATTTAAGGAAAAATCAACCTAATCAGCCCCATAATCTTTTAATCAGATTTTCCACCTCCAAAACTCATCTTCTGCGTGTGTGAGCAAGAGAATAGGGTGAGGAATTTTCATCGCTTGTTAATTCAATCCTTGACGGTTTTCAGATCAGAGTCGAGCACCGGAATCGTTGTGAAGACGGCAACGTTTTGAGTGCGGAAAGTTGAAGCTTTTATAAGGTATGTGTAAGCCCTAATTCAGTTCACCTTTGAGTTTGGTGGATTCAAACTCATCAATTCGTAGTTTTTGTCGTTTAGAAGCGTGTGATCGAATCTAATCTAGGATTGGATTTATCACATGTTTTCCTGCAGAAAGGGACCAATTTTGCTGCTATTTTTATGAGTTTGGACTTGGATTAAGCTTGCTAAAAAGGTAAGAAGCTCTTCCTACAATCTAGTTATGGTTGAGAGTAGCTAGATCATGTTTTAATGCGTTTTGTAGCAAGTTTTGGCTAAGATGATGTTTAAGGGATTAGGGTTCGGTTTGGATCTTAAAAGCTATGTTTATCTGGGTTGAAATCGATGTTAATTGGGTTAGAAAAGGTTCAGTAATCGCGTTTTGATGATTTTAGCGTTTTGGAAAAAAACCCAGGCAGATGGGCGTTCGCGATCCTAGTAGCTCAAACGGACGTTTGCATTAGGCAAACGAGCGTTTGAGGTCAGACTTTTGATTCAAGATGTAGCTGTGTTTGACGGACGGATGTCTAAGGTTAGTGGACGGGCGTTTGATTACGGACGGGCGTCCATAGGATTTCAAACGGGCGTCTGGCCTGTTTTACCCTGTTTTCACTATTCTAGTACTCTAGCTTGGTTTTTGGCTTCATAATAGTGTTTTCACTGTTTTAAACCCTTAATCATGATATGTTAACATTAAATTAAACATGAACAAGGCTCGATTGAACTTTTGATTCGTTCAGTTAAAATACCGAATGTACTCTTAATGGGAGTTGAAGTTCGGATCCGTCGGAAGGGCATGAAAGGGCTTGTGCTTTGATGAACTAGAGTTCATCAATGTCTGTGTAATTGATAGGATGTGATGTCTAGTTGTCTAAGTGAGGGAGTAGAGTTATTAAGGTGAGTATTAATCTTAAATCACTTAGGTGACTAGATAATTCACACTAAAAATTACATAAGTGTAGTAAAAGCTAAAACGTCATCTATTCTTGGTTAGGCACTGATTCAAATCGGCGATGTGATACGTTCATAACAAGGTGGACAATGCTACTGGCTCAAAAGGCTGAAGGGTAGTGGAGGAAATCCATCGAACGTATATGCATACGGGGGTGATCCCGGGACTACCGGTGCTAATAACCGTAGTTGGCAAGTATATCTCGTGGTGGAATTTTCACCATGCATTGTGTCCTTGAGTAATGATGTAACACAGATACGCTAAGTTAGAAACGTATAGTCACGACGTGTCGATGGACATGTAGTGAACCCTAGATTGAGTCGGTCTCACTAAGATAATCCATTAATAATAAACCTTAATTAAATTGTAGCTTCTACTTCTTACTTTGTACAATGTCCTTACCTCAAATGCATGTTTATTTATGTGTTTGGGGGAGAGAAGACGAACAGTTAAATGATGAGTTCGAGGAGGACTTTGATGACGACGTTTGAGGACGCCGGACTTGAAGACCTTGTTTATTATTTATTTATTTACATTTATTTCATAGACTTGGATCGTTATTGTTGGAACTTGTAGTTTCCTTTTAGTTTTTTGAGATTCGTACTTTTGGATTTGTTTGGTCTTTCGATGTAATAAGTATTACATTTTATTCTATCTTTAGTATTTCTGTTCTTGGTTTTTTTTAAAAAAATTACCCGAGTCTTTTAGTTTTCGTTTGCTTTAATTTGATACGACGTAGTAGAGGCTTACGTGTAATGTTATTTGTTTAATATTATGTGTGCCGAACGTTTCGATTTCCGGATAAGGACTCGGTGTCCGGGAATGGGGCGTTACATTAGGAAATGAAGATTGGGGAGGGAAACATACCAGAAAAGGATGGTGAAACGAATTCGAGGATTAGTTTGAATTGATGAGACTAATTTGAAGATTCAGGGGATTATAGTCACCACTATTATTGGTACTGCTACTACCACCATTTCCGCCATGAACAACCACTGGGACAAGGCGGTCCGGCAAAAAAGAGAAGTGCTGGTTTTGATCTCCGGCGACACCGAAGATAAGAGGGGAAGAAGACACTGACTAATTTAGAGGATTTCCCAATTGCATTTGGCCCAAGAAATTTGGACGAGTATTAGAATGGCTTAAAAAACTTAAACCAAAATATTCCATCGAAGTTGAGGGCATCGATTCTCTTTGTGATTTCCGGAAGAAATTGGACTCATTTGAGTTTCCATTACCACAAGGGCAATGATTATTGTTGTGAATCCCACTTGTTAGCAGCTCAGTGAATGAAGAATTTTGAGAAATGTGATTTAACTTCTAATGTCCCACGCCGGAACCCTCGATTTCTCTCTCCTTTTCTTTCCCGGCGACGCGTTCTCTTGCTCATTCCCTCTATCCTTTAATCCGGCTCTCTGGCCGGGAAAATGACAGTCCGGAGCCTTTACTTGTTTCCGATGTACTGCTACAAGTTGATTTAGAGAAATTTAGGCCCATTTGATTCTTGTTGTTGTTGAAGAGCATATTTTCATCTTCCTTGTCATCATCCATTTCCACTTGAGCCAGACGAGCCTTTGCTCATTATCGGCGGTAATGGACCTTCTGGCGTCGGTTAACTGCTGGGGCGAATTGATGGCAGTTCATCAATTGAAGTGGCATTGCTGTGAGCAGCAATTCCACCGCCTTGCTTGGCTGATCATACCCAAGTCTATCTTGTAGATCGTAGAACTGTATCGCCGTCGGAACTGAAAGACGAACTCGCCGACCCCGGAGCCCTTTTGAGGTCCAAACTTTGCTATGGCGATCTTTCCCTCCGGATGCTCTTGAGATCCTAAAAATCCTTGATGACAGCCAATTACACTGTTGACTCAGACCATCACCGCCATGATTATTAGTTATTTCCATTTGAGCACCAATTTTTTTTTTTGCAGTATATTTTGATGGAGATCTTGTGATTCTAGACGGAGATATTGTAGATCTGAATGAACATCTAGTAGATGTAGACGAATATCTGATAGATCTAGATGAAGATTTTGTTGAAGGCTTGGCCGGAAAACTAAAAATGGACGGTTTCAGGCCGCTGCAAATCTTTGATCTGACCGGAGAAATGTTGAAAATGTCGATTTCCCGGTAATGAAGTCAACTGATGATGCCGAAAAAGTCATCAACAAGATTGAGTGGATTTAACGGAGGATATCCGTCAATAAAAGTGATGTAGATGCGGTGGCACGCGGTGGTGTTGTGTAATTCATGGTGGTGCAAGTGGTGGTGCTCAAGAACAAAGATGAAGATCTTTTTCTCTCAAAATGGGAGGAGTATTTTGTGTTTAAGATTATGAGTTGAGCCTGAAAGGCTGCCTACGTACCCTTTGTCAGGAGTCAAGTCATGCGTAGTTCTGGAATTAAAGGCTCCTCCCCGTGTGATGGAGGTGATGTGGGTATTTATAGATGTCATGGGCGAGTCAGTTGGCGAGTGCAGGCAGGTCGCGAGCCTGAAGGGCATAGCGGCCTGAAAGCTTTTGGCGAGCTGAAAAACTAGCGGCCTGAGGGCTTCGTGGCCTGATGGACTTGTGGCCTAGCGGTCGTAGCTTGTCTTATCTTTATGTTGGCGGATCTGGTCTCTGACGGACCTAATGACCTAGGGTTCGCGGGCCGGCCCCTAGCCTGATAGCGTCGCACATGACCAAAAGCTTGGAGCGGGGCCGACGTCTTGCGAGTTCACGGATTGTGGTGGCCGGTGGCTTTATACACTATTTTGGGGGTCGGATGGACCCGAACAAGGATCCGTGGACTGAATTACGATTTATGCATATCAATGTTGGACATTTGAGATCCTTAACTTACTCATTGAATTAAGTGGACCCTTAAAGGACATCCACATAAATCACCTATTTTTTAACACTCCTTATTGGATGTGCATTATACAATGAATATTCCTCGGTAAAACCTTATTAAGAATAAACCTTGAAGAGGGTCGGACCAACCCTTGCCACGTGTCATCTATAGAATGACTAAGTCATCAATGAAGACGGAGAATCAATAATTAATAAAGGCCAGGATCCTTAAGCCTGGCTAAAGAAAACAGACCTGAACCCCAGGAAAAAGGTCAGCTCGGCCTTTCTTAACGTTGGAAGTCGGGTAACGCATTTCCGGTTGGAGATGACCTATAGAGTCTCGACCCAGGTCGGCCAGGGTTTCCTTATCCAATATTTAAACACGTTCCTATTTTATAGGATAAACATGGAAAGAATCTTAAGATATTATGATATTGATCCTGTCATTTAAATGTGTCCATAATTATCCCTAAATTATATGGATCCACACGTGATTATTGTTACGGACTAAGAATACAATTCCTTGTAGAACAAGGAAAGGGATGAGTTATTTCCTACATAAAACAACCCCAAGGAAGTATGAGGGACTTGATTCCAATGCATTCATTGGATACGTAGGCAACTTGAGAGAAATAACTCTCAAGCTCGGTCTAAAAAGCACCATAAACACCATCCCCTGTATTCGAATGTCATTGAATTAATTGTCACTAAAAGAAATACGGCCCGGATAATCAATAGACGATTTCCAGCATCGTCAATTGACGCAAGAAGGAGGGCCTATTTTCTGACAATCGTTCAAGGATCCTTCAAGAATTCAGTTTTTTTACTAGCTATGGCCAAGAACACCACGAAGAAAGGTGCCCAGGACCCGGTGGATCCAATACAGCAAGGTGAAGCCACCACCACTCAAGGAGGAGGCCAAACTGTAGTAGGCCAAAAAGGTACGAACCCTACTGATGACTAGTCTCATCAGCCTGATCCAGTCCTTCAAGATCCAGCCAACCATGCGTTGGTGGAAGCTTTAAAAAAAATGGATAATACAACCCTCAAGGCTATATTTGACGAAACACTCAAGGGAAGAGATCCCCCTGAAGTTTCAGAAGCAGACCCCCATCAGGAATCTCTCAAAAAGCAAGAAGTGGTGGAATCCAGCTTTCATACAGAATGAAAGAACATTAATCTTCAGCCTAATGATACTGCTATAGCTGAGCTGGATGCCTTGTTGGGATGACGATCAGACGAGTTCTTATGCGCGTCATCTTTCATAGAGTACATAGATAATTATCCCCGACCAGCAGGCTTCAAAATTCCGAAAATCGAACCATTTGACGGATCTATGGACCCTTATGATCATATGCACCAATATATATCAAACATGAATTTTTTCAACGTTCCAGATGAGATGAAGTGCAAAACATTCCCTGCGCTGCTCACATGAAGAGCTCGGGAATGGTTCAATAAGATTCTGCTGAGGTCGATCTCCGACTTCGGAACCCTCACTCGGAAGTTCGTCCATGCTTTTATCACAGCTCGTCCGTTTCAGAGAAATCAAACCCATCTCCTCATGTTGAAGCAAAGTTAGGATGAGACCATACTCCACTTTATAAAGTGTTTTAATGAGGAATCTGCACAGGTAAGAGATACAGATGATCGACTTATGGCCGCCTCTTTCGTGGCAGGTCTGCCAGAGGGACGGCTGCATGCGAAACTGAATAGGTAGCTCCTCCGGTCTATGGAAGAATGCATAGATATGGCTTATAAGTATTTCCAAGAGGAGGAAGCCAGTAGGATGAAGAGTGGAACAGAGTGAAGTTAAGAAGAACAAATCCGAAGATAAATCAGATAAGAAGAGGAAATCAGTCTGGGATCGAGTAACTGCACCAGTCTCAGATCGGTTGGGAAAGAAGGGAGCTCTGCAGGACAGAGACTTCATCCCATTGAATAGGTCTCGCGAGTAGGTCTTCACAATTATGGAAAGAAAAGGTATATAGCAAGGGTTCCACCACCGATGAGGGGACATCGGGAGAAAAGAGATCCTAACAAAGTTTGCATGTACCACAAGGATATCGGGTATGACTCGGAGCACTGCCGCGATCTGATACGGGACATCGATGCAACAGTAACGGAAGGTAAATTAGATGAGTTCGTAGATCGGTCGCAACAGCCTGAGCCGTGAGGACGACATGAGTTTAAGAGAAGAAACTACTATCAGGATAGAGATAATAGGGATGAACCCCGGCGACAAAGAGATCGTACACCTGACCCTGATGGTAGGTGGATAATCGCCCCATAAATACAATTAATACGATCTCAGGTGGACCGTATAACTCTTCCCGAACTGAGGGGACGAGCAGTGGCAGGTCTGCTGCTCCTTCTGAATCAAACAAGAAGCAAAGACTTTATGGAGAAGTGGCCTATGGCCCAAGGGACTCTCTTCCCTTGGTTGTAAACAATGAAGGACTAGTGATAGATGCGGTAGTAAGAAAGCATTTGATAAGGCGCATCCGAGTGGACACAGGAAATGCGGTAAAAGTGCTTTACCATAATGTTTTCCAAGCTATGGAGCTAAAATATGTAGAATTAACACCCGTCTCTGCACCTCTGTTCGGCTTCACTGGACCACCAGTTCATCCACTTGGCATGGTCAAGTTACCTACCACCTTTGGAACAGAATCAAAGTGCAGGACCCTGATCATAAATTATGTGGTCGCGTGGAAGACCAAAGATATGGCAGGTCTTTCCCCAGAGTTAGTTGTGCACAAATTAAATGTCGATCCGAGCAGGAAGCATGTTCCTTAGAAGAAAAGGCACTTCACTCCTGAGCGAATCTCAGCTATTGAAAAAGAAATAGCCAAGTTGCTCCTGGTAAATATCATCAAGGAAGTCCTAAACCAGAGTGGTTGGTAAATCCGGTGTTGGTGATGGGAGCTGGCGAATGTGTGTTGATTTCACTGATCTCAACAAGGCATGTCCTAAGGATTGTTATATGCTGCCAAAGATTGACCGCCTTGTTGACTCAACAGTAGGGTATGAGATATTCGCATTATTGGATGCGTATAAAGGATATCATCAGATCGCCAGGGATCCTAAAGACTCAGAGAAGACCTCGTTTGTCACCGAGTTAGGCACATATTGCTATGTCACAATGCCGTATGGTTTAAAGAACGCTGAGGCGACCTACCAGCGAACTGTGAACAAAATATTCGCTCAGCAGATCGGCCGATGCATGGAGGTATATGTAGACGATCTCTTAATCAAGAGTAGGTCTCTTGATCGCTATTTACTAGATGTTAGAGAAGTGTTCAATGTGTTAAGACACACTCAGATGAAGCTAAACCCCAAGAAGTGTACATTCAGGGTTAGATCGGGCAAATTCCTAGGGTATATGAAATCCAAAGATGGAATTAAAGCTAATCCTGATAAGATCTATGCGTTAAAGACTATGCCGCCTCTTAAGAGAATTAAGGAAGTTCAGGGACTAACAAGATGAATAGTGGCCCTGAACAGATTCCTCTCCAGGTCGGCACAACGTGCCTTGCCCTTTTTCAAGATTTTAAGATGAGCCAGTCCGTTCTACTGGGATGAGGAGAGACGGAATGCTTTCGAAGCTTTGAAGTCATATTTGGCCGAGCTACCAACACTAACAGCTCCTTAAGATGGAGAAACTGTGTAAGTGTACATAGCAGTATGTGAAAAGGCACTAAGTGCAGTGCTAGTCAAAGAACAAGACGGTAACCAAATGCCGGTTTTCTTTGTAAGTAAAGCACTTCACGGACTAGAAGTAAGATACTCAAACACGGAAAAATTAGAGCTATCTTTGGTTCATACCTCTAGAAAACTAAGGCCTTATTTCCAGGCTCACCAGATTGCCGTAATTACCAACCAGCCTCTTCGACAAATCCTGGTCGACCTAAAACTTCATGAAGATTTGGAAAATGGGTGGTAGAACTGGCAGAGTATGATCTCGACTTTCATCCGTGAACTGCGATCAAGTTGCAAGCATTGGAGGATTTCTTAGCAGAGGGAACATCCATTCGTTTTGATGACGATCAACTGACATGCGAAGAAGGCTGATGGAATTTATATGTTGACGGGGCAGCTAGCAAAGAAGGAGCAGGGGCAGGTCTTCTGCTCATCATTCTAAAAGGTGAAGAGTTCCCATATGCTTTACGCTTTGGATTACAACCTGCAAACAATGAAGCAGATTATGAGGATTTAATCACTGGCTCAAGCTGGCTGTAAAACTCGGAGTAAAAAACCTTCAAGTTCATAGTGATTCTCAGCTCATGGTTGATCATATAAATGGTGAGTAAGAGGCAAAGGCAGAGCCCATGAGAAAGTACTTAACAGTGGCACAATTTTTGCTTGAAAAGTTTCAGAAGGCCCAGGTCGGCCGAATACCTCGATCTGAGAACAAGAGGGCATATGCGCTCTCAAAGTTAGCCTCTAACTTCATATCAGATAGAAAAGTGTTGGTAAAACCTCTCAAGTAAAGAGGTTATGATTAGCAGATGGTCCAACCGATCACGTAATGTAGCACCTGGATGGACCTATCGTCTCGTATCTTAGAGATTACCCTGATGACAAAACTCAGGCCCGAAAAATGATGCTTTTGTCGGCCAGATACTCTATGTTTAATGATGTTCTTTATCGTAGGTCGTACATCGCTCCATGGTTCAGATGCACAACGACAGAGGAAGGAAACTACCTCCTTCAAGAAATACACCTTGGAATTTATGAAAACCATTCCAGAGCTCAGACACTGGCAAGGAAGTGCCGTCTGTTCGGCTACTTCTGGCCCACCATGTTAAAAGACGCTAAAGAGCTTATCGAGAAATGTAGATCGTGTCAGGAGCACGATAATTTGTCGCATCAGCCTTCCTAGACTATGATCCCTCTCGTGTCCCCATGGCCCATTGACAAGTGGGGAGTCGACTTAGTGGGGCCACTCCCTCGAGCTCCTGGTAACTTCTAGTTTTTAGTGGTAGCCGTAGACTACTTCACCAAATGGGTACGTAAAAGCCGATCCATTAACCACAATCACTGGTAAGAAGATTCAAAAATTTCTATGGAAGAATATTGTTTGCAGATATGGCATTCCAAAGAAATTGATCTCTGATAATAGAACCCAATTCAAGGATAAATCCGTTAAAGATTGGTGCGTGCTGAACTGCACATAACGCAACACTTTACATCAGTGGGGCATCCCCAAGCTAATGGGCAAGTCGAACAGACCAATAGGCAGATCAAGACTGGATTAAAGAAGCGCATCGATGAAGAAGGAGAAAACTGGGTCGAGCATTTGTCTAAAATATTATGCGCATACATAACAACGCCGAACTCCTCCACAGGGGAAACCCCATTCAGCCAGGCATATGGTTGCGAAGTAGCAGTTCTGGCTGAGATCGTCCTACCCTCACCCATATCGGAGCTTTACTCGAGGAGCAATTAGCCGAGCTCAGGCACTCCAAAGATGACCTTGAAGAAGCTCGGAATATGGCATTCATTAGAATGTCCATGTATATATAGAGGATTTCTCAGTACTATAGCTCCCGGGTTAAGCCGGAATAGATTTGCAGTTTTTTCAAGCATGTCATAGTCAACAAGCCCTGTTCAAAATGTACGGAAAAATCTATATCAAACAAGTAAAATTAGTGTCTCCAAAATAAGTGTGAGATGTTGTGGAGGTAAGTAATTAGCATATTTGAACATAACATATTTCAACACGTCTGCTCAAGTGTGGCTCAAATACAAAGAATCTAGGCCAACAAAGACACACAACACCAAATAAAGCACTTAAGGAGCCTAATAAGAAGGCCCAACACAGAGACAATATGACGGGGGTGCAAGTTAGGATGCATGAATGCTTCATCTTGCAAGAATCCAGTATCTGATAATACGGATACACAACATAAATGCTTGATATGCGGTCAGATACGTACATCGGGAGTATCAGCGATTGTCAAAAGTTGGATAAGTTTCATATATGCCTGCCTTGACTACGGATAAGGGCACCCGAAAAAATATAAACAAATAAGTAAGAGTGAAAATAAAGACAAATTACCTTAAACATTCTAAGTTTAAAGTCCTTAGTTCGACTTTCTACCCCAATTATGCTAAGGATACTTATACCAAAAGAGAGAAAACCACTGCGTCTCCCTACAAAAATCATATGAATTGAGCACCCCTTCAAAATGGGAAAATAAAGACAAGGGTCTCAATCCCCTCCACCAAGATTGGTTCAAAGAATCCATCGTGCAACACAATGAAATCACGTTCCCTAAAATATGGCATATGCCAATTAAGACTGATTCACACACCACATAGTAACTGATACGTATAAATACATCGCTACCTATGAGCTAACGGGAATCACCCTCCTAGCCACCAGGATGGAGCCGGACCACGGCTACAGCGTCGGCAGCGACAATCTGATTAGGGCCATGGGATGGAAACCTCATCATGAGCACCCAAACCTATAAGGTCCTAGTCGCTCAGGGGGCGGCCAACATCCTGATTTGGAGATCAACAGGAGACGACATGAGTCCGGGTAAGGAGCGACCAAAGGGAAGTCGAGATAGGACAAGAAAGCGAGCTCGCAGATCGCGACCCGAGCAACCACATAACGATGTCGCCAGCTGTATTGTCTTCTTAACATCATTGTATTCTATGCTTTTCTATCCCTATCCCGCGCCCCTTGCCTTTTTCCCTTGCCTATAAAAGAAGGGCTTGTGTAATTTCATAAGGATATGCACAAAAATAGACAAAGAGGACAAAAGTCTTGTCAAGTTCATTCTCTCTAGCATTCATTCATTCCACCGCCCTACCACCGTACCTCACCGGCTGCCACCACCCAAATCTATAAAAAACAGCCAGATATCCACCTTCACAACCACCGTGATAATATTATGCATTATCAGTTGGCTCCGTTGCCGGGAACCTTCAGTCTTCCAGCCTTCCGGTGAGGAAATCACCCAGAAAAGCCTAAATACGGCGGAGAGGTTGATCGTCACCTTCATCACCTGCCCAGAGTCAACAAAGTTCTCACCCGAAAAAGAGATCACCCAGGCGGCATCATATCGAATGAGGTAGTGTTACCACGATTTGCACAAGACTCACGAGTTTGCATTGGAGAAATCACCTCTCGTAGTGATCTTCCTTCAAATCTGTTGAAACCTGAGAAAAAGGTTCTCCGTCTTCTCGCCAAAAGAAATTCCGACAATGTACTACGGGAGGTTACACCAATCTCTGGGATGATTACGTTTGAATCATCACCTTTTTCTTAGAAATAGGTATTGATTGACCGGAGCTCGCCTGAATTACCATCGTCCGAGCAAATCCCCTACCAAATCTCGAGGGCAGTACAACTACTAACAACCCTCCGAACCACTTCGAGAGAAAACACGGTCAGAGAGCGGTTCCACTAACCAGGAGCGCAGTTGTCGTCGAGTAGGTAACGGTCTGAATCGATCCTATTTTCAGGCTCGCTATCTCGCATCCCTAACGATGGCAGGAAGTAAGGGCACGCTGATACCGCCTACCCCAGATAAAGGGGGCGCGATCAATCAAAGCCGTGCCGAGGGCGCCGGAGAGACACTAGACAGCCCCACTGCTGAAGGAAGTAGGCCGCAAAAGGATGCCCTAGCCGCCGCCGATGCTCGAAACATCATAAATCAGAAATCAAAGTCCAAAGAAGCCCAAGCGGCCCTGGAAGAGGCTCACAGAGAAAAGAACGCCATTGGGACACCTAGTATGTCATTGGGACACGCCGGAAAAAGTAACAGGGTTGCAAGAGGAGTCTGAGATCGCGGAAATGATAGAGTATGCCAAGTATGTCAAAAGAATGTACTTAACCAACTCCTGACTAGTGGCACTGGGCCGAGAACCTTTGCCAGTTCAGGAGGCGATCCAGCCTAGGGGCGAGCCCAACCACAAGGCACCAGAGAAATGGCGTAAGAGTTTAAGGGTAGAAGTTGAGGAGAGCGTCCAGTCCTCAGGTCGCAAAGGCCGCCGGGGAGAGCAAGAGATCATCCAAACCCCTGCCCAACCTAGCCGCAAAAATTCCAAGGAAAGTAGAGAAAGAGGTTCCGCTTTTAAAAGGCTGGGTGAGAAAGAAAAGGGACGGGCTCCAAGCCGATTAAGCCTCCCATAAAGAGGGGTGATACCTAGGCAGGAAGGAAGGAATGAAAGGGACGCCCGGCTGATAATAAAGGAAAAGTGAGCCAAACAGGAGAAGTCGTGAAATCAAGCGGTCTCAACGCACGGGATTGAGTTAGTGGCCAGTCCGCCCCCGCCTATACCGAGACACGATCCGGTCCTTGCAGAACAGATGGAAATAATGAAGAAAGAGCTCGCTGAACTGCAAAAGTCGAGGCCCACCGAAAAGCCCGCCCCTATCTCTGGGATCGACGTGCTCGCCAAGAAGATAGTCGAAACTTTGCCCACCAACAAAGAAAAGGTCAGCTATCCTAGCTACAATTACTATAGTGGAAACACTTGCCCACACGATTGGCTCACAGCTTTCCAGGGTCGCATCACTCTAGCAACCCAGAACAAGTCTGCCTTGTGTATCGCTCTAGTCGGAAGTTGCAAGATAGGGCCGCCTCCCGGGTCTGCGGGCTCCTTCGTTGTTCGATTGAAAGTTGGGAGGATCTATCTGAAAAATTTGTGCGAGAATTTGAATCCGCAAGTAGACCAAAGAAAACCATCGAGGATCTCTATGAGGTCCGCATGGGCGAAAACGAATCTGGAAAGGACTACTACGAACGGTTCATCAGGATCTATGATCAAACGAAGAATATTCCCGACGACGCCATCATAACTTGCTTCCTCACAGGAATTGCTAAGGGTCCGATGAAAACGGAGTTTAACCTGTGGCCCCCTAGAGCGGGCCTAAGGGAAATGCTAGAAAGGGCTAGAATGATGGGGGTAAGTGAAGCGCCGTCCCTCACGGGAAAATCAAAACCTAAAGCCGAGCCCAACTCCCATAAAGAGGATCACGGCGACGATCACAAGAAGGAACGTGGTAAGAGCACGAAGCAAGATCGCGAAACCAAGGTGCCGTACAAATTCAATGAAAATGATTTCACCCTCCTCAATACGAAACCATCCCAGATACTTTTCGAAATTCACGAGCAAATTGAGAGACCTAGGCCTATGAGGGGCGATGCCAGCACTCACGATAAATCGAAATACTGTGAATACCACAGAGATCACGGACACATTACTGACGAATGTTTTACTCTAAGAAGGGAAATCGAGAGATTGATAAGAGAGGGACCGGCCGCCAAGTATAAATGTGAGGGTGACGCAGGTGCCAGTAAGGGGCGAATGCCTCGCACCTATCAAAGGGAGGTCCATGTTATCCACGGAAGCCTCCCCAGTAACAATCAACTGAATTCACAAATACACTCGATCAACACACGAGGTTTCGAGAAACCAATAGTCTTGGGAGAAAAAGAGAAAGGAATCATGTTCACCAAGAGCGAACTAACAACCATAGAGGGCGTCATGGAAGTGCCAATCATCCTCAAGGTCGGAGCTAATGAGCTGTATGGGGTTAACCGGGTCATGGTCGACACCGGGCGAGTCGCGACATCATCTACTTGGTGTGTCTCAAACAAATTGGATTCAGAGAAGCAAAATTGAAACCTTATTTAGGAATGTTAGAAGGTTTTACCAACGACACCGTGAGGGTCAAGGGCACCATCAAACTTAGCATCACCCTTGGCGATTATGAGCCTTGCCGGACGGAGATAATCATCTTTTTGGTTATCGATCTCCCCTCCTATTACAACATGATTTTAGGGATTCCATCCATGAAAAAGATTCTAGATGGTGGTGTCTATACCGCACCAAAGGGTGAAATTTCACGTGGGAGACGATATGGGGTCGCCATGAGCCGATTGGGATTTTTCCTCGACTATATGACCAAGAATATGGTCGATTCCAAAAAACCAAGAATTGAAGAACTCTACGCAAATATCGTCCAGGTCGCCACGGTAAAAGAAATCGGTGAAAAGCCCGTAGAGGTTGAAACACTGCAAGTGTCCAACCAGATTTCATAGCCGAGGATGAGCTGATCGAAGCAGTCATAAACGAAAAATATCCCGACCAGAAAATAAAGATCGGATTGCAGACCACAAAAAAAGAGAGAGAGGAGCTGATCGAGCTCTTGAAAGAAAATAGGGTTGCTTTCGCTTGGGAGGTGACTGACATGAGAGGTGTGGAGCCTAAGGTCGCGCTTCATTACCTAAGTGTTGACCCCAACTTCAAACCGATCCAGCAGCAAGCAAGACAATTCTCCATGGAGAAAGAGGTCGCCATAAAAGGCGAAGTGGACAAACTCTTAGCCGCCGGTATAATCAAAGAGCTTCAATACCCGACTTGGCTGGCTAATGTAGTGATGGTCAAAAAGCACAACGGAAAATGGCGGATGTGCGTAGACTTCACCGATTTAAAAAAGGCCTGCCCCAAGGATCCTTATCCGCTGCCCGAATCGACAAGATGGTAGATGGGATCGCTGGTTTTGAGATGCTGAGTTTCCTGGATGCATACTCCGGATATCACCAAGTAAAATGGCAAGCGAAGACAAGGAAATGACTGCCTTCAGGGCCACAGGTGGACTCTATTACTATGAGATGATGCCATTCGGCTTGAAGAATGCAGGATCCACATATCAGAGGATGGTCAACAGGGTCTTCAGCTCGCAGATAGGCAAAAACATGGAGGCCTACATCGATCACATGGTCATGAAATCAAGCCGTCGGGATCATCTGGCGGACCTTCGCGAAACCTTTGCTAACAATCATTCAATGAAACTCAACCCCGCCAAATGCACGTTCGGGGTTCATGCAGGAAAGTTCCTTGGATTTATGGTGAACCAGAGGGGAATCGAGGCTAACCCAGAGAAGATAGAGGCTCTTATGAACATGAACGAGCCGACCACGATCAAAGAGGTTCAGAGACTTAATGGCAGAATCATCGCTCTAGGAAGGTTCATTTCCAAATCTGCCGAAAAAAGTTTGTCTTTCTTCAAAATCCTCAAAGGAAGCAAGACCTTTTTGTTAGGAAATCTACGCGGGAACGCAGCGGAATTTAAAATTTATTTCCTTTTAACCTGGATCGACTTCGTTTAAGCAATAAACAAACGAGTTAGTAGACGGTGGTTACTTTGGTTGATCTATAAGATCGACGCTTTGACCGTCTAAGGAGAGTAGTTCTGCATAGAGCCGCCCAAGCGTTCGGCCTCTACCGCTAGTCCACACGAACAGCCCGCCGGAATCCCATCATGGATTGCTGTTGGAAAACTCCGGTTGCTAGACCGGCCCTTTTCCCCTCTCTCCAACTCTCTATAGGATGCTCTCTATTTTACACAAGAACTATTAGTTTTTGGAATTGTGATGTACAAAAGAGCTTGACACCCACTTCCTTTTATAGGGAAAGTGGCGCCCCATATAGTGTGGAAGAGAAGAAAACCTTTTCCCAATAAAATAAGGAAAATATATTTGATTGATTTATCTCATTTATTATAATATCTCATATTAAATAAATCTAGGATATTGTCAATATCTTATATTGAATATTTCCAAGATATTGTCAATATCTAATATTGACTATCTTTATTATATTACCATAAATCAATTTACACATGTGTATATATCACATATATATTACACAAATAAATCTATATACAAATATAGTTATTACACAAGTGCACATGCATATCACATATATGCACACACGCATGTATACAAATATATATATATTAATATCTAATATTAATATATGGTAATACTATTAATTAAATTGCACAATCCAAGTGTATCTTATACATATTAAATGTTGCGCCCCTTTGACCAACAAATTGGCTTCCGGAATATTCTTTAATTAATATAATTAATATCTTGTATTTTATTTATTCATAATAAATAAATACCACCATATTAATTTACCACTATAACATTTATAGTCTCGAGATAAACTTTCCTTATTTGGTTATCATCTATAACCACATTTTAATCCGGCTAGATGTTCATATGTGTGTGACCCGATAGGCTTCCGAATATGTTGGCCGTAGACACAAAGTGCAAATTACGAAAATGCCCTCCATGCCTAACGATCACGGGATAGCGTCTAGCAACACACCGTGACCCCCAATCATCGGAAGAGTCAAATGCAATGACTACTACCTTTCATGTGAAACAGTTACCATGTAACTTACAATCCTATCGCTGTAATAATATCCATACGGTTGTTAGTCGAGTGTCAAAACATCAACGACCGTATCTTATAATCTGGATATCATGCTCTCTCGAAGTAACTCGTTTACTCCCACTTTGCAAAGATTCACGAGATTAAGACATTCCTTATAAGAAGGCCATTTCGGATATTCGATCCCAATCATAGGATACGCGATTCCCGGACGACCAATCATGTATACTCCGCGATGCTTGAAGATCATACCCAATCACTACCGCATGATCGCCCCGTGGCTAGGGAAACCTCAATAGTGTCAAAGCATGACAATCCACACCGTGATGCCATGAAGACTCGGTCTAAAGGATAATTACACAACCGTCACATAGTGTGACACTTATCCGTGTAAGGGTCGATCTAACGACGCATTCTCTAATACACGCCCACGTCATACCCAAGTGTCTCTACACTTCGATAGAGCGAGATCTATCCCCGCCTTAAAAGCAGAAGACATCTAATACGTGCTAGTCCATTTATACTATCAATGCCCTGTTTAATAGTACATCAGCCTAGAGACATTTAAGTATCAAACTTATTAAAGTGATTAGAGATCTCATCAACCATAATCGCCTATCATGGTTTCTCTATCACAGTTTAATACTAAGGACGTTATCACATAACAATTCATAATTGGTTCTTTAAAAGAACATATATATGACAACAGAAAAGCCATTTTATATATGTATAAACATAAAGAAATAGTAGAAATGATCCGACCCGGTCGGATCCGGTCCAACCCGATTGGGTTTAGGACACTATTCCAACACTTTTAATGGACAGAAGAATGCTCGCAGGCCTCCAAAGATCTAAAGATGTATCTATCCAGCCCTCCATTGCTGGTCAGTCCTAGCCTAGGTGATTCTTTGCCTTTGTATCTTGCGGCCTCAAACCGGGCTGTAGCCGCGGCACTTGTCAAGGAGGACGGCACCCTCCAAAAACCCGTTTATTATGTCTCTAAGGCTCTCAGTCCCGTTGAGAGTCGCTATTTCAATATTGAAAATTTGGCCTACTATGTTGTCATAGCTGCCCGCAAATTAAGGCCTTTATTTTCATCGCATACAATCACTGTGCTGTCGGACGCCCCGTTGCGCCAAGTCCTACATAAGCCGGATCTGTCTGGGCGATTGTTGTGGTGGGCCATTGAGCTCATAGAATTTGATATTCGATACGAGCCTCGGAAGGCCATCAAGGCCCTGGTGTTGCCCGAATTCATTGTGGAAACGAGTTTCAACGAGCAAGCGGATGAACAATCTGATTCTCCGTCCAACGCCATTGCAAGTATGGCCGCGCCACCCGGGCCTGAAAATCCTAGTCAATGTTGGCAGCTCTATGTTGATGGGCCCGCTAGTCACAAGGGTTGCGGCGCCGGGATTATCTTGCTAGAACCGGGCACCTCGGAGGAAATCGAAAAAGCATTAAGATTTGACTTCACTGCTTCCAATAATCAAGAAGAATACGAGGGTACCGTAGCAGGGCTGGAGCTCGCTAAAGACTTGAAAGTCGAAAACATAGAGGTATTCTGCATCACAGCTGGTAGTAAATCAAGTCAACGGATCGTTTGGGGTTCACTGCGACGTTCTCCAAAAGTACATTGATCTCGTCAAAAAACTCGAGAACGAATTTAAATATTGTAAATTCACCAGCATTCCTCGAGAAGACAATCACCGAGCGGACTATTTATCGAAATTAATGGACGATGATGAAATGAGCAACACCGCTATCTGGGCCTGCGGTCAACCGGGCCGAGGTCATGGATTTCCAACCCACCAGTCCGTGTTGGATTGATGAAATAAAAGTGTATATTGAATCAGAAGTTCAACCGTCCGACCCTAAAGAGGCCAGGGCCATGATCTGGTGGACTGCCCGCTCACCCTCATGAACAACGTGTTATACATGTGATCTTTCTCAAAACCCTTGTCGCGGTGTGTGCGACCTGAAGAGGTTCAAGGGATACTCGTGGAGCTGCACGAGGGAATGTGCGGCGGCCACCCGGCTAGCCGTACTCTCGCGTAGAAAGTTTTACTCGCCGGATATTACTGGCCAAAGCTCGCTAAGGATGTTCGAATATACGCCAAGAGGTGCGTCAAATGTCAGAAGTTCGCAGACATCCCCAGACTACCGTCAGTCGAACAAAGCATTGTCTTTGCGGCATGGCCGTTCGACATGTGCGCTATCGATTTAATAGGACCGCTGAAGAGTGTCCGCTCTGGATGTGAATATGTGGCCGTGGCCGTGGATTACTTCACCAAATGGATCGAGGCTAAGGCCTTGGCAAAAATTGAAACCAAGAATGTGATCTACTTTCTGCTCGATCAGGTCTGGACTAGATTCGGAGTGCCGCGGGTAATAGTGTCCGACCATGGGCCACAGTTCCGGGAGGAATTCGATGAGTTCTGTAAAGAGCACAACGTCAAGCACTGGAAATCATCAGTATGCTACCCACAAGGCAACAGGCAGGCCGAAAACGCAAACAAACAGGTTCTAAGTGTGCTGAAAAAGAGTCTGGACGAAAAAGCAGGAAAATGGCCGGACCACTTACCCGCCGCCTTATGGGCCCTTAGGAAGTTGAGAAAGACAACTACAGGGGAGACCCCTTTCACTTTAACCTACGGGTCGGAAGCTATGGCCCCGGTCAAAATGGCCCTGCCAAGTCTTAGGGTCGCTCACTTCAATGAGGCCGAGAATCCACTAAGCCGACAACTCGACATCGACTTAGCGGAGGAAAAGCGAATCAACTCGTACGGTCGCCTGCTCAATTGTAAACATGCAGCAAAACGACATCATGACAAGCGTATCCGCGACCATCACTTCGCAGTGGGAGATTACGTGTTCCGCAAGAGAGAAGCTACGGGTCACAAGGCCCAAAAGGCAAGTTATCGGAAAACTGGGAAGGACCACTTCAGGTCGCAAGGATTATCAAAAAGGGAACTTATGTCTTGAAAGACAACCAAGGTCGCGAGTACAATAGGCCTTGGAATTCTGATAACTTGAAAAGATATTATATGTAAGCCCAAACAATTTATTCAGAAAAATATAGGCTAGTTCCGACAAATACAATTCAGCTACAGTGGCTCATCGCTGTTTCCGGCAAGCTCGCGGACACATCACCCGCAAGCTTAAACCTGAAACAGGGGGCCGCAAGATCAAATGTTAAAACATTAATCCGAATAACGGGAAAACATCGACAAGACCGATTAAATTATTTCAAGTGAACCCTCCGCGATCCAACGAATGAACCGCCACCCGGGCTACATCAGTACATAATTTAGAAATCAGTGACCCATATGGAATGCGGCGATCAGGATCCATAGAAATGGCAAACGCAATAGCTTCATGATGGATCAGGATCCCCCAATCAATATCCACTTGGGGGTCGCGAATACCATGGAGAAGTAAAGCCTCAGCCTCGGTAACCACCTCAATATCCGCTGACGGAAGAGCTCATGAGTTAATAAACCTTTTCCACTCACAATTGCTACAAGACAGCTCAGACGCGGGACCCAGGGTACGAGGACGCTGACGGTGGGGGAAAATCTCACGAACTACGCGTCGTAGGCGAATTCCCCTACTTTCTTCATCTCCAAGGTCCCAAGCGACCTCATAATGAGAAGAGGGATTGACAGCAGGAATGCGAAGAGCAGCGTTGATAGTCTCCGGAGAAAAGTCAGCTGAGACGCCCCGGAGAACAATGCAACTAACCGTCTCCCCTGGCGAGGCCTCCGACAACACGGAATAAAATTCCTTCACTAGGGTGAGGTTAAAAAGTAGCATGGGCGGAGAGACAAAATCCGACCACCTAGAAAGCCGAATCCAGAGCAAGGAACCATCACCGTCAAGCTTGTCCTCATTCAGACCTCTCTCCCTCACCAGCTTCACAACATCAAAATAACGCCAAAAATGATCCTTGGCAATAGGGGCGGCAGTAATGAAAAAAGGAGAAACATCACGCACAGGACAGGCCTTGTAAACACGTACCGAACTACCCCCTCCAGATGGAGAAGACATGAGCAAAAATAAACGTGGAGAGGAAATGGAGAACAAAGGAATCACCCCCGCCCCTTCTTATAGAGGCTCCATAAGGGATTAGCGGACAACACTCACGCGTCTTATCAAAATTTCGAAATTCAAAAACGTGGTCAAACGTCTGACAGTTGAGCACCCGAGATTCAGGGTTACTTGGACTGCGCAATTACCGAACGGGTCAAAAGACCGTCAAGGAGCTGTCCAATCATATTCAGAAAATTAGCTTTCCAGAGGCACGCCCGCTGCTCACCTTGGGACAACAAATTTTTGTCCCAGTCAATGTTCGCCCTCGACTTGCTCAAAAACTAGGGGGCCGGAACTTGGAATTTTCAAAAATAAGAACCTATTTCCTTGAGGTCGCCTTAGCCCTTGTGCCAAACAAGGGGGCCGCATGTCAGAATTTTCGAAGCTATTTGACACAAGATCGCAGCCACCACACATAAATAAGGGAGCTGTATAGAATTCTGAATCAAACATGGCCAAAGGGATTCTTTATTTTAGCGAGCCAAAACTTTTAATCTCGCTGAAATAAAAGGGGGCACATACACAACATACAAAAGCAAAAGGCAACGAATCAAGAAAACAAGACAAACAAAAGTGCATAAAACAGACCAAGGAAGGCCTAAGGAGCATAAAATACAAAGTTCAAAAACCCAACCACAGAACAAGTTACAAATCAACAAATGGTTTGAAATGAAAACAGTGGAGTACAGTGGAATACAGATCGTTAAAATCTCGCAAAAATAGAGGCATAAATTTTAAACTTGGCTAGGAGGAACGTTGGTGTGGTCGCCTCCTTCATCGCCGCCTTCCTCATCGTCGACGACCGGAGGATTCTTCAAAATAGCAAAATTGATAGGATTAACCGGGGAAGGATCCCAAACCGGCTTCCTTTCCCTGCCTAGTTTGGATGGCAACAATGTGATCCGGAGCATAAGGAATATCCGGATGAAGAGCCAAGAAGTCGGAATTCCCCTGGGACATGTTAACCCACTAGAGCATCTCCTCAAAGCTGAGCGACTCTCTAGCATGATACGCCCAAAGGCAGCAAGCGAGATAGTTGAAGCCTTGAACAAAGATCACCTCTAAATGATAAAAGAACTCGTCCGAGCGCTGATAGGCCACAATGGCCGTAGGACTAGCTTCCTCGGCGGCCTTGTTGGCAACAACAAGTTGCTCCTTCAAGCTCGCAACCTCATGTTCAGCGGCCTTTAAAGCCTCCACGGATTTCTGAGAATGATCACTCAAAATCTTCATTTTCTGTTTCAACTCCACATCTATCTTCGTGCTTGGCTCCATAGCCTTCTTCATACGATTTATCTCGGACTGGGCTTTGACATTCTTGGCCTCAGCAGCGAGACTTGCTTTTTCAGAGGCACCAAGGGCCGCCGTCGCCTTCATCAGTTTAGCATTGCGCCTCTCAGCGGCCTCGGTAGCTTTCATTATGCGAGTTCCAAGCTGCAGGAGAGAAAACAGAATGAGTTCGCAGAAAAAGAAAACAATAATAAACAAAAACAATGACAATGGCTTACCGTGGAGGATGCGATCCCGAATTCGCCAGCAAGATCCTTCAATTCTACAACCTCATCCCTAGCGGGAGCATTGTCGCGAGCAACCACTCGGTTAATAATTCCTCTACCAATCTCCATCTGTATTCCGGCCGGCGCGTCCCACGACAAGCGGCCCAGAGGGATAACGTCAGCAATAGCCTCCCTAAGTTGGCTTGCCTTCGCCATATCGAGCGGACCTCCGGTGAACTCAGCATCCAACCAAAGGGCCTCTTTCCCATGGTATCCACGAGGCAACGTCCCCCTTGGCGGTGCCCTTTCCTCATCAGCGACTTCCTCCACGATAGTTGTTTGCTTATTAGTGCGATCAGAACCCTTGCTAGCGCCGCCAACAGCTTTAGGTTTCTCGGCCCTTGATCGTTTGGGCTCCTGGGCCTCTTTAACCGGTACGTTAGCTGGCAGCCTTTTTTGGGCCCCTCCCGTTTGACTCGAGCCCGTGCCCACTAGAGTCGCTATCTGAGTTTGAAGATTGGGATTATAAGCTTCATCTACAACCGAAGCGTCGACCGTTCGAGGGATCCTTCCCAAAGCTTGTTTTAGTGCCGCCTGCCTGCCCTTTGAGGCTTCATCCGCCAACTTCTGCCTTTGAGCTCGCCTCTCAGTAGCACCCATCTTGCTGACTGAAAGTTTAAAAGTTCATCAAAAGCTGGAAAAAAAAACAAAGCAATAAGGCGGAAAGAGTAGTGAAGTAGAAAGCAAAGAAAATTACGGCGAGGCCTCCTGCGGGGATCACCCTGACATACCGCACACTCTGAGGGAAAGCAAAGATTTATATGACATTCTCCGACCCAATCAGAATCGCTCTCCTCAGATGCAATAGCTACCAGAGGTTGGGCTTTCACCGGCCCCACAATTCCGGCTCTGATCGCATATGGCTCCGCCATGTCTAGGAGATCGATCCAGGACACATTCCTCTTCGAGGGCACGGCCCCATCAGAGTCTATTATCGCCAGAAGTCCTCGAAGGAATCGATACTCGGACACGAAAGTATCATCAAAACCAATCATAGAAAATTTCCCCTTACGGGGAGGGAAATGGGGGAAAGGCCAACCAACTTTCGACTCGACTTTAGAAACGCGATTCCCCCAGTTGTGTATCTTGTTGGGGAGATGGAAAAATAAGCGGGGAGTCTGGGCCCTTACGTTGGCCTGCCTTGGGAAAGAGGTACCACAGAGTGAATGAAACTGTTTAAACATGGAAAAGGTAGGCTCTTGCTTCATCGTTCGGCAGAGAACAATGAAAGACATGATCTGAATAGCATCCCCAACGTCCAGGTCACACGGCAACACTTGCATCTCGCACAACAGCTTAACCAAAAAAGGGTCGAAAGGAGGCCGGAAGCCGGCAAATAAATGATCAAAGTGAAGAATTATGGTATCCCCAGGGCGGCGAGCACAAATAAAATCTTCTCGATCGCCGGGCCGTAGCTTGTCTTCCTCCTTATTAAAGTCGATCAAGTAGAACCGGTAGAGATTGGGGTCAATATTGTAAAATCGCTAAAGAGTTTTGACGAGGTATGTACTCTTCCGGATCCATCGCCAATGTTTCTCCACATCCTTCTCGTACAAATTCATCAGGGCAAACTCCTTTAAGGCCTCGGGATTATTAGGCTTTAGAGGCTTCCCTTTAGCCGCCGCTTCCCCTACCTTCATGGTCGCAGGATCAGCCTTTTTTCTCTTGGGTTTTTTGGGAAGCTCCAAAGGTTTGTGCGGAACCAATTCAGAATTTTCCTCACTAGATCCCATCAGCCTGTGCAAGGCGGCATCCTCCATGGACATTTCGTCATCACCAGGCACCCCAGCACTACTCGCACCCTCAACTGCCGAAATATCATCATCGCAGCCGCGGCCACTAGTACTTGACTCGCCTCGGCGACGAGCCGCCTCCTTGTGACTTTTCTTCCGCCGAGGCACCGGATCGGATAACAGATTCCCTAGGCCGAAAGGATCCTCAGGGTCATATCCCGCAGCGCCCCCCTCCATCAACTCATCTTCTAGGTCATCGCGTGCGACCACCTCGGGGCTAGATTCGATGAGCTCATCCTTCAGGGCGTTGTCATACGCTTCTCGATCTACTTCAGAATCGCCGCCAAGGCTAAAATCGTCATCCGACATCCTGCAAAACAAGGAAAGGTGGAGCTTTAAATCACCTGGGATAATGTAGATCACACCAGGGAGGTGATCGCACCCATCTCGACACCTTCCCTGTGGTTTTGCAGGACGGGATGCCACAATGAAAGGAAGAAGTACAAAAAAGGAAGGACATTACAAATCGCCAAGAAAAAGCACATCCTTTTTTTCCAAAAAAATGCCCAGTTTGTGCCAACGGAAAACTATACCAAAACAAGAACACCAATTCAAAAACTCAAGTCCCCAGGTCACGCATGAAATGCGAAGAGAGGGAACAAACGCAAAAAATGAATGGAAATACTACAAGAAAAACCATCGGAGGAGCTTAGTGGGTGAAGAATTACCTGTTCTAGCTGAAGAAATGATCGGAAACTGTAGAAAGCAAGCGGAAACCTCGGGATTGGCCGCCGGAAACTTCAAATCTTCAACAGAAAGCACTCGAAGCTGATGAAAATCTCTAGAAACCGTGAGAGAAAAGTGGGAAGAAAGTAGTAGGGGCGAAAAGTGTTGAACGAATGGGGGGTTGGACCCTTATATAGACAAGAAAATTTGATCGTGCGGTCCAGGTGGGATTTACCCAACGGTCCAGATTCGAGCAGTTATCTTGAGGATTTTGAATTTCAAAATCGCCATCATTACGGCGGGTCAATCAATGCCCACGTAATAACGCACATCAATCAATGACTGCTCCATTACTAGGCCAGTTACCAAGACAACATCAACATCCACGTTGCTGCAGTTACCTATAAATCGAAAGGACCATGATCTGACGGTTCAACTACCGCACTACCCACGTTTGACACTCAACGTCCCCAAACACAAGCTCGCCCTGATCAAGCTCGCCACCACCGTGACTTGCAAAAATCTCCGTTTAATAAGTCGCTTCAGACGACAAGGTCGCCAGACCCAAAAACGCTTCGAGGCAAGATGCACGAATAGCACGGCCCTTAGTGAATAAGTCATTTCAGACGACAAGGTCGCCAGACCCAAAAACGCTTTGAGGCAAGACGCACAAATATCGCGGCCCTTAGTGAATAAGTCGCTTCAGCGACCTGAATAAGTCGCTTCAGACGACAAGGTCGCCAGACCCAAAAACACTTCGAGGCAAGACGCACGAATAGCGTGGCCCTTAGTGAACAAGTCGCTTCAGACGACAAGGTCGCCAGACCCAAAAATGCTTTGAGGCAAGACGCACGAATAGCGCGGCCCTTAGTGAATAAGTCGCTTCAGACGATAAGGTCGCCAGACCCAGAAACGCTTCAAGGCAAGACGCACGAATAGCGTGATCCTGAGCGAATTGTCGGAAAACTCCAGCAAGCTGAACGATCTTCATACTCTTTACTCTATGCCTAGCCTCCCCGAAAAGCCTAAGACATAGAGTAGGGGGCCATTCATACGTATAAATACATCGCTACCTATGAGTTAACGGGAATCACCCTCCTAGCCACCAGGATGGAGCCGGACCACGGCTACAGCGTCGGCAGCGACAATCTGATTAGGGCCACATGATGGAAACCTCATCATGAGCACCCAAAACTATAAGGTCCTAGTCGCTCAAAGGGCCGGCCAGCATCCTGATTTGGAGATCAACAGGAGACGGCACGAGTCCGGGAAAGGAGCGAACAAAGAGAAGTCGAGATAGGACAAGAAAGCGAGCTCACGGATCGCGACCCGAGCAACCACACAACGATGTCGCCAGTTGTATTGTCTACTTAACATCATTGTATTCTGTGCTTGTCTATCCCTATCCCGTGACCCTAGCCTTTTTCCCTTGCCTATAAAAGGAGGGCTTGTGTAATTTCATAAGGATATGCACAAAAATAGACAAAGAGGACAAAACTCTTGTCAAGTTCATTCTCTCTAGCATTCATTCATTCCAACGCCTCACCACCATACCTCACCGGCTGCCACCCCCCAAATCTATCAAAAACAGCCAGATATCCACCTTCACAACCACCGTGATAATAGTATGCATTATCAGTAACAAGTTGGCTCACAAAAGACATCCAAAGACTTAAAAGCACGCACCCCTACGAGTGTCTCAATAGGGCTCAGTGAAAAAGGAATTGATAATTCAATAAGGAAAATATTCATACCTTCTTCATGGCATTCCTCAAGTGTGATTACCTTGGGAAGAGATAGTTGAGAATGCAACCCCTCGTCATCTTTAATGATCCTCTCAAGCCACTTCTTCTATACCAACTTCCCTATCCGGCTTGCCCAATCAACCACTTCATATTGGAAGCGGTGTTGAGAATCCTTCATTTCTTATAGATCTTGGTTAAACTTTTTATGAAACCGAGAACTTGAGGGACTCTCCCACTCATTATTGTAGGGTGTTGTGTATAGGTTAAACTGATAAAAGGGGCGTGCTCCAAAACCCATACCACCAAAATTAAATCCTCCAAATGAGTCAGGGATAGGGCCTCTTTGGCCATATGTATCCATACTCTGCGATTCAGGGAAAAACAAGAACACAATCAAGATATTAAGTCACTTCCACTACTGAAGTAGGTGGTGTGACTCTTCAACAAAACATCAAAATAAAAACATAAAAAATGACATAATCCTGAATACTCAGTGATTTTATGATATCAACCAATTCCCCAGCAATGGTGCTAGAAGACTTGAGGGCCAAAACAGTGACGTCCAACTTTAACCGGCAGGGTACCGAGACGGAAGCACTACATTGAAGATCAAGGTCATATCCAGTGAGGAATTGGTTAAGTATCAAGACCACGGTCGTATTTAGTTCAGGTAACAAATATGGGGTGAAATTGATTATAGCTAAGGAAATAAAAATGATAACGTTAAAAGATTTTATAAACAAAATAGCTAAACTATGGTCAAGAACACTATTCTTAACACCTTTACTGAATCAGTAGGGATGAGTTTTAACCCACGAGCCAACCACTAGTTTCTGAAGAATGTGTTTGTGAGTGTAATCTCCTAAAATAGTCCTTAGGCGCTAATACCACAGCCCAATTACCAATTCTCGGTTCAACAGTCCTCTATTTGGGATTTAATTGACCTAATATATATGGTTAAGAACTATGAGACGCTCCGTATCCACCGAGTTCACGGCTAAACTAAAAAAACCTCACCAAGGAAAAGGCTCTGAAAAACTCGACTAATTCGTGCAGGGCCGGCCCTGACATTTTTTGGGCTTAAGGCCAAGTCCCGAATTTGGCCTTTTAGTTGAAGTTTTTTTTTTTATAAAAACATACTTATTGCGTTTTTAACATCCTTAAAAACAAAATTCAATAATATATTCTTTTTAATTTCTATAGTTTTCCAAAACAAAAAATAATAAAACTTGTTTGTATGTCTAAATTTTTTTGGGCCAAGTATATTTTTTATTGGGACCTTTATCGATTGGAGTAAAAAAAATTTGGCATTTACCAAAAAAAAATTAAAATTTTATATTAGGTTGGATCGGATTGAATCTACGCGGAATTTTTTTTTTCTTTTAAAGAAACATGTACTTTTGGGCCCTCCCAGCACCGTTGGGCTTAAGACGGCCGTCTCTCCGGCCTCACATGAGGGCCGGCCCTGAGTTCGTGCATGACAAATCTAAAACTCTAGTTCGCATACTCCCTTGCAAATACATTGATAGAGTTCGTGTATGATCAATTAATGGTTCACGACTCCAACAATAGCATTAGGTTCTAGTTTTAGAACACAAACATTCAAAAGATTCAACTTTAAGCCCTAATCATCCTTAGATCATCATTCAACATTAATTTCATAGTTCCATAGAATAATTTAGGTATTTGAAAATTAGCTACGCATAGTTGAAACAACAAAACTGAAATTATAAACAAATTGACAAAAGGCATGATGGAAAGCTAAATAATGTTAACGATAAAAAGGTTGAAGCAATTCTCCACTCGAATCGTCACTTCGTTGTGTTAAAATCGCAAAATCAACCAAGAAATAAGGTTGAAGCTCTAAGGAACTCTTGCAAAGAAAATAATTGTAGAACTACTTTTCAAGAGAAAATAAAAGTTTACTGCTGAAGAATACTAAATTATGAAGTTTGTGATGTTAGATTCGACCTAGGTTGGTTTTATAGGTCAAAAACCGAACTAAAATAGATGAAACTTGTGTTTTCCCATCGCCCCGGGTGTGCGCCTAGTCCGTTCGGGCGCGCACCATACCTTGCTGTTTTTTTCATACTCACAGCTCCGGCACACCTTCAGTAATTCGGCGATATCTTTGCATGTAGAGCTCCGATTTGAAGGATTTAAGTTGCGATGGAAAAATTATTAAATTTCCTACAACTTTAATGAAGACAACTTTCCCAGAATATGCCTGTAAGAGGCTCAAACGTATATTAAGTGACAACAGCATGAAAACATCAACGATTCTTGATCCGTTTCAACTCTCTAGCTTCGGGTGCATGCTTCCACCTCTCAAAATCTTTCCATCATAGATTCCTCTAATATCGGGATCAAAATGAACCTATATCCTGAAATATGCATAACTCCCGCAAGATACGATAGACTATGAAATATGCAATGATTCACCATGACGAGATTTTAGGATTTAGTCGTCTTTGACCACAAAGTGAATAAAATGGTAAAAATGCTTCATAATTCACTCAAATTACCCCAAAATTTTATCAAATGAGTCATAACTGGGGGTAAAATCTTGTAAGAAATGAAGCAAAGTTGACTCTCATCAGTGGCATAACCAATCCTAACGGTCGTGTCCGGTACGATATCGAGGCAATGCTTCATAGCTCTCCCACTACAGATAAGATCGTGAGCATCTGCCTCAATGTCACTCTAGATCATTTTACTTATAAACACTATATCAACGAGGCTAACTCGGCTAGGTCGCTGCATAGCACTATGCCATCCAGCCCACCTACTTTCCAAGTCGACGTACATGAGTCCAGTTGCTTTGTCACGGAATATCTTAGCTTGTCTCTTTCGAGCCCATCGCTAATTTAAGTTCTGTTGCTCCACAACACGGCATCATGTGGCTCTACGCTTTCGAGCATAACGCTTCTAAGTCCGGTCGCTTTGGCACGGAATCTTTCAGCTTTTCACTTTCGAGCCTATCGCTGATTTAAGTCCAGCCGCTCCACAACACGGCAACTCACAACAAGTCACCTTTGAGCCATAAACGTTGCTAAGCTCGCTCGCTATATCAGTACGGCATGGTGACTAAGGTCAAGAGCCTTACGCTAACTTAGCAGGTCGCTCTATAGTAGTAATCTCGGCATACGGTAAATCAAGTCGTCTACAACTCTACTCCATGAATTACATTTGTTCAATGTAGAGCTCACATAGTAGAGGCCATTGATTTGTCAACCTAGGAAAAGAGCCCACAGATTCACACTGACCCTCTATATAGGCTCAATAACGAATAGATCTTCGGCTCAATCAGTCCACACCATCATAAGCCGATATGAGCAATCAGTCTGCACCTTCATAAGCCGATATGAGCAATCAGTCCGTCTTCGGCCCAAGCCCTCTTGACTAGGCAAACAAAGTTCATGCACGATGGTTTTAAGGAGAAGAATCTGCAACGGTTATGAGCAAGCTCGCCCAATCAGAGACTGCCACATCGGGCACGTAGTTAATTACAGTTAATTATGCCTTAATTACCATCATTTGTAACCGCCGACTCTTTGCCCCTATAAATAGCGCCATTTGTATCCTGAAAAGGGGATCGAATAATCAATACAAGCAGACATCCTTTACCAATTTGTCGACAGACGAGCTCTCCATTTACAGCTTTAAAGTCTTCATATTTTATTTATATTGTTCTTGAGCACCACCACACAATTACCAGAAAAATCACTTACCTCCGCTAGATTTCCATCACTAATATTAAAAAATCCTATTTGTGAAACGCCCGACCCTATCAGAAAATCAACGTTTTCTGTTATTTTTAAAATGTATAGCTTTTCTTATTATTATATTTAAATCATAATCACACAATTTCTTTTCTACTTTTGTTCAACAAAAAATTTCTACTCTTGCTAACATATTATTCATATATATATTAGAGGGACCCATGAGTAACATTTACCCTTATAGTAAAAGTAAAAGAAAAATTTGTGTATCAAATTTGTGTAAAATTTGTACTTTCACCCTAGCATTCACTTAACATTGTCTAGGGAAAACGATCCTTAATGTAATTGTTTAACTAACATTTAAATGAAATAATTCACTGCATCTCATTTTTAATGGATTCACATAATTTTCAATTGTTCTGAAATGTAACCATTAAACCAATTGTTCTGTACTTCCAACGCGGTCCTTTTAAATTCATAGAAAATGAAAAAGAATGTCCAACTACAACATAACATAATATTTTTAGTTAATTAGACTTACATTTTGTATTTCCATATTCGATATGTTAGAAATACAAAAAAAAAAAAGGTAACAAAATAGAAAATTACAAGAAAATTCTACTACCGAGACTTTTTAATATTTCGTTTGCATACAATTATAACACGTGATGTAATTTTTTTTGTGCTTTGTGGTGGAATACTTTGTTTAGAGTTTCTTTGTAGTGTGCTTGATGTTACATGTCGTATTTGAATAGTTGCATGTTGGACTCCCCACTAAGAATATAGACAATACAAATTTCTTGACTAACATATCATGAAAAACAACAAAACATAATTGAAATAATTACCTACCAAGTATGGAAAACAAAATAGTTTTGAGAGTTGTTGTTGGTCAATGTAAACATCACTCGATTTTTACGAGATGAACAACAATTTATTCATTCTCTTAGGTTGCGAAACTCGTAGGACATGTGTCAGTCTATTAAAATCTAGATGCAAACGTATGAGACCTATGTCACTCTTCACCATCCGTTTGCTTTAAGATTAGTGTCCTCCTTTGACTATTGTTACAAATATTGTTACATACATCTTACACCATATACATTGAATCAAGTCACTCCAACAAATTTGAGGGCGCTGTAAATATATGACTATTCCAATTAGTTTTTTCCAATTGATATCATTCATAGTTAGTGTCAAACAATGTCAAACGTGAAATTCACCCTGATCCATTTAACCTTGTTTTCACTTATTGTTTTATCCTTCTTCAATGGACGTTTTTGTAAGTCGAGTATTGCAGTTCTATCTTGTCCACTTTTAAATTTTATTCATTCGTGAAACAGAAACATTTATACATTAAAAAAAGATTGAGTGGTTTTTCATTAAGTATATTTACTTTTACTTTAATTTCAATGTTCCAAAAATAAATTGAACCCTCAACAAATAAATGATATAAAGGTCAATTTGATGTTATCTTTATGGGGAAAATGAGTAGTGAATCGATATATTATTTATTCACAAGTATATATGTAAACCATATGATTAAATTCAATTATTATCTCATTACAGGTGATTCAAGCAGGAATGACTTGGTCGTTGATGCTAATCCAATGCACATGTTGTTGTTGTTGTTTTTGAGGGTCTTGATTGATCACCAATGCTTTGAAAAAACATGCAATTTTATGAAGAACGGATCCTCGCAGTCACACGTATATCGCCGTCCTTCTTAAATTTATTCGACCCCTAACTTGTCCGGAGTATCATGAATAATTTAAGTGAGATACTGACTGAGAGCCTTGCCTTTTGTCTAGGACAAAATAGATCAAAAGATTACTTGAAGTGTTTAGATGTTTTTTGAATTTATCAAGGATGCATACATTTGTTGTCTATATGTTCAACAATGTAAAAAGACCTTTTATAGTACTTGGATTGCAGAGAAATAAGTTACAAGTTCGTATTTTAAGGTTACAACCTAAGTGAAAAGGTATCACTTGGTTATAACCACTTAAAAAGACCAAGAGGCACCTAAAAATCAGTTTTCGGGCCACAGGCGGGCGCCTTGTAACTTTGATAAAATTTACAAGGGTCGAAAGACCAAGGACCAAGGACCAAGGGTCAAAAGACCAAGGACCAAGGGCGCCTTGTAACTTTGATAAAATCATCTCTGACCATGATGATGTGGTGGTCCTTGGTCTTTCGACCCTTGCTCTGGACCCTTTCCTTTACCATTCTTTCGAACTCGGCAATCAGCCTTGTAGTGTCCTGTCTTACCACAAATCCAACAGGCCCCTTTTGGCCTTTTCCCGGATTCTTTGTCATTCGACTTTTTCTTTTTCTTGCCATGGTATTTCCCTTTGTTAGTTTTAGAACTCTCCCCAGCCTCCATCACATGAATGGAAGTGGGTTCATCAATTTCCTTGCTCTTGGTTTTAACCCCCTCCTGCACCCTGAGGGATTTCTCAATGCGCAGATGGCTACCAAGTTCAACCAAGGAGAGTTCTTCCTTTTTGTGTTTTAACATATGCTTAAAATCTTTCCATGATGGTGGTAACTTATCAATGATACTAGACACTGAAATGGCCTCATCCATTTCCATTTTGTGTTGTGCAAATTGGCCTAAATTGGGTTGTAGTTCATTGAATTGTTCCATTACAGACCGTGAATCTACCATCATGTATTTCATGAAATTGCCAACTAGAAACTTTTTAGCAGATTCATCTTCATTTAAATACTTAGTTTCTAGTGCATCCCATAACTCTTTTGCAGAAGCAAAGTTTTGATAAAAGTCAAATAACGAATCAGACATACCATTGACAATGTGACCACGACAGATGTAGTCATCATTTTCCCATTTGTTTCTCCTTCGTAATTCCTCCAAAGGTGCATCATCATCGACTTCTGGTATTTTTGTGCTAAGAACATACACCACTTTCAATGTTGTGAGAATGAAATGCATCTTCCTTTGCCACCTCCGGAAATCAACTCCTTCAAACTTGTCTAGTTTCCCGAAATTCATCATCAAATCCTTTGCATTCACCATTGTGATCAAAACAATAAATTTAAGAAGATTGTTGTTGTTTTTGAGGGTCTTGATTGATCACCAATGCTTTGAAAAAACCTGCAATTTTATGAAGAACGGATCCTCGCAGTCACGCGTATATCGCTGTCCTTCTTAAATTTATTCGACCCCTAACTTGTCCGGAGTATCACGAATAATTTAAGTGAGATACTGACTGAGAGCCTTGCCTTTTGTCTAGGACAAAATAGATCAAAAGATTACTTGAAGTGTTTAGATGTTTTTTGAATTTATCAAGGATGCATACACTTGTTGTCTATATGTTCAACAATGTAAAAAGATCATTTATATTACTTGGATTGCAGAGAAATAAGTTACAAGTTCGTATTTTAAGGTTACAACCTAAGTGAAAAGGTATCACTTGGTTATAACCACTTAAAAAGACCAAGAGGCACCTAAAAATCAGTTTTTGGGCCACAGGCGGGCGCCTGTGGCCAGCCTGTGATCATCAGAAATCCGCCAAACTTTCTGTTCAACTTTTAGGGATGCTGAAGAACCACAGGCGGGCGCCTGTCACTCTGTTTCACCAAAATCTGATTTTTGGTCCTTTAACTGGTTTTCTGGTCCTTTAAGTGATTTTCTTGAACTATACTTGCTTATTTTCCATCCGTATACTCATATACACTTATATAAGCGTGCACTCCGCACCTCCAAACTTATTATTAAGTGTTACGAGTATATCCATCCTTGTACTAAACCCCGATTACCTCAACGGCTTGTGATTATACTTAAATCACCAACAGTTGTATTATCTCATTACAGGTGATTCAACCATATGAAACATTTCTGTTAGTTGTGCTGAGAATTTGTTGTATATATAATTAAATCTTGTATTTAATTTTGAGTTATAACAATATTCTCCCTCTTATTTTTTCTTGTTTTGAAAGTGTCACAATTATACATTTCCCTGTGCAAAATTACTAAAAAAATGTTTTAGTTAAATGTCACAAAATGACTCTTTAAAAAAGATTTGGGAGGAAAAGGATTACATGATATGTTTTGTGAGATAAAAGACATTTTTTAGGAATATTGACCTAAAATACCCTTATTTAACATACTCCCTCCGTTTTTTTTATCTGTCACATTTCAGTTTTTGCCATTTTATTATTTATCTGTCATTTTACATTTTCAATGCAGCATTTATTATTTTTTCTTCCTTTGCCAACAAAATATTTACATCTCCAATTAAAACACAATTCCAATACTAAAAACTCCTTTACCAACAAAACATTTACATCTCCAATAAAAAAAATACATTTCCAATACACATATTAATTACTTTCTTAATCTGTGTGATTCTTCTCTCTGCGACATATATATAAAAATGGAGGGAGTATATTTTATTTCTTTCCCACAACAATATAGACGCCGCATCCATCTCCTTCACAACATTAACTATATCTCTTCCTACATTATTTTTAAACAATCATATCTCTTGATGTTGTTCTCCGAATGTGATAATTTGTGCACCACGTTTAAAGAGTTGGTGGAAAACCATAATACAAAAGAAAAAATGTAGACAAAGAGAGGAAAACAGTTTTCTTATTACTTCACTTCTTCTACATGTATATACTAGTGAACGTGAGCCGTGCAAGGCACGACGGACCCAACATAAATCGTTACCAACAATAATATCAAAGAATAGATCCCAACGTGAAGTAAATCGCGTAAGTTTAAAGCGTAACAAATTCAAGGCACAAGACAAAGAAAGCAAGAGAAATATAACACATTATCTCCAAGAGGTAGATCTTTCTTAGAGACGTGAATATTGTGAATCACCTCTCTTTCAGCCCTATCAGGAGTTTCCATCTAAAAAATAAACTACAATTTGATGTATCGGAAAACAATGTCATAAATTCGATCACTTTAGTTTTGACTTTACGCAATGAACATTATAGAAAAACAATAAGCGGATCATAACTACACAGTCAAATCTCCCGGGACGCCATAGCTTCCAGATCATTAATATGCTTGAAAATGTGTTTCACTCATTTCCTATGCGACATTTCTCTTTCTTATCATTAATGAATACGTCTTTGATCTCGTGTTCATTCATTTGGTGGAAAAAAACACGTGTCAAACGGTCTGAAAATATAAAAAGTGATTTAATATTCCAATGTCAATTTTAGTGACGTTCATACTGCAAACGGTTCCACCGACGTTTTGTTGTTCAGAATAATAAAAACATTCAATGTGTTCTCCACGTGGTCACATGTGGGAACACCTTCTTGACGCGGAT
This sequence comes from Gentiana macrophylla, assembly GCA_026214975.1. NCBI lineage: Eukaryota > Viridiplantae > Streptophyta > Magnoliopsida > Gentianales > Gentianaceae > Gentiana > Gentiana macrophylla. Next base: position 22,638,359 of record CM047811.1, on the reverse strand, counting down.
ATTTGTTTGCCCTTATTTTTTGTTGCTGTATTTTATAGCTAAACTTGACTCATCTTCCATAGTACACTACACAGTAGAACTTCAAATCCGTCGGTCTTTCCATTTTTTTTCCCCTTTTTGCATAACCTACTAACGGTACACGTTAGATTAAAAAAAAATTACACGGTTTTATTCAATTGTTTTGCCGAAATCGAATCGAAAATTTTCGGTTGATTGAAATTTAAAATTGAATCCACACTGTCTGTTGGAGGTAATAAAAATAAACCGTATTGAAATATACACTTTGGATCGGTTTATGTAACGGAGAGTCGAACAAAAAAAATTCGGTTTCTATACAACGCTAACCGAAATGAAAAAAAACCGCTGTTAAAAAAGGGAAAAAAATGAATCGTATCGAAATTTTAAAAAAAATTACACGGTTTTATTCAATTGTTGAGCCGAAATCGAATCAAAAATTTTCGGTTGATTGACATTTAAAACTGAATCCGCACTGTTTGTTGGAGGTACTAAGAATAAACTGTATCGAAATATAGACACTTTGGTTCGGTTTATGTAACGGAGAGTCGAACAAAAAAATTTCGGTTTATATACAACGCTAACCGAAATTCCGGTTTTTACCGAAGGGAAAAACAACCGCTGTTAAAAAAGGAAAAAAAAATAAAAAAATCGTATCGAAATTTAAAAAAAATACACTGTTTGATTCAATTGTTTTGCCGAAATCGAATCCAAAATTTTCGTTTGATTGAAATTTAAAACTGAATCCGCACAGTCTGTTGGAGGTACTAAAAATGAACCGTATCGAAATATATACACTTTGGTTCGGTTTATGTAACGGAGAGTCGAACAAAAAATTTCTGTTTCTATACAACGCTAACCGAAATTCCGGTTTTTAACGGGAGAAAAAAAATGTTGTTGAAAAAAAAACAAAACAAAAAAGAGGTGCCACGTGTTAGCCACAGAGGCTGCCACGTGGCCATTTTGGGGCTCATCCTCTTAACATTAAAAAAAATACACGGTTTTATTCAATTGTTGTGCCGAAATCGAATCCAAAAATTTCGGTTGATTGAAATTTAAAACTGAATCCGCACAGTCTGTTGGAGGTACTAAAAATGAACCGTATCGAAATATATACACTTTGGTTCTGTTTATGTAACGGAGAGTCAAACAAAAAAATTCGGTTTTTATACAGTGCTAATCGAAATTCCGGTTTTTAATGGGAGAAAAAAAAATGTTGTTCAAAAAAGAAAAAAAAAAAGAGGTGCCACGTGTCAGCCACAGAGGTTCGACGTGGCCAATTTGGGTCTCATCCTCTTAACTATATATATATATATATATATATATATATATATATATATATATATATATATATATATAAAGAAGATGAAAACAACAGAACAATTAATTAATAATTAAGTATAACTTATTAACTAAACTTACAAAAAAATTTCATATGACACTATTATATACAATGAATGTACTTATTAATGTTTGATGATGCCGAAAAAGTCATCAACAAGATTGAGTGGATTTAGCGAAGGATATCCGGCAATAAAAGTGATATAGATGTGGTGGCACGCGGTGGTACTGTGGATTTCATGGTGGTGCAAGTGGTGGTGCTCAAGAACAAAGATGCAGATCTTTTTCTCTCAAAATGGGAGGAGTATTTTGTGTTTATGATTATGAGCTGAGCCTGAAAGGCTGCCTACGTACCGTTTGTCAGGGATCAAGCCATGTGTAGTTCTGGAAGTGAACGCTCCTCCCCTTGTGATGGAGGTGATGTGGGTATTGTTAGTAATATCATCCGCAACGGAAGCGATTTAAGGATCTAGATCTATAAATTACACGTAATAAAATAACTAGATCTACATCTACAAGGGGGTTGTAGAACATACCTCTTGGATCTCAAAATCCAAGTTGAAGAACCGCAAAAGAAAGAACGAAAGAAAGTATGAAGAGCACCACGACCTTCCGTACGTGTGATCCAAACAACTCCCGGTGGAAGGAAATTCTCGTCTTGAATCCTCCCGTTATGCTAACCGGAAAAACCTCCAAGATTTTCCACCAAACAATTCCCGATATATATTAGCTAGACAAATCAAAATCTTGGAGGTTTTTATCTAAAAATCCTAAAATTAAAGAAAATAAAGAAAATCTAATTAATAGCCAAGAACTTCAAGATTTAGGTAATAGGATTCAAGGTTTAGAGGCAATTCTTGGATTTCGGATCCACCACGGCGTTGTTTACATAGAATTTTAACAATCTTTCTATCAATATGAATATTCCATTTATGAAGACCAATTATCAAATATTACACGTAAACATTCTTTCGAACTATGGCCGAATTTTTGCTCTCTTCTCTCTAAGAGAAGTCGAAAATTAACTAGTAGTGTAATCCCCTCAAAAAAAAACTAGTAGTGTATTAGGCTTGGGAGAACTCTCTTTATATAGAAGAGTAATCCTTGTCCTCCAAGGATTTTATTTTGCAAATAAAATAAATCCATTAAATAAAAATAATCCCATAATATTCTAGAACAAATCTAGAATAATATTTATCTTTATTTCTTACCATAAATATTTATCCAATAAATATTTTGTGCACATATCTTATTAAATCACAAGAAAACAATTTATTGTTTCCTAAACATTCTTGGGGCCGAAAATTTACTTATTGACCTAGTCAATATGAATGTTCGGCCATAATACACTAATTTGCCAAGATTATGAAAAATGCCTTTTTCACATATTTAATTATTTAGCCCTCTCAATTTAATAGTCCACTAAACAATTAATTCACATATCATTAATTAAATTCTAATAAGAACTAAATTAATATTATTAGGATTCGACGTCCGAGAATAGCTATGCTATATATAGGAGGCACGTCGGGGACCATGGACTAATAATCAGCGGCTCCGATAAATCAAATAAATAATTATCTTACGAACAGAATAATTATAATCGATAAATAAATCGCAGGAATATGCCACCATAATCCCGTGGCTGCACTCCTCCGATTATGAGATTATATTTATCTCCTCACGAGAATGATAATAAGCGTCCATTGATATAATCATTACATATGGATTAATCCTCCATAGACTGCTCATTCTAAATCGGGAAGTTACCGTTAACCCTTTTTAGAACCTCTTATCCTTATTTACCATTAACCCCCTAGTGATCAATTAATTCATACAACTCATAGGTAGCTAATCAGTGTAATATGAACTCGCGCGATCGATCAGTTTCTAGGATTAACAAATAAGGGAACTGTCTATCTACTTCCATAAATGGAAGGAATAGATTCCATATCTGTGATAACACAGACTACTCACTCAATCCAGTACAATGCCAAGATGGGGTAATTCAGATCACAGACTCAGTGTAATCCTTAACCGTCAAGTCAAACCTCATACTGATTCAAGCAGTTGACGGTGATCACCTCAGGATTAAGATATATCCATAAATATGATCATCGATTGATTCGATAAGACTTCTCGATCACGGAATTATATCGTGAACTCTAATCAAATCGGTCCAACCCTATATGATATATCTATCATATATAAATGCCCCACTAGATTCTCTTAACCGAAAGTCCGGATAAGACAATCACACCTATTGTGTTTTGGGAGCATTAATAGCACGTTAAAAGAGAGACCCGATACTCTCGATTAACTTCACTATGGGCTAATTGTATTTTAAATACATCTTCACTAACTCAATCCTCCCGTGTACATCTCATACACTGAGTTAAGTGATTACATAAACCATATACTTTAGGGTTTTCTGTAGTGTAAATACTATTGTCACATCGGTGAATAGGAGAATAATAAATATGAATAATAATATCATTTCATTTATTAAATAAAACAATTAAAAAATTGTCTTTCGGGCATCACACCTAACAGGTATTTATAGAGGTCAAGGGCGAACCAGCTGACGAGTGCTGGAAGGTCGCGAGCCTGGAGGGCCTAGCGGCCTGAAAGCTTTTGGCGAGCTGAAAACCTAGCGGCCTGAGGGCCTCGTGGCCTGACGGCCTTGTGTCCTAGCGGTCGTAGCTTGCATGTATGTTGGCGGCTCTGGTCTCTGATGGACCTAATGACCTAGGGTTCGCGGGCCGCCCCTAGCCTGATAGCGTCGCACAGGACCAAAGGCTTGGAGCGGGGCCGACGTCTTGCGAGTTCGCGGATTGTGGTGGCCGGTGGCTTTATCCACTATTTTGGGGGTCGGATGGACCCGAACAAGGATCCGTGGACTGAATTATGATTTATACACATCAATGTTGGACATTTTAGATCCTTAACTTACTCATTGAATTAAGTGGACCCTTAAAGGACATCCACATAACTCACCTATTTTATAACACTCTCCATTGAATGTGCGTAATACAATGAATATGCATCGATAAAATTGTATTAAGAATAAACCTTGTAGAGGGTCGGAGCAACCTTTGCCACATGTCATCTATAAAATGACTAAGTCATCAATGAAGACGGAGAATTAATAATTAATAAAGCCTAGGAACCTTAAGCCTGGCTAAAGAAAGCAGACCTGAACCCCAGGAAGGAGGTCAGCTCGGCCTTTCTTCGCTTACCAACGCAGGTCGGCTCAGTAACGTTGGAAGTCGGGTAACGCAGTTCAGGTCGGAGATGACCTGAGGAGTCTCGACCCAAGTCGGCCAAGGTTTGATTATCCAATATTTAAACACGTTCCTATTTTATAGGATAAACATGGAAAGAATCTTAAGATATTATGATATTGATCCTGTCATTTAAATGCATCCATAATTATCCCTAAATTATATGGATCCACGTGTGATTATTGTAAGGGAATAAGAATACGATTCCTTGTAGCACAAAGAAAAGGCTGAATCATTTCCTACATAAAACAACCCTAAGGAAGTACAAGGGATTTGATTCCAATGCATTGATTGGATACGTAGGCAACTTGAGAGAAATAATTCTCAGGCTCAGTCTAAAAAGCACCATAAACACCATCCCCTATATTCGATTGTCCTTGAATTAATTTTCACTAAAATAAATACGGCCCGGATAATCAATAGACGATTTCCAGCATCGTCAATTGGCGCAAGAAGGAGGGCCTCTTTTCTAACAATCGTTCATGGATCCTTCAAGAATTTAGTTTTTTACTAGCTATGGCCAAGAACACCGCGAAGAAAGGTGCCCAGGACCCGGTGGATCCAACACAGCAATGTGAAGCCACCACCACTCAAGGGGGAGGCCAAACTGTAGCAGGCCAAAAAGGTACGAACCCTACTGATAACCCGTCTCATCAGCCTGATCCAGTCCTTCAAGATCCAGCCAACCATGCATTGGTGGAAGCTTTAATAAACATGGATAATACAACCCTCAATGCTATATTTGAAGAAACACTCAAGGGAAGAGATCCCCCTGAAGTTTCAGAAGCAAACCCCCTCAGGAAGCTCTCAAAAAGCAAGAAGTGGTGGAATCCAGCTTTCATACAGAATGAAAGAACATTAATCATCAGCCTAATGATACTTCTAGAGCTGAGCTGGATCCCTTGCTAGGATGACGATCAGATGAGTTCTTATGCACGTCGTCTTTCATAGAGTACATATATAATTATCCCTGACCAGCAGGCTTCAAATTTCCGAAAATTGAACCATTCGATGGATCTATAGACCCTTATGATCATATGCACCAATATATATCACACATGAATTTGTTCAACGCTGCAGATGAGATGAAGTGCAAAACATTCCCTGCGCTGCTCATTGGAAGAGCTCAGGAATGGTTCAATAAGATTCTACCGAGGTCGATCTCCGACTTCAGAACCCTCACTCGGAAGTTCGTCCATGCTTTTATCACAGCTCATCCATTTCAGAGAAATCAAACCCATCTCCTCACGTTGAAGCAAAGGCAGGACGAGACCATACTCCACTTTGTAAAGCATTTTAATGAGGAATCTGCACAGGTAAGAGATACAGATGATTGACTTATGGCCGCCTCTTTCATGGCAGATCTGCGAGAGGGACGGATGCACGCGAAATTGAATAGCAAGCTCCCTCTGTCTATGGAAGAATGCCTAGATATGGCTTATAAGCATTTCCAAGAGGAGGAATCCAATAGGATGAAGATCTGAAAGGGGTGAAGGTAAAAAGAATGAATCCAAAGATAAATCAGATAAGAAGAGAAAATCAGTCTGGGATCGAGTAACTGCATCAGTATCAAATTGGTTGGGAAAGAAGGGAGCTCTGCAGGATAGAGACTTCATCCCATTGAATAGGTCTCGCGAGTAGGTCCTCGCAATTATGGAAAGAAAATGTATAGCAAGGGTTCCACCACCGACGAGGGGACCTCGGGAAAGAGATCCTAACAAAGTTTGCAAGTACCACAAGGATATCGGGCATGACTCGGAGCACTGCCGTGATCTGATACGGGACATCGACGTAGCAATAATGGAAGGTAAATTAGATGAGGTCGTAGATCAGTCATAACAGCCTGAGCCGTGAGGACGATGTGAGTTTATGAGAAGAAACTACTTTCAGGATAGAGACAATAGGGATGAACCCCGGAGACAAAGAGATCGTACACCCGACCCTGATGGTAGATGGATAATCGCCCTATAAATACAATTAATACGATCTCAGGTGGACCGTATAACTCTTCCCGAACTGAGGGGACGAGCAGTGGCAGGTCTGCTGCTCCTTCTAAATCAAACAAGAAGCAAAGACTTTATGGAGAAGTGACCTATGGCCCAAAGGACTCTCTTCCCTTGGTAGTAAACAATGAAGGACAAGTGATAGATGCGGTAGTAAGCAAGCATTTGATAAGGTGCATCTGAGTGGACACAGGCAGTGTGGTAAACGTGCTTTACCATAACGTTTTCCAAGCTATGGAGCTAAAAGATGTTGAATTAACACCCGTCTCTGCACCTATGTTCGGCTTCGCTGGACCACCAGTTCACCACTAGGCATGGTCAAGTTACCTACCACCTTTGGAACAAAATCAAAGGGCAGGACCATGATCGTATATTATGTGGTCGCGTGGAAGACCGAAGATATGGTGAGTCTCTCCCCAGAGTTAGTTGTGCACAAATTAAATGTCGATCCGAGCAGGAAGCCTATTCTGTGGAAGAAGAGGCACTTCGCACATGAGCCAATCTCAGCTATTAAAAAAGAAGTAGCCAAGTTTCTCCAGGTAAATATCATCAAGGAAGTCTTATACCTAGAGTGGTTGGCAAATCCGGTGTTTGTCAAAAAACCAGATGGGAGCTGGAGAATGTGTGTTGATTTCATTGATCTCAACAAGGCATGTCCTAAGGATTGTTATATGCTGCCAAAGATTGACCGCCTTGTTGACTCAATAGTAGGATATGAGATATTCGTATTATTGGATGCGTATAAAGGATATCATCAGATCTCCATGGATCCTAAAGACTCAAAAAAGACCTCGTTTGTCACCGAGTTAGGCATATATTGCTATGTCACCATGCCGTATGGTTTAAAGAACGCCGAGGCGACCTACCAGCGAACTGTGAACAAAATATTTGCTCAGCAGATCGGCCGATGCATGAAGGTATATGTAGACCATCTCCTAATCAAGAGTAGGTCTCTTGATCACTATTTAATAGATGTTAGTGAAGTGTTAAATGTGTTAAGACACACTCAGATGAAGCTAAACCCCAAGAAATGTACATTCAGGGTTAGATCGGGCAAATTCGTAGGGTATATAATATCCAAGGATGGAATTAAAGCTAATCATGATAAGATCGATGCGTTAAAGACTATGCCACCTCCTAAAAGCAATAAGGAAGTTCAGAGACTAACAGGATGAATAGCAGCGCTGAACAGATTCCTCTCCAGGTCGGCACAGCGTGCCTTGCCCTTTTTCAAGATTCTAAGATGAGCCAGTCCGTTCTACTGGGATGAGGAGAGCCATAAAGCTTTCGAAGATTTGAAGTCATATTTGGCCGAGCTGCCAACACTAATAGCTCCTTAGGAAGGAGAAACTTTGTATGTGTACTTAGCAGTATGTGAAGAGGCACTAAGTGCAGTGCTAGTCGAACAACATGACGGCAACCAAATACCGGTTTTCTTTGTAAGTAAAGCACTTCATGGACCAGAAGTAAGATACTCAAATGGGGAAAATTAGTGTTTGGTTCATGCCTCTAGGAAACTAAGGACTTATTTCCAGGCTCACCCGATTGCCGTAATTACCGACTAGCCTCTTTAACAAATACTGGGACGACCTGAAACTTCATGAAGATTTGGAAAATAGGTGGTAGAACTGGTAGAGTACGATCTCAACTTTCGTTCATGAACTGCGATCAAGGCGCAAGCATTAGAGGATTTCTTAGCAGAGGGAACATCCATTTGTTTAGATGACGATCAGATGACATGCGAAGAAGACCGATGGAATTTATATGTTGACGGGGCAGCTAGCAAATAAGGAGCAGGGGCAGGTCTTCTGCTCGTCATTCTAAAAGGGGAAGAGTTCCCATATGCTTAATGCTTTGGATTTCAAGCTGCAAACAATGAATCAGAATATGAGGATTTAATCACCGGGCTCAAGCTGGCTATAAAACTCGGAGTAAAAAACCTTCAAGTTCATAGTGATTTTCAGCTCGTGGTTAATCATATAAGTGGTGAGTATGAGGCTAAGGCAGAGCCCATGAGGAAGTAATTAACAGTGGCATAATGTTTTCTTGAAAAGTTTTAGAAGGCCCAGGTCAGCCGAATACCTGGATCTGAGAACAATAGGGCAGATGTGCTCTCAAAGTTAGCCTCTAACTTCATATCAGACAGAAAAGGGTTGGTAAAACTCCTCAAGTAAAGAAGTTATGATTAGCAGATGGTCCAACCGATCACGCAATATAGGACCTGGATAGAGCCCATTGTCTATGTTGATTTCAGAGAAGGGTAAAACTATAGTCAGAGGGGGGTGAATGACTATAGTGGAGTTTCAAAAACTTTTCTTGTATTTAAAATCTTTTGGGTAGCGGAATAGTCCCTTCATAAAATGTTGTTTCAAAGTAGTTTATGCAATCACAGATATAGAGTGTATAATGAAATAAAGTGTTGTAAGGTAAATTGCTGAAAGTAAATAGACACAAAGGTTTATAGTGGTTCAGGGTGGTGTAATCCCTTAATCCACTCTTCTCCTGTGATGATTGGAGGAATTCACTATTGTTTTCACAGATACAATAGTATGATTATCCTTGACTACACAAGCTTCACAATCTTCAAGACTATCACTCATTGGCTTCAAAAGCTTCAGTTTCCCAGTCTCTATCACTGCTCCTTGAGAACAAATCTTTCAGCAGCTATCATAAAGGTTGCAACTCCTTCTCAGATTTCTCTGATTCAATTGTCTCAGTTGGTATGAATTGGATTCACAGACTTGTGATCAATCTCAGTGCTTGATATGGAATTTGAGCTCTGATTTCTGAGTTGATCTCTAGATGTCTCTTTTAAGTACACATAGAAGGCTTTCCAAATTGACAGAACTTTTGCTTGCTTCTTCTCAGTTTTTCGTAATCGTTATTTTTATTGTCTGTCAATGCCTTCTATTTATAGCCTTGATACCTTGATTTGAATTCCGTCCGTTGGCTATTTAATGTGGAGAATAATTTAATTCTTGATTGCCCCTTAATTATATTCTCCTTGATTTCAGTGATCGGATTTTTCCTCAAACGTTTATCAGAAAATCCATCCTTGATTGATCCTCATTTGATTGTGCATTTAATGCTTGATCTTCATCATTTAAAATCTGAATGAGTAAATTTTACTTGATCATTCCCTGAACGGTTAAGTGATTCTTCTGACTTGGCTGTTTGTTCTTCCTTCACTGCTCTGTCTTTACTCAGCCGAAAGTCAGTTTACTTTTCCGGTTTATTGTATTGTTGTTTTCTTTAATTCTTTCGAGTACTTTTTGTACTTCACCGATCCTTGATTTGGGTGAGATCAGTGTACACCATATTTGACAATGTATTTCATTACATAGACTTATCCAAGGTCATCACAGACTTCCTTGGTTATAAGTCAGACCATAATGTCTTCATACTTCTCTGCTGGTACTTGGCTGGCTTCACTCTGCCGGGTATCTATTTTTACTTAGCCGTCTTACCAACTAGTACAATACTTATCTGACTCAACTTATACAACATGTCAGACTCTAAGTAAAGACTTATACAGAGAACTCTAACTTATTTCAGGCTTGCTATAACAGCTAGTATGGCCATCATCAAAACATAATAAAATGCTAACAATTTCCCCCTTTTTGATGATGCCAAAACCCTCATAAGCCTGAACATAAGTGTACCAAATTTTTCATAATAAATAACAGAGTAAAACTCAATAATTTTATTCATCCATTCAAGGGCAATAAGATATTGCATCCTTCAATAAAAATCACAGGCATAGAGTAAATTAAGAAATTATGAAAAGGGCTATTTCTTCTTTTCTTCAAACCTGATGCATTTGCCTTTGCCTTTGATGCCCTTGCCCTTATCGGTTGGGCTATCTTTATTTCCACTGGATATTTCAGGCTTTGAGCTTCCTTCCCCCTTTTTGGCAGCACCAAACCGTGCTTCAAGAATTTTGTTTGCTGCCTCAGATTCTGGGAGAGGACCAATTTTTTTCTCCAGAATTTTGTTGTTTGCTTCAGTGACATTGATGAGGGTGTTGAGTTGTTGGCCAGAGTAGTTCATAATCTCATCTAGATGGTGGAGTTGTTGTGTGTGAGCATTCAAGGTATCCACCAATGGTTTGATATTGTCATCAATACTGTCAGCATGAAATTCAAGATTTGTTTGGACATGGTAGGGAATGAGATGCTATAGATTGCAAAGTAAGTTGCCCTGTTTCTCCATCACCTCATCTTGAACCTTAATATGACTGATGAGGGCTTAAATTTTCTAATTTAAGGAGGTTGCATCACTCCTTAAGGCAGCTTTCAGGTTTTGGCTGCTGTGATACTGCTTTTCCATGTCCACAATTAAGGGTTGAATATCCAGAGTGAAAATTCTTTCTGGATCAATTCCTGATGGTTCTGAAGCATCACTCCCTTCTTCTTCTTCAGTTTCCTCATTTTCTTTTTCGTCCTTTTCTTTTTCTTCTTCTTTTTCATTTTCTTCTTGAGCGATCTCGGGTCGAGTGAGGTGAGAGTGGTTTGTTGTTGCTGCCCCCTGTGATAATTTGGTTTTCTTTTCATGAGCCGGAGGTGAATTTCTTGGTGGTTTTCCCCTTGATCAATCTTTGGGTGTGTGGACAAGTTCGGCAGATTGAGCTTGATCAGCTGGCTCACTCGGCTGTTTGGCCACTTTGCTGAGGCTCCTAAGGAGTACCTCTTGAGTCAGATCATCATCAGAAATGTCCATTTATTCTTGATCTCTTTCAAACTGATCTCCTTCATATGGTTCTTCTGTAACCTTTTCTGCCTCACTGTCAATAGCAATTTCTTCATCTTCACTGTCTTCTTCATCAGATAAAGTAAGACGATATCATTCTTCACCTTTTTCCAGATAGGTGACTTCTTCTTTTTTCTCTTCCTTAGTTTCTATACCATCATCAATCACCACTGTGTTATCCTGGTTGCTGACACTGATTACAGGGGTATCATCTTGTGCCTTTTGAGATCTGGTCCTTCTTCCCACTCCTGATCTGTTACTTTCAAGCTCTTTACTTTTTCTACCGGTAGTGGGTTTGGGTTTCTGTGATGTCTTTACATAAGTAAACATCACTTTGGCCGTGGGGGATGCAGGGAGATGGGTTTTACCTTCAATTTATCAAACAGGTGTTGAAGTACGAACCCATAAGATTTCCTCTCCCAAAACTCACATTTCTTCTGCAAACCCTTGCTTTGTGCCATAATCACCAAATCAATTTCCTTTTGGATTTGACCTTTCAACCTATTGAAGAAAAATTGTGACCAGTCAAAGGAAATACCTTGATAGATAATTTCTAGTAACTTGACCCGTAGCTCAGACAAGTTCTCCATCGATCATTTTCTTCCTTCAATGTTTTTGGTGATTATTGGTGTAAATTCAGCAAATGAACGTTTGAGTGTTGATCTTTGGAGGTTGTATGTCTTGCTGTTCTTTCTGGGAATCTTGGCTATTTCAGCCCATAATTTGTTGATGTCGATATGTATGTTTTTAACATCAACCAGACCAGTGTTGTGGAGATTGAGAAATCTGGTGAGAAGACCATGTGTGATAACAACTTCTTTTCCAAATATTGTACTCCTGATACAGTATGGATCGGTTTTCTTTGTGCTAGGTACAAATTTTGCATTTTTCCAGAATGCAATCAGATTCTCATAGCATATCCCAGTGACTGGGGGGGTTTAGGAATGTCATTAACCCCAATGTAGCACAGCTATCAACTAAACGTTTGGCCTGTGCATCGTTTTCGCAAAAAGGTAGATAGTTTTCAGGACTGAAAAACGATCCAGTAATGATCGATTTTTCGTAATATTTTTCTGTGGTAGGCTGTGAAGAAGATGATGCCATTTCTTTGAATGAGTTTGAGTTTGTTGGAAGAAACTTTGATTTTGCGAGGAGAATAGGGTTTATGTTTTGCAAGAGAGTGTAAAGAATTCTGAAAAACCTCTAAGTGTGGTTTATATATGATGATTTTTGGTAGTGTGAACGTGGTTGAATATGGAAGGATTTCGTGACGTAATGGCGTGATTTTATGTATATAAATCACGGTATTTGAGTGTTGTGAGGGAGTGGATTGAGGTAAGTAATGATAAATCCCGGGAATCGAGGCGATTGTAATTCGAAAAATAATATAGTTACCTTCACGATTATTAATTGATCTTCACGTGAGTAATTTTCCATAGTATAATCCTCCATAACTTCTTGATTTTCCATGTGTATAAAACTGATTTAGTTCACACTTTAGTTTCTTGTTTACTCCAATGCATATTTCGGTGGAGTGACCTTCTTTGGTCACTAAGCCGGTTTAGTGACTTCTTCATCGGTGATGATATAGCTGCTTCTCTAACGATCGGTGTAGTTGACTTCACTGAGTACCAGTGCCTTACCTACCACATGAGTTTAGTCATTACGGCAAAGGTTCAGTCAGCTGATGAAGTTACTTAGCTGATTACTCCAGTTAGCTGCTCTTTAGCACTTAGTCAATTTCTATCATTCCCAACTCAGTTCTCAACTTGCTGAATCTTTCATGACTGAGTGGTTTTGTGAAAATGTCAGCCAATTGATCTCAGTGGGTATATATCTTAGAATGACATCTCCTTTTTCAACATGATCTCTGATAAAATGATGTCTCACGTCATTATGCTTAGTTCTTGAATTTAATACTGGATTTTCAGTGATAGAAATTGCACTTGTGTTGTCACACATAATTGGAATTGTCTTCTCCTCCATTCAATATTCCCTTAGTTGTTGTCTGATCCATAGTACTTGTGCACATCAACTGCCTGCTGCTATATATTCTGCTTCAGATGTTGATGTGGATATAGAGTTTTGCTTTTTGCTAAACCATGATACTAGCCTGCTGCCTAACATTTGACAGGTTCCAGAAGTGCTTTTTCTATCTATCTTGCATCCAACATAATCAGAGTCTGAATATGATAACTTAAATCCTCCATCTTTTGGATACCAAATTCCAACATTGATGGTGTTCTTTAGATATTTGATTATTCTTCTGGCTGCTAGAAGATGTGATTCTTTTGGTTGAGCTTCAAATCTTGCACATACTCCTACTTCAAATGCTATATTAGGTCTGCTTGCAGTTAAATAAAGTAGGGATCCAATGATTCCTCTATAAAGCTTCTGATCTACATCCTTTCCAGTTTCATCTTTTCCAAGAATAGCTCTTGCACACATTGGTGTATCTGATGTCCCACTTGTATCCATGCCAAACTTGTGTATCAAGTCTTTTGTGTACTTGGCTTGATTGATAAAGATGCCATCTTTCATTTGCTTGACTTGTAGTCGAAGAAAATAATTCAGTCTCCCATTATGCTCATCTGAAATTTGCTTCTCACATAGAATTTCATCTTTTGATCCAAAGATAATGTCATCAACATAAATTTGGACTAACAGAGTGCTTGTTCCTTCCTCTAGCTTGAAGAGAGTCTTGTCAATGGTTCTTTTGTTGAATCCATTGTTGGTCAGGAATTGAGATAGTGTTTCATACCAGGCTCTGGGTGCCTGTTTGAGTCCATAAAGTGCCTTTTGGAGCTTGTATACTTTATCTTCTTTCCCTTTGAGTTGAAAATCAGGAGGTTGTTCCACATATACTTCTTCTTCCAAAAGTCCATTCAGAAATGCACTCTTGACATCCAGTTGGTAAACTTTGAAGTCTTTGTGTGCTGCAAAGGCTAGAAATAGTCTAATTCCTTCCAGTCTTGCTACTGGAGCAAAGGTTTCATCATAATCTATGCCTTCTGCTTGTGAAAAGCCTTTTGCAACTAGTCTTGCTTTGTTTCTGACAACTGTCCCTTGTTCATCCATCTTGTTTCTGAATACCCATTTTGTTCCAATGATGTTGGCTATGTCTGTTCTGTCAACAAGTTCCCAGACCTCATTTCTTTCAAATTCATTTAGTTCTTCTTGGATGGTTGTAATCCATTCAGCATCTTGAATTGCATCATCTATTGTCTTGGGTTCCATTTCTGATAGAAAACATGTTAGCATATTCTCCAGTTGTCTTCTGGTTCTGACTCCTGTATGAATGTCTCCAATGACTTGATCTTCAGGATGGTCTCTTAACTAGTTGAGGTCAAGTTGAAGTTGTCCTTGACTTGGTGCTTCCACAACTTCAGTTTGTGCATCAGCTTCATGTTCTTGTTCTGGTGCCTCTTTTGTTCTATGGAGTGGTGGCTCATCTTGATTTCCAAAATTGTGATTGAATGGGTATTTGCATCTTGTGGTATTCATATAAACCTATCTTTGACCTGCTTCTTCTTCAAAATCTTGAAAGCTTTCACCATTTGTGTTTGGTTCATCAAAGACTACATGAATTGATTCTTCAATCACCAAAGTTCTTTTGTTGAGCACTCTGAAAGCTTTGCTAGTGTCTGAGTATCCCATAAAGATTGCTTCATCTACTTTTTCATCAAAAGTATGCAGTTGATTCATGTTCAAAACAAAACATTTTGATCCAAACTTATGCAAATGTGAGATGTTAGGTTTTCTTCCATTCTATATTTCATATGGATTTTTTCTATGATTTTTGTTGATGATTGATCTATTTTGAGTATAGCATGTTGTATTTGCTGCTTCAGCCCAAAATCTCTTTGGCAAGCATGCTTCTGCAATCATTGTTCTGACTGCTTCTTTGAGTGTCATGTTTCTTCTTTCTGCTACACCATTCTGTTGTGGAGTCCCTGCTGCTAATAGTTGATGCAGTACTCCATTTTCTCACAATAGGTTCTGATAATTTCATTTAGAAACTCTGTGCCTCTATCTGATCTGATCTTGATGATCTTTAGTTCCTTTTCATTTTGAATTCTTCTTAGCAAGTCTGACAGCTTTTTGAGTATTTCTTTTTTCTTGTTCATGAATATGGTCCAGGTGAATTTGGAGAAGTCATCCACCACTACTAGAGTGTATTTCTTTCCACTTACACTGACTGGTGTGACTGGTCCAAAAAGATCCATATGCAATAGATGTAAGATTCTTGTTGTTGACTGATAGGGCTTTGACTTGAAAGAGATTTTAATTTGTTTCTCTTTTTGACATGCATCACATAGACCTTCTTTCTTGAATGTGATCTCTGGTGAGCCTTCAACTAACTTGTTCTTTGACAGTGTGTTGATGGTTTTGAACTTGAGATGATTCAATCTCCTATGCCAAATCCAGCTGCTGGATTGCTTACTTTTGACAAGCAAACATGTTTCTGCTCTTGATGTCTTCCAATCTACAACATACATGTTGTCTTCTCTCCTTCTTGCAAGTAAAACTGTGTTGGTTTGACTGTGAATCACTTTACATCCTTCATTGTTGAAGTGCACATTGTAGCCTTTGTCACAAAATTGGCTGATGCTTAGTAGAATGAAATTCAGTCCTTTAACATAGGCCACATTTGAATCTTAAAACTGTTTTTGAGCATTATGCCTTCCCCCTTAATTTTACCAGGGTTTTCTTTGCCTCCAAAAGTAACTTTGGGTCCATCAAAATCTTTAAAGTTAGTGAGCCATCCCTTGTTCCCTGTCATGTGTCTAGAACATTCACTGTCTATGTACCAGACATCCTACAAAACAAATTAATTTTGTTTAGGTATCCAACACTGTTTGGGTCCATGCCTATTAGTAGTCATGCCTCCTAATCCAAGTGTATATCCAAATGATCTTCTTTTTGGATAGTTGAAGTCATCAACTTCATATGTATAAGGCATGGCAGAATACCTTCTAATCTTTCTACTAAAGGTATTCTGATACTTTTCTCTACTTTTTGGTGCATTTGCATCCTTTTTCATTCTCCAATATGTAGAAGGAACCTTATTTCCATGTTGCTTCTTGTGTCCTGGAATATGCCTTGGGTGGCTTTTCTTGAACACATAATGCATGTTATGAAATAGTTTCTTCTTATATTTTGAGGGTGTAATATTCCAATCATCCTTAGAAGGGTAAAGTCTTCCCTTACCTTTCTAAACTCCTTTGCCTTTATTTGGCTGGATTGATGATTTACTCTGTTGTTTCACTACAGTAGGTTTTGGCTTCACCGGTGCAGGATGAGTGGTAGAAACTATTACCTGTCCTTTTCTGAATTTTGGTCCATTCTTGGTCCTAAATTCAGATTTGGGTTGTCCATTGTTTCTATTGTCATCCTGACTGTTGTAGCCAAGACCGGATCTGGATCCAAACTTTTTGGGGGTTTGTAAGCTGGTGCACAAAGTGGTACAATGGTGATCTTAACTGGTAGGGAGATTTTCTCAACTGGTCTTTCAACATTGGATGGGTGATCATCTGCTGCTTGTTGATCAGTTGAGTGGATCTCCTTACTAGTTTGTTCAGCTTTTACTTTGTCTAGTTCTTTCTTTAATCTTTTATTTTCCTTTCTTAGATTCTCACATTCATGTTCTAGAATTTCATGATTCATCTCAATTTCTTCAAATTTGCTCATGAGATTTTGGATTAGGTTTGCAGAATCTAGTGGGAGAATAGAAGATTATGCAGTGTCGGTTGTGGATGCACTAGATGATGAGTGTGAGCTGGATGTTACCTCAGTTTCATTAGATTCTTTAGCCATATGGCATAGGTAAGCTTTTTCATTGTCTGAGCTGTCAGCTTCATCATCATCACCAGAATCATTTTCAGATGATTCTTCATTCTTTTCACTGCTAGTTTTAGCTTGGAGTGTCTTCTTTCTTTTTCTCTTTTAAATTGTCTTGTATTTCTTTTTATCCTCATCTTTGTCTTTTTCTTCAGGGCAATCAGCCTTGAAATGACCTTTCTTCTTGCAGTTGAAGCATCTGTATTAATCATCTTTTTTCTTCATGTCTTTGCTTGTGCTAGACTTCTTGTACGATGATGAACCTCCTTTGAATTGCTTCTTCTTGCTGAACCTGTCAAAACGTTTTACCAGTAAAGCTACCTATTTCTTCAGGTCCTGTGTCTCTTTGTTGTTTGCATCAATTTGTGTAACTTTCTTTGGGTGCAATCGGTCTGCATCGCCTTATGTGCCTCTCTTTGGTGCCATTGTCTTCGCCGTTCAACTCAAATTCATGAGCCTTTAGTTGAGACATTAGAGTTAAGGTATCAGTGTTTGCAAGATTTGTTGTCCCTCTGATTACTGATGTGATGATCTTTCATCTTGCAGGTAAGCCTCTCAAGATCTTTAGGCACACTTCTTTCTGTGGATATGTGTGTCCAGTTGTTGTAGTTCACTGATGATGCTTGAGAATCTGTTGTCCATTTGATCAATGGTTTCACCAGCCTTCATTTTGAAGTTCTCAAATTTCTGTTTTGCAACAAATAATTTTTTTTCTTTAACTGCTTCTGATCCTTCATTGATCAGTGCCAATTTGTCCCGCATCTCTTTTGTTGGTTTGCAATCTTTGATCCTAATGAACACATTACTATCCAGAGTCTTCAAAATCATGTCTTTTGCAACAAAGTTGAGATTTGCTCTTCTCCTCTCATCCTTGGTCCAATCTTTCTTGAGTTTGTCTATTACTTTTCCTTGATCTACTCATGTGGTTACCACAGTTGTGAACTCGATTATGCCATCATTGATTACATCCAGCATCTCCTCATGAGTTGTTGCAAGATGAGACAACATTCTTATTTTATATTCATCAAAATTATTAACATTGAATACAGGTACCTTTGACATAAAATTTGAGGAATCCGTAAATACAAATAAGAGATATATATATATAAGGCAAAAATTTGAAAACTACTTTGAAAATATGTGATCTCCTTGTTACCAGAAATTAGATCTGAACAGGTTCTGATACTAGGAACACTGCTCCGATACCAATTGTTGGTTACAGAGCAGGGTAAAACTATAGTCAGATGGGGGGGGTGAATGACTATAGTGGAGTTTCAAAAACTTTTCTTGTATTTAAAAGCTTTTGGGCAGCAGATAAGTTCCTTCTTAAAATGTTGTTTCAAAGTAGTTTATGCAACACAGATATAGAGTGTATAAAGAAATAAAGTGCTGAAAGGTAGCTGAAAGTAAATAGACACAGATGTTTATAGTGGTTCAGGGTGGTGTAATCCCTTAATCCACTCTTCTTCTTTGATGATTGGAGGAATTCACTATTGTTTTCACATATACAATAGTACGATTGTCCTTGACTTCATAAACTTCACAATCTTCAAGACTATCACTCCCTGGCTTCAAAAGCTTCAGTGACTCAGTCTCTATCACTGTTTCTTGAGAACAAATCTTTCAGTAGCTATCACAAAGGTTGCAACTGATTGAGCTAAAATTCACCCTCCAAAAACAATTTATAAAGACTCGAAACCGTGGGTAAACTAACTCTCTAACCGGCAGTGTACCGGGTCGATTGCTAGAATAGCTACAGGAGTACGAGGTCAAACCCAATGGAAAAGTGTTTGTGAGTACCAAAGTGAACGTGATACTTAGTCAAGGTGACCAATCCTTTTAAAGTGCTTGTTTACTACAACGACACTAAAGCGATTTCTACTAACGAGTTTAAAGATAGCAAAGAAAGAAAGAGGATTAAACTACTAGATTTTACAGATGGATTAAGGGACATAGCCGAACCATGATCAATAAAGCTAGTTTCACCCCTAAGGGTAGACAAAACCGGGAGTGTGTATTAAAACAAATGTACTCTCGCATTCAATTTCACGGGTGCGTACTCCTAATCCCGGTGCTAAGGTCTGAACAACTCTCTCCTAACACCTTAGGTCATGTCAACTACCCTTCCCTAAAGAAGATTCACTAACAAGACTCGTTATGCACTAGAGCCGCTTAAACGTTTAAACGAGTAACCTCACATTGGGCTCAAGCTTAACAACTAAACCGAGTCTATGCCGTGATCTTAGAACCCCTTTTCCCATACCTCCCTGCAAAATACATATGTAAGACTGGTATGTGAGATTACTAAATTAGGTGATCAATCTAATCTAGCGATGTTATAATAAGTTCTAAGACATGAAACAAGCAAGATTTAACAATAAAAAGCACTACCCACTCCCAATTTCATCACCCAAAGGGTGATTTCACCAAATTTCACATGATTCGACTATGAAAAGGGATTAGCTACTCATTATACTAGTTAAAACATAAAGGAAATAGTAAATTAAAGACATAACAACTAAAAGAAGGAAGAAATATACCATTAACTTGAAGAAATTCGAATTTGAGATCCAAAAGTACAAAATAGAAAACTAATTAAAAGATGGTCTCTTAATTTGAAGTAGAAATCTGAGCTAAGAAATGGAAAGATTAAGCTAAGATTAGTTGATTTAAGCTAAGATAATGTATTCTAAGCTATTACAAAATTCGAGCTAAGAAATGGGTAGGGTTTTGCTAAGAGAATGGTTATCCTTCAAGAAATAGTCTAAGGGGGATATTTATAGGTGGGGGAAAATCTGCAAAAAACCGGCCTCAAACGCACGTTTGGGAGGCTGAACCTGGCGTTTCACATCTTCAAACACGCATTTTGCATAGGGCATACGCACGTTTCGCTTCATTTCTGGGCAGGCTCTTGGCTGATCTTCAACTGGAACGCGCGTTTAGGAGGTTCAAACGCGCGTTTGGTGGACTTGGAACGCGCGTTTAGGAGGTTCAAACGCGCTTTTGGTGGACTTGGAACGCACGTTTAGGTGTAGTTTGAGACGCGCGTTTGGAAGGCCTGGACTCTGATCAAGTTGTATCTTCTTGAAATGCCCGTTTGGGGGGTTCAAACGCGCGTTTGAACCTCTTTTCTCCAAATCTTCAACTTTTCTCCCCTTTTGATCTCTTCTCTTGCCTCGATCATGCTTTTCACCATAGATCATCACCTTCCGGGTCCTCGAGACACTAATACCCTACAACATCATGAACAACCAAAAACATCCAAACAATTCCGGAGGGTAAAAGTGCTTGGGAATGGGGTTAATATCAACAAAAAAGGGTAATAATCCATCAAAGTAACGGATTCACTCCCCGTGCCATAAACTCACGATATCACCCCAAAAATGGTCTAAATAACCCAAAAACGTGCTAAACATGTGGTAAACGGGGATAAATAATGCACCGGAGTCATGTAAAGTTGACTCCCATCAGCAACTCCTTCTCAGATTTCTCTGATTCAATTGCCTCAGTTGGTATGAATTGGATTCACAGACTTGGGATCAATCTTAGTGCTTGATGTGGAATTTGAGCTCTGATTTCTGATTTGATCTCTATATGTCTTTTTTTTAAAGTACAGATAGAAGGATTTCCAAATTGACAAAACTTTTGCTTGTTTCTTCTCAGTTTTTCTTAATCGTTATTTTTCTTGTCTGTCAATGCCTTCTATTTATTGCCTTGATAATCCTTGATTTGAATTTCCGTCTGTTGGCTATTTAATGTGGAGAATAATCCTTGAATTAATTCTTGATTCCCCCTTAATTATATTCTTATTGATTTCAGTGATCGGATTTTTCCTCAAAAGTTTATCAGAAAATCCATCCTTGATTGATCCTTATTTGATTATGCATTTAATACTTGATCTCCATCATTTGAAATCTTAATGAGTAAAGTTTACTTGATCATTCCCTGAACGGTTAAGTGATTCTTCTGACTTGGCTGTTTGGTTCTTCCTTCACTGCTCTGTCTTTACTCAGCCGAAAGTCAGTTTACTTTTCCGGTTTACTGCATTGTTCTTTTCATTAATTCTTTCGAGTACTTTTTGTACTTCACCGATCCTTGATTTTGGTGAGATCAGTGTACACCATATTTGACAATGTATTTCACTACTTAGACTTATCCAAGGTAATCACAGACTTCTTTGGTCATAAGTCAAACCATAATGTCTTCATACTTCTCTGCTAGTACTTGGCTGGCTTCACTCTGCTGGGTATCTATTTTTACTTAGCCGTCCTACCAACTAGTACAATACTTATCTGACTCAACTTATACAACATGTCAGACTCTAAGTAAAGACTTATATAGAGAACTCTAACTTATTTCAGGCTTGCTATAACAGCTAGTATGGCCATCATCAAAACATAATAAAATGTTCCTAACAGTCTCTTATCTTAGAGATGGAAACCTCCCTGATGACAAAACTCAGGCCCGAAAAATGATGCTTTTGTCGGCCATATACTCTATGTTTAATGATGTTCTTTATCGCAGGTCGAACATCGCTCCGTGGCTCAGATGCACAATGACAGAGGAAGGAATCTACCTCCTTCATGAAATCCACCTTGGAATTTATGAAAACCATTCCAGAGCTCAAACACTGGCAAGGAAGTGCCGCATGTTCGGCTACTTCTGGCCCACCATTTTACAAGACGCTAAAGAGCTTGTCGAGAAATGTAGATCGTGTCAGGTGCCTGATAATTTGTCACATCAACCTTCCTAGGCTATGATCCCTCTCGTGTCCTCATGGCCTTTTGATAAGTGGGGAGTCGACTTAGTAGGGCCACTCCCTCGAGCTCCCGGTAACGTCAGGTTTTTACTGGTAGCCGTAGACTACTTCACCAAATGGTTACGTAGAAGCCGAGCCATTAACCACAATCACTGGTAAACAGATTCAAAAATTTCTATGGAAGAACATTGTTTGTAGATATGGCATTCAGAAGACATTGATCTCTGATAATAGAACCCAATTCGAGGATAAAGTCGTTAAAGATTGGTGCGCTGAACTGCACATAACGCAACACTTTACATCAGTGGGGCATTCCCAAGATGATGGGCAGGTTGAACAGACCAATAGGCAGATCAAGACTGGATTAAAGAAGCGCATCGATGAGGAAGGAGAAAACTGGGTCGAGCATTTGCCCAACATGTTATGGACATACATCACAACGCCGAACTCCTCCACATGGGAAACCCCATTCAGCCCGGCATATGGTTGCGAAGCAGTAGTTCCGGCTGAGATCGGCCTACCCTCACCCAGATCAGAGCTTTACTCCGAGGAGCAATTAGCCGAGCTCAGGCACTCTAAAGATGACCTTGAAGAAGCTCGGAATGTGGCATTCATTAGAATGGCCAAGTATAAATAGAGGATTTCTCAGTACTATGACTCCCGGGTTAAGCACTCATATTTTAAAGAGGCAGATCTGGTACTCAGAAAGAACGAGGTAAGCAGGCAGGGACCCCAAGGAAAACTTGATCCAAAATGGGAAGGACCTTATAAAGTTGTCAAGGTACATGGAAATAGAGCATATCAACTAGGTGGTGCTAATGGCAGGACCATCCCACGCAGTTGGAATGCCACCAACTTAAGAAGATTTTATGCCTAGGGCAGGTTCCAGACTTTTTCCTTATGTTTGTTTTGTGTTTCAATTTTTATTCCCCAAATAAGATGTAACTGAACATCAGTCATAATAATAAAGTTTAATTTTTTTCATATGTGCATGTTTATTATTTAAGTTTATAAGAATCAGAAAGTTGGCAAAGGATACACTTCTTAAGTCTGCAGGACAGACGATCTGAACTGAGCTGCAGGTCAGCCTCAAAAAGTTTGCAAAGGACAAACTTCTTAAGTCTGCAGGACAAACGATCAGAACTGAGCTGCAGGTCAGCCTTGGAAATTTTTCAAAGGACAAACTTCCTAAGTTTGCGGTGATGAGATGATCGTAATCGAAGTGCGCAGAGTTAGCCTCACAAAGTTTGCAAAAGACAAACTTCATAAGTTTGCAGGACAAACGATCAGAACTGAGCTGCAGGTCAGACTCAGAAAGTTTGCAAAGGACAAACTTCCTATGTATGTAAGACAAACAATCAGAACTGAGATCAGAACTGAGCTGCAGGTCAGCCTCAAAAGTTTGCCATAAAATACGCTAAGTGTACCATCCGAGACTAGAACTCACGCATGGCATACTGAGGGGGCAAGTTACCCTAGAAAGTACTATGAAAGCAAAGTAGTAAGACATAAATGCTGCAATAAATTGCATAAAGCCAAAGTAAATTGCATATATATTAATAGTTGTCGAAGTACAATTTTTCAACTTTTATGTTCAAAATAAATGTTCATGAAGGACAAAATACATAGAAAAGCTTAAAAGTCTATCCTAAGATTCAGGATCAGGATTCTGTTGAGCAAAAGAAGCAACAGATCCAGAAGCTTGACGAGCAGCAGCAGGCCGCTGAGCATACTTGGCAGCTATGTCCTCTCCTCCCTGGAATTCTTTAAGCGATCGTCATAGACTTTGTTGGAGCCAGGCTTGTGCAATCCGTGATGAGGGAGATCCTCAATCACCAACTCCAGACATTGGCTCTTAGCCTCATCTACGCCCAGAGTATAACCATGCCACAAGATATGGGCCAGTAAAGCCTTCAAAGCTCCGAAGCACTGAGCAAAACTCTTGTATGAATGAACGGCCTAGGCGATCTGGTTAGGTATGCCTTTTCCAGCTCAGAAGTTTTCCTCAGATGCTCATCAGTATCCGTCTGCAGGTCGGCGGTGAACTGATCTCTAATCTTATGTAGCTCGGCCTCTTGAACAACAAGCTGGTTCTTCAAAGCCAAGACCTCTTGGTCTTTAGACGCCAAATCGTCCTTATGTTTTTGGCGACTTGTTGACAGTGCAGCAACTCGCTGCTCCAAAGATCCTTTCTGGGAGGATAGGTTGTTAAACCTCTTCAAAACCTCCTTACCGATCTTGGCACCCTGTAAAAAGTACTTAAGGTGTCAATAGCTCTCAGAGAAAAATTAGATATAATCAAAAGAATAAAGGGCTTACAGCCGCGTCCAAGTCCTTACCGGAAATCCTTGCTATGTCCTCTGAACGGGGCAAGGAACCCCCATCCAGATCGGAGAGACCTTGGTTGTCTTCCACAGACCTGCTCCATTTTCGCCCAGATCGGGTCCTTAACTGGAGCTGCCCCTCTGCAGCTTCATGATCTGAGCCGTCCAGAACAACCAAGCTTTCCTCTCCACCGTGGTCTATTCGTTGTGATGGGATAGTCTGTTCATCCCCTTGAAGGCCCTCAGAGGCTTGGACACCTTCAGTATTCACCTTGGTGTTCAAAGGTGGAACCGCAGAGGTACCAGTGTCTTCGGTTCTCGTCCAAGCTTGGCTCATGTTGCTCGTCCTCGACCTCCTCCTCCTCGGTGGCCTCGGCAAAGATGTTGGCAAAATCGGCCACTACAAAAGCAAAGCAAGACAAAGGTCAGTACGGGCAGAATATAACACATAAGCTACACAAGAAAATAAGGTGAAATGTAAAGTCCTACAATTTTTATACTCGTCTTGGGTAAACCTCATGTACGGATTTTTCCCCGCAACAGCCAGCCGAGCAGCCTCGATCAGTTCGGAAGGATAGTCCTTCATGTCTAGAAAAATGCCAGAGTTGGCGATGTCTTCTAACAGCTTAGCCTCGACCCCTGTAGGGCATACATCTGGGGGAATGGATTTGGAGTTCCATCTACCCAACTCCAAGTGTCCATCATGGAGAATAAAGAAAAAATGGGATTTTCAGTTATGAATAGAGGACTTTCCCTTAGAAAGGATAGGAATGCCCCACCGGTGGTCTGTTCAGTGGGGAAAGTAGTACACCAAGCATGGCCTTTGACCTTTTTGTGTTGATAATAGGTCCGGAATAGCTCAATAGAGAATTCGGTGTCTAAACACCAGTGAGGAACATTTTATTATGTTTTGATGATGGCCATACTAGCTGTTATAGCAAGCCTGAAATAAGTTAGAATTCTCTGTATAAGTCTTTACTTAGAGTCTGACATGTTGTATAAGTTGAGTCAGACAAGTACTGTACTAGTTGGTAGGACGGCAAGGTAAAACAGACATTCGGCATAGTGAAGCCAGCCAAGCACCAGCAGAAAAGCAATGAAGACATTATGGTCTGACTTATAACCAAGGAAGTCTGTGATGACCTTGGATAAGCCTAAGTTATGCCTTAAGTGATGAAACTTAATGTTTAAATATGGTGTACACTGATCTCACCCCAATCAAGGATCAGTGAAGTACAAAGATTCTCCTTAAACTGAAATAATGAAGGAAACAGTGAATCAGCAAAGTAAACTGACTTTCGGCTGAGTGAAGACAAAACAGTGAAGGAAGATATAAACGGCAAATTCAGAAGGATCACTTGACCGTTCAGAGAACGGCTAAGTAAACCTTACCAAATCAGATTTTGAAATATGATGAAGATTCAGAGGATCATGCATTAAATGCCCAATCAATAGAGGATCAATCAAGGTCGGATTTTCTGATAAACGTTTGAAGTAAAAATCCGATCACTGAAATCAAGAAGAATATAATTAAGGGGGTGACGATAACAAATTAGTCACCTACTAAGATCCGGGTTATCCTTCTATGAATGATGAATAACCAAGAACCCTCGCTCAAGAATAAAGAGGGGCGTGGGTGTGTTTATGGCTGAATCTAAGTGGTATCCTTAGATTGCCTACGTATCCTGTTATGTGTCCAGGAATCAAGCCGTACGTAGTTCCTGGAACCTTGTATTTATAAGGACAATGCATGACCTAACCCTAATATGAGTCGGTCTGTGGCTATGGTCATACCTACCCTTAATTGGGCTTTACCCCTTGCCCAAGTTATCCGGTGGATATTGGGCCAACATAGCTGGTGTGGACTCTGTTCTCGATGTCGATCTTGCCCCGACCTGGGAAGATCGACTCCTGGAACTCACGTCCTGCACTGCCTGTAAGTCGATAGTCGTGACCTCGAGCTCCTAGATATACTTCCGCCTCGAGGATCGACATATGTGTCATGGTTCCGAGACCAATATTCTGACGTGTATGCCTTAGTAAATATTTGATCCCTGGGGTCCACTCGATGATGATATATCGAGGTGCGTAACCCGGTATCGTCATAAGCCCCCCAGACCTGAGAGAGGCAACTACCGTTGTCCGAGGTCAGATCTGTCAATTTGAAATCATCTTCGAGTTGGCCTACATCTTGGGCGGGAAATGGTGTAACCGCTTCACATGCCACATGTCTCCCTAGCCAATCGTGGCCCTTCATTATGACGTCATAACGCACTATCGCCGTCTTACGCTCGAATGATGTCATCCTTGATCTTCGCGATTTGTGGGGAGTTATAACTACTAGTAACCCCACAATCACGTCTTTTCCTTGTCATTCGGCACTTAGCAACACATAAAAGGGAGAGGAGTCCAGACGGTGAATCACTCGCCTATCAATTTCTCCATTTTCTCTCAAGAAAATACAAGTAAGCTTCACTACGCTATCATCTTTTTCATCGTTCCTCATTGTTCTTGCTTAAATGTCCATGTCTAGTAGTGCTACAATCTCGATAGGATAGAAGAGTCCCATTCGCGACCAAACCCCTATTTACGCTTCTTCCGATCAACCCGGAACCCAAATCACGGGAGCCCTTAGGCATCATCGGGGAGCCCAAGAAACTATCCACTAGAATGGATGGAAAGGGGCCTAAGGGGTGCACTTCTTGTCTAACCATGGATGATCTCAACCAAGCTCAAGGGCGGAGATATGGGCTATCAAGCCCTCAACTCGGTGGCTCGGCTTCCCTCCGCCGACATCAATTTGCCGATGAGCCCCGGAAGGGTTCTCATGCGGTCTATGAGGCCCGGCTATTGATGGGGCTAAGGTTCCCCTATGCCCGGGCGGTCGGCGCTGTTCTTCGCCATTATGAGATCGGTATATCTCAATCGGGCCCGAATGCCATCCGGACTCGATGGGCTTTCTAATCGCTGCCGAGTCGCGAGGATCGGGTTTACCGTCCCTTTGTTACGATGGTGGCACAAGATTGCTGCGATGCGGTCGGGGTGGTACACGTTTGAAGCGCACCAATCGTCACGAGTTCGTGTCTCGAGGACCTTCATCTCATGGAAATTGGAAACCCAGGTTCTTCTTTCTCCGACATGGGTCGGACAACCCTTATGTCGGCTTATGTAGGTCTCGAGAAGGAAGAGATGACAAACTGGGTCGGGAAGCTGCACCTAACGAAGCTCTTACTCTCAAGAGATTTACCTTCGAGGTGGCTACACAGGACCTGAGTCTCCTTTATGACCTTGCCCGCCTCGAGGAGGCGGGCCCCGTACCATGCATAGCGCTTCATCCTGTCGATCAGGAAAATTGTATGGACCTTTGTTATATTATTATTAAGTCTTAATTCTTTAACTTACATTTATCATATATTGACCTCTTCTGTTTTTGTCGTCTTGCAGTGGGAAAATTTGCAGCAGCTGTCAATCCTTCCATCCCTCGCTCAGTCGTTCCTCCTCGAGTTGCAGAGGCTGGGGGAGACAAGATCGCTTCCCAGGTCGAGGGGAATCCATCTTCTATTAACGTAGCTTCGACTGAGGGTACCTTTGTTGATACGTCTATACCTCCATCGACTTCTGGTGAGCTCACGGTCCGCTTTGGTTCGTTGAGGGATGAGGACGATGATGCTGTGGTTGTTCCCGAAGAGGGAGATCGAGTCGAAGAAGTCGAGATGTCCGGGGTAAAGAGGCCGACTCCGCGCAGATCCGCAGAGAGCAATGAGAGAAGAAGGCCAAAAGGGCCAAGTCTGCCGAGGTTCCTCCTCCGACTCGCAATCAAGAGCTATGACCGCCGAGAGTATATCGTCATGGAGGACAAGGTCTTGCTTAGCTCCTTCCGAGAAGTGGGCGCGCAGTAAGTTACTTGTTTTCTTCACTCGATTCCCTTTTTACACTTGTCATTTCTGTTTTAAAACTTATGACTTGCGTTTCTTTTGTGGCGAATTATCTCGATGGGTAAGGAGGTCGCCGGCGTCTCGAATGCGCCTTAAAAGCAGTAGAAGAAGGGTGAAGAAGGAGATTCGGCAACTCATCTCTGAAAAGCTCGCCCAAAGAGCCGCATACGCCGCTCTCGAGGCCGTTCGCGCGCTTCGGGCACAAAGCGGTCTCTCGAGAAGGAAAGGCTCGAGAATGAGGTGGCGGTGCGAATGCCAATCGCCCAGGCTACAGAGGCCTCGGAGAGAAAGATAAAACTCTCGGGATGTCCAGGAGACCCTAAGGCAAGAGCAGGAAAGAAGTGCGGACCTGGAACAAGAACGGGATATGTTAAAGCTCGACTTGAGCCAAGTCCCTGGTCGAATTGAGAGATCTAGAGCCGATTTGTTGCGAGTATCGTAAGTCCGACGCGGCGAGTGATGACCTAACCATAATCATGAACAAAGCCATCATTGGTTGATTCACCAAGGTCGTGGATCGGTCGGAGGGCATATCCGAGGTTGGGGTCGGCGTAGAAAGGCTTGAAGAGCCTTGGCTTTACGACCCCAACTTTGAAGCGATTTACGACCAATGCTTTGCGAGTTCCAAGAAGGTGTTTCTCTTTCGCAAAGTATCTTGAGGGTCGACATCGACTTCCGGCAATGCTGGTTCTAGTCTCGATGCTGCTCCTTAGTTTTTCTTGCTCTTACGTCTTTCCATTGTAACTTTGATCTTTATTGACATTTTGTAATTAACATACTTTGTGGGTTGGTCTTATCGACCTGGCCCAGTTTTGGAATTTTATTGTTTTCCCTTTATTCATGTTATTTACTTTTGCCTTAGCTTTTTACTTGTTGTTTGCTTTTCGCTCGTCGAGTCTATGACTCTGTTTGCTACTTGCTTTTACTGAGTATATGCCCCCCAAGTGTTGTTTTGGACCTTTGGTTCTTAACACACTTAGGATTTATTTGAATCCCAATCGACCCTTTTGCCTTGGCCTTTCAGCTTTAATCGGCTTATTAGGTATCGACTTGGGTAGGTTAGCCCGACATTGCGAATCGTGCTTGTCGGTCGTGATCGCCATATATGTGGGTATAGACTTCCAACTTACACGGTGGCCCGACATTGCGAACCGTCCTTTGTCTTGGCCTTATTCGACCCTAGGTGTCGTTGGGCTCCAGACTTGGACATTGACCCGACCATGCGAATCTAGACTCTGCCGTAGCTCCGTCGCCTCTTGGGCTGACTTGGCTTCTGGCTTGGCCTCGAGTTCCGACTTTGCGTCTATAGACTCGGCCTTTGCTCTGTCGCCTCCTGGGCTAACTTGACTTTTGGCTTGGGCTCGAGTTACGACTTCGGATTGCTCAATTTTTGAATTCCGACTACTACAACCGTGTCCCTTTGGACTTAGAATATTATAGTTAAATAAGATTTACAACACGATAAACACAAAAGTAGAGGCGTTTTATTATGATAACTCTTGAATTGTCCCTTGGGTGATTACAAGTTTCACAAGATCAAAGTAAATACGAGCTAGTCGATTTAACACGTTAAACATAATACTTCGAAGGTTGTTTGCATGCCATTGTCGGGTATTGTTGTTCCGCCTCTGCTCGACCTAGTGATAAGACCCTTTGGGATGGACTTTTAGAATTTGATATGGTCCTTCCCAATTGGGGCAAGTTTGCCCATCTCTTCTTGTCGTGGCTTCATTTTTCACGAGAACTAGATCCCGACCTTGAAATATCGATATCGACTCTTTCATTATAAGATTGAGAGATTTTTGTTTATACCTTGCCATTCAGGTGAGGTTATCTCTCCTTTCTTCGAGATTGTCTTCTCTTGTCGGACATCGGGTTCATTCGTTTCGATGTTATATGCCAGTACTCGAGGGGAAGGGACCCCGACTTCAGCAGGGATAACTGCCTCGCACCCGTAAGCTAGGGAGAAAGGTGTTTCGCTTTGTCGATGAATTTGAGCCGCATCTGTATGACCACAGGATGCTCGGATGTTGAAGCGCCCGAGCCTCGACCCTGTTCCTCCAGCCTCTTTTTCAGCCCCAGTTTGATCGCCGATTGGTGCATTCGACCGACCGTTTACTCACTGGGTGTGCTACCGAGTAAAGTGTTGATCGATCGATATTCTCGCCAACCACTCGAACTCTTCGGTCTTGAATTGTGTTCCATTATCCGAGATCGAGGACCTTTGGGATTCCATATACGCACAAAATATCGACCCACAAAAACTTTTTGATGGTGGCTGCTTTGATGTCTGGTATAGCCCTGGCTTCTACCCACTTGGTAAAGTAATCTACAGCGACCACTACAAATCGATTATTTCCTGGAGCTCGAGGTAAAGGGCCTACAATATCGACTCCCCACATATCAAATGGCCAAGCGGATGAGATAACGTTCATTTCTTGCGCTTGTTGGTGTGAGATGTTGTCGTGAATTTGACATGTGTTACACCTCTGAACTAAGCTGTTCGCATCTCGTTGCATTGAGGGCCAGTAGTATCCAGCTAACTTGCTTTTCCGAGCTAACATTCTGGCTCCACAATGGTTTCCACAGGCTCCTTTATGAATCTCTTCGAGAATATAATTGCCTTCCGACTCGGACACACATCTCAACCACGGACTTGTGAAAGATTTGCGATAAAGTATGTCATTGAAAAATGCGTACCTTGCCGACTGAAGTCGGATCTTTCTTGACTGTACTTTGTCATTCGGTAGGATGTCGTCCCTTAGGTATAGAACAATCGAGTCCATCCATGTGGCCTGCTGAGTGATCGGCTGGGCCTCCTTTTCCTCGCAACTTCTGTTACTTAGCAATTCCACCAGAACTTTTTTACTCGAGACAAAATTCGAGGCGAGCTTTGAGAGTGCATCGGCCCTCTTATTCTGACTTCGAGGTACCTGCTCGATCTGAATCGAATTGAATCTTGCTATAAGGCCTTGAACAATTCTTAAATAATTCTTCCTTGTCTCTTCTTTGGCCTCGTACTCCTTTCATATGATTAACGACCCGGTTGAGAGTCACTATAAACCGTCGGATCTTCGACCCCAGAAGCCAGAGCAAGTTTTAGTCCGGTTATCATTGCTTCATATTCGGCCTCATTGTTAGTTGCCTTGAAGTCGAATCGAAGAGCATAAGGAAACTCTTCCTTCGGGGTGACTAGCAAGCGGACACTGCTCCGGCTCCTTCTTTACTCGGCGCCCATCGACGTGTAGAATCCACGACCGTGAGCTGTTTTTTCTGGTCGATTTGTCTTCGAAATACCTTCCGCTAAAAATCGCCAAGGCACGAGCTTTAATCGCGGTTCGGGAGTGAACTCTATATCGTCTTGAGCCATTTCAATTACCCACTTCGCAAGTCGACCCGATGTATGCGGTTTCGCAAGTATTTGCTTGAGTGGTTGGTCCGTGACTACCAAGATCGGATGGGCTTGGAAATAGGGTCTGAGTTTTCGAGGCATGTACCAGGCTAATGCGAGCTTTTAATGGTGGTGAGTACCGGACCTCGGGACCGTGTAATGCTTTGCTCACAAAGTATATGGGCACTGGCCCTTGTCCCCTTCTCGGACCAAGACCGCACTCTTCGCTTCCTCGCATACCGATAAGTAAACCAACAATCTTTCCCCTCTCGAGGTGAGGTGAGGTAGGTAACTCGATAGATATGTCTTTAATTCTTGAAGGCCGCCTCGACATTCATCATCCCATTGGAAAGGACTGGCCTTTCGAAGAATCTTAAAAAAGGGCAACGCACGCTGAGCTGATCGAGATAGGAATCTATTTAGCGCGCGCCATTCGACTGTGAGTCTCTGTACTTTCTTTGTATTTCGAGGAGCAGGCATATTCTTTAACGTGTCAATCTTATGCGGATTAGCTCGGATCCGTCTCTCGATATCATGTATCCCAGAAATTTGCTCGACCGCACTCGAAGGTGCACTTCTTAGGATTCAATTTCATTTGTGTATTTCTTAGCACCTCGAACACCTCTCGTGTATCGATTAGAAACTGCTTCAATGATCGGCTTTTAATGAGCAAATCATCCACGTATACCTCCATGTTTACGCCGATCTGTTTACGCAAAAATTTTATTGATCGCCTCTCGGTATGTGGCTCCGGCATTCTTAAGTCCGAAGGCATGGTTACATAATGAAGGTGCCAAACTCGTGATGAACGCCGCCTTGTATGCGCATCTCGAGGATCCATTAAAATTTGGTGGTACCCTTTGTACGCATCTAAAAGGCAAAACCTCAAAACCGATGGTCGAGTCCACTAGCCTGTCGATTTTGGGTAATGGGTAGGAATCCTTGGGGCCAGGCCTTATTCAAATCGGTGAAGTCCACACACATGCGCCAACTGCCATCTGGTTTTTTCACCAACACCGGATTGGCCAGCCAGTCAGGATATAGCACCTCTTTTACTATATTGGCCGCTAACAGCTTACCGACTTCCGACTCAATAGCTTCCAATCGATCTGATGCGAAATTTCTTTTCTTCTGTTTGACTGGCCTTTTAGCCTGGTCAACTTCGAGCTTGTGAATCGCAATATCCGTTGGAAGACCGGGCATATCTGAAGCTTTCCACGCAAAAACATCTCGGAATTCCGTCAACAAGTCGATCAATGACTGTTTTTCCTGAGTCGGTATCCAAACCCCGACTTGGATATTTTGTTCTTCTGCGCCTCCCCATAGATCAACATTTTCGACTGCCTCGTTTGAGGCCCAAGATCTATCTTCCTCGTCCTCTGGGATCAGTTCTTCGATAAGGACTTGCTGCACCGCCAGATTTCCATTCATAATAATTGAATTGCAACTCCTGGCAACTTCAATATCCCCTTTGACCTCGTGAGAACCATATCGAGTTGGGAACTTCATACTGTTATGGTATGTCGAAATGATGGCTCGTAACTCGAAGAGGCGAGTCGCCCTAAGATTACATTGTATGCAGAGGGGCTTTCACAACCACATAGCTCAACTCGAACGTCCTTCCTCTTTCCCCATCTCTCTACGTGCGTCAATAGCTTTATGGATCCCAACGGGTGGATTGCTGCCTGTGAACCCAAGCAGTGGGGAGGCTATTGGGATCAAGTCTTTATCCTTGACTTCATTCCTTGGAAGGCGAGTAATATAGAATGTTAGCTCATACGCCATTGTCGATGCATACCTCGACACCACAGTGCGACTTATTATCGCCTCTATTACTAATCCTCATTTGTGATTCCTCGACTTTGGAACATCGTCTCTCGGCCCATACCCGACCTCCGTCAAAAGTCTTTCTTCGCTTTCCATATCTCGAAATTTGTCTTCCGCCCCTTGGTCGGCTCGCTCTTTTTCTGTTTCCCCCGGCCCAAATATGGTGTTAACATAATTGTTCGGCCGGTTGTCTTCATATCTGTCCCGACCGTGGTTATCTCTGTCAACATCTGGAGATCGATCTCGCCGTCTCTGATGATCTCTTCCCCGACATCCATCTTGGTCGGGATTCTTTCTCTTACTATTTCTATGCCCCTTGGGCTCTGCATAACGAGTTCTGTCGATAACCTCATCCAGCTGGCCTTCTTGGATGCAGGCTTCGATGTCTCTCTTCAAATCCATGCAGTCATCAGTTGCATGGCCTATGTCCTCGTGAAATTCACAAAACTTGTTTGACCTTCGCCTCTCTCGAGGTTTCTTGATCGGTGGGGGCCTCTTTGCTAGGTTCTTTGATACCATGATGGACAGTATCTCTGAACTCGATCGGTTGAGAGGGACAAAGTCTTTATCTTTCTTTCCTCCTTTTTTCTCTGACCGATCCGAGGCAGGTGCTTCAACTCGATTAAACACGTAAGGCTTATCGACTCGATCCCAAACGAAGCTTTCTCTCGGCTTCATCTTTGCCGAGGTTGGCTCTTTCCGACCCTCGACTCTCTTTCCTTGGGTCCATCCATTCGGCTTGGGTGTGTCTCACGCACCGCCTCTTCGCCTTGATGACGAGATCTGTGGACCACATTCACACACTCGTCCATAGTTCTCGGGAGAGTTCTACTCAACTTTTCGTATAATTTGGTGTTCCTCAAACCCCCTACAAACGAGGTGATCAGAAGTCTGTCTTGAGGGTCTTTTACTTGCATCGCTTCGATATTGAACCGTCTTAAGTACTCTAACACCGTTTCATCTCTAAGTTGTCTCATGTTCATGAGGTGCGTTTCACTTAACTGGAACTTTTTGTTGACGATAAAGGCGTCTCTGAACTTTCTGGCCAACATGGAAAAACTGGAGATCGACCCGGGCCTCAGCTTTGTAAACCATTCTCTGGCCCGACCTACGAGCAGAGTCTCGAATGCCCGGCACCGCATCTCGTCTGGTGCCCCGTCCAACCTCATCTGCGATAGATACCTGTGTAGATGGTCCTCCGGATCGGTGGTGCCATCATAAGGCTCTATCTTTGGAATCTTAAACCCCTTGGGTTTAGGAAAATCTTCAATCTCCATAGTAAAAGGAGATTCTAAGAACAATGAAACCTTGATTTTCCCCAGAATCACGTCCAACTCGCGTCTGGCGCTATCCTCTGCATCCCTTTGATGCTTCTGATGAATTTCCTTCCTCCGTTTTCAAGAGAGTGGAGGACGCGATCTCTTTGGCCCGGGCGGGTTAGGTTTAGGCATATTAATATTTAAACCTCCTCCACCGTTGTTGCTGCGGATTACATCTGCTGAGAACCTCTTCCATGATCTTTGCGAGCGCTAATGTCCTCGACACGCCGGTTGATCCACCAACTATTCTTCATTCGGGGCGGACACTGCGTGCTCCGCTTCAAAGCGGCTTTCTGGATCGGTTCGAGGTTCGGCTCTTTTTCACCTGCGTATCCATGCCTACTTCCTCTTCTAACCGCAGATTTGGCGGATCTGTGTTTTGGAAGTGGTCCTTCTGGGTGGTTTATCCTTGGGCGGCATGTTCTTGGCGTATTTAACAATTGAAGACCCTCCTTCTAGCGCTAATGACGATAACAAATTAGTCACCTACTAAGATCCGGGTTATCCTTCTATGAATGATGAATAACCAAGAACCTCGCTCAAGAATAAAGAGGCGTGGGTGTGTTTATGGTGAATCTAAGTGGTATCCTTAGATTGCCTACGTATCTGTTATGTGTCCAGGAATCAAGCCGCACGTAGTTCCGGAACCTTGTATTTATAAGGACAATGCATGACCTAACCCTAATATGAGTCGGTGCGTGGCTATGGTCATACCTACCCTTAATTGGGCTTTACCCTTGCCCAAGTTATCCGGTGGATATTGGGCCAACATAGCTGGTGTGGACTCTGTTCTCGATGTCGATCTTGCCCGACACTGGGAAGATCGACTCACGAACTCACGCCCCTGCATCGCTCAGTAAGTCGATAGTCGTGACCTCGAGCTCCTAGATATATACTCCGCCTCGAGGATCGACATATGTGTCATGGTTCCGAGACCAATAGTCGCGTGTATGCCTTAGTTAATATTTGATCCCTGGGGTCCACTCGATGATGATATATCGAGGTGCGTAACCCGGTATCGTCAGGGGGAATCAAGAATTATTCCCCTCATTAATATAGCCAACGGATGGAAATTCAAATCAAGGATAATCAAGGCTATAAATAGAAGGCAATGAAAGACAGAAGAAAAACGAGAAATCAGTGCAAAAACTCTGTAAAAGTAAAAAGCCTTCCATCTGTGCTAATAATAAATATTTAGTGATCAACTCAAAACTGGGAGCTTCAATTCAAACATCAAGCATTGAGATTGATCAACAAGTTTGTTGATCCAAATCACATCAGTCAAGCAACTGAATCAGAGCCATCTGAGAAGGAGTTGTGTGTGATAGCTACTGAAGGATTTGATCCCAATGAGCAGTGAAAGAGACTGAATCACTAAAGCTGTTGTAGTCAAGGACTGATAGTCATGTAGATTGTGAAGCTTAGGAAGTCAAGGACAATCGTACTATTGTATTTGTGAAAACAATAGTGAATTCCTCCAATCATCACAGGATAATAGTGGATTAAGGGATTGCACCACCCTGAACCACTATAAGCCTTGTGTCAATTTACTTTCTGCAATTTACTCTACTGCATTCATTTAATTGCTTATACTATATTCCATATTTGTGATTTCCTCAACCACTTTGAAACAACATAGTAAGAAGGGACTTATCCGCTGCCCAAAAGCTTTTGAATACAAGAAAAGTTTTTGAAACTCCACTATATTCATTCACTCCCTCCCCCTTCGACTATAGTTTTACCTTCTCTGGGACCAACAATTGGTATCGAGCGGTGTTCTAGTATCGAACACTTCGAGATCTAATTTACAGTAACAAGGCGATCACATATTTTCAAAGTAGTTTTCAAATATGTGCTTTCTATATATTCACATATATATATATCTTATTTGTACTTATGGATTCCTCAAACTTTATGTCAAAAGTACCTATTTTTAATGTTAACAATTTTGATGAATATAAAATAAGAATGATGTCACATCTTGCAGCAACTCATGAGGAGATGATGGATGTAATTAATGATGGCCCAATCATGATCAAGACTGTGGTAGCCACAGGAGCAGATCAAGGAAAAGAAGTGGACAAACCCAAAAAGGATTGGACCAAGGATGATAGGAGAAGAGCAAATCTAGACTTTGTTGCAAAAGATATGATTTTGAAGACCTGAAACGACAACATATGTTCATGAGAATCAAAGATTGCAAAACAAACAAAGGAGATGTGGGACAAGGCGGCGATAAATGAAGGATCTGAAGCACTTAAAGAAAACAAATTATCTCATTTGTAAAGCAGAAATTTGAGAACTTCAAAATGAAGTTTGGTGAATCCATTGATCAAATGGACAACTGATTCTCAAGCATCATCGATGAAGCGCAATGACTTGGACACACATATCCTCAGAAAGAAGTGTGTTTAAAGATCTTGAGAGGCTTACCTGAAAGATGGATGATCATAACATCAGTAATCAGAGGAACAAAAAATCTTGCAAACATTGACACCCTAACCCTGATGTCTCAACTAAAAGCTCATGAATTCAAATTGAACGGTGAAGATGGTGCTCCGGCAGAGACACAAAGAGCCAGTGCACTGATAGCACCACAACAAAGTAACTTTGCTGATTGTATCAGTAAAGAGACACTATAACTCAAAGAGCAGGTAGCTTTATTAGTTAAACATTTTGACAGGTTTAGCAAAAAGAAGCCATTCAAAGGAAACTCATCATCAAACAAGCGGTCAAGCTCAAACAAAGATATGAAGAAAAGAGATGATGAATACAGATGCTTCAAATGCAACAAGAAAGGTCACTTCAAGGCTGATTGCCCTGATGAAAATAATAAAGATGAGGAAAAGAAGAAGTACAAAGCATCTGAAAAGAGGAAAGGTAAGAAAGCACTCAAGGCTGAATCAAGCAGTGAAAAGAATGAAGAATCATCTAATAATGACTCAGGTAATAGTGATGAAGAAGACAGCTCAGACAATGAAAAAGCATGGCTATGTCTCATGACCAAAGAATTAGATGAAGATGAAGGTGACATCTCAGACATTGAGAAAGCAAGTCTATGTCTAATGGCCAAAGAGCTGATGAAACTGAGGTAACATCTAGCTCTTACTCTTCATCAAATGCATCCACATCTAACACTGCACAATCTTATATTCTCCCATTAGATCCAGCAGCCCTAGTCCAAAATCTCATGACTAAATTTGATGAAATTGAGATGAATCATGAATTCTGGAAAAGGAATGTAAGGATCTAAGAAAAGAAAATAAAAGATTGAAGGAACAACTAGACAAATTGAAATCTGAACTAGCTACTAAGGAGATATACTCACCTAATCAAAAAGCAGCAGATGATAACTCATCCACTGCTAACAAATCAGCTGAGGAAATCCACCTAGCAGCTAAAAACACCACTAAACCACTAAATGCACCAGCTTACAAACCCTCAAAAAGGTTTGGATCCAGATCTGGTCTTGGCTACAACAGTCAGGATGAGATTAGAAACAATGGTCAACACAATTCTGAATCCAGGAGCAACATTAGACCAAAATTCAGAAAGGGAAAGACCATAGTTTCAACCACTCATCCTTCACCGGTGAAGTCAAAACCTAGTGCAGTGAAACAGTAGACTAAATCATCAATTTAGTCAACCAAAAGCAAGGACTTTCTGAAAGGTAAAGGAAGACTTTATCCTTCAGAGGATGATTGGAATGTTGCACCTCCAAAATACAAGAAGAAACCATCTCATGATATGCATCATGTGTTTAAGAAAAATCAATCTAGGTATGTTCCTAGACACATGAAGCAACATAGGTTTCCCACTGCATCTTGGAAAGTGAAGATGGATGCAAATGAACCAAAAAGTAGAGAAAAGTATCAGAATAACAGTAGAAATATTAGAATCTATTCTGCCATGCCTTATACATATGAAGTTGATGACTTTAATTATCCAAAAAGAAGATCATTTGG
The DNA here is from genome assembly GCA_026214975.1 of Gentiana macrophylla. Taxonomy (NCBI): domain Eukaryota; kingdom Viridiplantae; phylum Streptophyta; class Magnoliopsida; order Gentianales; family Gentianaceae; genus Gentiana; species Gentiana macrophylla. The sequence goes on along the minus strand of CM047811.1, from coordinate 22,599,606 downwards.
ATATACACTTGGAGTATGAGGCCTGACTGCTAACAGGAATGGACCCAAACAGCGTTGGGTACCTAAACATAATTAATTTGTTTTGTAGGATGTCTGGTACATAAACAGTGGATGTTCCAGACATATGACAGGAAACAAGAGATGGCTCACTGACTTCAAAGTTTTTGATGGACCCAAAGTCACTTTTCGAGGCAAAGAAAACCCTGGCAAGATTAAGGGGGAGGCACAATGCTCAAGAACAATTTGAGAATTCAAAATGTGGCATATGTTAAGGGACTTAACTTCAATCTGCTGAGCATCAGTCAATTCTGTGACAAAGGCTACAATGTGCACTTTAACAAGGAAGGATGCAAAGTGATTCACAGCCAAACCAACACAGTAGTTCTTGAAGGAAGAAGAAAAGATAACATGTATGTGGTGGACTGGAAAACAGCTAAGCAGAAACATGTCTGTTTGTCAAAAATAAACAATCAACCAGCTGGATTTGGCATAGAAGATTAAATCACCTGAATTTCAAGACCATCAACACATTATCAAAGAAAAAGTTAGTTGAACGCCTGCCAGAGATCACATTCAAGAAAGAAAGTCTATGTGATGCATGTCAGAAAGGGAAACAAATCAAAAGTTCCTTCAAGTCAAAGCCCTATCAATCAACAACAAGAATTCTACATCTATTACATATGGACCTAATTGGACCAGTCACACCAGTAAGTGTAAGTGGCAAGAAATACACTCTAGTAGTGGTTGATGATTTCTTCAAATACACCTGGACCATATTCATGAACTAGAAGAGAGAAACACTGAAGAGGCTGCCATATTTGTTAAGAAGAATTCAAAATGAGAAAGAAATGAAGATCATCAAGATCAGATCAGATAGAGGCACAAAATTTCTAAATGAAGTTATCAGAACTTATTGTGAAGAAAATGGAGTATTACATCAATTATCTGCAGCAGGAACTCCACAACAAAATGGTGTAGCAGAAAGAAGAAACAGAACTCTCAAAGAAGCAGTCAGAACAATGATTGCAGAAGCATGCTTACCAAAGAGATTTTGGGCTAAAGCAGCAACCACAGCATGCCATACACAAAACAGATCAATCATCAACAAATATCATGGAAAGACTCCATATGAAATATGGAATGGTAGAAAACCTAATGTCTCATATTTGCATATGTTTGGATCAAAATGTTTTGTTTTGAGCAGAATCATTTGCATACCTTTCATGAAAAGGCTGATGAAGCAATCTTTATGGGATACTCAGACACCAGCAAAGCTTTCAGAGTACTCAACAAAAGAACATTGGTGATTGAAGAATCAATACATGTAGTATTTGATGAACCAAATACAAATGGTGAAAATCTTCAAGATCAAGAAGAAGAAGCAACACAGAGGGAAGTATATACAAATACAACCATACCAGCTTCCATCCTGAATCACCATTTTGGAAATCAAGATGAGCCATAAGTCATTACAACAGAAGAAGCATCAGAACTTGAAGCTAATGCAGAACCTGAAATTGCAGAAGCACCAAGTGAAGAACAACTTCAACCTGACCTAAATTGGCTAAGAGATCATCCTGAAGAACAAATCATTGGAGACATTCACATAGGAGTTAGAACCAGAAGACAACTGGAGCATATGCTAACATGTTTTCTATCACAAGTGGAACCCAAGACAATAGATGATGCAATTTAAGATGCAGATTGGATCACAGCCATGCAAGAAGAACTAAATGAATTTGAAAGAAATGAAGTCTGGGAACTTGTTGACAACATCATTGGAACAAAATGGGTATTCAGAAACAAGATGGATGAGCAGGGAACAATTGTCAGAAACAAAGCAAGGCTAGTTGCAAAAGGCTATTCTCAAACAAAAGGAATAGATTATGATGAAACATTTGCACCAGTGCCAAGACTGGAGGCAATCAGACTCTTTCTAGCTTTTGTTTCACACAAAGACTTCAAAGTCTATCAAATGGATGTCAAGAGTGCATTTCTGAATGGAATTTTGGAAGAAGAAGTATATGTGGAACAATCTCCTGGTTTCCAACTCAAATGAATGGAAGACAAAGTATACAAACTCAAGAAAGCTCTTTATGGACTCAAACAGGCACCCAAAGCTTGGTATGAAACACTATCACAATATTTGATCAAGAATGGATTCAACAAGGGAACTATAGATAAGAATCTATTCAAATTAGAGGAAGGAACAAGCACATTGCTAGTACAAAACTATGTTGATGACATCATCTTTGGATCAGAGGATGAAAAGCTGTGTGAGAATTTGCAAACCTGATGAAGAGCAAATTTCAGATGGGCATGATAGGAGAATTAAATTATTTTCTTGTCTTCAAGTAAAGCAAATGAAGGATGGTATTTACATTAGTCAAGCCAAGTATACAAAAGACTTAATACACAAGTATGGTATGGATACAAGTGGCACAGCAGATACACCAATGTGTGCAAGAGTCATTCTTGGAAAAGATGAAGCTGGAAAAGATGTTGACCAGAAAATGTATAGAGGAATCATTGGATCCCTACTTTATCTAACTGCAAGCAGACCTGATATAGCATTTGCAGTAGGAGTATGTGCAAGGTTTCAAGCTCAACCAAAAGAATCACATCTTCTAGCAGCCAAAAGAATAATCAAATACCTGAAAAACACTATTAATGTTGGAATTTGGTATCCAAAAGATGGAGGATTCAAGTTGATATCATATTCAGACTCTGACTATGCTGGATGCAAGATAGATAGAAAATGCACCTTTGGAACATGCTAGATGCTAGGCACCAGGCTAGTCTCTTGGTTCTGTAAAAAGCAAAACTCCATATCTACATCAACAGCTGAAGCAGAATATATAGCAGCAGCCAGTTGTTGTGCACAAGTACTTTGGATTAGACAATAGCTAAGGGATTATGGAGTGGAGGAAAAGACTATCCCAATCATGTGTGACAACACAAGTGCCATATCTATCACTGAAAATCCAGTGTTGCATTCTAGAACAAAGCACATTGATGTGAGAAATCATTTTATCAGAGATCATGTTGAAAAAGGAGATGTCATCCTAAAATACATACCCACTGAAGATCAATTGGCTGACATCTTCACTAAACCACTCAGTCATGAAAGATTTAGCATGTTAAGAACTGAGTTGGGAATGATTGAAATTGACTAAGTACCAAAGAGCGGCTAAGCTGAGTAATCACCAAGTGACTTCATCAATTTGTTTAAACCTTTGCCATTACAAGAGATGTAGCAGGTAAGGCACTGGTACTCGGCGAAGTTAACTTCACTAATTGTTAGGAACAGTAGAATAAAGCAGCTCAGAGAAAAATTCATTACATCGGCTAAGTGACCAGCCAAGGCACTCCACCGAAATGAAGATTGGAGTCATGGGCAAATTATAGTGTGAACAAAATCAAATTTTATACACGTGGAGAATAAGGAAGTTATGGAGGATTATTTTGTGGATGATTACACACGTGGAGATCAACTTACAATCATGGAGGTAACCATATTATTTTTCAAATTACAAACGCCTCGATTCCCGGGATTATCATTACTTACCTCAATCCACTCCCCCACTACACTCGAATATCGTGATTTATATACACAAAATCACGCCATTATGTCATAAAATCCTTCCATATTCAAACCACGTTCACACTACACAAATTATCCTATATAAACCATACTTAGAGATTTTTCAGAAATCTTTACGCTCTCTTGCAAATCATAAATTCTATTGCAAATTCGGAACACTCTTTCAAAAACTATCTTAACTTTCAACAATGGCTTCATCCTCCTCAAATACCCAAGCTGGGTGTGAAAAATCAATTGCCACTGGATCGTTCTTTCAAGAAAAACACTACCTAAAAATGTGTGGAAATGATGAAGAAGCAAAAAGATTGGCAGATGGTTGCAAAAATCTGAAATTTCTAACCTTTCTAAATCCTCCAATAACCGAAGTCTGCTATGAAAGTCTAATCTCCTTCTGGAAATCTGCAAAATATGTTTCTAGGCTTCTTGTAGAAGAAGGTGATGAGTGGGAGGAAGACAAGATCGTTGCATCTGTCAACGGCACAGACATGGTCATTACAGAAAAGGTAACTCGAAAATACCTCAAACTTTCAAACAAAGGGCAATACAAAGCGTCCTTGGTACCACAAAACCTGGATGATTTCTGGGTTACCATCGCCAAAACGGCAAACCCAGGGTCTAAGAAGGTCAATTGTCTTAGATCCGCTTTAAAGAAACCATTCAGTGAGTTTAGTGCCCTAATTGGAAAAAGCATTGAAGGAAAGTTAGGAGCAAATAATGCCATGACAGAAATCAGAATGTGGCTGATGGGAATCATCTACAATAATCTGGAGTTCAATTGGGCAAACTACTTCTTCTTGAGAATCAAAGAACAAATCCAAGGTGAAGTAAAAGCGGCCAAAAAGGGAACAACAAAAGGAAAGAAGAAGAAGGGACAATTCTGGGTAAAAAAAGTCGTATGGGATTCAGTTACACTATTTGATGCAATGTCTCAAAGTCCCTGCTGTACAACTCCACAAATTGCGTGAGTCCAAGGTCATGTTTACCTATGTTAAACAGCAAAAGCAAGCCGGAGGAGGGAAGAGAAAGAAAACCACAACTCATCCCTCCGGTCAAAGAAAGAAGCAAAAGGTTCAACGAAATCTGGACAAGACAGACTTTGGAAAATTAATTGATGAAGAAGAAGAAGAAGAAGAGGATTCTGATGTTGAGATTAAACACCAAGAAGAAGAAGAAAATGAAAGTGATGATGAACAACCTCAAAATGAGGAAGCTGCTGGAAACACTGAGATGATGAAGAAACTCCAGAAGAACCTGCACAAATGTCTGCAAATGATATTGATGATCGAATTACAAAATATCTTGAATGGAAGGAAGGGGATTCCAGAACCCAGCTTCAAGACTCAGAACGCATGCTTGGTGAGGAGGCCTGGTTCTTTAATTTTCTTGGGATCACAACTCTGGTTGGTGTACTTGATGAGTCACCACTCTGGGACATGGTTGAGGCAGCTAAGGCAAAGCTGCTTCCCCTCTCTGACAAAGAGAGTGATGCATCAGCTGATGACATTGATCACCATGATGATGATAGTGATGATGATGATGCTAATGATGGAAATGATCCAAAGGATCCTACTGATGATGGAATGGACAAATAAGGTGCACACATAGCTGATGCAATTGATGAAAATGTTCTATTAAACACATTCCTGCATCCACAAGGGTCAACCAAGAAAACCCCAGCAGATAAAGCAACTTCGCCACCACAACACAATGATCCGCAAACCATAACGGCTGATAACTCCTCTAAGTCGATCCCTCAGACTACTCATGCCCCACATATATCTGTTGATACTACAAAGACAACCAACAAGCTAGTGTTGACACCGCTCGATTCTTGCCGCAACACCGGCCGAGAAATCCCAAAGACGGAGCAAGGGGGAATAGGAGCCCAAACTACACCAGCATACACATCCACCCAAATACTTGAAAATTTGAAAATCGATGCAAATGTTACTCAACATCAAGACAAAGGACAGCTAACAGATCCGGAACCAGCTGACATCCGGCATAAACTCTCTCAGCTGGCCACTGGCATCTCCAATGAGACTTTTGAAAAAGCAGCAGATCTGCTGGCTGAAGAATTGGAGCAGCAAGCCATGCACCTCAGATCCATGACTTCAGCATTCAATGACAAAAGTTACTCCATTGAACGAAAATTTTAGGCCATTGCTGAATATATTGATGCACAAAAATATTGTTGTGCAACACCAAGGAGATCTGATGAGACAGCTCAACATCACAAACAACCTTGCAGGTCTCAGACAACACATCTCTCAGGAAAATGACTCAATGGCAGTGGCATTTGGCACAAGATTCCGCAGTGTCACTAAGAAACTGACTGATCATGACAATAGATTCACATCCATTGAGTCAAAATTGGACTCTCTGATTGGTACAACAGAGGCTACAAATAGCATCTTACTCCAGCAAAGGGATGATGCTGCCAAAAAGGGGGAAAGTAAAGATAAGCCTGAAGGTTCAACGATTAGACCCCCAAACTTCACTGATGAACATCTGAGGGAAAGGGATAGAGAAATCGGGATCAGAAATGAGGCAGAAGAGCAGCAAAGAAGGGCAGAGAAGAAAGAGAAAAGGCCCTAAATGAACCCTGCATTGGATTTCCTCATCCTTTTCAAAGAAGGGATGATAATAGAGATAGATCAGGTGGACAGCAAAGACCTGGATAGCAAAGACCTAGATCTAGTCAACAAAGAAGGTCAGCAAAAGATCACAGATCTAGACTAGCAGAGAGAAAAGAAGCTTCCCAACTCACAGAAACAGGCAAGAGTATGAAGCTGAAATCCTAAATCATGTGAGAGAATTTTTCAGAGTCCATGAAGGACTGTATCCAAATCAAACACAAGATGAAGCTTGGGCAGACTAGCTAAGCTACCAGGATGAACAGAGGAGAGTTGACATGGCCAAAATATACAATAACATTAAAAGACAACATGCCTCCCTCCAGCAAAGTGATGGAACCAGCAGACCAAGTACAGCCATACCATTTTCTGCAAATGGACCAGAAGACTTGCCAATTGAGCAACAAGAAGAATTCAACTATATGGCAAAATTCTTCAGTCTTATGGGAATAATGAACAAACAAGATCAATGGGGCTTGTACAAAAATCTCAAGTTTGCCGACTCACACATTGCAGAAGCTAGGGAGAGACTTGAGAAGTACTTTGGAGAGCCTAGGGCAAATGAAACTATGCCTGACTTTAACAGACTCTTTGCCAAGAAAATATTCCAAGGAGTATCTGAACACATTGCTATGGCATACTGGAAGTGGAAGTTTCCTGAGATTGATTGGAAAGATATGGAAGAAGTCCAAAACACAAAGTTCAAAAGGTACAAGGCTGAATTAAGCAAAATGTAGTTGTAATACTGAATAAATTTTGAACTTGCTGCCCTTAAATGGATGAATAAAATTGTTGAGTTTTATTCTGATTAATTATTATGAAAAATTTGGCTTACTTATGTTCAGGCTTATGAGGGTTTTGGCATCATCAAAAAGGGGGAAATTGTTAGGAACATTTTCTTATGTTTTGATGATGGCGATACTAGCTGTTATAGCAAGCCTGAAATAACTTAGAATTCTCTGTATAAGTCTTTACTTAGAGTCTGATATGTTGTATAAGTTGAGTTAGACAAGTACTGTACTAGTTGGTAAGACGGCAAGGTAAAATAGACATTCGGCAGAGTGAAGCCAGCCAAGCACCAGCAGAAAAGCAATGAAGACATTATGGTCTGACTTATAACCAAGGAATTCTGTTATGACCTTGGATAAGTCTAAGTTATGCCTTAAGTGATGAAACTTAATGTTTAAATATGGTGTACACTGATCTCACCCCAATCAAGGATCAGTGAAGTACAAAGATTCTCCTTAAACTGAAATAATGAAGGAAACAGTGAATTGGCAAAGTAAACTGACTTTTGGCTGAGTGAAGACAAAACAATGAAGGAAAATCTAAACGGCAAAGTCAGATGGATCACTTGACCATTCAGAGAATGGCTAAGTAAACCTTACCAAATCAGATTTTGAAATATGATGAAGATTCAGAGGATCATGCATTAAATGCACCATCAATAGAGGATCAATCAACGACGGATTTTCTGATAATTGTTTGAAGTAAAAATTCGATCACTGAAATCAAAGAGAATATAATTAAGGGGGAATCAATAATTATTCCCCTCATTAATATAGCCAACGGAAGGAAATTCAAATCAAGGATAATCAAAGCTATAAATAGAAGGCATTGAAAGAAAGAAGAAAAACGAGAAAGCAGTGCAAAAACTCTGTAAAAGTAAAAAGCCTTCCATCTGTGCTAAAAAGAAATATCTAGTGATCAACTCAAAACTGGGAGCTTCAATTCAAACATCAAGCATTGAGATTGATCAACAAGTTTGTGAATCCAAATCACATCAGTCAAGCAACTGAATCAGAGCCATTTGAGAAGGAGTTGTGTGTGGTAGCTGCTGAAGGATTTGATCCCAATGAAAGCGATGAAAGAGACGAATCATCAAGTGCATTGCGATTAAGGAGTGATAGTCTTGTAGATTGTGAAGCTTGGGAAGTCAAGGACAATCGTACTATTGTATCTGTGAAAACAATAGTGAATTCCTCCAATCATCACAGGAGAATAGTGGATTAAGGGATTACACCACCCTGAACCACTATAAGCCTTGTGTCAATTTACTTTCTGCAATTTACTCTACGCATTCATTTAATTGCTTATACTATATTCCATATTTGTGATTGCCTCAACCACTTTGAAACAACATAGTAAGAAGGGACTTATCCACTGACCAAAAGCTTTTGAATACAAGAAAAGTTTTTGAAACTCCACTATAGTCATTCACCCCCCCTCTCTGACTATAGTTTTACCCTTCTCTGGGACCAACAACACCTACTCCAGATGGCAAACCCTATGATTGTCCTAACTCATTCAGGACTATCTGGGATGATCCTAGGTTATAGTACCTAAGCACAGCTAAGAAGGCTGGACAGAAATGAACCCTCAATCCACAGTCAAACTGCTCCTTATAAACTATGCAATACCCCTCCGGAGGTTGATAGGCATATCTGTTCAGAATAGCAGGACGGCGAGGAGCATACTTGTCAAGATCGACCCCGTACTTGACGCAAACCCAGACAATCTCTTCCTTGGTAATTGAACAATCTACTCCATGACTACCCAAAACTGCCTTAGTGGCCATGTGATGTTTTAAGATCTGGAAAAAAGGGAGAGCCCGAGAGATTGTGAAGCAGGGGGCAAGTTAGTAATATGAGGGTCAACAACTTGATGTTCAAACCCTCTACGGTTTATCAAAGGCAAAGAGGCCGGATTTTCAGGATGAACCCTAAAATTAGAGGTCTCACTCCAAACTCATAATGTGATTCGAACAATCGTTCTATAGAACTATCCGTGGTAGGGTATTCCCTCATTAACTAGAAAACTGGAAATGAGGAGCAAAAAGAGAAAAGATACTTACTTGTAAAATATTGAAGAAGAAAGGAGTGCAAATGATCTTGTAGCGTCCAAATTCTGATTTATCTTCCGAATGAATGAGATAACAGTTGATATGATGGGTTATAACCCCCAAACACAATCTTGAGAAACGAACCCACTTCAAATACGTTGATGAAAATGCCTCGTTTCTAAAGATGGTTGTAACAGAGTTATAACGGCAGGTCTGCCACGTGTCAGGGTAAAATCCTTAGAAAGTTTTTACAAAAAGAGCAAAACTCCACTTAGGTCATATCTGACCAGACCACTAGTGCCTAGGCAGATCTGGGGGGGCTTATGAAGATGGTCGGACCAACCCTTGCCATGTGTCATCTATAGAATGACGATGTCATCAATGAAGACATAGAATTAATATTTAATAAAGGCCAAGAACCTCAAGCCTGGCTAAAGAAAGCAGACCTGAACCCCAGGTGGGAGGTCAGCTCGGCCTTTCTTAGCTTGCCACCGCAGGTCGGCTCGATAACATTGGAGGTCGGGTAACGCAGTTCAGGTCGGAGATGACCTAAGGAGGCTCGACCCTGGCCGGCTAAAGTTTCCTTATCCAATATTTAAAATTGTTCCTATTTTATATGATAAACAAGGAAAGAATCTTAAGATATTATGATATTGATCCTGTCATTTAAATGCGTCCATAATTATCCCTAAATTATATGGATCCACACATGATTATCCTTAGGGACTAAGAATACGATTCTTTGTAGAACAAAGAAAGGGATGAACCATCCCCTATATAAAACAACCCTAAGGAACTACAAGGGACTTGATTCTGATATATTCAATGGATACGTAGGCAACTTGAGAGAAATAACTTTCAGGCTCAGTCTAAAAATCACCATAAACACCATCGCCAATATTCGATTATCCCTGAATTAATCGTCACTAAAAGAATCACGGCCCAGATAATCAACAGAAGATTCCCAGCATCGTCAAACCTTGTAGGAAAAAATCCTAGTAAAAGAAAAAAAGTACATTTTATTTGTGTTTGCATTACTCTCCTTGGTGAAACATTCTTCAAGCTCTTTGATATTAATGTTGAATATATCGTCTATGGTTTGGAAATCGTTTGTAGAAATATGCCAATTGTACTTTCTTTTTCACATCTCATTTAGTGAAGGAATTTTTTGAGGTATCACTTGTTGGTTATACAGAAACCCGAATCAGAATCCAAAACGCAGAAAAAACCGGATCCGGAAAAATTTGATGATAGTTGTCGTATGAAAAACAATAAAAGCAGCGGCGACTAGAAGAAAATGTTTACTTCTAATATTTTTAATGGAAATAAAATATAATAAATTACACAATTTCCTGTACCCGGAAAAACGGGTTTACAACAGATCTAACAGGTAAACAATACCAACCCCAATCCATCTCGTCAACCAAAACATTCAACCACGCACATATATTTAACGAATAAATAAGATGTAACTTTTAAGCAATTCCACTCCGAATTAATAAATTATGCAATCAAAATAGCTTTAACCTATCTCGGATACCACATACTGGATATACAGAAACCCGAATCAGGGTCCAAAACGCAGAAAAAACCGGATCCGGATAAATTTCCGGCTCCTGCAACTGCGAGGGGGTGCTCTCAATATCGAGCATATTTTTCCTCGAGGGGATTGTCTTTCTACTTAATTTTGTTCTCGAGGTTCCAAAATACGAGAATTCACTCGCGTGTTTGGAGCCACCCTGGGGACCATGGACCTATAACCAGTACCTACAATCAATTGAATAAATAATTCATCGAACGTAACATTTCTATTCAACTTATCAATTCTGGAATTACGCCATCATAAATCCGAAACTGAACACTATCGATTATAGATATAACTTATTCTCAAAGTGTCGAGTCAATAAGTGTCCATTGATATAATCATTACATACAAACTAACCCTCCATGGACTATCCGTAATGAAGCGGGAATGTTTCCGTAAACCTTCTTCATTACTTCTTATCCTTATTTTCCATTAACCCACTAGTCACCAATTAGTTCATAACCAATATGATTTCCGCAGATCGATCAGTTTATAGGATTAACAAATAAGGGAATTGTCTTTCTACTTCCCGCTGGAAGGAATGGATTCCGTATATGTGAAAAATACACTCGCTACTCATTCCCGAATTGTGCTGACGTGAAAGTTATTCATACCGCGCCTATTAACAATCCTTAACAAACACATATAACTCTATCTTGAAACAAGCAGGAGTCTGCTATCATTTCAGGATTAAGGTTAATCCATATATGATCATCTTGTGATTTAATAAGATTTCTCAATCACGGAGTTATATGGGAAATGCCGATTAAATCAGTCCAGGCCTATATGACTATATCATATATAAATGCCCCACATAGATAACCATTATCGACGGTCTAGATAAGACGGTCACACCATAAAGTGGTCCAAGCGCATTAATGGTGGTTTAATCAATCAACCCCATACTTTGATTAAGTTCACCATGGACTAACAGTTCACGTGTATCACCATAAGCTTAATCCTCACGTGACACACACCAAGTTATATGGCTACATATGTTACAACTTGAGGTTTTCAGTAGTGTATTACCTGTGAGCACGAAATAAATAATTAGATTAGAATAAATCTGTCATTTATTATCAAACAATAACATAAATTGTCTTTCGGACACTACTTCCAACTTCAGTTTGACTTGATGAAACTCACATTTCTTTTGATGATCATGCATTTCTCCATGGCATGTGAAAATTCTTTGAACAGAGAATGACGATATTCTTCTCAAAATTTAATTGTAGACAATGCCATAGTGAATAAATGGATAAATTGATTTCAAGATGTGTGTTTCATAACGTATATGTCATGTATAAATTTGTCTAGAAAATCCAATAGGACAAAAACTATACAAGGAAAATAGTTCATGACATACACGTTTTCATATGTTGTTCTGACTGCCTCGTTAATAACCTTTAACTAAGAAAACCTTTGGGGAAAAACATAGTTAAAGGAAAAATAGTACAGTCATGTGTCTTTAGGACCAAATCAACAAGATTGTTTTGATTTTGGCGCTCTCCCACACCAAAATAGTCCTTCAAATGTATGAATTTAAAAACAATAAATAACTTTCACCAAAATAAATGAAGGAATTAACCAAGTGAACAAATCCGCTAGATTTTCACAAGAGCGAATTTTTCGTATATTTCCTCTGTTCTAGAGTTCAATTTGATGTAGGGAAAAAAGTAGCATACCCACTACTCATGTGTGCTCCACTTCCAACATAATCAGAATTGTCCTCATAAATACAATAAACATCTTTCTCCGAAATAGATGTAAGAATTAACTTAGTGAACAAATCCGTCAGATTTTAACAAGAGAGTTCTTTTTTATATTACCTCACTTCTAGAGTTCCATTTGAATGTAACGACTAAAAACTGTCATACTCACAACTCATTTGCTCAACACTTGCAACATAGTCATAATTGACCTCACAATTAACAATAGGAGATGCAATATCACAAGTCATATCATTATGTTTGGGGTACTTATATATATTCGTGTATGTATATACATACATACATATATATATGGGAAAAACTTAAGTTTTTACAAGAGCCATCTCCTGGCACCTCCTCAAAAAAAGGTCATCGCCTTCTTAAAACCATAGTCCTGCAAACCCAATGTGGGAAAATCCGGGTTCTAAGGAAATTGTATGATTCTCCATGCATTGGAAAGAAAATCTCAAGCAAGCAACTAAGGGGTAGGGGATAGCACAAAACAACTCTGGATACAACTGAATAGCCTTATTTATATATATTATTTAGAGATGAATTTATTCAATTGATCATATTACATTTAGGGTTTATGGTCAAAAATGACAATTTGAACATAGAAATATGCAAAAAGGACGGCGGAATATTTTTCTGGGTAAAAAGGACATATCCTTATTCCAATGTGATAGTGAAACATTATATTTGGGGTCAGTTCCACTGCAGTAAACAGTGGATTTGGGATTATGAACAGTTGATTTGTCCTTATCACCCAATTTATAGTTCCACTGTCCTGATTCCCATTTTCCCCCTCTTTTTTGTCCTTTTAAACCACTCCCCCTTACATTTATCAATAATGTATTAGGCCATTTAAAGACATTTGCAACAAAATGATTTACATGTCGCGATATTCATTTTCTTTTCATTTATGAATCCTCATCATGAATTTTCATATAAGTTTTTATGTCAAACGACCCATAAATATATGGCCATTGTTGGTCCCTTGGAAAGGCTAACACAAGTTTAGAGGGGGGGGGGGGTGAATAAACTTGTCACCAAAAACTTTCCCAAAACTGAAAGTACCCTAGGAACTGAGTTTCTCCGAAACTCAAACTGAAGCTTAGTTCAGTATTGTTCCTATCCTTTAAACTTGGGAGTTCAGCTAACTCAACTGAGTATAAGTCAATATTGACTTATTCTTAGTCTAGTTAACTGGCAGTGGATATAACTAGCTTTTAGTGCAATAGTTGTGTCAATAAAGATCTGGATCTCCTATGCATCAGTTTTGTGCTGACTCAGTGTCTGACGTTTGCTGAGTGTGGAGATAACAAGATAATGCAATAATTAAATCAATCATAGCACAAATGTAAATACCTAAAGTAAATCAACACAGAATTTGTTTATGGAAGTTTCGGGTGGTGTAATCCCGTACGTCTCCCCTTCTCCTGTGGTGTAGGAGGTATCACTAGAATCTTGAGATAACCGTTACAAAATCCTAGCCTAATGACAGTCCTTCACGACACCCTAGTTTCACTGTCTACACATAATGAAGAAAGGTAAGATTGCTCCCTTCACTCTGCACACTGATCCTTCGGAGGTGGAATGACTCCTTCACCAGCTCACCACTAACACACACACACAGTCCGCAGACTGCACCAACAGCTGTGGCAACCAAGTTGCAACCGTATGAGGAAAGGTGGAGTTGCTCTCCTCAAACTATTCACAGCCAACCCTTTTTCACAAAGGTTAGGTTTAGAATTAATCAAAAGATTAATTCAGTGAGCTATCTGATTCTTCTGGATATAGCGTTGTAGCTCCAAGACGCCTTATTCCCCCTTAATGGGTTACTGGATCTTTCTTATAAATCTTCAGCAATTCTGTTGGCTTCCCCTTTCCTAGATATGAAATCTAATTTTCTGGATCTGGATCTCTAGATATGTGCTTTTCAAAGCTTTTTCAGATCTCTTTTTTCCAATCCTTTATCTCTGTGTATTTATAAGGATGATGTACCGGTCAACTAGCTCTTGTAGCCGTTACATTTGTCATTTAGCCAATGGTCATATGTACGACTTTTCGTCGTATTGTTAGTTCAAATTCAACAAGGCCTTAACTCAGTTTTCTACTCTTCTTCAAAACTGAGTACCTCGTATTCTAGACATCCGACTTTAATTGACTAAGCCAGAGTACACCATTCAGCTTCCTTCTTCTCCTGGTAACTGATAATCTTTGTCCTTAAGATTATTCAGCTTTACATGATCTATAGTTCAGTTTCAGGTCACCACAAATTTGTCTGAATCCTGAATTATACTCACGACTTAATCAGCTTCTAACTGAGTTTGCCACCTCAGTTCTTCAGTCTTCCGTAACTGAGTCTGTGTCCCTCAGTTCTTCAGTCTTCTTAGATGAGCCAACTGAGTCTGTGTCCCTCAGCGAACTTATCTTCTTCAGTTCTTGCATAACTGAGTCTGCTCCCTCAGTTCTCCATGTATATACTCAGTTTGCTTGTTGTGACTCAGTTGTTCGCCTAGTTCCTATCTATTTCAATGCTTGTCTGAAACAACCTGTACAAGGTTCAGACTCTAGATAGAACTTATACATTTTTCTCTAGACTGTTTCTTGCTTCTTCTTTCATTATGCACTATAACAGCTAGTTATGACTTCATCATCATGGGTTGTAAGTGATCTTATTAAGTACGTGACAAATCATCATCAAAACACAAATATTATTTCCAACAGCCATGATATCCATTAAATAATAAAAACTCATTTTTATTGCCAGAATAATTAAGTAGTGAAACATGATGTTATTTGTGACTGGAGAATATAAGGATCAAAATTAGTGTTTTTTGTCACTATAGAACCGAAATTTTCAAGTCATCATCAGCCTCCACTGCTTATATCCTTTTTACCTGGTCTATGTGCTTCTAGCACTCAACTACCAACTTGGGTTATAGATCTATATTATAATGAAAAATTATGAGGCAAATATGTCGTCATCGTTAATTCTATATTAAGCATAAACAAAATCTTTATACAACACATGGATTTAATTGTTCCGCAACCCCAATATTTGATTATTTGATACACGTGTAAATTTATTCAGGGTTTTGCTCCTTGAGATTAAACGAGTGACTGAATATTAATATTGTATTCATTTTCAGCGGATTAATTTTCTTTCTTTCACACCGATCGGTGAGTTGATTGTTGTTGATCAAGATATTCATATTTTGCTTAGTTTTTTATCAAATAAACCCTCTATTTTTTTATATCTCTCGATTTTTAACAAGTATTGTACATACTTTGTGCATAGTATACCAGTTTTAAATTATATTATTTAGTAGACAACATACTCATGTCTAATTAATGTAAATAATATTTGCATTCTAATCTCAATTTCATTACGTAACATGAACACTTTGCACACATATAATTTCAATCTAAAGTTAACAAATAATCTTGTATGCAATCATGCAACTTTCTCCAAAACAACTAGAACTTAGTGTGTATATCCTTTCGAGGCGAAATAAAAAAGTGTTTTGAGTTGATGTTAGGGTTAACGGTCTTGACATTTATTTGACTATGCCATACCCAAATGACTCTAAATAAGTCTACTAAGTTTTTTTTATCTCAACAGGAATCGCATCACCTACCAGATCTATCTACGTGACTCTTAATGGCTGGATTAATGGAGATTGGTATGACTTCGAAGCCTATGGTTTGCTCCCTCTAAGAATTTAGTGCATAATTTCAAAAATGATCAATTGATAATATTTTTGAGTGATTATTCACACACACACACACACCGTTTAACATAAATGGGTTGAGATTAATTTGTAATTATAGTTTCTTTGGTTTCATAATTCATATGCCTTTGCAACATATACTTTCTCAACTGTATACTTGTTCAAGTAGTAAAGCTTGACCTGATTGAGAACGATCAGAAGCTCAGTGGTTAGTTGTGATGAGAGCCAACTTGCTGGTAATTATTATGACTGTTGCCTCCCATTTATCATTCTAAGAATTATTGTAACAATTCGAATCATTTTTGTCTATGATTTGTCTAAGTGGAACGCCAGTATGTATTAGATATATTATCGTATTTTTGATAGTTTCTGTATCGGTTATTACCTAGTTTTCTTATCGGGTTTACGCGTGGTATTCTTGTTGTTTTGTCTTTTAGTGCACATGTACCATGTCCTGCGATCCTTGAAGATCGTTTTCAACTCTGCCCATTCCTAGATGATCGAGAGATAATTTACATGCTTTCTCTCTGTTCTTCATCACACAACCTTACGCACGCGAAGCTTTGATTTCAACGACCAAAGACCATTGTGGCGTCCGCCATTTCCCTTCTTTAACATTTCTGGAAAGATTATGTGGTAGTTGGCTGATGTGAAATAAAGTAAATTGGCATCTACCTATATGTCCATGGCGCACGCGGGTATTCCTGTAGAAGGATGTTTTAAAATCCATTTCTCTTGTCATTGAAGGATATCTAGAACTTCACCCTTTGCATACATCTCTCTAAAAAATCTAGTGACAAAAGTAGTTCAAGCAACTTGAAGTCCTTCAAGGGCTCTTGGAGCCCTAAATCATGCCTAGCTTAGCTAATTGCATTCAATATGTAATCTAAATTAAAGGCTTTGGATGAAGATTCATGGGGAAGATAGACATTTCGGTGTTGTTCTTTCATGGAGCGAATCTGAAGCTCTTACAACTCCTACTTCTAGTGGTTGTAATGTTGTTGGTAACTTATTGTATTTACTTTTAGTCTAGATTCCTTATTGTCTGATTCTTAATGTGACATTTGAGTTTTATGACTTTGAATGCTAAACATTTCATATCAATATAATGTTCTAATCATAGCATTTCATCGTTATATTGGATTGAGAATAATAAAATTTGTGTAGATAAATTGTCTTACTTGAGCATTTTAGCTTGTTCGTGTTAAACTGGTCACTTAATACAATCGCACACAACACAGGTTGAGACTCACCGAAGATATTCATGTTGGGAAATGGGTAAGACAACATATAGTTAAAATCAAATTGGTGATGCGGTGTCGATATGCTAAGTGGGGTTTACATATTTATCTTTGCAACAATAGATCTTAATCATGTTTATTCAGTTGTTTAAAAGTCAAAATCAGACAATTGACTGCTAATTATGCTTCTGGATGATCAACAATTTTAAAGGCTTGACTAAAGCTTAGCGGTTTGCTCCATTATCTCACACAATACGTAACCATTCATGTTTTATCATTCTTAAGACATCCATATATATACGTAATTGGATAAATCAATATCTTTATGTAGTTAGATTTAATAATTTTTTGTAGATTGGATCAACCTTTCTTCTCTTTTTTGACTTGAAACAAAAGAGTGTACACTTCAGGAAAGAATCTGACTTTGGCAGAAGTCCTTCATGTGCCTGAAATGACAAAGAAGCTAATTTCTGGAGATCGCCTCAACAAGGCAGGGTTCAAGCTTCTGTATGAATCTGATAATTTGATTGTATCTAAAAACAATATTTTTATTCGTAAAGGCTACTCATTTAATGGAATGATTAAGATGAATTTAATAAAAAAATAACTTTTCTTATGTTGTTGATTCCTTATCTTTATGGCATGCTAGATTAGGACACGTAAATTAAAAATCTGTCAAAAACATGCACAACCTAGGCATTATCACGAAATGCACATATGATAATGTTGACAAATGTGATATATGTGTTCAAGGAAAAATGACATGTAAACCACATAAATCTGTTGAGCGTACAACTAAATTACTTGGCCTTATACACTCAAATGTTTCTGATTTGCATAGCAAAGTTTCACGAGGAGGACATAAGTACTTTGTGACCTTTATAGATGATTTATCAAAATATGCTTATGTATATTTGCTTAAAATTAAAGATTAAGTGTTAAGTAAATTTCTAATCTTAAAAGCAGAAGTTAAAAATCAATTGAACTGGAAAATTAGGGTCTTACGTTCTGATAGAGGTGGAGAATACCAAGTAACAAAATTAATAAAATTTTGTGAAGAAAATGGTATTGCCCATGAGTTTACTCAACCGTATTCACCAGAATCGAATGGAGTTGCGGAACGGAAGAACTGAACCTTGATAGATATGATAAATTGCATGTTAATTACTTCTGGTTTATCTGATCAATGGTGGGGTGAAGCACTTTTAAGCACATGTTATATTCTTAATAGGATTCCAAAGAAAAAGATTAGTAAAACACCTTATGAGTTGTGGTTTAATAGAAAACCTAACATTAGTCATTTAAAGGTGTGGGGATGTCTTGCATATGTAAGAGAAACAAAACCTGAGATTACTAAATTAGGAAATAAAACTTATAAATGTGTTTTTGTTGGTTATGCAAAAAAATAGTACGGCTTATAGATTTCTAAAATTATCGAATCAAATGATGCAAATTTTTTTGAACATTTATTAAGTCGTCTTCTGTGCAATCTGGAAATAATGGTAACATTTCCAAGAGAGTTTATGATGAATCACTTGATGATACATCAGCCAAACCACAATCTAATTAGGAACCAAGGAGAAGTAAAAGACAAAGGACAGAATAATCCTTTGGTCCTGAATTTGTGACATATTTACTTGAAGGTGATGTAAATAACATTACACACCAAACCAAGTTAATGATGAATGATGATAGGGATCTTGTCACATATTCAGAAGCCATTTCATCACGTGATGCTATTCTTCGGAAAGAAGCAATCCATGATGAAATGAGATCCATCATGTCAAATCAGACATGGAAATTAGTAGATTTACCTAGTGGTTCTAAGCCAATCGGATGTAAATGAATCTTCAAGAAGAAGTTAAATACATATGGATCCATTAACAAATACAAAGCATGCCTTGTGGCTTAAGGCTTTAAACAACGTCATGGCATAGATTATTTTGATACATATGCACCAGTGGCATGGATATCATCTATCCGTGTGTTGCTATCTCTTGCCTCGATTCACAATTTAGTTGTCCATAAAATGGAAATGAAAACGGCTTTTCTAAATGGTGATTTAGAGGAAGAAGTATATATGGAACAGCCCGAGGGATTTGTTTTACCGGGACAAGAAAAGAAGGTTTGCAAAATGGTAAAATATCTTTATGGTCTCAAGCAAGCCCCTATGCAATGGCATGAAAAGTTTAATAAAGTATTGCTAGAAAATGGATTCAATGTCAATGAAGCTGTTAAATGAATCTACTCTAAATAGAGAAATGGTTCATGCATCATTGTTTGTCTATATGTGGATGATATGCTCATCTTTGGCCCGAATTTAGAATCTATAAAGGAGACCAAGCAATTATTGGAAGCTAACTTTGATATGAAGGATTTGCGGGAAGCGAACGTGATCTTCGGGATCAAAATAATGAGAAAAGATGGATGTATATCATTAAATCAATCTCATTATATTGAAAATATCAATAAAAGGCATAGTCATATGGACCATAAGCCTGCATCTATACCCATGGATCATAGTATCAAGCTAATGAAAAATACCGGTAGATGCTATGACCAGTTACAATATGCAAGTGTGATAGGAAATCTTATGTATGCTATGCATTGCACAAGACCTGATATTGCATATGTAGTTGGTATATTATGTCGTTTCACTAGTAATCTAGGAAAAGAACATTGGAATGAAATTTTGAGACTTATAAGATACTTTCAAGGAATAATTGATTATGGATTAAAATATTGTGGGTTTCCTGTTGTACTTGAAAGGTACAGTGATGCAAGTTGGAATAACATGGAATCGAATTCTAAGTCCACCACTGGATGGATTTTTACCTTAGAAGGTTCAATTGTATCTTGGTGTTCAAAGAAACAAACTTGTGTTTCGGATTCGACTATGTTAGCAGAATTTATTGCATTAGCAGATGCAAGTAAAGAAGCGGAATGGCTGAGAAATTTATTGATTAATATTCCTTTGTGGGAAGTGACATCTCCAGATGTAATGATACATGTGATAATTAGGCTACATTGTATTCAGTAGCAAGTAAGACTTACAATGGTAAGAAACGACACCTTAGTCTGAGACATCAGTCTCTTCATGGATTACTTAAACAATGAGTAATATCTATTGACTATGTAGAGTCAAAGAATAACCTAGCAGATCTTTTGACGAAATGACTGGCTAGCTAGAGATATAATTGCAAAAACAACGAAAGGAATGGGATTAAGGTCTATGACACATTAGTTAGTCTTGACGGGAACCCTACTTATGTTTTGAAATGTAAGCAAAGTTCAAAGTGTACAAGCAAGTTAGTGTCTAACTAAAGAAGCCACTAGAGTATTTAATAAATCTCATTCATGAAATCTCTAATGTGAGTAAATACCGCATGGTAAAGGTTGAATATAATTCTTAATAAGTCATATTATTGGAGAAAATGACACACGGTATCACTTTGAATGGACTTACCTATGTGAGTGTGAAATTTAGGACACTCTCAGCCCATCAAGGCTCTCAGGCTGCTAGACTCTCAGCTCTCATAGGCTCTCAGGCTGCTAAGCCCTCATCCCGCAAAAGGCTCTCAGCTCGCTAGAGGTCTTCAGCCCCCGCCAGCTGTCATGCTCTCGCCAGCTGGCCAGCTCCAAGCCTCTATAATAGAAATATCACCTCCATTACAAAGGGAGGAAGCTTCAATTCTAGAACTACGCATTGGCTTGATCCCTTACAAAGGGTACGTAGGCAGCCACTTATGGCTCAGTCCAAAATCACAAACACAACATATTCTTCATCTTGTTCTTGAGCACCGCCGCATAACCATCAGTAAAATCACCCAAATCAGCCAGATATCCACCACAAAACCACCACTATTTACCCGAGATAATTTCGACATTATCAATTGGCTCCGTTACCACAAAATTGACATTTTCAACATTTTTTTTGTAAGATCTAAGATTTCCAGCGGCCTGAAACAGTTTATTTTTTGGTTTCCCAGCCAAAGATTAAACAAGATCTTCATCTAGATCTTTAAATCTTCAACAAGATCTACAACAAGATCTCCAAGGTCTTCATCCAATAGTAAGATCTCCACCCGTATTTTAGTTTTCCGGCCACCCGAAACCGCCTATTTTTGGTTTTCTGACCGGAATTCATCAACATCAACACATGCCTGAAGCTGCTCCTCAAGTTTTTCATTGAGCTAATGCATCTAAAGGAGCAAAAACACACAATCCATAGAGTTTGCATTCGATTTATCACCTCTCTTTGGATTTTTGGGATTTCCGGCCACCATCTCACCAGAGACATCACTATCGCCGACACCCTCCAGCTCCTTGTCTGCAGATCGTACAAGTTTTGTTGGGTGTCAGAGGACAGTTGGCGTTTTGCGTGAACAACGAATCAGGATAGTACGATATGGTTGGTAGCAAGGACAGATCCTCGGTGCCCTCACACTCCTATTAAATGGCTCGCCCAGCATAAGCTCGCCAAATATGAGCTCGGCAGATATGAGGTTGCCAGATATGGGCTCACAATAATGAGCTCTCCACCACGAGCTCTATATAAATGAGCTCTCTAAGTTATGAGCTCTCAAGCCCTCCAAGTACTAGCTCTCCAACTCTCCAAGTAACAAGCTCTCCATTACGAGCTGTCAAGCTCTCCAATAAAAGATCTCCAGGTACAAGCTCTCATTGGCATTTACTCTCATTCTAGAACTTGAATGATTATGCTTAAATTTGTTGGAACTCACCCAATCGGATGTGGAGGGTCGAGCTATCTAATTTTGGAACTCTCCCTACACAAAGTGGCAGGGCGAGCCATCCTATTTTTGGAGCTCTCTCAACTGTTACAATCACCAAAGATCAGTTCACCATCAACACGGAATTTCTCACCGCCAACTCTAAGACCGACCGTTTCATAGCGTGGCACCAAATATTGTCCGCTTCATAGCGAGATCCCAAAGGCTAAAGCAATCGGCCACATGAAAGCAACACAAAAGGCTAAGGCTATCCGCCACTTAATGCCACCAAAAGGCTAAGTCTATCCACCACTTAAAGCCACCAAAAGGCTAAGGCAATCCGCCACACAAGCCATCCAAAGGAAAAGTGTTGGTCCTTTGAAAAGGCTTTGGTTATGTTTAGAGAGGGGGGGTGAATAAACTTAACACTTAAAACTTTTGGAGTTAACAAACTCAGCAATGTCCGTAGCCTGCTGACTGCTCAGTAGTCTGCTGACCACTCAGTAGATATTACTAGATTTGTTGCAGCGGAATATATATAGTTAAAGCCTTATTACTTGTTGTTAAAAGAATGATACTAAGTGTTAGATACTCAGTAGTGTAGGTGTGTGATTCAGTTGCTTGTTTCAGTAGGTTGATGTGATCAGTGTACTAAATGCAGGAAGTAAATGCAGAAAGTAAATGGGCAATTTTATAGTGGTTCCAGGTGGTGTAATCCTATCAGTCCACTCTTCTCCTGTGATGTTTGAGGAAATTCACTAGAGATCTTTGAGGTTGCGATTACAAAATCCTAAAGTCATCTGTCTTTCACCAATAACTATGGCTTCACAAACTGAATATTTTAAACAGGTATGATTGCTGCTCCAAAGTATTCCACTGATCCTTGAAGGGTAGGATTGCCTCTTCACTAGCTCCACCACAAACAACAGTTCACTTAAGTGCTTCTGTGTCCTCAGCAGGTTTCTTGTAAGAGAAAGTTTGAATCAAGTGAATGATTCAACAGTCAGCAGCTTGATCAGGATGAAATGATCAGCAGCTTGATGTCTTCAAGTGTATGTACTTGATGTAACTTGATAGCAGGTTACACTTGAAGATATTTCTTGATCAGTCGGTTGAAGTTCTATGTATGTCAGCAAGGTGATTTTCTTGATCAGAAATTTGATAGCTTTGAGTAGATTATTTGTTTTTCATCACTTTTCATCATATGTATCCGAATCAGTAGTCTTCTATTTATAAGTGAGAATCCTATGACTTATGTTTGAATTTCAAACATAGCCATTTCAGATTTGTCTTCATCTTGACTTGCTTTCTGTCTCAGACATAGTAATCGACATCGTCGATTTGCTTTTGTCGATTTTGATCTGTCCACCCTTTGACTTATGTCCATTGGTTAATCCTCTGAATATTTCCAACATTCTTTTTATCTTTGCCATTGATTTGTTGACAATATAAAGGCTTGTAATCCATCATTATCCTTGTAATCATCCAATGTAACCCTTGATTAAATCGAGAAATATACTCAGCAAATATCTGAAGTATAACAGCATGCTGATGTACACATTTCTCAACAAGTCTAAGTCTACTGTATTTTAACAACACGTCAGCTGACTTCTTCTTATCTAACTTTTTATCGTGAAGTTAGAGTACACCATTTTGAACATAACTAAGTTCCAGTCACCACTTAATATATGGAACTTAGACCTTGTACACAAGGTGTATGTAATCAGTTTAGGTCATCACAGATTTCCCTAAATTCTGATTCCATATCCTTGACTTTAAATACTAAGTTTGATCCCTTAGCCTTCAATGACTGAGTTTGTACCTCGGCCTTGGGTCTTAAGCGGAGTTCTAGACACTCTCTTGACCTAGCTACCTACTTGATCTAGAGCGAGTTTTCTTTGTCTGATCGGTGACCTAATTACAATGCTTGCTTGATCAAACCTATACAAAGATCAAACTCTAATAAACCTATACATTTGATCTAGACATTTTTTTTCCTTTGCTCTATAACAACTAGTCTGGCACTCATCATTAAAACTTAAAATATGTCCAACAATTTCCCTATTTTTAGTGATAATACCCTCCTTACAACAATGTAAAAAGAAAAAAACACAAACATAACAAATTCAGTCATCTTTCATTAAAATTATATTTGTTCAACATTATTACAAACTAGAATCAGCAAGGTAAAATAAGCAGTGTAAGTGTGCTGATCTAGTTTTTGTCTTTGTCTTGTTCTTTCTTCTCATAGAACTCTCTGATTTCTTTGAAAATATCCAGCATCCATTGGTTTTCAATTGTGGAAAAGTCAACCCAATGATTAAGTTGTTTCCACCATTTCCAGGCTTATGGTAGAGTTAATCTTATATTATAAACATTGAAGCCTTGTCCCATGTAGAAGTGTTTGAATTCATCCAGTGAATCCCTTGCTGACTGAACTCCCAGTCTTTGACCTCTTCCTTCTCTTCCACCTATAAAAGAAGCTCTCAGTGACTTGACCCTTGTTTTACAAAGTTTTAATCCCAAGAAGGAATTGAGTCCTTCCTGAAATCTCATGTCATGATAGGGTCTCTTCTTTTCATAGTATAGCTTATTGTATTCTTTCAGGAGGTCCAAAGTCATCTGAATCCTGCCAAGTGCAGGTTTCCTGAACTCATTTATTTCTTCCTCCCACTTCTTCTTTGCAAAAATCCTTGCAGCTTCCTTTGCTTCTGCTGTAAGGCCCTCTTCCCACTTATTGACATCATCAACAAACCGGGACAGTAGACCATGAACACTTTCTTGTGTAATCACTAAGTTTGCAAGTTGACCTTCCATTATCTCAGTTCTTGTGTCAACTGCAGTGATTCTTCCTTAAATTGTTTGTTCGAGTAGAGTGTTCCTCTCAGTAACCTTAGGATCAAGGACAGCAGGTTGAGGTGCTTCAGTAGTGTGAGGTACCACAGCACGCTTGGGTGCCTCAGCAAGTTTGTCCAGCTTCTTGTGTATAGAGTCAAGCTGTTCAGTCAAATGCTTGTCTTTGCTTGTTGTGGTGGTCTTGATACCTCTTACATCTCTAATTAATTCATTTATGGGAAATTGAGCAGATGTAATGTTGGAAGCAACTGTCTCAGTAGTTCTTCCTCTGTTCTCCACAAGATTCCTCAAATCTTCAAATCTATGTTCTTGTCTATCCAGTTGAGTCCTTAACTGTTGAATATCAGTCCTTACAGCTCGCAACTCTTCTAAAACCTATGCTGGTATTGCACCAGCCATACCTCCAGCCATTTGTCCAGCAAAATCATCAACAGGCTCTTTAACATTATAGTTTTCCCTTTGGATGCTGACAACCATGGCTCTTGTCCTGTCCCAATCAGCAGGTTCAGGACCTTCCTCAATCACATCCCTAAAAATCTCTTCCAAAATAGGATCTTGTGCAGGTTTATGTTCCAAGACATATGCCTCCTCAAAAGTTGGTACATGTGCCTGTTGAGGTTCATCGGCAACCTGTTCTTCCTCAGGCATTTGGAATTCCTCATCACTAAAGTCATAGTCCAACAGTTGTTCATCCTCATCAACAACAGACTACTGACTATCTTTACCTTCATTAGCCTTAACTTCAGTAGCCACGACTTGATGAGACTTGACTTTGGCAGTGAGCTTTTGCGCAATAACAGTTCTTCAAAGAAGCTTTGTTCTACAATGATCTCTTCAGAATGTGCAGGGGATTCCTCCAATCCCATCAACACTTCCAACCTTTGTCGTAACACTGTTTGATCCTCAGTGATCAAGACCCTCTGTTCCTACCTGTATTCAGGTGCTGTTTGTAACTCAGTAACCTGAACCACCTCTTAAACAAAGACATGAGGAAACACATCCAAGTTTTCCTCTAAAACTCCTTGAGCATCAGCAACCTTCTGTAAGATATCAGCAGCTTGTGATAATGTTTCATAAGTGTCAAACCACTCCTGATACTGAGCTGAGTCCTCTGAACTTGCATCAGCTTCTTCAAATATAACAACATCAAAAATAGTATATATTATGGCCTCTTCCAGGGATGTTGCTACATCAAGCTGTATTTCCAAATCTTCACTGAAAACATTTCCAAACTCTTCATTTAGTAAGTCAGTCTGCTGATCCTCAGAATTTACATCAGACTCCACAACCAATAAAGTGTCAGACATACTGATCAGCCTGTTATCTCCAAGAGTTATCCCATCATTAATTAGAGCTTCCAGATCATCCATAGTCATATCCTTCATGTCTTCATCCATATGATCAGTTTGCTGGCCCTCAGCAGATTTGCCATCATCAGCAGAGTAATCTGTTGTTGTATCTTTAGATCCATGTCCTACATCCTCAGTAGGTCTTTCCAATGCAGTGCCATTTGGTTGGCCAGGAAAAGAAGGGTGATCATCATCAGAATCAGAGGATGATGAATCATCATTGTCAGGTGCATCCTGTGGTTCTCTGAATAAAATGTTTCCTCTTTGCTTTTCCCTTTCAACAATATCCAGCAGCCTTACTTGTAGTTCAGATGTATCAATCAATCCAAGTAAGCTCTCCACTCCCAACTGGTTGAATGACCATTCTTCAAAATCGGTCATTGGTTCTGCATCTGGTTTTTGTGTCTTGTAGAAACCAAACTTCCAAGATAAGTAATCTTCAATTTTCTTGAGGTTGGGATCTACTTTTTCTTTCTTGGACTTCTTTTCCTTTCTCTCAAAAGACATTGTGGGCCTTCATGAGGCAGATTTCTCAGGTTGTTGTCCCCCAACGGCTTCAACAAGGTGAGTCAATATATCTATTGCAAATAAAAATAGGTCAGTAGGTTCATCAGGTTGTACATTTGTCCCTACTACCTCTGACTGTTCCACACTAGGTTCCCCTGACTCATATGCATATCAGCAGGGTCTGTAGTAGTGTATTCTTCCCCCTGAGTTGTAGCATCCACAGCAGGGTCTTGAACAGGTTCAACACTTTCCACAGCTGGGTCAGGTACATCAGTGTGCTATGGTTCTTCAATCTGTTGCTCAACAACAACATCAGCATCCTCAGTAGGCACAACAGCCCCTTCTTCTACTTCTCTTTGGTCCTCCAAGACTCTTAGATCTTTGCCTTTACCATGAACTCTCTTCTTTGCAACCTGTTTCCTTCTTTTTATAGGTTGTTCTTCAATTTCAGCAGCTTTCCTCTTTCTTCTATCTTCTTTTAGCTGTTCTTTCAAGATCTCAGCAGCAGTTTTCTTCCTTGTAACTTCAGTAGGCTCAAAAGCCTCAACTTCAACTGGAACTTCAGTAGACTCAGCAATGTCTGCTGATTGATGTCTCGTCTTCTTAGGATTTAAGAGCTCAAAGATCTTTCTTGTATCACTAGCCTTTCTTTTCTCTGCAGTCTTCTTAGATACAGCAGGTTGTATAACTTGCTTAACCTGCCCACCACCATCATTACCATCTCCCTTATTATCACTTTCAGTTGCCCCATCATCCTCATCATCATCATCCAAACCAGGAATAAGATCATTTCTTTCTGGTTTATATCTAGACTTGTTGATCATTGCAGGTGCAACATCAGCAATCTTCAAGTGAATCAGCAGGGCCTGTATCATCAATCCCAGAGGCTTGGTCTTGGACTTCCTTGTTCCATCTCTAATCTTAGTCACTAACTTCTTCATATATTGAACAAAGAATCCGGCCCAATCAAATCTCATACTCTTGCATATGATTATCAGCATGTCAATCTTCGGTCTAAAGAGGGTATCAAGACTTCCACTAAATCCAAAAATGTTCTTGGCAATTATCTTGCTCAGTAGGTTGTACTCCAATCTGATATGCTTCACATTGATATTCAGTATTGATGGTATGGAGTTGTTTGTCTTTATTGAATCAACAAATTCCAGTCTTGCAAGCTGCATAGATTCAGGATTTGTAGGAGCACCATTTCCAGGTCCAAATCCGAATACCTCCCTCAGCAGATTTGAAGTGATTTGAATCTGCTGAGCATTTACAGTGGTAGTAAATGCCTCTGTATCATCCGTTATGACTATGTTCTTCTAGAAATTAACAACATTAGTGTATGAGATGCTGTCTAATCTCAGATTTAGAACATCCTTCAATCCTTCGTATCTCCTTATTCTTCTACCAATGTTGATAGCTAAATCTGTCTTTTGAGCATCGGTAACAAAGCCTCTAACACTTTGGCTTGTACCAATATGAACATCTCCTTTATCCGCCATTGATGAAATTTGAAAAAGAGGAAGAAGAAAGCTTGCAAATATGTGTTCACACGGTGTATTCTCAGAGAAAATCGATCTGAAGTTGTAAGCTTCTTATCTGTGTATGTTGGTATATATAGGGAAAGGCAGTGGGTAGAAACTGTCAGGAAAGTATTGTACACGTACTCTAGCATTTAACCATGATTAAAGTTGGAATAAATATGATGTTGCCACGTGTCCCACTGACTGTTCCTATAAAGAGTTGTAACCGTTGGATATTGTAACAGCAGTTATAATGGATAAGAATAATATCCAATTACTATTGACTTTATTTAAGTTTGACTGTCTTGTAATGTATACTCCAGCAGACTTGATTTTCAGTAGAGTTGGCTCGGCAGCCTACTGACAGAAGATGGCTCAGCAGCCTGCTGACAGATTACTTTGCTGATCTTTAAACACTCTATTTTTGTCCAACTAATAATACAAGATGAAGTTTAACACCAATGACTGATATTTCAAGTAAGCTCACTCAACAGGACAAAGACCAATCCCCTTGGCAATTCCATTTGCTCAATTGTCCAAAATTATTTAAGTACATGGAATTGTTGATACCAATGACTAGTATGCTAAGTTAGCTCACCCATCATAGCAAAGACTAATCCTCTTGGTGAATTCTAGTACACTGCTGATTAAGGGTATATCAGTCAACTTTTATGATGCCAAGTTCAGTTCTTAACTTAGAAAATATTTCACTATCCAATGGTTTTGTAAATATATCAGCAAGTTGTTCTTCAGTAGGGATGTAAAGAACCACCACATCTTTCTTCTCAACATGATCTCTTATAAAATGATGTCTCACATCAATGTGCGTGGTTCTTGAGTGCAAAACAGGCTTTTCAGTGATTGCAATTGCACTTGTGTTGTCACACATTATAGGAATTTCTCTTTCTTCAATCCCATAATCCTTTAATTGTTGTCTTAACCATAGTATTTGTGCACAGCAGCTTCCTGCAGCAATATATTTAGCTTCAGCAGTGGAAGTTGATATTGAATTTTGTTTCTTATTGAACCAGGAAACCAGTCTATTTCCCATCAACTGAAAGGTTCCTGTGGTGCTTTTTATATCAATCTTGCATCCTACATAATCAGAATCTAAGTAGGATATAACTTTGAAACTTCCATCTTTTGAATGCCATATCCCTACTCCCAAAGTCTATTTTAGATACTTAAGAATCCTTTTGACTATAGCTAAGTGACTTTCCTTTGGTTATGATTGAAATCTTGCACAAACACCTACAACAAATGATATATCAGGTCTGCTGGCAGTGAGGTACAACAGACTGCCTATCATCCTTCTGTATAAGGTCTGATCAACATCTTTGCCTTCTTTATCTTCATCCAAACTGATGTTAGTACTCATAGGAGTTGATACCTTGGTGCTATTTTCCATGCCAAACTTCTTCAGTAACTCCTTGGTATATTTAGTTTGATGAATGAAGATTCCAGCTTTCATTTGTTTGACTTGTAATCCCATGAAGTAGTTCATCTCTCCCATCATACTCATTTGGAACTTGCTTTTCCTGAGATTAGCAAACTTTTCACATAGCAATTCATTTTCAGAACCAAAAATTATGTCATCAACATAAATTTGTACCAGCAGGGTGTTGTCCCCTCATTGATTCTGAAAAGAGTCTTGTCAATGGTACATTTGGAAAAACCATTGTCCACCAAGAATTGAGATAAGGTTTCATACCATGCTCTTGGTGCTTGTTTCTAACCATAAAGTGCCTTGTTAAGTCTATACACTTTATCTTCTTGATCTTTAACTTCAAAACCAGGAGGTTGCTGAACATAAACCTCTTCTTCCAGAATGCCATTCAAAAATGCACTTTTGACATCCATCTGGTATACTCTGAAGTTTTTATAAGCAGCATATGCCAAGAATAATCTTATAGCTTCCAATCTTGCAACTGGGGCATATGTCTCATCAATGTCTATTCCTTCAGCTTGAGAATAGCCTTTTGCTACTAGTCTGTCCTTATTCCTTACAATGGTACCAGATTCATCCAATTTGTTTCTGTATACCCATTTAGTTCCAATTATGTTTGCATTATTAGGCCATTCCACTAGTGTCCAAACTTGGTTTCTTTCAAACTCATTCAATTCTTCTCGCATAGCAATTATCCAATCTGGATCAGATATTGCTTCTTCAACAACTTTAGGCTCCATTTGAGATAGAAAACAAGTAAACATTGCTTCCAATTGTCTTCTAGTTCTTACACCTTGTTGTATGTTGCCAATTACTTGTTCAGCAGGGTGATCCTTCAACCATTGTAAATCATGATTTGTTTGATTTCTGAGAGCTTCATCTTGATGAGCTCTCTTTGTTGCTTGATGAGGGATTGATAGATCCTTGAACTGCATCTGTTGTTGCATCAGTAGTGTTACCAGCAGGTTCTTCAGCAGGGGCAGAGTCAGAAACTTTTAAGTCATTTATCCTTTCCAAAACATTAACTCATTCTGGATCAGTGACTTGGAGAATTTCAGCAGGTTCTGAAATCTCATTTTCCATTCCAGTAAACTTTGGTTCATCAAATACAACATGTATTGATTCTTCATGTTTCAATGTCCTTTTGTTCAGTACTCTGAATGCCTTGCTGACTGAAGAATATCCCAAGAAGATTCCTTCATCTGATTTTGGTTGGAATGTCTTCAATTGCTCCTTATAATTTAAAATAAAACACTTGCTTCCAAATGGATGGAAATAAGATATATTTGGTTTTCTTCCATTCCATTTCTCATAAGGTGTCTTCAGCAGCTTCTTGTTTACTGAGGTCCTATTTTGTGTATAGCATGTTGTATTGATTACTTCAGCCCAATATCTTTTAGGTAATAAAGCTTCACAAATTATAGTTCTTCCTGCTTCTTTCAAAGTCCAGTTTCTTCTCTCAGCAACCCCATTTTGCTGAGGTGTACCAGCAGCAGCTAATTGATGCAGCACATCATTTTGTTCACAATATTATCTTATGACTTTATTGAGAAACTCAGTACCCTTGTCTGATCTGATCTTCACTACTGTCAAACTTTTCTCATTTTGCAATCTCTTCAAAAGTTCAGGCATCTTTTGAAGTGTTTCACTTTTCTTATTCATAAGTACTACCCAAGTGTATCTAGAATAATCATCCACAACTACCAGAGTGTACTTCTTTCCTGTTACACTTGTTGGTGTTACTGGTCCAAATAAATCCATGTGCATTAGCTCCAAAACTCTTTTTGTTGATTGCTTAGTCTTTGACTTGAAGCTTGACTTTGTTTGTTTACCTTGCTGACATACATCACATATAGCATCCTTTTTGAATGTGATCTCAGGCAAACCAATCACCAACTTCTTTTTCACCAATTGATTTATATCATCAAAATTGAGATGATTTAACTTTTTATGCCACAACCCATTTATTTTTGACTTGGTATGCACAATTAGGCATGTTTTAGGCAATGATAGACCAATCCACAACATACATGTTTTGTTGTCTTCTTCCAGCCAACACAACTTGTTCACCTCTTTCACTGATGACAATACAGTTGCCTTTGTCAAAAGTGACCTTGTAACCCAATGTCACAAAATTGTCCAGTGCTCAGTAGGTTGTAGTCCAGTCCTTCCACAAATGCAACATTCCTGATACTTAATCAATTCCTCACCAGTGTACCATATCCTCTTGTTTATCCTGGTGTATTCTTGTTGCCAAAATTCACTCTTGGACCATCCTTTGCCATATAATTTGTCAAACAGTGCTTATTCTTTGTCATATATCTGGAACATCCACTGTCAAAGTACCAGACACCCTACAAAACAAAGTTAATGTATTTTAGGTACCCAAAACTGTTTTGGTCCATAGTGGTCAGTGGTAAGCATGACCTTTGGCAAATTTCCATAAGGTCTTCTTTGAAAAGCATTACACTTTTGTTCATATATGTATCCTACATTTCCATAAGATCTAACATTTGGTTGTGTAGGATTCACATATGCTTTCTGGCCTTTTGGTACATAATGCTGTTTGAAGTGATTTCCATTGTTAGAAGCATTAGCATAACCATAGGTTTCTTTGTCTGCATTATGAGCGACCCTGTAATATGGAGTCTGGTGAGGTCCCTGCTGAGGTCTTGAATAAGTCCTCTGCTGAGTCCTCTGCTGATTCCATTGCTGAGGTTTTACCCTAGCATTATGATTATGACTATTGTTTCTAGCAGTAGTGACAGGAATATTCTAGTCATCATCGGTAGGGAACAATCTACATTTCTCCCTGAAATAAGTATCCCTAGAATGATTAACATTTTTAGGTTTAGGATTCTTATCCTTGGAATATTCTGATTTTTGCCCTTTTATGGTCCAGCAGACTTAGCAGCAGGTGTGCTATCAGCAGGTCTAGAAGGTCCAGCAGTCCTACTTTTGGATTTACTCTTTTGTTAGGTACTGTTGACCTCTTTGACTTCTGATTTTGCTTTCTTGAAGCCTTCTCAGTAGGTTTTACTGCCTCAGCAACCCTTTTGGGAATTGGATCTTGTGCATGCATAAACTTAGGACCAATTCTGGTACTAAGTTCAGTAACCTTACTGGATCCTCCCTTAGTAGATTGTTGAGTTCCAAATCCAAGGCATGTTCTATCACCATAAGGCTTTCCAGATTTGAATGCAGTGGTGGAACTAGATTGTTTAGCAGATTCAGCAGCAATTGAATGTACAGTACACTTATGTTGATTATGTTCAAAATCTTTTTCCTTTCCTTTGAGAGTTCTTAATTCAGCTTTTAACCTTTCAACTTCTGCTTGAAGAGCTTTTTTTTTTTTAGCCTTCACAATCTCATAACTGCATTGTATTTTCCTCGATTGATTAAGGATGGCATCCAAAGTTTCTTCAATGTCAGAATTTTTAGGATTTGAACTACAAGTTCATTCACAATCACTTTCAGCAGGAGTATTTACAGAGTTGTATACCTCCTCAGTCTCTTTCATATTTGCCATTAAATCATAATCATCCGTATCAGCAACAGTTGTATCATCAGATTCATTACCCTTTTCTGATTCAACTTCATAGCCTGATTCATCATCAGCAACCATTGCTTTCTTGCCAGGTCTTCTTTACTGATTCTTGTTCTTCAATAGGTCTGGACAATCAGGTCTGAAATGTCTAGGTTTCTTGCAGTTGAAGAACAGATAATCAGGTTCCTTTTTTTGTTTTAGATCAGGACAGTCAGGTTCGAAGTGTCCGGGTTTCTTGCAATGAAAACACAAATAATCATTATCTTTCTTGGATTCTTCCTTCTTCTTTTCACTTGATTTCTTTGTGAAATTCCTTGGAGAACCCCTTCATGTTTTCATCATTCTGATCTTTTTGCTCAGTAGGGCAATTTGCTATTGCATCTCATCCAGTAGATCATCTTGACCACCTGATGATTCTTCTTTATGTGCAGCAGCCAATGCAGTAGTATTTGGTGCTTCTTTTTCAGTCTCAGTAACAAGTTTCTTACTGAATTCATATGCCTTGAGATCCGAAAACAATTTGAAGGTGTCTTCTTCAAGTAGACTCCTGGACTCTTCTATGGCAGTAACCTTCATCTCCCAAACCTCTTTAGCAGGTAGGGCTTCCAAGATTCTTGTATTGATCTCTTCTTTTTTATAGATTGCATTCAGCTGGGTGAGTTCATCCATGATAGCATTGAATCTTGATTCCATTTGCTCAATGGTTTCATTTGATTTCATCTTGAAATCTTGGAACTTTCTTTTGGCTACACTGACTTTGTTTACATTGACTTTGTTTTTCTTTATAGCATCAGTGCCTTCACAGATAAGTTGTAATTTTTAACAAAGTTCCTTTGCAGTTTTACAATCCTTCACTTTCATGTACATATTGCTATCCAAGGTTCTATATATGATATCAATAGCAATGTTGTTGAGGTTTTCTCTTTTTCTATCTTCAGCACCCCACTCTCTTTTTGGCATTGGAACATATTGAGTTTCACTGCCCACAGTTATGGCCTTAGTGATTTCCAGTGGTCCATCAGTCAGCACATCCATCATCTCATCATGTGTTGCAACTAGATTAGCCTGTATACGACATTTATACTCATCAAAACGATCTAAGGAACACATCAACATAGTTCTAGCATACTGGTTGTTATCCATGATGCAAAGCTTTGAAATTAGAAATTTGAGAAAGTTTTCAAAGTATTTTCACAAGCACAACAAGTAGGATTACTTCAGAACAGAAGCATTGCTCTGATACCAATTGTTGGTCCCTTGAAAAGGCTTTGGTTAAGTTTAGAAGGGGGGTGAATAAACTTAACACTTAAAACTTTTGGAGTTAACAAACTCAACAATGTTAGTAGCCTATTGACTGCTCAGTAGTCTACTGACCACTCAGTAGATATTACTGGATTTGTTGCAGCGGAATATATATAGTTAAAGCCTTATTACTTGTTGTTAAAAGAATGATACTAAGTGTTAGATACTTAGTAGTGTAGGTGTATGATTCAGTAGTTTCAGTAGGTTGATTTGATCAGTGTACTAAATGTAGAAAGTAAATGGGCAATTTTTATAGTGGTTCCAGGTGGTGTAATCCTGTCAGTCCACTCTTCTCTGTGATGTTGGAGGAAATTCAATAGAGATCTTTGAGGTTGCAGTTACAAAAATCCCTAAGTTGTCTGTCTTTCACCAATAACTATGGCTTCACAAACTGAATATTTGAAACAAGTAGGATTGCTGCTCCAAAGTATTCCACTAGTCCTTGAAGGGTAGGATTTCCTCTTCACCAACTCCACCACAAACAACAGTTCTTGACACCTAAGTGCTTCTGTGTCCTCAGTAGGTTTCTTGTAAGAGAAAGTTTGAATCAAGTGAATGATTCAACAGTCAGCAGCTTGATCAGGATGAAATGATCAGCAGCTTGATGTCTTCAAGTGTATGTACTTGATTTAACGTGATAGCAGGTTA
This sequence comes from Gentiana macrophylla, assembly GCA_026214975.1. Classification (NCBI taxonomy): domain Eukaryota; kingdom Viridiplantae; phylum Streptophyta; class Magnoliopsida; order Gentianales; family Gentianaceae; genus Gentiana; species Gentiana macrophylla. Next base: position 22,564,343 of record CM047811.1, on the reverse strand, counting down.
CACTTGAAGATATTTCTTGATCAGTCAATTGAAGTTCTATGTATGTCAGCAGGGTGATTTTCTTGATCAGAAATTTGATAGCTTTGAGTAGATTATTTGTTTTTCATCACTTTTCATCATCTGTATTCAAATCAGGAGTCTTCTATTTATAGGTGAGAATCCTGTGACTTATGTTTGAATTTCAAATATAGCCGTTTCAGATTTGTCTTCATCTTGACTTGATTTACTCTCTCAGACATAGTAATCGACATTGTCGATTTGCTTTTTGTCGGTTTTGATCTATCCACCCTTTGACTTATGTCCATTGATAATCCTCTGAATCTTTCCAACGTTCTTTTTATCTTGGCCATTGATTTGTTGACAATATCAAGGCTTGTAATCCATCCTTATCCATGTAATCTTCCAATGTAACTCTTGATTAAATCGAGAAATATACTCAGCAAATATCTGAAGTATAACAGCCTGTTGATGTACATATTTCTCAGCAGGTCTAAGTCTGTTGTATTTTAACAACACATCAGCTGACTTCTTCTTATCTAACTTTTTATTGTGAAGTTAGAGTACACCGTTTTGAACATAACTAAGTTCCAGTCACCACTTAATATATGGAACTTAGACCTTGTACACAAGGTGTATGTAATCAGTTTAGGTCATCACAGACTTCCCTAAATTCTGATTCAATATCCTTGACTTTAAATACTAAGTTTGATCCTTTAGCCTTCAATAACGGATTTTGTACCCTCGACCTTGGTCTTTCAAGAGTTCCTTGACACTCTACCGACCTAGCTACCTCATCGATCTAGGCAGTCTCTGCGTCTGATCTGACATACCAATGACCTAATTACAATGCTTGTTTGATCAAACCAATACAAAGATCAAACTCTAATAAACCTATACATTTGATCTAGACATCTTTTTGCCTTTGCTCTGTAACAGCTAGTCTGGCACTCATCATTAAAACTTAAAATATGTCCAACACAAAGTTAGTTCATGTCACATACCATAAAAGGCTAAGGCAATCCGCCACATGAAAGACACATAAAAGGCTAAGGATATCCTCTACTTAAAGTCACTAAAAGGCTAAGGCCATCCGCCACTTAAAGCCACCAAAAGGCTAAGGCTATCTGTCACTGAAATCTACACAAAAGGCTAAGGCTATCAGCCACTTAAAGACACCAAAAGGCTAAGGCTATCCGTCACTTAAAGACACACAAAAAGCTAAGGCTATCCGCCACTTAAAGCCACTAAAAGGCTAAGGCCACCCTTTGTTACTAGTACAAGGACTCATTTTGACAATAAAAAACTTTACCCTTATCCTTGTGAATCTGAAAGTAGTATCTTATTCCCTCTACTTGTATTGGGCCTATTTAATTTGTTCATTGGATTTATAGAAATTCCTGTCAATCAAGAAAAAGGGAGGGTCTATTCAGATATATTATCTAAATAGTTAGCTCCATCTATAAACCTTTTACATCAAAAATCAAAGAATTACGGAGAATGGTATGAGTTTGTGAAAGATGCAATTTTTTCCGTTAGTCTATCTTATTTCGGAATAATTATAGCGTCCTTTTTCTATAAAGTGCATTATTCCTCTTCAATAAATTTGGATTTCATCAATTCGAAGAGGTCATAATAGAATGACACTAAAGGGATATCCGCCACCTAAAGCCACCAAAAGGCTATGGCTATCCGTCAGTGAAAGACACACAAAAGGCTAAGGTCATCCGCCACTAAAACCCACCAAAAGGCTAAGGCTATCCGTCACTAAAATCCACACAAAAGGCTAAGGCTCTCCGCCACTTAAAGCCACCAAAAGGCTAAGGCAATCCGCCACATGAAAGCCATAAAAGGCTAAGGCAATCAGCCACATGAAAGCCACAAAAGGCTAAGGCTATCCGCCACTTAAAGCCACCAAAAGGCTAAGTCTATCTGCCACTTAAAGCCACCAAAAGGCTAAGGTGATCCGCCACACAAGCCATCCAAAGGCAAAGTCAGTTCATGGCATGTGCCATAAAAGGCTATGGAAATCCGCCACATGAAAGCCACATAAAAGGCTAAGGCCATCCGCCACTTAAAGCCACCAAAATACTAAGGCTATCCACCACTTAAAGCCACCAAAAGGCAAAGCCATTTCATGACACAAGGCACAAAAGGCGAAGTCGACTTATGACGTAAAACCATAAGGAGAGCTACTCCAAGTTTGGCTTTTAGGGAAATCAAATAAGTGATCCTCCATATAGCACGCCACCACGGTACTCCAAGGCAATCAATCCATGAATAGACTTTACTCCCTGCCTAACATTTTGAGAAAATGCTTAAGGCACGGAGTAGGGGCATTGATATGCATGAACCGTAATTCGGTCCACGGATCCTTATTCGGGTCAATCAGGACACAAAAATAGTGGATAAGGCCACCGGCCATTATAGTCTACGAACTCGCAAGCCATCATCCCCGCTCCAAGCCCTGAACCCTATACGGCACTAAGAAAGGCGAAGGGGCCTGCATGCAAACCCTCACGTTATTAGGTCCACCAGAGACCAGAGCCGACAACATAAAGAAGAGCAAGTTACTACTTAAGAGTGATAAGACAAGCTACGACCTCCAGGACGCCAGACTCTCTAGACCTTTAGGCCACCAGGCCCTCAGCACACCAAGGCTCTCAGGCCGCTTGGCCCTCAGCCCACCAAAGGCCCTCAGCCCTCGTGATCCTCCGGGTTACTAGCCCTCATGGCTCATGAACTGCCCGACCCCCTTCATTTGTCATGCTCGCGGCGGTGGCGGCCGCTCTCAAGCCTCTATAAATAGCAACATCACCTCCATTACAAAGGGAGAAAGCTTCAATTCCAGAACTACCCATTGGCTTGATCCTTTACAAAGGGTACGTAGGCAGCCACTTAAGGCTCAGCCCAAAATCACAAACACAACATATTCTTCATCTTGCTTTTCAAGATCTTCATCTAGTTTTTTAGCACCGCCATATAACCATCGGTAAAATCACCCATATCAGCTAGATATCCACCCTAAAATCACCGCTATTTACCCGATATAATTTCGAAATTATCATAAATGTATTGGTTTTACTTGAGTCTGATTATAAGACAAGCATTGTAATAGTTAGGTCTTAGTGGAGTCTAGGACTGAAACTGATATCTAAAAGTTATTCGCTGAGGGATCAAACTCAGTTGGTCATTTACAAGACTGAAGACTCAAGGCTGAGGGGACAAAATCAGTTATGAAGGCTGAGGGATCAGACTCAATTTTGAAGACTGAAGAACTGAGAGTTCAAACTTAGTTTATGAAGACTAAATCCAAGACTATAAGGTTAGAATTCAGGTAAGTCTGTGATGGCCTGAACTGAATTTATAGATCTTTTTGAAAGTCTAAGTTACATAAGGACAATGTAAACTTAGTTATTTTATGAGATAAAATGGTGTACTTTGATCTCACAAAAATGAAGGACCATATGAAATAGGAGTACTCTGTTTTGAAGAAGATTAGAAACTGAGTTAATGCTTTAAGTCAGTTGAAAACTACAAACTCATAAAACTCAGTTTCAATTGAAGCATAAATCAGCTAATCGGTTTACTCAAAGAAAATCAGAACGTTGAAGATCAAGCTACCCGATTGGTTGATAGTCGGACATGTCTGAAAGGACACTGACATTACTGAAAACTTGATAGCATAATATATGGAATCCATTATGAATGTTAAGGAATTCAAAAATATGACCGTTGAATTTCACCCTATAAATAGAGGACTAAACAACAATGTTCAAACACCTTTTTGCATACGTTTTGAGCCTAAGTCCTGCACATCTAGCATTCAAGTTATTGTGAAGTAAATTGCTATCATTTGAGATTTTAAAGTTACATCAAGAAAAATCTTCTAAATGTTCAAGCATCTCCAGAAATATCAAGAACCAACACTTGAAGATTCCAAGTATTAATCAATTTCTTCATTCAACCCAACTTTGATTTTATCAAAAGTTTGGACTGTGAAGCATCCGGTCTAGGGTGTCAAGGACAGTTGTTTGTAGTCGGAAGACTGTATTCGTGGTGGAGCTGGTGAAGAGGCAATTCAACCCTTCAAGGACCAATGAAGCATTTGTAGAGTAGCAATTCTACAAGTTGTTCAACTGTTTAAATTGTGAAGCTAGGGATTAGTCAAGGACAATCATATATGGCTTTTTGTAATTGTAACCTCAAGAAGACTAGTGGAAATTTTCATCCTACATCATAGGGGAAAAGTGGACTAACATGATTAAACCACCTGGAACCACTATAAAAACTGTGTTTTTATTTATACATTTACTTTACGCAAACTTACTTTAAGCAGTTTACTTATTGTCATTTGAGTTTATAGTTTTACTTATCTCAGCAATTGAACTCTTGCATACAAACTCATTGAACTCACACCACGCACCAAACTGAGTTTCACCAAAACTCGGTTCAGCATTCTTTCAACCAAAACAACATACGGTAAAAAGTATTTTGTTAGTGTTATCGATGGTAGCACAAGATACTATTATGTATACTTGTTGCGTAGTAAATATGAGGCTCTTGATGCTTTTAGGCATACCAAGAATAAAGTTGAGAATCAACTTAGCAAACGGCTCAAAGTGATTTGTAGTGATAATTGTGGAGAATATGATGCATCCTTTGATGAATTTTGTTCGGAATTCGGAATTATTCGTCAAACTACTGCACCATATTCACCACAATCCAATGGTGTTACTGAACATAAAAACAGAACACTTAAGGAAATGATGAATTCTATGTTGATTAGTTCGGTTTACCCCAGAACATGAGGGGGGAGGCAATCCTCTCGGCGAACTTCATCTTGAATCGCATTCCATCCAAGAAAAGGGCTGTTTTGTACAAATTTTAAATCACAAATATCAATGTGAATTAGATCAAAGGTTCATTAAAATGTTCAACACTTGGAAATTTTGTCATTTTTGCTTCAATACATGTATGGCATTTTTATCATCAAATTGCAGTCTAGGCAACAAATCTAAGTTCATTAATTTACGAACAGATTTAAAATTCGCGTGTCCTAATCTGCAATGTCATAAAGATGAAGACTCAACCCAATACGCAGAAGTAGATGCATCTTTATTACTACTAGTAATAATGTTCGCAGATTTTGGCACTACAGCCTTAGGTACAACAACCATAATGTTTAATTTAAACATGCCATCAACCAAATAGCCCCTTCCCACAAATTGTCCATTTTTACACATTGAAAATTTTCCAGATTCAAAAGAAAGTTTAAAACAATTACTAACAAGAAGTGCACCGGGCACCATATTTTTTCGAATGCCAGGCACGTGCAACACATTGTTCAGAGTCAAAAGTTTGCTAGAAGTCATCATCTAGGAAAATTTTCCTTGGCCTTCAACCTTAGACTAGCTGAATTTTCCATGAATAGTTTTTCCCCTTCCACAACTTGGTAGTCAGAAAACATGGCTTTAATAGCACAAACATGGCGCGTAGCCCCCATGTCTACGAACCACTCTCGGGGATAGCCAACTGTGTTGCATTCTGACACTACCATTGACGCCGGAATGGTTGATTTCAATGCTGCTTCCATTTTTGTTTCACAAATAGAAGATCAACAACCAAAATTTGCAAACTTTGTTTTTAACAGCGATGCCTCAAACGGAGTTTTAAAAATTCACGAACGCCTTTAACAAATATTACAAATGGATTTGTAATCTATAACACCTAAGAAACAATTTTTATTCCTTAAGATTTCAGAAGAAGAAAAAAATGTAGTAATTACAAAGTAATTTTGACTTCAAAACAATGTTCACAATTTTTTCAATCTTTCGAAAGTTGTGAGTATTTTATATTTTTATGCACAAACCTTTTTTGCACCAAATTTTTTATGCACTTTACCTCACTTGAAGAGTGCAATTAAATGGTGGAAATTTTACAAAACTATATGCAAGAAAACCAGATTACAAACGAATCAGATTGCAGGAACAATTAAAGTCTTAAGATTGTTGGAACAATAGTTGTCTGATTTACTATAGTAATATGTTTATTACTGGTTATAGAAACTTTCCAAATAAATAGGCAAATATTAAATAACAGGGATGAAGAAACATTTTGCAGAACATTTTATTCATATTCATAGAACACAAACACAACAATATGCACAGAAAACTGAATGACAAAAAATAGAAGTAAATACGAAAAATTATTGTCTAAACTGAAGCGTGTAGAACGCTTTCCTTAAGACTTTAACGCCCTAACTATGTGCCCACGGTGATGGAATAAGTCTCCCAAGATACAAAAGTCTTCCTTTTTCTAATAGTAGTGCGGAAAAGCAGGCAAACTGATTAGGCTATGTTATCTCCAACTTTATGTATGCAGAAAATGTGTTTTTTATTTTTGCAAAATTTTGGTATGTATGCAAATGATATTCTGTCTAGATTTCATTCAGGGATGTAACCTTTTTATAGGCAGAAGAGGGTAGAGTAGTATCCTTTCAGAATGGTTGGATGTTGGGAAGTTAATTAAGTAACAGAATTCGAAATGAATTCTTTTTATAGGCAGAAGAGGGTAGAGTAGTATCCTTTCAGAATGGTTGGAAGTTGGGAAATTAGTTAATAACAAAATTCGAAATGAATTCTTTTCAGTTCATGCGAACTGATGCCATTTTCGAATAGGTGTGATACATGTTGGCTGAACTGATACATTGTTCATGTTCATTCGAACTGAACTTAACATTTACTTTGATTCAGAAAATCATATGTGAGCAGAGAGCTGAGAGCTGAGGCTTACCTCTGAGTGTCACACTACTCCTTAAGTAGTAATTTCACTTGAGTCACACTTCCAATGTGGGTCAATGAATACACATTATTCATTAACACTCCACACATTTTTCTTTACATTTAAGCATTAATTTCTCATTCACCCGATATCGGAATCGTGTGATTCAAAATCCTAGCATCGTCTACTATCTTAGTAGTTTCCAAACCGTTTTTAGCTCCCGGATTTATTCCGTAACATCATCAAAATCGAGTCTAAAGTTGATTGTTCGCCACTTGTACCAAAACTCAATTTTAGCTAAAAACTCCAACAGATATCTGAACCCCATAGACCTATATGTTATCCAGATATCAAACTTGATATTCTAGATTACACATATAGTCCATTCGGGTTGCCTCTCTCTGTGTATATGTCTGATTTGCAAACCAATTTCCAGGGTTAACACATGTTTTAGTTGAGTCCCGTATATGTCTTTTACACATGTTCAATAATTTGTCTAGGTTCCAAATTAAAAATAAAAATAAAAAAAACAAAACATGTGTAAATTGTTGGAATCAGTTTTGGAAAGAAATTAAACATGCAAATCAGTCTTTAGAGTTGAGGGTTCTTTGTTGGTAATTTAATACTCGATTAAGAAAACATATAGTTCTGAACATGAACATAAATTTACAGCATGTATTTCGATCACATAATCACAATTTTCAGCACATACAGGAAGAAAATAATGTAGAAAACAGAATGTAAAACGAAATTTTTTTCGTTAGACTGAGGCGCGTAGAACGCTGTCCTTAAGACATTATTGTCCCGACTAAGTGAACACAGATATGACAACACGTCTCCCAATATACAACAGTTTTTACCTCTTCTAGTTTTGCACTTGAATGTGAAGAGGGCGGTGAACTCATCCGGGCTTAATATCTCTTGACTTATGTTTATGCGGGAAATATTTTTGTGTGTTTGCAGGATTTAAAAGAATTCAGAAAATAATTATGTCTTTTCCATTCAAGAATGCTATGTATTTATAGGAAGAGTAGAGGTGCCAATGAACAAGCATTTATGTACAAAAATTCACAGCATTAAAGAGGCTCCTTTTCATAATTTCTGTAACAAGAGGTGGTTAATTATGTTCGGTTGCAACCAGTCAGAATTCGAACTGATGCAATTCATTTTCAAACTGAGCCTGAGCCTATTTGAATTGCTTTGATTCAGAATTTTATCTTGTTGGGCTGGCCCAAAAAGATTAATACTGTGCCGGGCCAAGCCAACCCAAGCCAAGCCATAAGCCCGAGCCAAAACCGAACCGAGCCGGCTGGACGGACGGAAGCGGTGGGGCACGCGCGTGTGGGGTTCTGAATCAACAAGCATCTACGTCTTTCCTCCTTCACAAAATTCTCCTGCCCCTTGGGGTTGCTTTGGGTTAAGGTATTTCAACATTTACCCGAAAGGATACAACCTCTTACGTGGTTGTAACCTTTCACCGAACCGATGCGACCCTCCATCATTTTAGAGTTAATTTTTAATTCAAAATTCTCCAACAATCCTCCACATGAATGAAATTAATGCAAATGCAATACAGACTCTGAAGAGATTCTCTAAACATTAGAGATCAATTATTTAATGATATTGTGTGTAACGCCCCGCTCCCAGATACCGAGCCCTTATCCGGGAGAGAACGTTCGGCGCGTATAGCATTAAATAAATTTATTATTATACGCCAGCCTCTACGTCGTCGTATCAAAATAAAGCAACGGAAACCCAAAAGGCTTGGTTAAAAAACCATAAATGCTACTAGAATACAAACCGACTAGGGGTAGAAAGGAAAAGCTTACTACGTACGATGTTACAAAATAAAGATACAACCCTTGTCTTACAAACTTGGAATAAAAGTACAACAAGTTATTTAAGAATCTACATCATACTATAGTACAACCTTTAAAAGAAAGTAAAAGTAAGCATCATTAGCACCAACGTCATCAAAACATCATCGAACCCCTCAACGAGCTCAAGGACAACATGTTCGTCTTCTCACCCCAAAAGCACACAAAACAACATATGCAATTGAGGTAAGTACAAAGTACGTAGCAAGAGGAAGAAGCTAATGTATAATCAAGTCTTACAACGAAAGGTTCATTAATTATTATTAGTTATCTTTATAATACCGACTCAATCTAGGGTTCACTTCATGTCCATCAACATGTCATGACTATACGTTTCTAGCTTCGCTTATCTTGGTTACATCATTACTCAAGGGCACTATGCATGATGAAAATTCCACCACGAGATGTACTTGCCAACTACGGTGAATAGCACCGATAGTCCCGGGATCTCCCCGGTATGCGTATACGTTCGGCGAATTTCCTCCACTGCCATTCAGCCGTTTATAGGCCAGCAGCATTGTTTGCTTTTACTGAACGTATCACATCGCCGATATGAATCAGTGCCTAACCGAGAATAAATGATGTTTCATCTTTTACTACACTTATGTAATTATTATTGTGAATTAACTAGCCACCTAAGTGTTTTCAAGTAAGCTCCCTCACTTCTAACACTCTCTTTCTTAGACCACTAGACACGGACAATGCCTAGCACATACACAGACATTGTTGAATACTAATTCATAAAAGCACAAGCCTATCATGCCCTTCCGACGGTCCCGAACTTCAAAAATTCATATCTTCCAATCCGTAGTTCCGTTTTACAGCATTGAATAGTCAAAACGATCGTCTCAGAGCGTAGATTATTCTAAAAATACTCTTATAGGAATAATCCAGGTATGGTTAACTCATTTTCTGCTGCAAAATCGCAAAAGATCATGATGTTTTGTGTTTTAGGGTTTTGGGCATAACTTTTGATCCGTGAATCCGTTTAGAAATCCGAATGTACCACTGGAATCATGAGAAGACGAGGATCGTTTTGATACCATAATTTGGGTCTGATTCTCAGGTATGTTGGAGTCGAATTTCTGCTGTAAATTCATGAAAAAAGATCATGAATTCATGTTCTAGGGTTTTGTTTCGTAGTTCTTTGTTTAGAAGGTTTGATCATCAATTAATTCATGTTAATTGTGATCTTTTAGATCTTGTTTGAGGCCTGTTTATGTGCTGCAGAGATTAGTTTTGTTTTGTGGCTTCAATCAAGTAAGAGGCTCTTCATAATGTTTAATTAAAGTTTTATGATGTTAAGGTTGAGCTTTTGTGTTGATTTCTTGATTGTAAATCATGTTAATTGTTGTTGTTGTAGTACAAGATCTTATGGTATGTTTCTATAACGCCCTCAGACCCCGGGCCTAGTAGCGCTAAATGAGTCATAAATGGTCCGGTCAACTGCTTAGACCGCTATCCTCGCTTGATCTAAAAGGGCTAACCCGAGTTGACAAGACATTTATGTCTCACACTTATATGGGGGTGAGAATTCACTTACTTTACCGATGTGAGATATCACATTCTCCCCCCCTTATAAGGGACTGGCGTCCTCGCCAGGACGGCCAAGACTTGTCCGGATCGCCCCTACCAGAGGTAATTAGAGGCCATCATTACACCGTCTTCTTGTTCGGTGTGTAACGCATAGTTCCGTCCCGATAGTCGGCTTTGAATATATTCTCAGAACGCCCCTGGACCCGGCCTGGTAGCGCTAAATGAGTCATAAATGTCCGGTCAACTGCTTAGACCGCCATCCTCGCTTAGTCTAAAAGGGCTAACCCGAGTTGACAAGACCTTTATGTCTCACACTTATATGGGGGTGAGCATTCACTTACTTTACCGATGTGGGATATCACATTGTGTCTACGATGTATGAATCATTACTTATCATTTTTCACATTATTGTGTGCTTGTTCTATCACTTTCCGACTATTGCATGCTAATAACAGTGAGAGATTTTGAGCCACTCGTAATATCTTTCCAAGGAATTATGAAATAATTCAAATTCCGTTTCATTTCTTGCTTTCGTTACAACACTTTATTTAGGTAAATTTGCTTTCCCAATCACCCCCACATTTTCAAGAATATGATGAAGTTTAAGTCAAGAAATTCTTCCCCACAAGTTTTGGGTGTTAATCATCATTTCGCAACATTAATTGATTAAGGTAAGTGTAGTTCAATGATTTGATGAATGTTGTTGGTACTAAAACAAAATTCATTAAACCTTGAGTCACACTTTTCCACCTCGATCACCACAAGTTGATTAACTTACTTATTATTTCGATTTAAGTGCATCAACTAACGATAAACAACTTCATCTTTACATCTTGAAATGTACATCACAAAACCGAAAGCAAAATCTATAACTAATATGAATAGAATAACAAAATACGTACATATATTCATAATAACTTGTCATCACAATCATCAAGGTTCTTACATAAAGACCTATGTACCAATTTATACAAGTATCACGTATACATGATAGTATACAAATTAAATTGTTTATTACAAACCACAACTTGAATTTCAAATTCAACAAAAGAAGTTCAATCATAAAGTTCTTTCCAATTATCACGCGGACAGATTCAATTCATCCATAGTTTGGTGACTATTTCTGCCACGTTTGCTTGCTCAACCTTCCGAGGCTTTCGGCATTCATTTCTGTGGTGTCCTTGTTTCTCGAAGTTAAAGCATTTACCATTGAATTGCTTAGCCTCTTGATTGCCTTTATAACTTTCACCCTTGAACTTTCTTTTATGGCCCTTGCCATTATTTGCACCGGAAATGGATTCCACCATATGTGCCTGGAGATCCCAAGATCATGGTTCAAATGGACAATAAGTTATGAGGGACAGTTAGTACTTACCCATTCTATTAAAACAAAAGTGATATCTGCTGAAGGGTTCAGGTTAAGCATAAATCTTTTAATGATTCCTATAACTTGGTTAAGCCAAGTCGGGTATTGCAGAGTACTCTTTATAGGAGGTCACCTATGTAAGTGGAAGTGGAGCCGCTTCTGTGTGACTTGGTCGGCTGAATTTTCTAACACACTTTTGGAAACCAAAGTGTTCCCAGGTCAAAATGGACACAACCATGAGAACTTCGAGAAGGCCAAGGGGTCTATTGTGTTGATATCATTGTCTACGCATGCACCAAAGCTTGAGTAGTTCAAGACCTAGTTCAGTGCTTAGTTGAGTATGTCCAATGTATTCTACTAGGAAATGTTCAAGGCAGCAAACCACCTCACCCGATGCAATATATCTCTGTTTGTTATCTCTACAGTGTCTGCATAGCATATGCAATAATTTTCATTCATTTGTGGGATTGTTGGAGTTCTTAGCTAAAATTGAGTTTTGGTACAAGTGGCGTACAGTCCACTTTAGACTCGATTTTGATGATGTTACGGAATGAATTTCCGGGAGCTAAAAATGGATTTGGAAACTACTAAGATAACATGTTTTCTATCTTATTTAAACAACGTGATAGATTGATATTTTCCTCAACATTCTTGACCCCTCAACTCACCTATTTATAAACGGTATACTCAACATGATTGACATCAACTTGTGCAATTTGACATTTTTCAAAACTTTGTATTCTTTTCGGTTCTTGAAAGTGTACATGTTGGTCTTAGAGTCTCCTCACTAGTTGATGATGTCAAAAATGTCATCTCACTCTAGTGGTGGTTTAGTGGTGGATATCTGGTGGTAAAAAGTGTATGAAAGTGGTGGTGCACGGTGGTGCTATGGAATTCCGGTGGTGGAGCACGGTGGTACTAGTAAAAATAGAGAGAGTGGTAGAATTTGGCTTAGCCTTAGATTTTATTGAATAATTGTGTCCCCCAAATGGGTTACATGACACCCTATTTATAGAGTGCCACCGACTAAAGTTTGGCTTATTTATAAATAAAGACATATAGTACAAATAGATATTTATCTATACTATAGAGCGCGTAACGGAGCCAGTGTGCCGGGCGAGGTCGTTGGCGGACCCGATAACCGAAGGGATTTGCATGCCGGCCCCCTAATCTGTCTTCGTGCCGCGTTGGGGTAAGGGCTTGGAGTGGGTCCGAAGGCTCGCTGTCCTAATTTGGCCTGCGATTTCACGGACAATAACGGCGGTGGTCTCATCCGCTATTTTGGTGGCCGGACGGACCCGAATAAGGATCCGCAGGCCAAATTATGATTTAGGCATATCAATGGCCCCCTACTCCGTGTCTTAAGCATTTTCTAGAAATATTAGGCAGGGAGTAATGTTTATTCGTAGATCTATTGTCTCAAAATACTGTGACGGCTCGCTATTGTGGCTGATCGCATGTTAGCTTTGCCTAACAACCGTACTCAGAGTAGGTCTTTTCGTTGCTTGTGTGTTGTTGATCGACTTCGCCTTTTGTGGCTTGTGCCATGAATCGACTCTGCTTTTGTGGCTTGTGCCATGAATTGACTCTGCTTTTATGGCATGTGTGTCGTGAATCGACTTAGCCTTTGGTGGCTTGAGGGCCTTTGGTCTTATAGAAGGCTCGCTCAAGAGCGAGTTCCAAATATGATTCCGAGCTGAAGTCGATCTTATAGAAGGCTCGCTCGAAGGCGAGTTCCAAATATGATTCCGAGCTGAAGTCGGTCTTATAGAAGGCTCGCTCGAAGGCGAGTTCCAAATATGATGCCGAGCTGAAGTCGGTCTTACAGAACATTCGCTGGAAGGCAAATTCCAAATATGTTTCCGACCTGATGGTCGGTCTTATAGAACATTCACTCGAAGGTGAATTCCAAATATGTTGCCGACCTGAAGGTCGGTCTTACAGAACATTCGCTCGAAGACAAATTCAAAATATGTTGCCGACCTGAAGGTCGGTCTTACAGAACATTCACTCGAAGGTGAATTCCAAATATGTTGCCGACCTGAAGGTCGGTCTTACAGAACATTCGCTCGAAGGCGAATTCCAAATATGATGCCGAGCTGGAGTCGGTCTTATAGAAGGCTTTAAGTGGAAATTAACCTGAGCCTTTTAGTGGCTTTAAGCGGCGGATAGCCTTAGCCTTTTATTGGTCGTACATGGTGGATAGCCTTGACCTTTTCCGGCTATGACGGGCGGAGAGCCTTAAGCCTTTTGGAGGTCGTACATGGCCCATATCCTTGGCCTTTTTAGGGGCTATAACAGGCAAATAGCCTTAGCCTTTTGAAGTTGTACTTGGGCGGAGTGACTTAATTTCATAGGGTAGCTCTAACGGACGAATAGCCTTATTCGTTTGAAGTTATATCTGGGCGGAGTGCCTTAACTTCATGGGGTGGCTTTAATGGGCGAGTAGCCTTAGCCGTTTGAAGTTATAATTGGGCGTATTGCCTTAACTTCGTATGATTTGGCTTATTTTGGGCCCTTAGCCTCTAGCCGATTGAAGTTGATTTCGGGCGAATAGCCTTAACTTCATATGATTTGGCGTTTCAGGATCTTTGGTCCCTAGCCGATTTGAAGTTATAATTCGGCGGATAGACTTAACTTCTTATGATTTGGCGTTTTAGGATCTTTGGTCCCTAGCCGATTTGAAGTTATAATTAGGTGGATAGCCTTAACTTCATATGATTTGGCTTCTCGGGATCTTTGGTCCCTAGCCGATTTGAAGTTATAATTGGGCGGATAGCCTTAACTTCATATGATTTGGCGTTTCAGGATCTTTGGTCCCTAGCCGATTTGAAGTTATAATTGGGCGAATAGCCTTAACTTCATGAGGTGGCTTTAATGCCTCTTTGTGCCGTGCTATTAAGCGGACGGATCTGTAATTGGTGAAGAGAAAACCCATTTTGATGATGATTTGACCCCCAGAGAATTCCAAAAATAAGAAGGCTCGTCCCGCCATTTTTGTAGGGAGAGTTCCAAAAATATGATAGCTCGACCCGCCATATCCGGTAGGGTGAGTTCCAAAAATAAGATAGGTCGTAACTCGGAGAGCTTGAGAGCTTGAGAGCTTGTAACTCGGGGAGCTTGAGAGCTCGTAACTCGGGGAGCTTGAGAGCTCGTAATTCGTGGAGCTTGAGAGCTCGTTTTGGGGTGCTCGTTTCGGCGGCTCCATTTTATACCTGGTGAATCTGTGGTGAACATGGTGGTCATGACAGAGACTTTTACTTTTCTGATCGTAACTTTAACTCGTGGCCACTCTTTAGCCTCTGATTGTATATTTACTTTGTTTTTTAGCAATGACCTTTCCAAGTGCTTTTGAGTTTGCATCTTTATTTTTGCTCGAAATGTTCCCATCTTCCGAGTCCGTAGTTTGGGTCCGCTAGCCGGTATATACGGGCATACGACCCCCTTGTTTTTGGAAAGGTCGAGGACGTTAAAGCATCGAACTTGCTAAAAATAATTGAACTGAAAGTCTTACTTGTTTCGGTTGAGCTCGATGACTGAATCGAAAAATCCGATGTGTGGCCCCTTTGTCTTTGGCGAGGTTGGGGACGCTGAATGTCGGGCTCGCTAAAAATAAATTGAGTTGTAAGATCGGACCTGTTTAACTTTGAATCGAAAAATTCCAATATCCGGCCCCATTGTTTCGAGTAAGATCGGAGCTATGCCGTAACAAGCTTGCTAGAAACAAATTCTAAACCAAAGTACTAGTTTGAAAAGGCCGATATGCGGCCCCCTATTTCAGACAAGATTGAGGGCATTTTGCGGCGAGCTTGTTTGAAATAGACGTCGATATCAAAAACTCGGTGCCAGTTTTGAAAATTCAATACACGGCCCCTTTGTTTTGGACAAGATTGAGATCGTGAGTAGCTTGTCTGAAACAAATGTTGAGGTCGATATCCGAGGCGATAACATTAGAAAGCTCGTAATAAGAGAGCTCGTTGATGGAGAGCTTATAATAAGAGAATCCGTACTTGGTGAGCTTGAGAGCTCATATTTGGCAGGAGATATCCCTTAATGTTATGTTTTCTCTGTCTTCATTTGACGTTCCGCCAATAGGAAGATAACATGTGGAGAGAGTTAGTCCGACCGTGTATCATTGTAAACGAGCTTCCATTTCCACAATCATATACCATAAGCTTTTCATTCTTTGATTAATAATATGCTCTTATTGGGGCTGCATTTTCATGCTTCATCTTTCTAATGGCCTCTAATTGGAGCTCGGAATCTCATTTCACAACTGTGGCTTCTGTCGAGCTCTTTACTGTTACAGTTACACCATTTGAAGCAAAACTTATTCCTGGGAACTAGACAATTTTGCAATCAGTGGTATTAACTTGCCCTTTTTTTCCTTTACAAGTACACAAAACATTGACTTCCCTATAAAAGCAGCCCACTTTTCTGATGTCTGATATTTCTTGCTTCGCAACATTTGTTTCAGAAGTGACTCTCTCGATTGTCGAATTAAAAATATGTTCCAAGAGTGCAACAGATGTCATACACAACTGTGATTCTATTAGCTCAAAAACATAGTGCTCAACAGCTTCTTGGCTGTGCTCTGGTCGATGCTGGCTGCCTGAATATCCGGCGAGCTAATGTTGGGAGAGCTTCAGAGCTCGTATATGGCGAGCCCATATCTGTCGAGCTCATATTGGGCGAGCTCATACTTTAAACGGCATGGATGGATCAAAACTCCAACCGCATAGTAAGACACCAGAGATACCAACTAGATGAACAGATATAAAAAGGAACCCCTTCGGAGCATAAATTGCTTTTGGGTTCACAACCAGACTGAAATTACCTTCCATGCCTGCATCGTGAATCTTGTTGATCGTCATTGGAAATGTAAACAAACAAAGATATCTTCATTAATATTTCAGGCCTCCGAATCAGGAGTTGACATTGTTTATCGGCCAACATGAAGAGAAAAATCCAGAGGACCTTGTGTAACATCAACGTCTTTGGAAAAGAACAAGCCGACAACAAAGTTGCTGGTTCAATATTCAGAATATTGTTCATTTTTTTATCAAAGGAAAGCCAATCATAAAATAGGGCAAGCTTTACATTTGGTTCTACATACTTCTTCTTGCAACACTTTAGTAGCCAGCCAATCATGGCCCATCTTGGGATAATTTCTGATTGAATGATACTATCATTTGACGGATGATGTGCACAACATATGGAGTGTCGAAAAAGTTAAAATTTCCGTTGTGGCTCTCTTGTTCTAGACGAGGTTGACGTCGTATAATATAGCAGGTGTCGAGGTTGGTACTCATAACGACAATATTTGAACGTAGATGTGTAAGGTAATTCCTAAAATAAACGTGATAATCATGAAAACTAGACTTTAATTAGCCCCGTTCCGCTTCAGTGGGCGGATTGGGCACTTGTACAAATCAAAAGCATAATTGTTAATGTTGATTCAACTAGAAACAATGCTAATGAAGAGTATAAAAGATAGCTCTATCCTTCACTTATAGTGAGGTGAGTTTCCAAAAATGACGCATCGCAGTCACTCAAATTACGGGAAAGAGAATTAATTCCAATAAGAGCCCGTACCTGAAGAGCTTGAGAGCTTGTATTTGGCGAGCTTGAGAGCTCGTATTTGGCGAGCCTATGTCTAGCGGCCTCATACCTGACAGCCTTATGTCTGGCAGCCTCCTATCTAGCGAACCCATACTCCTCGAAAAGAATAGATCATATATGGCTTGGCTTTCAAAAGATCAACTTGCCTCTTCAATGGAACCATCTTGTCGGCTCTACGACTTGATTTGAAGGGAAAGTGAGGATTAATCCTGCGTCGCCACCAAGTTGAGGATGCTAAAACTCTCGAGAAAGTTGACTACTTTGCTGAAAAGAAAGACTCCAAATGCTTGTCTTCTTTGTAGTACTACTGAATATACATTTATATATAAAGAAGAATTGTGAAAACCCCAGCTCGTTTTGACTTCAAAATCATTCAAGTTTCGGGTCTGACAGTAAAGATGCTGACCAATTCCTCAAATTAATACTCTTTATTCACGGTATTGAGGGACCCATCAAATTTCTACACCAACCTTCAATTTGTCGTTTGCTCTGCTAAATCGACTCTTCCAATTCAAAATTCATAGAATAAAATTCCTCTTTTTGGTTCATCTCGAGTAAGCACTCGGTGACATCCCGGAGGAAGTCAACGGAGAGGGCTCCGACATGGAGGTCAAAAGCAACGGAGCTAATAGCTTTGCTAGCTCGTCTCTGGAGGTGGGCATCGAAAGATTGAAGTTGTGGATCCGACTAGCGTGCAGCTTCATTGGAGCTCAAATCGGTTGCACCAGATGATGAATATTCGGCCATTTTTTGATAAATTGACTGTTTATTCTTCCTGTAAGATATATTTCATGTGTGTATTTCCTTTGTCAGTATTTGCATATATATATACGGGCGGTGGGCTAGAAGGACAAAATAAGATTGGAAATGATAGAATAGGACAAAAAAAATAATATTTGGTTGGTATGAAAAAAAAAAAAAGAGATGACAAAAATACCCTTAATGATAATATTTTTTTTTTTTTTTTTCACATCGTCTTTGGTGTTCATTACGCATTGTTGGTATTCATTTATGAAGCATTAAATTATGTACATTATGTTTGAGGTGTTTCCATTGCTTTATATACCCTCTTGGGAAAGGAACCCTAATAGTGATTTTGTGTCAGACTTTAAGATCGTCGTGCACATTCATAGAAAAAATGCCAAAACGTTACTCTTTCTATACCCTACTTGGAAAGGAGAACCCTAATAGTGATTTGCAGACTAAGATCGTGATATTCATACAAAATGTAGTAACATTACAAAATGTACGTAGTAACATTACAAAAATGCATTGATAATTCCTCAAAACAAACAATTGATAATTCTTCAACAACAATTTTAAAGAACAAAAATAAAGACAAGAGGATTCATACAACAACAATTGATCAAAACCGAAATGCAAAGAAAACCTAACAATCCATTTACAGTTTAACAATCCCCAATGTAGTAACTTTTCGTGAACATGTAGTAACTTTCGTAACATCATGTCTAAAGCACATTACAGACATGTAGTAACTTTTTCGCAGACACGCTACACAAGAAGACCAAAACGCCCAATGTAACTTTCCATGGCAAGCCACCAAAAGACCAAAACGCAGCCATTGAACCAGGGACAAGAAGCCTCGCCACACGCCGGAGACCAAAAAAACAGAGATAATAACCACCGGCGGCGACATCATGGAAATCAGCGGCGAAAAAGCCGAATCCATGGAAATCAGCGGAACCAAATCGCCAGAAAAAACAGAGAAAAAACAGAGAGGAGCCAAATCGCCGGAGACCAAATCAGCGGAGCCAAATCGCCGGAGACAAGTTTCCTGCTTTTTTTTCCTCGAATTAAGCAAGAGAGGTTTTTCCTGCTTTTTTTCCTCTGCGTTTGAATCCGGAGAGTTTGAATCCTCGAATTAAGCCTCCATCATCGAATTAACCTCCTGCGCTTGAATTAAGCCTCCATCATCGAAAAAATGCACATTCTATTTGGCGTTTTTTTTTTTCGTTTTTTTTTTCCTCTGCGTTTTTTTACAAGAGCATCGAATGAAGGAGATATGGGGATGATTTTGGAGAATCGTAAGGATTCTTCATTGAATGAGGCATGAATGAAGAAGCAACGGCTAGGGGTTTTTCAATTTGCAGAGAAGAGAAGAGGATTGAGGCTAGGGTTTTCTACATTTTGGGATAATGGAGGCTAGTTATAATTATAAAGGGTATTTTTGGATATACATTATTTTTTGTCCTTCACAACCATTGCATTCTTTTCTTGTCCTTTTTACATAAATAAGATGTAAACTTGTCCTTTATGACCTTTTCCTATATATACAATTGATGGTACCTAATGACTAGCTATAATCAAGGCTACAATCAGGGAATTGGCTAGCTACGTAATAACTATAGAATATTACAATTATTGCAATTATTATAAAATATTTTATGTCTAACACTCTCCCGCAGTCGAAGCGGGAGGTTCACGAACACTGAGACTGGAGAGGAAGTCATCAAAAAGAACTCGAGGAAACCCTTTGGTGAAGATGTCAGCAATTTGATGGTGAGATGGAACGTGAAGAATGCGGACTTGACCACGAGCAACTTGTTCTCGAACAAAGTGAATATCCATTTCAATATGTTTAGTGCGTTGATGTTGGACGGGGTTACCGGAGAGATAGACCGCACTTACATTGTCACAGTAAACCAAGGTAGCTTTGTGAATAGGACAATAAAGCTCCAAAAGTAAATTGCGGAGCCAACAGGATTCAGAAAACACATTAGCAACCCCTCTATATTCGGCTTCAGCACTAGATCACGACAAGGTGGGTTGTCGCTTAGCGGACCATGATATGAGATTGTCACCAAGGAAAACACAATAGCCGGAGGTGGAGCGGCGAGTGTCAGGGCAGCCACCCCAATCGGCATCAGTGTATGCCAACAGTCTTGAAAGCGAGGACGGATATAAATGCAAGCCAAAATGAAGAGTGCCCTTGAGATAACGGAGAATGCGCTTGAGAGCATGCATGTGAGAATCTTTTGGATCATGCATATGAAGACAGATTTGTTGCACAGCATAAGAAATATCCGGGTGAGTGAATGTAAGATATTGTAAGGCCCCCTCTAAGCTGAGGTAAAAAGTAGGATCCGCATATGGTGAGCCCGAGGAAGAACCAAGCTTGGACTGGGTATCCACTGGGGTAAGGACAGGGTTGCAAGAGGTCATGCCAGCACGCTCAATAATTTCCTCGGCATGTTTGCGTTGTGAAATAAATAAACCGCTTGTATGTCGTTGACAGAAATACCCAAAAAATAACTGAGAGGGCCGAGATCTTTCAAAGCAAATTCGGAGGCCAGGAGGGACATGATGTAAGTGTGAAGACGAGTCGATGAAGTAGTAAGTATGATGTCGTCAACATATAATAATATATACGCCATGTCATTACTCTTGTGAAAGACAAAGAGTGAATGATCATATTTACTATGTGTAAAACCAATGGATGAGATGAAGTCAGCAAAACGTTGATACCAAGCTCATGGAGCATGTTTAAGCCCATACATAGATTTCTTCAGAAGACACACATAATCGGGATGAACAGGATCCCGAAAACCCATGGGTTGATGCATGTAAACGGTCTCATGCAGGTCACCATGCAAGAAAGCGTTCTTCACATCGAGATGATGAATGGTCCAATTCTTGGACAATGCAATACTCAGAACTGCCCGAAAGTGGCTGGTTTCACAACCGGGCTAAATTTCACGTCACAGTCCATGCCAACCTATTGAGACCTGCCATCACCTACAAGACGAGCTTTATAACGCTCAAACGAGCCATCAGAATTCTTTTTATGCCGGAAAACCCAGATAGATCGAATAATATTAGCATGAGCGGGACGGGGTACCAAATCCCACGTCTTATTTTTAATAAGAGCATTAAATTCATCTATCATGTTGGCTTTCCAATTCGCGTCGGACAAGGCAAGTTTCGGGTTGTGAGGAAGGGGAGAGGGGGAGACGGTGGTGGAGAGATTATATGGCTGTTTGGGCTTGAATATGCCGTGCATGGCTCGGGTGGCCATAGTGCGAGTTGTAGTGGGCTTCGGGCTTGCTGGTTGGGAGGGACGATTAGTTGGGAAAATGGGCTCAGGAGAGGTGGGCTGGAGCTGAGGGGAATGTGGATCAGAGGATGCGGGTTGGGGCGAATGGGAGGAAGCCTGTAGAGGATGCTAGGCCAGCTGAGGAGTTGGGCCTGGAGAGGAGGCCGAATCATTGCTGGGGCAATTTGGAGGAGAATTTTGGAGGTTGTGAAGAAAGAGGGGATGCATATTATTATGTAAAAAATCATACGACGTAGAGAAGGGTGGCGTCGTGGCAAACGGGAATTTGGTTTCATAAAAAATGACATGACGGGAGATAATAATTTTACGGCTGGATAAATCAAAGCACTTGTATCCTCGATGGTTGGGTGGGTAGCCTAAGAAAACACATGGAGTGGAATGCGATTGGAGCTTATTTATGGTGGTTTAAGGATGAAGAGGATAGCATAAGCACCCGAAGGTACGGAGGTGCGTGTATGATGGAAACCGATGGTAGAGAACTTGGGTGGGAGATTGAAATTGAAGAGTTTTATAAGGAATGATATTTAAGAGATATGTGGCCATTTGAAGAGCATGGTGCCAAAAAGTGGGGGGAAGGGAGGCGTTAGCGAGAAGCGTGCGAATCAAATTATTGATGGTTCGTATTTTGCGTTCGGCTTGGCCATTTTGAGGAGAAGTGTGGGGACAGGAGAACCGAAAAAGAATACCATGCAGTTGGCAAAATTGGTGGAACTGTGTATTATCGAATTCTCTTCCATTATCACATTGGAGGCTTTTTATAGTGGAGTGAAATTGAGTTTTAATGGTTGTACATAATGATGAAAACAGAGAAAATACTTGAAATTTATGGCCAATGGGAAATGTCCACAAAAAATCAGAGAAATCATCCAAAAAAAGAACATAATAA
This sequence comes from Gentiana macrophylla, assembly GCA_026214975.1. Taxonomy (NCBI): domain Eukaryota; kingdom Viridiplantae; phylum Streptophyta; class Magnoliopsida; order Gentianales; family Gentianaceae; genus Gentiana; species Gentiana macrophylla. The sequence goes on along the minus strand of CM047811.1, from coordinate 22,542,201 downwards.
CGATGACCAGCAGTGCTTAAAACAGGTGATGTTCATAAATCACTATGTATATCGAAAGGTAAAGCAGTACTGGAAACGGAAGAATAAAATGGTAATTTGACTTGTTTCCCAAGAATACAAGACTCACAGACCGTAGAGTTCGATAAAAGAGAACAAGTAATAAATTTATTTTGCTGAAGAGAGCGTAAAATAGAAGTGCATGGGTGTTCCAGTCAATTGTGCCATACCATGGGAGTGAGTGTGACAAAGCGGAGGGAGACGTTGGGCTGGGGTGTTAGGTGCAGTGCCCGAAAGACAATTTGTGTAATTGTTTTTAATGATGAATGACAGAATTTATCTCACCTTATTACTTGCTTTGTGCTTGTAAAGTAATACATCTTGCAAACCCTAAGTATATCTCAGATGTAACCACTTAACTCGGTGTATGGATTACACGTGAGGATTGAGTTAGTGGTGATATACTTAAATCGTTAGTCCGTGGTGAACTTAATCGAGTTTAGGGTCTCTTGATTAAAACACCAATAATGCGCCCTAACACCTTAGGGTGTGATAGTCTTATCCGGATTTGTCGGTAGAGAGGTACCTACGTGGGGCATTTATATATGATGGCATTCATATAAATTTGGACCGATTTAATCTCGAATTTCTTGGTATAATTCCGTAATCGAGGAATCTTATTAAATCATTAGATGATCATATATGGATCAACCTTAATCTGAGGTGATCACAGGATGTCGCTTGTCCCGGGTAGTGTTTGATGTGTTAGTTACGGTTCACTTTAATATGTGTTCCAAGCCACTTCTCATTGGCACTATCTCCGGATGAGTGAGTAGTTCGATTTTCACAGACATGGAATCCATTCCTTCCTACGGGAAGTAGATAGACACGATCCCTTATTTGTTAGCCCTAAGAAAGTGATCGATCCCGGAGTTTCGCATTTGACTAATTAGCTACTAGTCGATATGCATACTAATTGATCATCGAGGGGTTGATGGTAAATAAGGATAAGATATTCGAGTTGGGTTCACGGAGACTTCCCACTCGTAATGGATAGTCTATGGAGGGTTAATCCGTATGTAGTGATTATATCAATGGACGCTTATTTACTCTACATGGGTTGAGTATAAGTATACATCTATAATCGGTGAGAGTTCGGCCGGGTTTATGGTGGCGTAATCCCGAATTAATAATTAATGTGCTTATTTCATTCGATGAATAATTAATTATTGGAGCTAATGGTTATAGGTCCATGGTCCCCGATGTGGCTTCGTAATTGGATTGATAATCTTGTTATTTGGGCCTCATTGATAATTAATTGTTTTGGGCTAATTAATTGATGTGCATGGATATTATTTAGTTGGGCTAAATAATATAATACACATAAAAGACATTTTATGTGGGCTAAAACCCTAGCTAATGTGGCGCCATTTCTCCTTGTAATTATCACAAGAATTAATTTTTGTGATGTGGAAAATAAAAGATATTCTTGTTACATGATTGGTTGGATGACTTGTTATTTAATTTCCTATTGGTCAATACATGTCACAATTAGTCATTAAGGAAAATATTCTTTTATTTTGTTTAATTAATTAATTATTTAATTAATTAATACTGAGATTAGGATTTACTCTCCTATAAAAGGAGAGTTATTCCAAGGTTTTTGGACATGGAAAATTCGACCACACACATTAAAAAGAGAGGAAAAATTAGTTTTCTCATCTAGGGTTTTTTAGTAGAAGAAAAACTTTGAGTTTTTCTTGGTGTTGCATATCAAGGAGGCTCGTTTATCAAGAAGCGTGTCCACCAACCGCCGTTTTGAGAACACATCGGAAGATCAAGGCTTCTCTTCCCGTTATTGGTAACATGACCTTAAACCCCCAGTAGTAGTAGTTTAAGTCCTTTAATTATGTGTTTTGGTATATAAATCGTGATCCATCATTTGTGGCGTAGATCTAACTCGTTTAGATCTAAGAACCTGCATCCTTCATGTGGTATCAGAGCTAGGTTCCACGATTTATATAGTCATAATCGTAATTAAACGACTTAAAGGAGTGGAATTGCATGTAGGTGATATTTTACTTATTATTATGCATTAATAATTTTTAAACTGCTATGGTTGAAGAGATGGATTGGGGTTGGCACCGTTTTCCCGTTAGATCTATTGTAAACTCATATAAATGATGAAAATTCGTTCATATGAGTATAGGAAATTATGTAATTTATTTATTATTGCAAGTTTAATTTCCTGTAAATAGATCTGTTTAGTATCTGTATAGTGTTTTCGTTTTTTCCGTTGTTTGAGCCGTTAAAACGAAGATCCCTCTGGTCAGAATCGATATTGGAAGTTGATGAACAATCCCACAAAATTTGGCATCGATCAGAGTCCGTTTGGATGTCCGTTCATTGATGAGAAGAGGCAGCTGTAACAGAAAAACGCAGGATTCACAGAAACCCTAACTGTGACTTCGTCGATTTTTTGGAAAGTATTGGACCGTTGAAACAAATATCCGACCGGTCAGATCGATAATCATGGAGTTTTGGGCGTGAGATAAAATTTTCAAGACGATCGGGATTCATCTTCATCCCCGATCGGCCTCAGGAAGTATATGATGCGCTGCTGTAAGAGTCTGTTTCAGCAGCAAGTTGGGCGGCTCACTGAGGAAGATTGACAAGTCAAAGCTCCGATCCGACCGTCCATCTTGAAGTCCGAAGAATGAAGATCAGATCTGGAAAGTTTCGTCCTGATCCAAGTTCGTTTGATATGCCGATCGTCGAAGATTCTTAACAGCTGCAGATTAGGGTTTTAATTTATTTTCGAATAGATTAGATACGGGGGTGCCAACGGTCCATCTCGGTGTTTATTTTCCGCACTAGTATACATGTGTAGATTGTATGAGTAGAACCGGAAAATTGCCATGACATGCATCATATCATGAATTCCACTCCATATGCATACATGTAGAAATTAATTCGAGGAATTAGTTAGACATGTATAAAACACACGATTAGTTTTAATTAATTGTTTGATATTAATTAGAAACTAATTAGGGTAAAACCGAGGAACACGGGTTTTTCAATCGTCGAGGTTGGGTGATGGATTCTCGGTGAATCCCACTGCAAAAGCATAAGGAGTAAAATCCCGAAACCTCGTGGTTAAGGTGTTGGATTCTCGGTGAATTCCACCTTACCTAAGACGAGATTACGTTTTTGTTCCGTAGTGTCTACGTGAATGTTTGATGTTTAAGGATTGGATAATCACGGGCAAACAGGTTCGAAAGTGGTTTAACCACGGTTGGGTGGTCAACAGTAGCTACGGCTCAATCGACTTCACCCTTCAAGTGTGGCGTTTGCACGGGGGTCTGGCAATACTGAGCAATCCGAAGAGCCACTACGGCTCAACGGAGCTCTCCTAGCCTTGACCCGTCCGACGGCCACATATGTTCTAACGAATAGGTCGGGTGGGCTAGCCCATATAACCGACAACATTCGGGCCTATGATTTATTGTTCCTTAATGTAACATCAAGTCCAAAAACGTGATCAGTAAACCCACCACTTTTTCAAAATATTGAGTGGGAGCGGGAGAGGCGACAGCCGACCCCACGGCCTCTACTGTTGACACAAGCGACGTGAGAGAATGGTGACGCCTCGTGCCGGCTTTGATTTCGGCCCCCTAAGGAAGGCCTTCACCGCTATCAAAATTCAAGGCTTGGTCTCCGAAAGGATAGGATTTTGGGTACTCGCTGAGTCACTGACCGACCCTAAGGCGGCACATTCGGGGTCTATCTAAAGATCTGAAACAGTAGGTCACACTCATAAAGGGTATTTTGGTAATACCTTGGCTGAAAAAGGAAAGGTGATTGACGATCACAAATGAGATGTTCGATTCTCAAGTTGATCTTCAATATTAACCGAAACCTCTTTGACCTACCCTAAGGCGGCACTGAGGCATTAAATTAAATCCTTGGAACGGTAGGATAGACTATAAGTACTTAGTTTATGTTCCTAAAATATATTAGTAGTGTATGTTCGGATTTATTCTGTCAATTTTGTTTACAACTATTATACATATCTCTCTATGGTACTAGATCGCTAGTGTAAAATTGACTAGTAATAACCGTTAAAAAGTGGTAAGTAACTAGAACGTTGTATTTATTAATCTAACATGCCATTAATTTTTGGAAGGATATTTCTCTTGAGCCTTCAAAACATAAGTGACGTAAATAGGTATGTCATCGCTTGTCACTCGTGTGAACGAGAGACAACCGTAGTTAGTTTGAAAGATGATTGGGACGATAAATTCTTCTAGTGAATTTTAATTGTGTAGTGTCTCTGACGAGAAATTTTCTAATAGAATAATTGGAGAATCATAAATTAAAGTGTCGCTAGTTAGACGGTATTTGGAACCGATAAACTAGTGGGAGCTTTTATCCTATGTTTTTCTAATTTATTAGAAAATTAGTCCCACTGGTAACACTTTCATTAGACATCCCACAGTTCACGAGTAGTGTCTACTCTAAAGAACTGCTAGTTCAAGACTGTTTCCTTTTAAGGAAAGTTAACAATGGGAAAGAATGTCTATAAGTGTTAATCATCTTAACTAAAGTTTTAAGGCTAAACCGAAATATTAATTAAAGAAAGTATAGGATAAGGAAAGTGATTTGGATCACTAACCAATGAATCTTAGCGACTTTCATAACCGAGTAACTTGACTCGATAGCTTAGTTCTTTGGAAGAACAAGGAAGCTGTGCATTAATGATTAATAGAGTAACAACGGGCAGTAATTTCAGCTAGAATAGTGGGAGTGATATAAGGAAATGAATTTCGGATTCTATCATTGAATATCACAGAAAAATTTATTTTTCTGTTTACAGATTCGTTGGACCAAATGGATTCACTTTCATCTCGATACTACAGTTGCCTCATAGAAAGTGAATATGACATTTGTAGTACGAATCTGAGACTCGGACCTTTGTTTGATAAAGTCAGAACCACTAAGAAATGCTGAAAAGGTATATGTAACACGTCTTAAACTATTAAAGGTAAAAGGTTTCCGTATTAAGATAAGCGACCTTTCAATATCTATTAATTAGTGCATATATCCTAGAGATAAGACCGACGACGGCTAAGGGTGATTTCTATCTCGAGTCCCCAGAACACTATCTCAAAGGAACAATGACTAAGTTTCCTTTCAATCGGGAAAGGGTAATAGATTTGAAGGGGTAACATAGCTTGTTCACCATGACCTTCGGGGTCTAGTGAGAGATACAAACTAGCGGGAGATTTTGAGTGGTGACATTTTGTCTGATAACTACTCGAAACACGGTTTAGTTTATCGAAAGAATACGAGGAGGAGTCTCTGATTTCAGCAGAGAATAGAGTATTCCATGCTCAGAAATAGGCTATCGCATAGTCTTGGGACTGATGCTCGGCCTGCCTCTTAGTGGAATGTTTCTCACTAAGGAAGAAACCGTAGACGTGCCTGATATAGTTATTAATGTGCTACAATACACTGTTAAACTCGATTAAGATAATTGGTTGCAAAATAACGGTTAACATTATTATGTAAACCGAGAAGTCTACCTAGAAGATGCCAGTGAATTTATGGATAATGAGTGAATTCGGTTCACACCACTTCCATAAATGTAGGCATTTAGCATTTAATGCTTGAAGGTAGGATTGGAGATTTTGCGCATACGTTCGATTGTGATTGTTCGTGAAATATCTTAATGAGGCGAGTGAAGGTTGATTATAAGATTCTTGAGATCGTAAAGTGACGGTTGAACTGTCACAAGCCTTCGATAGAATCTATAAGTAACAACCTTAAACCTTGGAGTACGGTTACCCAAAGGTAGTTACTATCGATTTAATCGGACCACGCCCAACATCGGTTGTTGGTGATTACACCGATAAATACTACTAAATCAGGATGTCAATCCACCACGCAGTGGGAGTATGGTTTAACCATTGACCCATTGTGGTTTTGTGGACTTTACGGTCTCATTGGGGTGATTGATAACCTATGGCTCTTAGTGGGTGTATAGGATTACGATCATAGAGGTTGGTTTGACAAACCTTAACCTCGTAAATGGAGTTTTTGTACTCCGTTTTGTTGATCTATTGTAGAACCACACTGAGTGTCTCAGGCCCAGTAGGAGCAATTGGGTCTACAGAGAAAAGAGTCGAATGAATAGGAAAGTTTAAACTTTCAGCGCAAAGTTGAGTGGTATAGGGGTGATTCCCTGACAAGTAGAGAGTTAACCAGACCTTGAACTCTCTCACCACTCGATCTTGCTAGATTTCGTTAAAGCGAGAAAATAGGGGTGATTCCACGAGACTTTCTTGTCGATCAACGGAATCTGAATTCATTCGTAATGAAGGGTTTTAGTGAGAATGAATAACGGATTCGTTACAAAGCGTAAGATAGGGGTGATTCCCTAATACCTTTTTGCGAGACTAACGATATCTTAATTTATTGAAAGAACCATTGGTAGGAAGCCTGCCATGGCTTATATCCTTTGTGGATTTAAGAGAACCTCTCGGTCATTTAAAAGTCACATGTTTTAAAATATGTGGACTTTACAAGAATATTGATAAGTCTTTCGTAGACTGGATATCAATATTGGTAAACTAATGGTATTAGTGTTCATGAATGATAACACTGAAACAGTTGGAAACAGCATGAGTGTGTTATCTGAAGTCAGAAACTGACACGCCAAGATTCTCTAGATGAGAGAGTGGACTATATTCTAAGAATTTAATTCAGTCAAATTCACGAGAATGAGTCATTGGCGATCCCATCCATCTTATTGAATAAGATGATCTTGCATATACGGATGCAACATTCAGCGAGAGTGGTCCTACCCTACCTCTCAGGAATGATTCTCCAAATCTTCGGATAAAGAGAAAAAGGGATAGAGTCTCTCTTGGATAACGGCAAGTCAGGTTATCACAAGTCAATAGTAGTCGAATCTCGGATTCGTGCATTGAAAAGCATTTTAGTACGTCCTCAAGTATCTTTGAAGAACGAGGAATAATATGCTTGTATATTCAGGTGCAAACTTGAATATGGTTGACTACACTGATTCTGACTTGTAGTCAGATTAAGGATGATCATTAAGTTGATCTCGGGCTCAGTGTTTACTCATAGTGCTTAGAATTTCCTTTTTGGTCTGGGAGTAATTCCAGGTCTGATAAGCCGATATCACTTCATTGTGAAAACAGTGAAGAGATAGCTTAGAAGGATCTTCTCGGTCACAAGAAGTCAAAAGCATATTGAGAGAGAGTACCGCCTGATTGGAAGGACCGACAACGTTTCAATCCTAAAGATCGTCTCGAGTCGACAACCTAACTAATCAGTGTACCAAGTCAAGTGCTTGGAGGGTACGGCATTGATGGATTTGTCTCATCTGCTTTTAGAGCAAGTGGGAGAGTGTTGTGAATAAGATGAGAGAGGGTGTGCTCTAAAAACAATCGTTGCTTGTCATTTCGTGCAAGTGGGAGATTGTTAGGTGCAGTGCCCGAAAGACAATTTGTGTAATTGTTTTTAATGATGAATGACAGAATTTATCTCACCTTATTACTTGCTTTGTGCTTGTAAAGTAATACATCTTTGCAAACCCTAAGTATATCTCAGTATGTAACCACTTAACTCGGTGTATGGATTACACGTGAGGATTGAGTTAGTGGTGATATACTTAAATCTGTTAGTCCGTGGTGAACTTAATCGAGTTTAGGGTCTCTTGATTAAAACACCAATAATGCGCCTGAACACCTTAGGGTGTGATAGTCTTATCCGGACTGTCGGTAGAGGTATTTACTACGTGGGGCATTTATATATGATGGCATTCATATAGAAATTTGGACCGATTTAATCTGAATTTCTTGGTATAATTCCGTAATCGAGGAATCTTATTAAATCATTAGATGATCATATATGGATCAACCTTAATCCTGAGGTGATCACATGATGCTGCTTGTCCCGGGGTAGTGTTTGATGTGTTAGTTACGGTTCACTTTAATATGTGTTCCAAGCCACTTCTCATTGGCACTATCTCCAGATGAGTGAGTAGTTCTGATTTTCACAGACATGGAATCCATTCCTTCCTACGGGAAGTAGATAGACAGTCCCCTTATTTGTTAGCCCTAAGAAAGTGATCGATCCCGGGAGTTTCGCATTTGACTAATTAGCTACTAGTCAGATATGCATACTAATTGATCATCAGGGGGTTGATGGTAAATAAGGATAAGATATTCTGAGTTGGGTTCACGGAGACTTCCCACTCAGAATGGATAGTCTATGGAGGGTTAATCCGTATGTAGTGATTATATCAATGGACGCTTATTTACTCTATGGGTTGAGTATAAGTATACATCTATAATCGGTAGAGTTCAGTTTCGGGTTTATGGTGGCGTAATCCCGGAATTAATAATTAATGTGCTTATTACATTCGATGAATAATTAATTATTGGAGCTACGGTTATAGTCCATGGTCCCCGATGTGGCTTCGTAATTCGGATGATAATCTTGTTATTTGGGCCTCAGTGATAATTAATTGGCTGGGCTAATTAATTGATGTGCATGAATATTATTTAGTTGGGCTAAATAATATAATACACATAAAAGACATTTTATGTGGGCTAAAACCCTAGCTAATGTGGCGCCATTTCTCCTTGTAATTATCACAAGAATTAATTTTTGTGATGTGGAAAATAAAAGATATTCTTGTTACATGATTGGTTGGATGACTTGTTATTTAATTTCCTATTGGTCAATACATGTCACAATTAGTCATTAAGGAAAATATTCTTTTATTTTGTTTAATTAATTATTTATTTAATTAATTAATACTTGAGGTTAAGGATTTACTCTCTATAAAAGGAGAGTTATTCCAAGGTTTTTTGGACATGGAAAATTCGACCACACACATTAAAAAGAGAGGAAAAATTAGTTTTCTCATCTAGGGTTTTTTAGTAGAAGAAAAACTTTGAGTTTTTCTTGGTGTTGCATATCAAGGAGGCTCGTTTATCAAGAAGCGTGTCCACCAACCGCCGTTTGGAGAACACATCGGAAGATCAAGGCTTCTCTTCCCGTTATTGGTAACATGACCTTAAACCCCCTTGTAGTAGTTTAAGTCCTTTAATTATGTGTTTTGGTATATAAATCGTGATCCATCCGCTGCGCGTAGATCTAACTCGTTTAGATCTAAGAACCTGCATCCTTCATGGGGTTGGGGCGGAGTGGATAAAGGTCACCAGTGCTATTACATCTCATAAGAGGCGTCCCTGTCAGAATATCCTTCACAGAAAAACCAAAAGGGTCAAATTCAACAGATACGTTATTGTCAATGGTGAAACGTCGCACAGAAATTAAATTTTTGATAAGTTTGGGAGCGTGGAGGACATTGCATAAATGTAATGGTGGATGGGGTGGGAAAAGGCATGCGTGTCCAAAACCGTTAATAGGAATACGATGACCACTACCGACAATAATGTTATGATTTAATTTACTCGAATTGAAATAAGAGGAGGGTGTACCGTTGGATGACGTCATATGAGAAGTGGCCCCGGTATCGAGATACCAATTTTCGTCCGGGGTGTGGAGCGACATGGTGTGCATTGCCGCGTCGATGTCCGTAAGCATGGGCTGCTGGGAAGGGGACGGTCTTTGAGCATTGAAAGCCTGCTGAGGACGACTGCCCAAGATGCCAGGCTGCTGAGAGGGGGGCCTGGCCCATGCTTCTATTGGATATGGACAGGGAGGTGCAGCCCAAGGTGGATATGAGGCTTGCCATGCAGCCCAAGGTGAGGATGAACTCCAAGGGCGTTGCTGGGGCGACTGAGTTGGACCGCCAACTTGCTGCTACTGTGTATTATTCCGACCGCCACCACGGCCCCTGCCGGAATTTCTGCCACCGCCATGGCCGGAATTTTGACCACCACGCCTCTGACCAGAATTCTGACCCGAATTCTGACCACCACGCGAAGTCGGACCAGAATTACCTCCATTGGAATGACCACCGTGAGTGAGGAGGGCTGATTCGGTGGTGTGTTGCGAAGAAGTGCGTTTTCCTTTACGAGTTTCTTCAAGTATGAGCTTGGAGCGAGCCTCATAAAATGGAGGGAGAGGATCAATTTGACTGAGAATGGTGGCAATACCATCATAGTTTTCGTTAAGACCGGTGATCAATTGTAGGACAAGGCAATGATTTGATACCGGTGCACCAACATTCGAAAGCTGATCAGCAAGCGTTTTTAGTTCCTGACAGTATGCATAGATATTTGGAAAATCATCCAATTAGACATTCCCATATTGATTTTCCAAGTATAATGCTCTTTGATTTTTATTGTCCCGAAATATGCTTTCCAAACGCTCCCAAGTTTTCTGTGTTGTAGCATCCGGCTCAATAATGGTCTCCAAGAGGTCGTTGGAGATCGTTCCATAGATCCATTATAGAACAATGGCATCTGACCTGGACCAAAGTTCGGCATCGATAGCAGTAGATTTTTCAGCATTCTTACCGGAAGGTTTAGGTGGGATGATATGATCAAGCACCTGATGAACCCGGCATTGAATATTGAATAGTTCGGCCCAAGAATAGTACTGGACCTTTTCCATATGAAGGGTGATGGGAATGATAGTTTTGATGTTGGTAACGGCAAGTGCGGGATGAAATTTGGTACCATCAGCCATTGAAGCTTAATGTTTGGTTGATGAAGGAGAGGGGCGCAGGAAATTCAGAGGAAGAAGGAGGAGAAAAAAAAAAGAATCAATTAAGGAAGGGGCTCTGATACCATGTAAGAAATATTTCCTGTGTGTATTTCATTTGTCAGTATTTGCATATATACAATTGATGGTACCTAATGACTAGCTATAATCAAGGCTACAATCAGGGAATTGGCTAGCTACGTAATAACTACAGAGTATTACAATTATTGCAATTATTACAAAATATTTTATGTCTAACACTTCCAGCAACTTCAAGCTGCTGCAGAACTTTTCCTCTATTTGCAAGAGTAGCCCAACAAACAAAATTAGCATCGAGAATCTGAACAACCGGCTCAGAGCACAGATTCTCCCTTCTTTCTTTCTTTTTGTCTTGTTAATTGCATTTTTCCTCCAGACCGCAACTCCCAACGAAGTTCACGTGTAAGTAGTCAGCAACTCAAGCAGCTTGCTTTGCAATTTCTCTTCGACCGCTAAGTTGTATGGTCGTCAATAATGAAAAGTTGCTTTCTTCCAACTCAAATAAATAAACGCTTCTTCTGCAGCTAACAAAACCCCCTCTTTTTTTGAGATTTGGTAGATCTAGACGTAGACATTGAAGATCTTGATGCAGATCTTTGAGATCAATATGTAGATCTTGTTGAGGACTTGAAGATTTAGATGAAGATCCAGTTGTGGACTTGGCCGGAAAACCAAAAAGGGGCAGTTTTGGACCGCCGGAAAACTTAGATCTAACCGGAGAAATGTGAAAATGTCGATTTCCCGGTAACGGAACCAACTGATGATGTCGAAAATATCATCTCACTCTAGCGGTGGTTTAGTGGTGGATATCTGGCGGTAAAATGTGTATGAAAGTGGTGGTGCACAGTGGTGCTATGGAATTCCAGCGGTGGTGCACGGTGGTGCTAGTAAAAATAGACAGAGTGGTAGAATTTGGCTTTAGCCTTAGATTTTATTGAATAATTGTGTCCCCCAAATGGGTTACATGATACCCTATTTATAGGGAAGCCACCGACTAAAGTTCGGTTTATTTACAAATAAAGACACATAGTGCAAATAGATATTTATTTATACTAGCGAGCTCGTAACGGAGCCAGGTGTAGTGGGCGAGGTCGTTGGCGGACCCGATAACCGAAGGGATTCGCGTGCCGGCCCCCTAATCTGTCTTGGTGCCGCGTGGGGCTAAGGGCTTGGAGCGGGTCCGAAGGCTCGCGATCCCAATTTGGCCTGCGAGTTCGCGGACAATAACTGCCGGTGGCCTCATCCGCTATTTTGGTGGCAGGACGGACCCGAATAAGGATCCACAGATCAGATTACGATTTAGGCATATCACTAGTGAATTCATATTCTCAGTGACTGAGGCTTGAAGTTTGAATAATCACTAGTATCAGCTAGTGATTGATTCAAACCGGCTTACTGGATTTTCTTAAGGAGGTCTGATTCTGGTACTGAGAGGTTGAAACCTTCAGATTCGTCTACTGTTCAGTAAGCTCTCTTTTGTTTTCAGTTTTTAGTAGTATAGTTGTTTGCTAAAGTGTTTACTGATAGAATAATAGAAAAAGATATTGTATTGCATTACTTTGATTGAATACAATAGTAGGCTATTTATACTAATAGTCATAATATGAACATAATAATAACCATAATGAGATTGATTACAATCAATTATTTTCCTAATTTTCTATATCTAGAATATTCTGTCATTGTCTCTAACACGCCCCCGCAATCACATGGTAGTGCAACGAACATGGTGATTGGCTCGCAATGAATGGCCTGAGTCCTGGGTGTCTACGACAACTCTGCATATCAATCAGCATCAACTTCTTCTCAACTTGATATTGCTTGAAGAAAAGTGGTGGGATAGACGAAAAAAAAAAAATACATGGAGGATATACCTAAAAAAACACGAGGAGGATTTACCCTTAAAAGACAATAAATTGAGGATGTACCTAAAATAAAAAACGATAGGGCAAATCAAGTGAGTGAAAAGTCGAACTGCCGATGAAACAATAAACAATTGAATTTGACCATGAGAAAGAAAGGGGCTTAGAAAAAGAAATTGATTGGGAGACCATCACCGTTAAACAAAATGAACTAGGTGTTGACGGGGTTGGATCGACAATAATAATGGAATTTTTTTTTATTGTTTTTATTTATTTATTTATTTATTTTGATATTAATATAATAATAACAATAATAATAGAATAGGGGTGGCGGGAGGGAGGGTGGACGGGAAAGAAAAGCCGGCGGCTGTTGGTGGTGCAATAGATTACCATGTCCGCGAATCTCATGCATATGCATGTGGATGTATAAATCTTGAAGAAAAAAAGAAAGGAAAAAAAAAAAGAGCAAAAAATAAAGCAAAGTAGAGATGAGGAAGTGGGACTTGTGAAATAAGAAAGCTAAGATAGTGGTAAAAGAAATTAAAGTCTTTGATTTTTAGAGGAGGGTTGTGAGATAGAAAAATGACCGGCGAAGAACAAGCAGAAAAAGAAATTCGAGAAGAAAAGAGAAGTAAAAGAGAAGTAAAATAAAAAAAAATTGGGAGGGGTGAGGGTTTGATCATATTGATGTCACAAACCCCCACCCAAACATTCTTTTTCATAAAGTTTACTCAGGATCGAAAAGACGTTAATCAGAAAACACGATACCATGATAGAATAATAGAAAAAGATATTGTATTGCATTATTTTGATTGAATATAATAGTAGGCTATTTATACTAATAGTCATAATGTGAACATAATAATAACCATAATGAGATTGATTACAATCAATTATTTTCCTAATTTTCTATATCTAGAATATTCTGTCATTATCTCTAACATTTACTAGTTAACTGAGTTATTTATTCTTTTTAGTTGTTAAACTTGCTCAATACTCAGCAGTTAATCTGCATTGCATTATTGGTTCAATTACACTACTGACTTTATATATAAGTGTGTAGTAGAGGACAAGAACCTTAATTCAAGTTCCAGGCTCTGTCAGCTATTGATCAAGGTTTTGTAATTAGTCATAAGTCTAAGTTTTGCTTCATACCTTCTTGTTATTTTGCTATGTATTCTCCGAAAATTTGGTTTTTTAGTATATGTATCTCATACTGAGATCAAATACTGACTTTCCCCTTTTGAAAAGTTTGTGATACTTGTTGAATCTCATATTGCATCAACATTGTTATCTGAAGAGTACACGTGAACACCAAGATCAAACGCTTACCGTTCTATTAAAATCAATTGGTGTTAGAAAAGGTGCTACTATATTTCCTTATATATTAAGAGTGCGGACAATCTCTCCCAAAACCGATTGGTGTTAGTAAAAGTGTTACTATATTTCTTTATACATTAAAAGTGCGGGCAATCTCTCCCAACACCCCCTCGGGTGTGGGCAATCTCTCCCAACACTTGCACAAAATAATTGGGTTCAACACGCTCCCTCAAGTGTGGGCAATCTCTCCCAACACTTGCACAAGGTTCAACACGTAGTATGGACAATCTCTCCCGACACTTGCACAATATAATTGGGGTTCAACACGCCTCCTCAATGCTCACACCAGGGTTCGATCTCATGACATATGGCTCTGATAACATGTTAAGATCAAGTGCTTACCATTCTACTAAAACCAATTGGTATTAGTAAATGTGCTACTATATTTCTTTATATATTAAGAGTGCGGGCAATCTCTCCCAACAAAGATTTGTCCATACTCTTAATGTATAAGGAAATATAGTAACTTGTTTACTAACACCCAATTGATTTTAGTAGCACGGTAAGCGCTTGATCTTAATTAACAGTACACGTGAACACCTTGTAATAAGGCTCTAGATATATATTTGTAATAGGTTGTTTAGACCTGTTCTGATTATTGTTTTTAATAGACTAAGTTTTAGTATCACCTTATAATAGTTTTTAGTAATTTAGTTTGTAATTAGAACATTTTGTAACTCATTTTTTCGGAATATTCGGTAATTGTATGTTTCAGAAGTGTAATTAAATCTTAATTTGTACATGAACTCTTTTGCTGTTAAATTGCTTTGTGCTTATTGAATAATCTTCCGCTATTTAATAAGTCAAAGGACTTGTGTTTAACTATGTCCCTTCGAAACATTTTCTTTATAAAATGCATGTGATTCGTTCAACCCTTCTTCTGAATCACATTACGCATCGATCCAACAAGATATAAGGATGTGACCATGCTAGCCATCAAATTTTTCACCATGTTCAAATAGACGACTGTTCTACCATGGTTTGACCGGAATTTAGCTATTCTAAGGAGCTTTCCTCCTGGACTCTCTTTACTCAGTTAGCGTTGCATGGTGACAAATCTGGAAGAAGGTAAAAGCTAATTGCCTTAGCTGTGACCGGAGCCATTAATGATTTGACACCACAGATAGATCTTCCGGCCTTCATTTTAACGCCAACTGATGATAACTTGATATGGCCACGGGGTTCTGATGTATGAGTTACTTCTCGAGGGTTTAGAGGCCCTAAGCCAATTTATCAAAACGGGGCATTTCGGAAAAAAAACAAACGATTCAATAATAGATGTAACGTGTTTAGACTTAATAAACTCATTGATAAAAACCAGGACCCTAAATTTCGATCATTTTTCAAAGGCCCTAAGTTGTGGCCTTGTTGGCCTATGCCCAAGGACGGCTCTGAAAACAGAGATGTGGTGTGTATGGAAGAGCTGAACAACCTTGAGTGGTTGCCTACACACTATCAGAGGGATCAAGTTGTCATAGTTCGTAGTTTGAGAGGGTGTGTCTGGTGTTGGATAATGGTTGTTGGTGTATATAGTCCTATTTCATGCAAGATGAGCAATATTGTAGCTGATTGAACCTTCCCAATTACATCATGATGAATATCCCTACAAATCTATCAGGGTATCACACAATAATCAATGGTTCTAGAGGCCTTGGAGCCGTCATCTCTTTGAGCCCTTTATTGAGGTCTCAAAGTAGAGACATTTGTACATGGTTAGCAAGATGTCGGAGGCTGGACATGTAGCTTAGCTTCGAGAGTTTCCCGGACCTCTAACGATGGCCACCCATGGCTTGAACCTTGTCCAAGTCCTCAGATGCATGTTAATAGGAAAGGCCAATGAGCCATCTGGAAGAAGCCTATCGTAGCTCGATCACCCTTCAAGATATAGCCCTCCAACAATTGTAGAAGGAGGCCTCGAGTCCATAGATTGCTATTTCCGGTCACCATAGTCCTCACTTCAAGGACTTTATGCAGTCGGCTCGAATTTCGAGACGAGCAGCACTCTTTATTTTGAATTTAGGATATTACACCTCTCAACAAGCTTACTATGCACAACGTGAGCTTACTTTATGATTGATAATTTACAGGAGGAATCATAGGATACCATCGCAGTCACAGGGGGCGGGGGGGTTCCGGATTCTTAAAAGGACACCCACCCATGTCTCAGATTTTCTATGTTGGGTTTCTAAACCAGCCATGGAATTTGCCAAGCCTTGAATAAAGGTAGTTGGATCCTCAGGTTATGTTATGCATCTGTACCTGTACCTGTACCTGTACATGTACATGTACCGTATTTTCGAGCATCCAACTACCTTTATTCTTTTAAATCAGTTTCTGACTATGGGGGATAGGCATTTAGTACAACATACAACATACAATTTACAATATTCGGTGGAATATAGCAACTATTAAGTACATCATAATATATATCCAAAAACAACAACCACCTGCAAAAAACATGTTTTTTTTTCCTCCTGCAACTATTATGTGCAGCCTAATATATATATCCGAATCGCTTTACAATGTCACAACAACCATTATGGTATACCTTCACATGACATGATCAATCTTATCCCTTTTTTGCGTTAAGTAGATAACGTAACATCTATCGATACTAGGCAAGACGATAACAGACTTTGGCATCAAACAAACCCGATCATGTGAAACATGTAGTCCATAATAGTCACCAACGACAAGCTAAGCATTATGATTTCTCCAATTAATTCATGGCTGATGCTGCTTGCTCAACATGTTTCCCAGTGGAGTCTCTGGAACAGGGATCAATTTTCCGACCATGTCCAAGGGCCAGCTGCAAGACAAAGGCATTTCATAAACGAAAAAGAAATAAAAAATTAATAACCCGAAAAGGAATTGAAAGAAAACAAATATCCATGTGAAAGTAATGATAAGAAAAGCAATACCTTATTATTCCAATGGCAAGTGAAACAATCCATAGTTTCCAGTCCAGCCTAACAGTTGAAGTGAATTTCCCAAGGAACTGGATGATGATTATCTAATAATGCATAGAAATAGCAAAAGTCAATAATAAAGGCAAGAATTCTGGAACATATCAGACGTACACGAACGAGGGAATAGCCTGAGGCTTGTTTTCTAACCTGCAATATAAATGTGCTCCCGACAATACCCATGAAGAGGGGATTCTTTGTCACACCACTAAACACGTTGCGCTCATCCGGTTTTCGAGCGTTGAACTCGTTGAATAGCTGCCGATTAAACTTGTCAGAAAACGTCTAAACTGTTCCTTCTATCTAAGGACCAGGTAAAAAATAACCGAGGAATTCAAAGGCACCGCACTTTACCCCCCTTTTAATACACAAAATGAATAATACTATGCAATGCGTTAAATGACTTTATGTAATGTAAACTTTTTGCTGAAGTCAGTTGTGTTTAATATGTAAATTACCTACCTCCCCAACAACTTGATTGTTGGGAGAGATGATAATTCAACATGTAATCAGAGCAGGAGGTCATGCGTTCAAACCACTCTGCCAGCATTGCCTTTCAAAATTTATTGTTTAGTGTTGGGCCTCTTTGTTGGCCTTTTTGTGCCCGTTATATGCCTTTGTGAGCACTATGTTGGCACAAGATCATTGTTTATAGGCTCACATTCGAGGGGGCATGTTGAAGTATGTTGTTTTTAATATGTATATTAAACGAAATAGCTTAAACTTTTAGCAGAGATGATAATTCAACACTTTTGCCAACGGTTTCTAGCAAAAATGGTAAAAAACTTACTTGGCAAAGGACAAACGCATTGAAGATTAGCGTATTCTTGACCATCGTAGCATGCCCACTATCATCATGCTCCAAGTTAAGAATACTCTTGCCGCCAAAATTCAAGACTAGGAGGACGACAACTTGATACAGAGCCTGGATTGTAAAAGTAACTGAAAAGTTTCAGCAAGAGTATGTAAATTACAGGTCTTTGTCTAGGCAAAAACAAATTAACAGCAAAAAAGACCTGGAGAGTCAAGTTCCTCCACATTATATTAGTTACGAGAGGTTCCCTGAAAAGGTTTGAATTAAAGGAAAAGAGATCAGAGTCGGTGATTTCAACATTAGGCAATGTGCACATAAATACACATCCTTTGGACAAACAATAAACTCAACAACAACAAAATAAAGAAAATACTTTGGTCAGGCAATTTATGAAAATCTGCGATGCACCACGCTGATGCCTAGCACAAATCCCTTCTCTTTTGGTGATCAGTATAGATGTACTATATTAGCACCACTAAACACACATTACAATCAAACTTGATGTAATCTTTAATTTAAAAGCCAAGAGCATTGATTTTTTGATATCTATGAGCGTATTTAGAATGTGTCGGTAATTCCTCATCAGATGGACAGTCACTCGGTTTCATATTATGCCCCTAACCACGTAAACCAGTGGAACTCTTTACATGATGAAAAAAATACCAATGCTTATGCTCTCACAACTGAAGACAGAAATACGGAAAACCATACTATGATGTATGAACATTCCATATTGCTACTATGTTGAACGATGGCAAACATATCATACAGGGAAAATATATTTGCAGTTATTGACCATGACAAGATCGGAACCAAGAAAAAAAAAAAAAACACGGAAAGCAATATAATACATTAGTCAAGTCCAACCTTCTACCAACTGGACATCT
This sequence comes from Gentiana macrophylla, assembly GCA_026214975.1. NCBI lineage: Eukaryota > Viridiplantae > Streptophyta > Magnoliopsida > Gentianales > Gentianaceae > Gentiana > Gentiana macrophylla. The sequence continues at coordinate 22,523,546 of CM047811.1, read as the reverse complement.
CTTCATTAGGTTGTCAGTTGGTGGTTCTGTAGCCAATGCCAAGGCTCCCAGTGTATCCATGATGAGATTCACCCAAAGCATCTGAACAGAGAAGAATAAATATATATAATAAAAAAAGCGGCTACATCATTTTTTGTTATTGTTTGTGTGTATTGAGAGGAGTGGAGTGGGGTGGGGAGGGGTGGGGATAAGCACTTTTAAGATCTTTCTTTTCATTTCAATTACTACTACTGCAAAAGAGAGAGACATGAAATATCCTAAAGCAGTGACAATTTTGCAGTCCTTAATTTGTAAATGTCAAAGCATAAGCAGGTTGTCCACATTACAATCACTAACAGCTTTTCATGAGCAAACCACCACATGGCTTCTAATTCCCCCAATGTTTTAAACATTCTCTTGATTCTCTATAAAGAATTATTTGGATGAGCAATACATCAGCTATGATTTAACAAATGATCGTCCTAGATAATCAACAATTGGGTACGTCATGACTTCCATTTTATTATGACTACTATAATATTCCACTAAATGCAGATGCCAGAATATCAAATATATTAAGTACAGACCTGCACTGTGTTTAAAGGAACATCTCCAGAGGATATTGCTGCTATAACATTGATTACAAGAGCAGCAATATTGACAGTGAGCTGGAACTGGATGAATTTCTGAATATTTGCATATACTGAACGGCCCCAGCGAACGACCTGCATAATGGAAAGCATAAACATGACTACGGGAGCATAAGCTATTCACATACAGCAATGTGGCTGACGGTAAGAATAAGAGTGGCTGGGAGATTGTGAACTGGCTGAGCTAAAGCTTAGAGGCTCATTTGCAGAATGGAGATTTTTAACAGCATCCTCTCTAGGTAGTATGCCTAATCAGGACAAAGATAAAGAAGTGGAGTGTCACTCAGCTAGAAAAGAAAGGTCTCAAGTAAAGATCTATGGACCTTGAAAAAGGGTAACAGATGAGAAAGAGGAGACCGAGGAACCATTAAGAGACAAGGTAAGTCAAAGAAAGAACAAACAAAAGGTACTGAGGTTCAAGTTGATACCTGCAGTAACATAAGCAGCTTTAGAGGAAGAATCTATAGGGAATGCCAGATAAGAAAATGAAGTGGAGAGTGAATCACTTCTGCAGTTGGTGATAATAATTTTTTCCGGGCAAGTCTCTGGTATTGCAAGGAAATGAATACAAGGAGGTATGGAGAGTCAAATGTAGGAAACAGTAGCTTAAAGACCACCCCACTCCCCAAAGATGTTAGAATGATGAAGTTCCCCAAAAAAGTGGAAAACTGCCTTTTTAGATTATTGTGTCCAGGTTGGGAAAGATAGATGTACTATCTGTTTATTCTTAATTGGGCTTTGGTACTTTGACTATGTTGACAAAAGAACAGAAACTTAGGCATCTAAATTACCCGGAAAGAAAAGTTTGAAACCTGCAGCCCACAAGAGGCTGGCACAGTTTCTGAAACAGGTTTTGCAGTAACATGACACATGGGAGACCTGTCATATTTTTTAGCCCACTATATATTCAGAACAAGACAATATCAACATGATTTTTATCAAAATAGAGAGTGATAAAATAGCATTTGAAGTATGGAGAGGTAAGAATCAAATAGCATTTTTTATCAGTAGCATTGGGTTCGAGTCCCAATGGGGACAAAAAGTGTGCGTGTGTGTGTAAAAAAAAAAAAAAAATCAAATAGATCCCAAGCACGTATACATTTTCCTTCAATAACTGACTTGTTATGCTGACCTTTACTACTGAAGCAAAGTTATCATCAAGGATAATGATGTCCGAGCTTTCCTTAGCAACTTCAGTTCCCGCGATGCCCATGGAAAGACCTATATCAGCCTGGAATACAGAGACCACAATCAAGACATAACGATCATCCTATACTGAAATGATGGAGTACGAAATGACATACAACTGTCAGGAACACGATGCAAGGACAAAGGATCTTACACAAGATAGAAAGAAAAAAAACAGCCATATAATTTCGTATAGATCTTAGGGTTTTCGGAAAATATGAACATAGTTGGTCAATAGCCATCCAGTTTTGTATATATCTTTTGATGCCTGGTTTGAGTTCGTTGACCTCCGGGATGGTTGTAAATTGTGTTCATATATATTTAAAAGTATCTTGTTTTTAAAATAAAATAAAAATTATATATATATAGCAAGATACTTAAATAAGAACTAGGAATGGACAGAACTACTAATCATTCATAGATGAGATGAAAATATCAAAGCATATTGCCAGAAATTGTTGCCAAAAAAATTAAGTATGCGATTTTTGTCATTGAACTTGTTTACAAGGGAAAATAGATGAGAGTAAACAGTAAAATTCAATGGGGGATAATAATCCATCTAATTAAATATTAAATGGATATAATATCTCATCTAGAACACAAAATCTGGTTCATATTGATTTATTTGGATAAGCTCAATCTTTTAATCAGTCCGCTCAGTTAACTTAAATGGCCAAATAGGCAAAATTTATTGTCCATTGGTGCAATTGAAAATGAGACGATAGCACAAATTATCAAAATTAGAAAATTACCCTAGTAGGCAAGTAAAAAGATTTCAGAAAAATCCATTATTGATGAAGAGGAACATTTATCTGTCTTGTGCTCTTTTTCAGATTAAAGTACTTGGGCAAAGTCATGAAATCGAACAGGTGATATTCAAAAAAAAACACAATACAATGCATACACATTGAATGTGATGTTCAAAAAGTTCATATCAAGGGACATAAGACATTCCACCTTCCCCTTCACTATTAAAAAGATAAAATTTTGAAATCATTAAAAGTTATCAATGAGAATGTACCTCATGAAGAGCAGGAGCATCATTAGTTCCATCTCCTGTAACTGCAACGACTTCCCCTAGTTTACGAAGAGTTTGCACAAGCAATAGCTTGTCACTAGGTGAAGACCTGCCCATAACCTAAAAGAAAATTTTGATACTTGTTAACATGTCCTACCTGCAATACGAAAACAGAATATAACTCGATTGTAAATATGAAATCAGATAAGTTATACATGAAAAACTTACTGCTATCTTTTTGGCCACTAGTTCCCTGTCCTGTTCAGACATCTCCCTAAACGTCCTACCCTCAATAATATTAGGCTCAACTGCATCTGCATCTGAAGCAAGTATTCCACACTCCAGAGCGATTGCCTTAGCTGTTTGAAGATTATCTCCAGTCACCATGCGTACCTAGATGTTCACAAGAACCAGGCAGTGTCATCATCTTTCACATCGAATAGTAATGGTCATATGACACAGATTCCAATGAGTAAAGAGAGTGCACAACTTGTATTGCTTCTCAAAGTGAGAGAATAAATTTAAATTTTTTCAAGGTTGCTAAGACCAGGTGCAGGAAGGAATACTGTAAACCTGGAGTAAACAGATTAATACATGTACCGTGACTAATCATTTGCTTACGTCTACCTATTATTGGCCTCTAAATGCATGAACATCTAATGGAAGAAATTGAGAAATAATGTTTTTTCTTTCAATTAATCAAACTAAAAAACTTTCTCTAAAAAGCAAATAAGAAATAAATTTGAGAAATAATGTGAAATGCCTGTTGAATTAAACTGAAACATTAGACTATTAGGGATAAGTGTAATTTATATATAGCTACTTCAACGCTCCAATCACTTGTTGGCTTAGCACGTGGACTCGTCGGCTAGTCACTTGGATTCTTAAGACATGCACTACAGTTTATTGAAACTTAAGCTATTTGGGATATTTGTGATGTAGTAATTAACCATGTACTTCAACACATAACTCACGTGTTGTCCAATCTCTTGACTAGCTCAATAGGTGGACAACATGTGGACAAGTTGATTGACTGGCTTAAGACATGCACAGTTGTTAAACGAATATGATAACAGTGAAAGCAGTGAGATTCGAACGCTGCATTTCCTACCGTGTTAAATAATATTTCTCTAAAAGCTTACGCTAATAGTGAGATATGTAATCCAATATTTAACCACTTCAACAATGCCTTAATATCATTCATTACACTTGAACAGATGCATAAGCTTTTTAATTTAACAGCTGTTTTGTTTCATGGTGGGGGCATGAGGGAGCATACAGGATGGGAAAAAAAAACAGCAGAGGACAAGAACATAACCTTCACACCAGCATCTGTGCAAAGCTTCACTGCATCTTTGACACCTGGGCGACAAGGATCCTGTGTATAGCAGATTTCTTGTCAATTACAGAATCTAGTGTGACAATTATTTTTTACTAAGAAAAAAAAAAGTGTCCAGGTGATGAGGGAGAAGTTTGTGGTGTGTTGGGCCAAAATTGCTGCGGAAAAGAGCTAGTATCGTAAACTTAGTTCTTCATTTATGACATGAAAGCACTGGCTGCTTAGAACATAAATACTGATGTGAGGATTGAAATAAGACCAACAGTAGCCCTCATATACTATAAACAGTAGGTAAGGCTCAAAGACAGAAAGGACAGGCAGCATTTGGATGTCCAAGACATTGTGCATAGTACAAACAAGCAGCACAAATGAGTGATTCAACTAATCTGAGTGGGTACCTTAATGCCAACAATGGCAAGCAAGATAAGGTCATGCTCAGGTAAAGCCCATTGTGCCAGCTCTTCTTCCGTAGTAGGAACTTCGTCAGCTTCACATGATTTATATGCAATAGCAACACATCGCAGGCTTTTTGCAGCCATTTGACCAATCGCATCCATGAAGATTTCCTGGGGTATGTAGCTAGTTAACATGCTATCTATAATTAATAATAAGCCATCCTATGCTATACGGGTATTCTATTTGTCGTTCTGTGCCAGAGAAATTATTCTGCTAGAAATATTCTCTTTTCTTTTTCCCTTTTTCTGAAATAGCAGTAAATTCATTCATTAAATTGAAAACGCATGCTGCGTGATCTAACCTTATCCTGGCCAATAGACTTCAAGCAGCCATTTGTGTCGAGATATCTGGTGCATTCCTCTAGAATTACTTCTGCTGCACCCTTCCAGTGAACGTGAACTTGAGACTCGTTCTGCTGTATATTTAGAAGGGAGATCAATTATTAATTATACACTAAACGTAATAACATAATTTAGTGTCTCAGCATGTTACAACTGATGAGTCAGATAGACGTAGCACTCTTTAGGCGGAGATGGACTAAATTGTCCAGCGTTCAGAGAACACTAAGTGAGAGAAAATACATATGATGTCTATTAGAAGCTTCTTCTGAACCGGAAATACGTGATTAGCAGACAACCATAGAAGGGCAATATATCTCAGCAGTACCCGGGCTTTCATAAGAATCAAAATTTAAAATGCCCATATATACCATTATGAGGATCACTAACTTAAAAAATCCTTGTCATAACGAAGCCGACAAATTCCCTCACTAGTCACACGTAAAATTATGTCTGAATAGAAAAAGTAAATACTGAAAGTCAAAGTCCACACCTATGAAGTACAATGTACACCGAAGTTGCAAGAAAGGTTGGAAAAAGATATCAATAGTTCAAGAAGTTTGGCAGGGAAAGAATCCTTTTTTTCTTTAGCATTTATTTCCTTTTGTGGTGTTCACCAGATCCAAAAACTCCGTAAGACTCGGTCCGTGAATTGGAAAAAAATAAGGATGTTGAATCACCGATTTGAAAGACTACACACTGTTGAATTATTACTGTTATCTGTTATTTTATTATTTTTTGTTAGCCTAATATTCTTTATTAATTAGGTTATGGTTGTATTTATTGGTTTTACCGTTGGGACATGTTCACAGCTGTATTAAACCTGTGTCCCCTAGGGACTGTTAGTATTCTGCTTTGCATTTATATACTACTTGTATATGTTGTAATCTTCACCAAGAAATAAGATATTTCTTTCTTGCAACTCTTGTTCTTCTCGGTTTTTCTCCTTTACATGGTATCAGAGCCCGTCTTGCTCTAAGCTACCGATCTTCTAAAAATGGCTGCTATGAAAACTCTTCCGCCGAAAACTCAGGTCTACCTGAAAGCTCCCAATCCTCAATTACCAGCCACAAGTTAGATGGAAATAACTATCTTCAGTGGTCTAGAACCATGAAGATGTTCATTACCGGTCAGAGGAAAATGAGATATTTACTTGGCACAAGTAAGTCACCAGAACCCAGTGAACCGGAGTTTGAAGTCTGGGATATGGAAAACAACTTAGTCATGTCTCTCTCGATTAGGTCTATGACCCCTGAGATAAGTGAGGATTTTATTCTCTATGAGACGGCTCATGAAATTTGGGCTGCTGCTAGGGATCTCTACTCAAAAAGAGACAACACCTCTGAAATTTATGGGGTTGAAGCTCAAATCCAAGATTGCAGGCAAGGAGAGTTGAATGTTACTCAATACTTCAACCTTCTCACAAGGGCCCGGCAACAACTGGATCTGTTTGAAGAAACTTCATGGAAGGATGATGATGATACCATGAAGTAGAAGGAGATTGTGGAAAAGAAGAGAGTCTACAAGTTCCTAATGGGGCTAAATGCCTCCCTTGATGATGTCAGGGGCAGGATTCTCTCTACAAAGCCCTTGCCATCTCTAAAAACAACTTTTGCTGAAGTTAAGTATGAGGAAAGCAGAAGGAACTTGATGCTTAAGGGAGGTGATCACCAAATGTCATTGAATCTGATCAAGACTCTTGCTTTGCTCCTGTAAGTGATGATCGACTTATTGCCTTAAGGAAAGGTTTTAGAGAATGTACTAAGCATCCTCTTTATAATTTTGTTTCTTATGACAACATGTCTTACAAGTTATGCATGTTTATTAAGAATCTTAACAATGAGTCCATCCCTCAAAATGTTTATGAGGCTCTTAAAATCCCTGTATGGAACTCTGCCATTCAAGAGGAAATGATGGCTTTAAAAAGAAATCATACTTGGGACATCACTGCCTACCTAATGGCAGGAAACCTGTTAGTTGTAAAGAGTTGTTTACCATTAAATTTCACTCTGATGGCTCCATTAACAAACATAAGGACAGATTTGTTGCTAGGGGTTTTACCCAATCTTTTGGTATTGAATACCAAGAAACTTTTGCCCCTGTAGCAAAACTTAATACTATCAGAATTTTGTTATCTATAGCAGCAAATCTGGACTGGCTTTTGTTTCAATTAGACACAAAAAATACCTTCTTAAATGGGGATCTTACTGAAGATGTTTATATGTGTCTCCCACCTGGCTTTGAAGATAAGAACAACAAAGACAAGGGTTGCAAACTCAGAAGATCCTTATATGGTCTAAACAATCTCCAAGGGCTTGGTTTGCTAGATTTACAAACTCTGTTAAGAAATATGGTTATATTCAGTGCAATTCTGAGCACACCATGTTTACAAAGTGGTCTGATGGGAAAATCACTATATTAATTGTGTATGTTGATGACATCATAATTACAGGTGATGATCAAGATGAGGTGAGAAAATTGAAGCAATACCTAGCTACTGAATTTGAAGTTAAAGACCATGGTCAAAGGGGTATTTCCTTGGCATGGAGATAGCAAGAACCAAGGAAGGAATTTCAGTCTCACAAAGGAAGTATGTGCTTGATCTTCTCAGAGAAACTGGTATGCTAGGCTGCAAACCAGTCTCTTCTCCAACTGATCCTGCAATCAAGCTCAAAGCCATGCCAGACTCTACCATTGTTGACAAGGATAGGTACCAAAGGCTGGTAGGAAAGCTGAACTACCTAGCACACACCAGGCCGGATATTAGCTTTGCAGTCAGCATTGTAAGTCAATTCATGCAACATCCAGCCAAGGAACATTGGCAGTCTGTCTACCGAATCTAAAATACCTCAAATCCAACCCTGGTCAGGGATTATTATTCAGGAAAACAGACTGCAGAGACATTATTATCTATATTGATGCTGCTGGGCTGGAAGCCACTCAGACAGGAGGTCTGCCACAGTGCCACTGGATACTGCTCCTACGTGTGGGAAATTTAACAACCTGGGGGGGGGAGGGGGGGGGGGCAAGAAACCACCGACTGTTTCCAGAAGCAGTGCAGAATCTGAGCTTAGAGCTTTTGCACTTGAAATATGTGAAGGAATTTAGCTCATAAGGGTTCTCAGAGATATCAAGATACCTACAAATTCACCTATTCAACTTCTAAGTGGCAACACCTCAGCTCTAATGATGGCTGAAAACCCTATTCAACATGATAAAACAAAGCATGTTGAAATTGACAGACATTTCATCAAAGAAAGGATTGAATCCCAAGAGATATCTCTCAAGCATATTCCTTCTTTCTCACAAATTGCTGACATCCTAACTAAACATCTTCCACCTTACCTATTCAACAAGTTAAGCAGCAAGCTTGGCTGTATCAACATCTATACAACCAAGCTTGAGGGGGGTGTAAAATTATTAAAGTTATCTGTTATTTTATTATTTTTTGTTGGCCTAATATTCTTTATTAATTAGGTTATGGTTGTATTTATTGGTTTTACCGTTGGGACATGATCACAGCTATATTTAACCTAGAGACTGTAAGTCTTCTGCTTTAGCCTTATATACACTACCTGTATAGTTGTAATCTTCACCAAGAAATAAGATAATTCTTTCTAGAAACTCTTGTTCCTCTCGGTTTTTCATCATGAAAACGATACAACGAAACATGTTATTTTTCTGACTGCCTATCAAGCACATCTCCACCATATGAGTTTCTCTTTTACAGCAAAATAATCATCATTGTTTCTAGACACAGGATCATAAAACAAACAGTTGGAAACGATTCACCTTTCCACGTACTGCAACACCTGCTCTCTTTTTGGTAGAATTGAATGGTGACACGTGTATGACTGAAGATTCTGACTGGGCAACATTGAAGTCCATTCCCATCTGCATCATGTTTGGATGAGAAAAAAGCACAACTTTCAGATAAATAATTTCTGAAAAACTGTATCTCAAGATGACGCAAACCATACCTCGACAGCCCAAGAGAGAATAGCTTTTTCTGTAGGAGATCCAGAAACCTCCACCTTACCATCCTACATTGCACACAAAATCGAAGTACAAAATATAAATTCAAGATGTATGGATTTTTGTTGAACCTTGGAAAAGATGTAAGATCCGTGCAAATGCAGATAATAAAAGAAGGCCAAACTAAAAAATCAAGATATCTTTTCCCAAAAGCAATGCCTACATGACCTTAATGCTCAAACTGTCAGGGGAGGAGTGTAAAGCATTTAAAAACACATACCATGCCCCCTCACATATGGGCCAAGTAGAAGTTTAACTAAAAGAAAAAATACATTCACAAATGCCTTTTCAGAAAATACAGTGGCAGCGCGATTTGAAGTAAGGAACACTCTCAGCTGCCAGAGATTATAATGCAAAAGATTAAGTGTCATCATTGAAATCCAGCATGTGGATGTAATCATTTCTTTTCTATCAATGACTAATCAATCATTTAGTTCGGGGACTAATGGTGACATTCCCAACCAACGAGAAAGTTCATTGGTGAAAGAAGGAAGTGCACAGCCCTTATAGCCCTTTCTGATGTACGGAAAAACTCGTTCATTAGGCAGGCACAGATATTCTGTCATTTAAGAGACAAAACAAGATACAAAGACAAACACCTTAGAGAGAAACACACTCCCAGCTGTATTCTGTGCTATCCCCTCATGAAGCAGCGAGGAAAGAGCTTCAGGAAGCTTAAATCCATCTTTAGATGTATCAGTTTTTGTATTCCCGAGATATGCCTCGACCACTGTCATCTAGTGAAAATAATTCAAACCCATCAAAATCAAAATCCCAGCCAAAACAAAGCAAAAGCAGTTATCCTGTCAAAACCAACCTGATTCAAAGTCAATGTCCCTGTCTTATCACTGCAAATGGTCGTTGCAGAACCCATAGTTTCACAAGCAGAAAGCCTGCGCACCTGCATTAAAGCGCATATAAACGTCCTTCAAAAAAAAAATTCACAGGCTTTCATGCTACTGTTTTTTGTTTTTGCTTGAAATGCATATACTTTAACTTTATGCAACTTAGAATCGAAAAAGAGTTGCTCATAGAAAAGGAAAAGGTACCAGGGCCTTATCAGCCATCATTTTCCTCATTGAGTAAGCTAAGCTGCAGTCCAGTCCAGAAGTTCGCAATTAAAAAGATTTAATTGAAGTAAATAATGCTGAAAGACCCCAGATTTTACATGGCACTTACGTCAATGTAACAGCCAAAGGAAGCCCCTCTGGGACCGCGACAACAACAATTGTTACCTGAACATGAATGGAAGAGTTAGGTTAATAATAGATGCAAATTTCAACATTAAGTGAGATTTACTTACAGCTGCTGTGACAATTATTATGACGCCATTCACTGTTGCACCAATGCTGGTCTTTCCTGGGACAAACTGAGTGGTTCCATCAGGATTTTGTGAATGCCCAGTGAAAAATCTGGCAAATTAAATCCGAAAAGATAAATAGAACATAAATGGAAATATTTGATTGATAAACATACATATAAATTACACTTATCCGTAACAACTTGAGCTTTTGGGAGAGATCACGAATTATCATAATATCAGATCACGACATGAGATCAAACCTCACAGCCCCATTTATTATAAGGAAAAACTATTATTACTCTGCTACAACATGTCCACATGTTGGCAAGACTACATGAGAGGAGGCATGTTGAATATATGTATAAATTACCCTTCTTTCTAACAAATTAAGCTTTTTGATGAGATGTAATTTACCATTACGTCAATATGAGTGTAATCAATAATATAATCACTTCTCAGGCGTCCAGTATGTAGTCCCCTCCTACACTAATATCTTTTATCCTTAGATACTGTATACGTGGTAGTGTGGTACAAATCCTCCAAGGTGACTTAATTTTTTTCTCTTTTTTTCTTTTATTGTAATTAAAGGCGGCTCAAGCTTAGTTCTACTTCCCCTGCAGACAGCCTAGGCCACCAACATTTTCTTTCCATGCCTTGTTACCAGTTTTTTTCTAAGTAAACTCAGACAACTGAACAGGTTAATTGCTCTTTGCCTTATTAGACCTAAAGTATTCCCATACTTTAGGAAACAAAAGACTTATTCGAGTTAAATTCAAGAACAGAGTGATAGATGACTAATCAAACTACCCAAACGATCTCAGGAAATGCCCCACATGCTCTTCTTAAGGAACATTATCTTATTCAAATGCTCGTGAAGTCTGTTTTTGTTTGCTATTTCTTCTTCAAAGAATATGTGAAATAGTAGGACAGCAGGCATAAAAAAAAAACTCACCTGATCAAAAGAACAACAAGTACCACCGCAGCAACAGTGAGCCCAACCATGCCTATTAGTGTTGCCGCTCCATTTAATCGTACCTAGAATTTGTATCCGTTAATGGTATAACCGAAGAAAGATTGGAAGGAAAAGCTTGATATGTCAGCTTCATATTATTGCTTTATATAGGAATTACAGTAATAATTACAAGAGTGATTATAAGGATGTAATAGCACAATCAAAGAGAATAAATCATGGGTTAATATTTCTCTTAGTAGCTTTTCTTTCCATTCGAGAAAGTCAACCTTCTAGAATCTCATGCCTTCCGATACTAAAAATTCTTAACAGTATCACAAGCAAAACTTAGTTGTTGTATTTAATTCGGTAGCAGAGAAATAGGCCTGGAAACCTAAAAGACCATTAGGATTACAGAATTTTCTTTAATACTAGGGCGGTTTTTTTTATTTTTATTTTATTTTGATTGTCTAGACTGCTTATCTGTTAAATTTACAGAAAATTCAGCATTGTTCTATTCATGTAGGCATGCTTAGTCAGGGATGCACGTTCTTGAGATTAGTAATAATAAGAGCGAGCAGCTAACACACAAACACAAAACGGACCTGCAAGGGAGTTTCTTCTCCACTATCCTCTGATATATTCGCCATCAACAACCCCCACTCTGTATTAATGCCCACACCAGTTACCTGAAAGGATTAAATTATTTGTGAATTATCATGATGCAAACAGTCAAATAAAGTGGCAATGCTTACACTATCTCATTGTATAACACTTCTCAAGGGCACACATATCGAACTGGTAGCAGCGAATGTATAACCTCCAAATACACAGACAAAAAAAAGCAATGGTCCTAACAAGAATATTTGTGGGAGTGAATAGGTGTGGAGACAATTCAGTATGAGATTAATGGACACCTTCCCTCATCCATGGAGAAGCACTGAGTTAAATTTTAATTGCTGAAACTTTTAACTAAACATAAAGGACATCTAGTCTACGTGTATGTCTACATATACAACCATACAAGTTAAAAAAACAAGAGTTATTAATGTACCACTAGAAATTAGAACAATGATGACACTCTGAACACTGCAAAAAAACGATGATGACACTCTGAACTGTAACAAGTTCACCCCGCATGAACGAGGAAATAACCTTGTCTTTGAATTTTCAAAGTGTTAGATGTTAAGCTGAAATAATGGAAATTTTTCAATCAACCCACTGATTAACCCTACTAGAGTTTCCCAACCAATAGAATCAACAGTAAAAATGGTAACAACTACTATTCCTTGATTGCATGGAAACCATAAGCCATAAGCCGAAAACCATTGAGAATATTGACTTTTCATTTTGTTGAACTGCCATTTTTTCTTATGCCATGATCATTTTAGTTTTTAGACTTTTTACCACATAAGTATTGAAGTATGCCTAGAGGAGAGATGGTGGAGCGCCTCAAGGTACAGCAAGGCAGAGGAAATGAGCAGGACATCGCCTTCAAGGGGTGCCGTGCATGAGGCGCTGAGCAACAGAAGGCAACACTTTTTTTGCCAAGCGTCTTTTTTGGCTTTTCTGTTTTTCACTTCAGTAGGGCCTTTCTTGATCTCAAATGGTTCATATTGCTCGTGAACAAGACAATTATAGATATTTGTCATGGCTTATCTTTAATGTTCACAATATACAAAGAGAAAGACTAAAATCAACAAAACAATGGGAGTTCAGGAGCAGGATCCGGTAAGAGTTGTGCAAATAGCCAGGAAAATGAATAACAGTTGGTCTTACATTAGGATTTAGGACAAGAGATAAATGCACTTCTTAGGATATTTATGATATTTGGTTTACAAAAGATTGAGTCAATAGAGAGAGAAGATAACACAACCTATGATAATGCCCTACTATTTTTTTCCCAGACAAGTTCAAGTAGGCACAAAATCGTTACGTACGAAAAATGGTCAACTCAAAGCTCTACGTAGCACTTGTCATGGCTGAAAGACAGCACTTAAAAGGGAGGGAATCTTTAACAAAGAGGAGCCATATGCCATTTGTTCACCAATACAATTGTGTTGATTATTTCGTTCACTAATTATTTTATTACAAATCTAAGTGATGCCCATTTTATCTAGCTTGCATTACTTTTAGTTACTACTTTTTGCACTAGCTATATCAAATATACTCGAAAGAAGAGCAGCTGAAGAATTGTTTAAGTTACCAGCATTGTTCCAGCTCCATCTGCTATTTTGCAACCAGCCATGAGAAATGGAGATTTGTGATCTTTGTGGACCTGCAAGACCGATTGATGTTCAAAATACCAACATCATGATTCCAAATTGCATGTGAAAAATTCTCGTAACTTACGATTTTGCTTTCCCCAGTCATGCTGGATTCGTCAATGGCAAGGGCATGACCTGTTATTAATAATCCATCAGCAGGAACCTGTTAGGAATAGAAATAAATGGTTTAGTTCTTCAAAGTATATCAAAGGTTGCATTAATATTGTCACAAAAAACTACCTGGTCACCTATTTTGAGAGGGATAACATCACCCACAACAACATCATATATAGATACCATCTCTCTCCTTCCCCCCCTAATAACCTGCAGCAACATCGTCATAAGTCAGCTGCATTAATAATAAACTTCCCGTTCACAAAAACAGAAGTCGAGCAGTTGTGAAGGAAAATACCTCCAATTGTATGTTTCTCTTTTCTTCATTCAAACTTTGGAACTGGAGGGATTGACGGTAATCACTAGTTGCTTGAATCACACCAAAAAGAAAAGATTATCACAAACATAATATATGTCGGCTGTAGAGAGAAAATTATAAGTATTCCCAAGAGATTTTGCAATAAAATTGCTTAAGTGGTTGCCCCGGGCGGAGGTCAATTAATGAGACTTTCAACTTCATTCTCAATAAACCAAAAAGATTAAAGAAAATAGTACTGAATGGAAGTATTCCTCAAGGGATCCGAGGTTCCCTCAGACCATTACCAGAACACTAAACACAGAAAATTGTAGTACAGAATACAAATACACGAGTTATTAAAGTATAGACCTTTTGAGCTTATATCTTGTGAATTTAGTACAACATAAGTGTTTATGTAAAACTAATTAAATTATGACACAAAACCAATACCTGTAACAAAGATTACAAGAAAAACAGCAAAACCAATGCTTCCCCCATCATACCATCCGTCTTCTAGTCCCTGGAAAAATGAAGATTTAAAGTCGTATAGAGAGGAGAAGATAGAACATACAATACTCAAACCAGTGTTTTAAGATCTGGATCACATAATGAAACTAAATAAAAGGTTTTTATGTAGCTCTGAATTCCTATTCCATAAATAATGATTCAAAAGCGGTTGCATATTTTCGTAAAAGCACAAGTAGAATCTATGCAGCCATTGAGCGAGCCTATATTTCATCACCTCTGTTTTAATGCCAAGTGCCAATGATGCTACTGCAGCTATGATCAATATAATGAGAGTTAAATCTTGCCAAGCATCCCAGAGGAACCTCTGAAATATTAAACGTTGTGTCAATGCTATAACAAACAATACCAGCAACAAAATGGCAACGAGGTCAGAATTGAACAATGAAACATGTTGTACACAAAGATAATACCAAAAAGCTCCTCCCTTTTTTCACAGGATACGTGTTTGATCCAAAAGTATTTCTTCTGCTGGATAGTTCATCAACATCACCCCCAATTCCAGTATCCAGACTTGTCTTCAGCATTTCTGCTATTCCCTTGACCTAAAAAAATTGCAACCACTCTGACTTATTACTTATCTTTCCAGAAAATTGATACTACCTCCGTCCTAAAATATAAGTCATTCTACCTCTTTGAATTTGTCCCAAAATATAAGTCACTTTCCATTACCAATAGAGTATTTATTACTCTTCTCTGTCCTACCCCTATTTCATCAACAATCCAACCACTTACCATTACTTTATAACTATTACACTAATGATGGTCAAAAGATATTTTAGTCATTTCACTTAAGAATTTATGACATTCATCCCACTTTCTTAATCTGTGTGAAAGCTCCTAAAATCACTTATTTTTAGGACGGAGGTTGTATTACATTTAGATAAAATGCAAGTAACTTACTCCCCCGTATTTTTCTAGGGCCTCTGCGTTCTGATCTCTGGTTACTGATGCAAGTTGTTCAACTCCAAGTGCATAATCATCATTGCCACTTGAAAGGGCATCCGGGGAGCCTAAGACTAATTTAATACGAAACAAGTGAACTATTAGAATATGCAAAACTATCAATTTCTAACCCCCCCAAAAAAAACATCTAAAAGTGCAATTCACTTAAGTTAGTTTCTTGAAATCATTTTTAAAAAAAAAACTACCCAAATTGGGAGAAGGAGCAGGATGCTCAGCTTAGTCAACTTCACAACCGTCCTGTGTGGCACCTTGATTGCATTGTTGCTTTAATTGTTTGATCTAGTCATGAATTGTTACATTGAATTCAATTATGGGTAGGTAATTTGAGTGATGTAATTCATAGAAGTAGTCCTTATGGGATGTACCACAACGATGTCGATAAGTGCATGAAAATCTGGACTAAATGGAAAAGAAAAAGTGGGTCCAGTGATATGCTAAGGGCATTGAAAAGCAAAGGCAAGACATGGAAATACTATTTACTAGAAGTCTTCTGTACATTGTAAACCCCAGTCACATTAAAATCCTCTATTAGAATCCAAACTACTAGATTTGTTCTATAGATTCTGGAAAATAATATTCCACATTCATGCAGACAAAAGTTATGATGTGATTACTACCTCCAATTCATAGTAACTGTCTTTAAAAGTTGGGAAAGGTAGATTAAGCAATGTAATAAACAATATGTATTAGGATCAAGCGATTACCGTTGTACTAAAACCAATTGGTGTTAGTAAAGGCGCTACTATATTTCCTTATATCACTTTTAACACGCCCCTCAAGTGTGGGCCTATAACAACCCGGGCCAACATGGCACACAAAGGCATATAAAAGGCGCACACAAGGCCAACAAAGAGGCCCAACACTTGCACAATATAATTGGGGAAACAATGTTGGTAGCAAGGATCGATCCCATGACCTCCCGCTCCGATACCATATTAGGATCAAGCGATTACCGTTGTACTAAAACCAATTGGTGTTAGTAAAGGCGCTACTATATTTCCTTATATCACTTTTAACAATATGCTATGTGAAATGAAGAGCCTAAAAGACCTTGAGTAGGCAAGGAGAATATTTGATCTAAACTTGAGGAGATATAAAGAACCAACGGTAAAAGAAGGGGAGAATCAAAATGTATTTAAAAGCGGCAGACTTGATGACAAATACAAATTTTATATAAAAGACGGATATTCGGTTGGCAAAACAATCTTTCTTTAAAAAGAGTCATTACATTACAAACCTACAGGAAAAATAAACGTTGCAATCAACAAAACAGGCAATAACTAAGAGGATACCTATAGCTCGCTGCCCAGCCACTTTGAAGAGCAATGCAGCCTGTGATACATACAGATAAACCCAGTTACAAAAGCAAAAACAGACAAGTATTGTTTGTAATGACACACAAAAATGGATAGATATTCAGGAATTTACTCGAATGACTTGAGCATGTGACCGGACTGTCTGTGCTTTTTCCTCTTTTTTGTCTTCTTTTTGTAAGTCCAAGGTATAACGAAACCGACGGGTAGCATTAAGCACAAGCGCCGATCGCTGAAAAGAATAAACGTAAACCAATTAAAGTCAAGAACAAATCTTCATTGCATAAATCTGAGCCTTTAAAACCCAAAGAAAGCTCAAATAGTTAAATAATAAAGCCGAAATAATTCAATGACCCCAGAAAAACAGCAAACTACATCGTAAAAGAAAATGTGAATGTCTTTTGCACACAGCAGCATATCTTAGGACACATATTTTTTTTCCAATTTTATCCTTCAAATTTTCAGGCTTGTTCATTCTGACCCAAAGTTTAGACAGAATGTTGAATTTTTTTCGGCCCGAATTTGGGTCAGAATGTATGAAATAGACTTTCTCACCTGTATTGGTTTATTACATTGCTTATTCTAATAGCTTAATATAAAATGAAATCAGCAGTTCAACAACAAATGCAAGAAGAAGATTGATTACCCTCCAGCGTTTGAGGGATTCCATGGACGCCTTTTTAGTATTATCAATTTCAAATGGGTCGGAAATGTCTAAACAAGAAACCCAACCACCATCATCAGGAGGAGGGACTCCGGTCTCCACATCATTAATATGTGATCCTTCCATACTTTTATCCATATTATTTGTATTCGTCATAACAACCAACCGGACGGAGGAGCAAGAGAGACGGCCCCGTCACACCGGAACGGAACCGCCACCACCTTGCTATACTAAATCTAAATTCAATCGCCGGACAGACTTGAAAAAAAAAAAAATGTGGAAGAGAAAGAGAAAAAATAAATGTGTACGCAAAATTATGAGGTAAAAAGAAAAACGAGAAAGAAATTAAAGAATAAATATATAGAAGAACAATCAAATGAAAAAGGAAGAAAAATAGCAAGGTAAAAATACCTTTGTTTGAAACGAATGGAGGAGCGATGAATGCGGGTTTGTTGAATTTGTGAGGAGGACGCAAAAGCATGCAATGCATTATTCATTCTGGTTATCTTCCCTTCTTCTTCCTCTTGGCTCCAAGTCTTCTGATTTTCAGACTATAAAAAGAAAGGGAAAAAAAAAAGAGAGAGAGAAAAAATTCTTCCCGTTTTGAACAAATTTCAAAATTTCAGTAAATCAAAAGAGACGAGATTGAGAAGATACTGACTGAACTAGTGTAGTAACGTCGTCGCACAGCCACCATCCTACTATACATTTTTTTTTAGTATATGAAATAAACACACGCACACGCACACACACGCTTTTGTTTCCGCTCCACTAGAACTCGATCTCGAAAGCTCCGGATTAATAACCGCAGTATTTACCGTTGGACCGATACCATATTGGCTACTATAATTTATTATGAGTGCATTTAAAGGCACCACACTTTTTATACTTCGGCACCACAACATTATTAAAAAAAAACTTGTTTACCTCAGGCACCACAGATTGATTCTTTAAATGACGAATTTATCAAAGGCACCACTCTAAGAAATAAAATTGAAGTTGATGGTGATTCATCTATTATAGTTTAATTGTTTGTTTTAACTCCATTGATGAAGTGCTGAGACTAGTTGTTATAGTGAAAAACTAAAAGATGTTGAGAATTGAATGTATAAGTTTTACTAAAGCGTGATTATTGTATATGTTATATCATACAAGCATTGTAATAGATATGTTTTAGTGGAGTCTAGGACTGAAACTGAGATCTAAAATGATTCGTTGAGGGAACAAACCCAGTTGGTCATTTACAAGGCTAAAGACTCATGGCAAAGTGAACAAGCTCAGTTATGAAGGCTGAGGGATTAGACTCAGTTTATGAAGACTACGCCGAGACTATAAGGTTAGACTTCAGGTAAGTCTGTGATGGCATGAACTGACTTTATAGATCTTGTATTGAAGATCTAAGTTACATAAGGACAATGTAAACTTAGTTAATTTTATAAGATGAATATAGTGTACTCTAATCTCACAAATCTAAAGGATCAGATGATAAACTAAGAGTACTCCGCTTTAAAGAAGAGTAAAAACTGAGTTAATCATCCAAGTTGGTTAAAAACTGAAAACTCAGAAAACTCAGTTTTAACTACAATAGAAATCAGCTAATCAGTTCTATGAAGAAAATCATAACGTTAGAGATCAAGCAATCTGATTGGCTGAAGGTATGCGTGTCAGAAAGGACACTGACATATCTGACACTGATAGCATATTCTATGGAATCCAATGTAAATGTTATGAAATTAAAAAATATGACCGTTGGATTTCACCCTATAAATAGAGGACTTGAATACAAGGATCAGACACTTTTTTGCATGCAATTTACACAAGTTTTTGAGTCTAAGTTCTACAAGTTATTTTGTGCAATCAACTATGTGCTATTATTTGAGCATACAAGTTACAATCAAGAAAAATCTTCAAAGTGTTCAAGCATTCAAGATTAATCAAGAACCAACACTTGAAGATTCTATAAGTCTGAATCACTTACATAATTCAAACCCAGCTTTGATTTTATCAAAGGTTTGTACTGTGAAGCTGTTAGGTGTAGTGCCTGAAAGACAATTATCTAATTGTTTTAGGACAGAATTAATAATTCATCTTATTATATGCGTGTATGCTTATAATTGAGACACTACTGAAAACCCTAAGTACCTCGTTTATGTAATCACATAACTCAGTGTATGGCTATACACAAGAGGATTGAGTTAGTGAGATGTACTTAAAATTAACTTAGTCCGTAGCGTTGATTAATCCGAGTGCGGGTCTCATGATTAATATGCTAATAATGCGCCGAGAACACTTTACGTGTGTGACGGTCTTATCCGGATTTATCGGTAATAGGAGGTACTAATGGGGCATTTATATATGATGATAATCATATAGGGCTGGACCGATCTGATTTTAGTTCTCGATATAATTTCGTAATCGAGAAGTCTTATCGAATCACAAGATGATAATATATGGATTAATCTCAATCCTGAGGTGATCACAGACAACTGCTTAGACTAGGGTAAGGTTTGATGTGTTAGTAAGGATCACTTCTTAGTATGTGGTCCAAAACTTCTCATTGGCTCTATTCTGGGATGAGTGAGTAGTCTGTGCTATCACATATATTGAATCCATTCCTTCACTCGGGAAGTAGACAGACAGTTCCCTTATTTGTTAACCATATAAACTGATCGATGGGCCCAGTTCATATCATATTGGTTATGAACTAATTGATCACTATGAGGTTAATGGTAAATAAGGATAATATGTTTCGAGAAGAGTTTACGGAAATATCCTGAATCGAAGTGGTTGTCTATGGAGGATTTATCCGTATGTAATGATTATATCAGTGGACACCTTATGACTCATAGGTGAGTGTAAGTTTATATCTATATTCAGCAGAGTTCAGTTTCGGGTTTATGATGGTGTAATCCCGGAATTAATAGATTGAATATTATTGTTCGGTCTGACGAATAATTTTATTTAATTTATTGTAGTTACTGAATATGGGTCCATGGTCCCCGACGTGGCTCCTAACATAGCATATGTTTTCTCGCCGTTTCACCTCAATTATAATTAAATAGTTGGATTGGACTATTTAATTGATATGTGGATTAATTGTTTAGTTGGACTAGATAATTAAATATATGGAAAAGGAATTTTTTCATGGACTCAGCCAAATGTGTCAAAAAATGCGCATGGACCTTATTTAATTAAGGTGGGGCGCATATTATTATTAAATGATTATTAAGGAATTAGTTTTCTTGGATAATTATTTAATGGGTGATTTATCTTTTATTTGTTAAATGATAATACATGAGATATTAGATAATAAAATTATTTATCCTAATTTGTTTGGGATAATTATTTTATTTATCTTTTACTTGGAATAAGGATTAATCTAATAATTATCTCTTAATTATTAAATCCTTGGAGGACAAGGATTACTCTCCTATATAAAGAGAGTTCTCCCAAGCCTTAATGACACACTTATTTTCGAAATAACTAGGAGTATTATAGCTTAGAGATTTCGGCTATAATACTAGGGTTTCGAGTTGGGATAATCCTCGAGATTACTCCGGTAGCATATCAAGGAGGTCCGGCGGCTTGAAACACCATCCACTTGGTGTTGCTTGGAGATACACGTCGGAAGACGGTGGCATCTCATTGGATCGAGTAGATTGGATTGGAGATTGTTTTTGGCGTTTATACACCATAAACTGGTAAACAATCTAAACCCCCTTGTAGGTTTAGATTTATAATTTTATGTATTTTGGTTGACTAGATCTAGATCTATACTATTCCGCTGCGTAATCGGGTGGATCTTTATCCATCCGGAGATATTACATCTAACAGAAGCATCCGGTCTATGGTGTCAAGGACAGTTGTTTGTAGTTAGGAAGACTGTGTGTGGTGGAGCTGGTGAAGAGGCAATTCAACCCTTTAAGGACCAGTGAAGCAGTTGGATAAGCAGCAATTTCTACATGTTATCCAAGTGTTTAGATTGTGAAGCTAGGGATTATTCGGGGACAATCAACTAGGGCTTTTTGTAACTATTGTAACCTCAAGAAGACTAGTGGAAAATTTCCTCCTACATCACAAAGGAAGAGTGGACTGACAAGATTACACCACCTAGAACCACTATAAATCTGTGTTTTTATTTCTGCATTTATTTTCTGCAAACTTACTTACAGTTCATTTACTTTACAGTTTTATTTATTCATAGCAATCTATCTCTTGCATACAAAGAACAACATAACTAAGGTTTTAATTAATTCCACTGCATTTAACTCAGTTTAAGAGAAAGTCAACAGACATTTTCTTATCTCTCTTATCTTAACTCCGTAATCTTTTGAGTATTAGTTTACTGAAAGGGTAAAAAGTTTCAAGTGACAAGTTTATTCACCCCTCTAAACTTGTCCAAAGCCTTTACAAGGGAGTCAGTGACGGACCCAGAATTTTTTTTTTTCAGTGGGGGCTGAATTCTCACTAAAATATGTAGCGGAAATTATTCTAGAAAAATTCACAAATGTTAATAAGAAAAAGGGGAAAACATAAACATTAAACACAAGAAAGGAAAAAAAATAAAAGATAAATTACAAACTGTAGATAAAAAACAAACAAAAAAAGATTAAAAAACTATGTAGCAGCTAGGATTCGAAATATTGACCCCATGGTTAATACTTTGGCACCATACCAATTGAGCTACAGGTAGAGATTGATTAGAAATGTTCGAAATATATACATACGCAGGTATTTAATATTATTTGAAGGATATACTAGTAATTTCACACCGAAATTTGAGTGGGGGCCATGCACCCCCTCCTCCATGCTGGGTCCGTCCCTGCAAGGGACCAACAACCACACATGTAAAAAATCCAATTTTTTTATTCCCAGATTATATTTATTATTGCCATTGTTTTTTATTTTTAAAAATAAAGCTCCACAAAAATCAAATTTGCATTTAGACCCCTCCCTCTATTCCATTGCATAATTTCTCAAAAAATTACATTGGGTATTGACATGGTAACTGTGCCGGGACAGTTGATATAAGAGATCAGGAAGAAAACAACGCATTTCTTGTGAAGGAGTTTGGAAATGGAACCGCAATTGTCAGGTTCACCTAGGAGCCTAGCAATCTCTTTAAGATAACCTTCTCTCATACAACTATACAAGCACTCCAGTTGTGTAATCGCTAAATTAGTTTTTTTTTGGGAAAGGTTGTGTGGTTGACAAAGTTGGGTGCTGGTTAATCTAAATTCTTTAATTCCTTTTAGTAAAATGCAGAGGGGAATATTTGGTTGAAATTTGGAAAAACATGGCACGCTTAACATAAATTTAGCTACCATTATAGTTTTCAATTGCTGATTTTCTTTAGCATAATTGACGATGCTGGAAATCGTTTGATGATAATCCAGGTCCAAATTTTCTTAGTGACAATAATGCTCACGATATAAACCTCAGAAGAAATATAAAACGGGGTGATTTTGTAATGATTTAGACTGAGACTGAGATGTTGAATCCCAAGTTACCTACGTATCATGTAATTGTTCAGGAATCAAGTCTCTCCGTAGTTCTTGGGATCGTTTATATAAAGGACGTTATGCCCTAGGCATGCCTATGCCCTGTACATTATAGACTCTATTTCATATCCCTCAAGGATTTGTACGCGTTAATCCCCTTGATTTCAAGAGATAATCCCGGTTTTTGAATAATAGGATCAGAGACTTAATGACTAAAGAATCTTCCCATAATTATCATTTATATCACACACGTGCGGATAAATATTGGGGATAGCTCTGGCCAACCTGCGTCGAGCCCCCGAGGCAGTTATGGCCCGAACTACACTGACTCAGCTCCGTTGCGCCCTGACCGACCTGCGGTGGACTGTGAAACGAGCCAGATCGACCTCCCACCTGGGGTTTAGGTCTACCTTTAGGCTCAAAGAGGGGCTCCTGGCCCTTAAAGTTTATATTTCTCTGTCATCATTTATTGTTTGATTAATGGAGAGATGACACGTGGCGAGGCTTAGCCCGACCTCCTTCATAAGCACCCCAGATCCAGCTGAGCTCTTAAGGTCAGATCAGATATATTTAAAGGCATAGCTCAGCTCGGCCATCTAGACTTGTAGAATTTCTGACTACTCTTGCTAGGCGGCAGAGTTCCGTTATGACACTGTCATAACTGTTCTGGGATTCGAGGCATTGTAACCCACTTGTCTGAAGTGGAACGGTTTTCGAGACACGTTTGGGGTTTGTAACCCATTGTCATATCAACCATCTACTTATGGCTTTAAATCAGAAGATAAGGATCAATTGTCAATTTCTCTCCTTCACTTCTTTCCTCTTCACTTCTTTACAAGTAAGTGTCTGTGATGCATCTTGCTTTTTATTTCATTTATGTTCATTGATGAGGGCGTCAACCCCATCACGTCTATAAAAGCGTTGTTTTCCTCTGAATCCGAAACCGAAGTACAGAGCCCCAGAGCTATTTCCTTTCCCACTTCTTCCCGTCCTTCATCCGGGACATTTGACTCTATCCTTAGATTAAAAATTCATAAAGCTACCCAGGCCATCATAGGTAGACAGGAAATGGACTTTGTTCTTGTTCAGAGTAGTATAGACAACATCTGCTGTGAATACGGGATAGACCAAAAAGTGTTTTCCCCCGTGCTCCCTGCTAAGCCCCGGCCGTATGCTTCCCGACCACTAGACGGAATGGACTTTTTTCTTGTTCAATTACTGATTTTCTTTATCATAACGTAGGATTTTTGTGTTTTGTTGGTGGTGATTGGCTAAAGGGGTGATTCTACAGGATTGACGATGAAGAAGAAGAAGAAGAAGAGTCATTGGTGAATTGGTGATGAATGATTTGGATAGGAAAAAGTGTGGTACCAGGGTAGAAGGGTCAATTTGTAAAAATTAAAAGTTCATGGGTAGTATTATAATTATTTTGATAGGATCGGAATTTTATTTCCTGGAGCGGTATCTTAGGTATAAATGCCTATCTTGTAATTAAACTGTGGTGCAATGATAAAATGTAAAACCAGTGTGGTGCCTTAAATAGGATAACCTACGAAAGTGTGGTGCCCCTCAATTTGGGTGCCCAAGATTTTCCTTTAAAGAATCTCAATTCTTATTTGTTTATAATATTTAATGATGCATCCATTCTATATAATAAATGTTTATATTGTTATTATCTTTCATATAATAGACACCACGCACATATCTACTATCTAAAAGAAAGTAAAAATGGAAAAAAAAATGAAACATGTCATGTGTGACGCTTTGTTTCCGGATACCGAGTTCTTATCTGAAAAAAGCGCTTGGTATGTATAACGTAAAATGAATCTAACATATACGTAAGTCTTACATCATCGTATCAAAAATAAAGCAATGCAGAATCTAAATAGATTCGGGTAATAAATGCCAAGGTCCAGATACGAGAAACAATACTGTCAAACTAAAGTTAGAAAGATATCTCTCAACACACGAGATTGTTTTACAACACCAATATAAGGGGAAAAACTTATCTTACAAACCAAAGGTACTTATCTTACTAAGCATAGCTTACAAGCCAAAACAAAAGGTACAACAGGTCTTAACGTAATTTAAAAAGTAGAAAGCTTCAAATACAATAAACAAGATAGCAAATCTCCATGCACACCAATGCTCACTCAACATCATCAAAATCCGGATCATCCTGCGAAACTTCCCAGGAGGGGACACATATAAACCCTGACCCAGATACCGAGTCCTTAACCGGAAAAAGGACGTCTGACACGTATATAACTACAATAAATCGATTATATACGCAAGCCTGACATCATCAATAACAGAGAACAAACAAAAAATGAAAACATAGACTGGGAAGCTTAAAAGCTTTTTATTACAATGATCGACAAGTAACACAGGCTGCGACTGAAACAACATCCCAAAACAATATGATACACAAGATTGAATATCCATTCAACTGTTACAACTCTTTTTTTACAAACCAGGGGTACAACTATCTCAATCTATTACAAAAGGGTAAGGGAAGATTCTATACCAATAATACAACGAACTAAAAGAAAGATAGACTTTCACAGCAGCAACTTCGGAATCACTCTTAAGCAATCTCGAACTCAACCTACAACAAAACCACCTTCTCGAATAGAAGCACCGAATCTACACATGCTATATCACATGAATTATCAATAATATTAACATTAATGATATCACAGGGCAAGTCAAGCAAACATAATAACACATGTTTCACTCGCTCACAACACTCTACTAGTCTCACTAGTTGACTCAATCAAATAAGACATTTGTTACACATTAATCCAAGGACACTTTTCTGTGTGAGAATGCACCGAGACATATGCAGCACCTTATATGGTACAGTATCAAGAAAGTGTGGAATACCGCACGAGTCCACAACAGTATCTGAAATTGTGGATGTGTAATAGTTTCATGTTGTGAAAAGGAAACGTGCCTCACAAAGGACTAACAAGTTTTAGCTTTTAGACTCATCAAATATGTATTCAAGCGTTTGATCTAAAAACTTAAGTTCATTGCACATAAAAAGGATTCTTAAGGACCACTAGACATTAGACAAACTCTGTTGAAGTTTTTAGAAAGACAAACAAAACGTAAAGAAAATACGGA
This sequence comes from Gentiana macrophylla, assembly GCA_026214975.1. Taxonomy (NCBI): domain Eukaryota; kingdom Viridiplantae; phylum Streptophyta; class Magnoliopsida; order Gentianales; family Gentianaceae; genus Gentiana; species Gentiana macrophylla. The sequence goes on along the minus strand of CM047811.1, from coordinate 22,497,514 downwards.
AGGAATATTATTGAAGTAGAATCAACCAGTTAAGTTACAATGCTGTTGTTCATGGGGTATTTATAGCTTCATACACCCCAGGAATCAGTTATAAGTAAGTTACAAATGGTTATAACAAAATCCAACTAAATAACCATTTTCTATTCATAGTTGCTCTGCTGAATAACTCAACAGTCTACTGAGTTTCATGTGATCAACTGAGTCTCCAGAATTCAGCCGACTTGCACTCAGCACTTTCTTTAGCACATATATTGTAACACCTCCCCTCAAGCTGAGAATGGTACATGACCAGCTTTCACTCAGCACTTTCTTCAGCCACTTGAATTTTGAAATATCTTTCAAATTCCTAACTTTTCTAGTAAATATGAAAAAATGGGTGCATATAGGGCCTTGGTGACAATGTCAGTAACTTAAACTTTTGTGTTGACTGGAAGTAGTTTGACAAGTCCAGGTTTGACTTTGTCTCTCACAACATGACAGTCAATTTCAATGTGCTTGGTTCTTCATGAAATATAGGATTATGAGCAATGTGCATGGCACTTGCATTATCATAGAATAGCAGAGCAGTCATCTGAAGATAAACCTTCAAATCCTGTAGGATGTTAGTCAACCATTGAAGTTCACAAATTGCATTTTTCATAGCTCTGTTTACATTTTCTGATCAACATCTTTTCCAGCTTCATCTTTTCCAAGAATGACTCTTGCACACATTGGTGTATCTGATGTGCCACTTGTGTCCATACCATACTTGTGTATTATGTCTTTTGTATACTTGGCTTGACTAATGAAAATACCATCCTTCATTTGTTTCACTTGAAGGCCAAGAAAATAATTTAATTCTCCCATCATGCTCATCTGAAATTTGCTCTTCATTAGGTTTGCAAATTTCTCACACAGCTTTTCATCCTCTGATCCAAAGATAGTCATCAACATAGCTTTGTACTAGTAATGTACTTGTTCCTTCCTCTAATTTGAATAGAGTCTTATCTATAGTTACCTTGTTGAATCCATTCTTGATCAGAAATTGTGATAGTGTTTCATACCAAGCTCTAGGTGCCTGTTTGAGTCCATAAAGAGCCTTTTTGAGCTTGTATACTTTATCTTATTTTCCTTTAAGTTGAAAACCAAGAGGTTGTTCCACATATACTTCTTCTTCCAAAAGTCCATTTAGAAATGCACTTTTGACATCCATTTGATAGACTTTGAAGTCTTTGTGTGCAGCAAAGGCTAGAAAGAGTCTGATTGCTTCCAATCTTGCTACTGGTGCAAATGTCTCATCATAATCTATTCCTTCTGCTTGAGAGTAACCTTTTGCAACTAGCCTTGCTTTATTTCTGACAACTGTTCCTTGTTCATCCATCTTGTTTCTGAATACCCATTTTGTTCCAATGATGTTGGCTATGTCTGGTCTGTCAACAAGTTCCCAGACTTTATTTCTTTCAAATTCATTTAGTTCCTCTTGCATGGTTTGTGATCCGATCTGCATCTTGAATTGCATCATCTATTGTCTTGGGTTCCACTTGATGAGAAAGCATGTTAGCATATGCTCAGCTTGTCTTACGGTTCTAACTCCTGTGTGAATGTCTCCAATGACTTGATCTTCAGGATAATCTCTTAGCCAATTGAGGTCAGATTGAAGTTGTTCTTCACTTGGTGCTTCTACAACCTCAGGTACTGCATGAGCTTCAAGTTATGGTGCTTCTTCTGTTGTAATGATTTGTGGCTCATCTTGATTTCCAAAATTGTGATTCAGAATAATAGCTGGTACGGTTGTATTCATATACACTTGCCTTTGTGATGCTTCTTCTTCTTGTTCTTGAAGACTTTCACCATTTGTGTTTGGTTCATCAAAGACTACATGTATTGATTCTTCAATCACCAATGTTCTTTTGTTGAGTACTCTGAATGCTTTGCTGGTGTCTGAGTATCCCATAAAGATTGCTTCATCAGCTTTTTCATCAAAGGTGTGTAACTGATTCCTGTTCAAAACAAAACATTTAGATCCAAACATGTGTAAATGTGAAATGTTAGGTTTTCTTCCATTCCATATCTCATATGGAGTTGTTCCATTATGTTTGTTGATGATTGATATGTTCTGTGTATAGCATGCTGTGTTTGCTGCTTCAACCCAAAATCTCTTTGGTAGGCATGCTTCTGCAATCATTGTTCTGACTGCTTCTTTGAGTGTTCTGTTTCTTCTTTCTGCTACACCATTTTGTTGTGGAGTTCCTGCTGCAGATAATTGATGTAATACTCCATTTTCTTCACAATAAGTGCTGATCACTTCATTTAGAAATTTTGTGCCTCTATCTGATCTGATCTTGATAATCTTTAGTTCTTTCTCATTTTGAATTCTTCTCAGCAAATCAGGCAGCTTCTTGAGTGTCTCTTTCTTCTTGTTCATGAATATGGTCCAGGTGTACTTGGAGAAATCATCAACCACTACTAGAGTGTATTTCTTAACACTTACACTTACTGGTGTGACTGGTCCAAACAAGTCCATATGTAGAAGATGTAGAATTCTTGTTGTTGATTGATAGGGCTTTGATTTGAAGGTGCTTTTGATTTGCTTTCCTTTCTGGCATGTATCACAGAGACTCTCCTTCTTGAATGTGATCTCTGGCAGGCCTTCAACTAACTTGTTCTTTGATAATTTGTTGATGGTCTTGAAATTTAAGTAATTTAATCTTCTATGCCAAATCTAGCTGGTTGATTGTTTATTTTTGACAAGTAAACATGTTTCTGCTTTAGCTGTTCTCCAATTCACCACATACATGTTGTCTTCTCTTCTTCCTACAAGAACCACTGTGTTGGTTTGGCAGTGAATCACTTTGCATCCTTCCTTGTTGAAGAGTACATTGTAGGCTTTGTCACAAAATTGACTGATGCTTAGCAGATTGAAATTTAGTCCCTTAACATATGACATATTTTGAATCTTCAAATTGTTCTTGAGCATTGTGCATTCCCCCTTAATCTTGCCAGGGTTTTCTTTGCCTCCAAATGTGACTTTGGGTCCATCAAAAGCTTTGAAATCAGTGAGCCATCTCTTGTTACCTGTCATGTGTCTGGAACATCCACTGTCTATGTACCAGACATCCTACAAAACAAATTAATTATGTTTAGGTACCCAACACTTCTTGGGTCCATACCTGTTAGAAGTCATGCCTCCTACTCCAAGTGTATATCCAAATGATCTTCTTTTTGGATAATTAAAATCATCAACTTCATATGTATAAGGCATGGCAGAATAGCTTCTAATATTTCTACCGAAGGTATCCTGATACTTTTCTCTATTTTTTGGTGCATTTGCGGATCTTCTTCACTTTCCAATATGCAGTGGGAAACCTATGTTGCTTCATGTGTCTAGGAACATACCTAGATTGATTTTTCTTAAACACATGATGCATGTCATGGAATGGTTTCTTCTTGTATTTTGGAGGTGCAACATTCCAATCATCCTCTGAAGAATAAAGTCTTATTTTACCTTTTAGAAGGTCTTTGTTTTTGGTTGACTAGAATGATGATTTAGTCTGTTGTTTCACTGCACTTGGTTTTGACTTCACCGGTACTGGATGAGTGGTTGAAATTATGGTCTGTCTTTTTCTGAACTTTGGTCCATTATTGGTCCTAGATTCAGAATTATGTTGTCCATTGTTTCTATTCTCATCCTGACTATTGTAGCCAAGACCAGATCTGGATCCAAACCCTTTTTAGGTTTTGTAAGCTGGTGCATTTAAGGGTGCAGTTGTGGTCTTAACTGGTAGGGGGTTTTCTCAACCGATCTGTCAACACCAGATGTGTGATCATCTGCTGTTTGTTGATCATTTGAGTAAGTCTTCTTACTAGTTAGTTCAGCTTTTGCTTTATCCAGTTCTTTCTTTAATCTTTTATTCTCCTTTCTTAGATTCTCACACTCATGTTCCAGAATTTCATGATTCAATTCAATTTCATCAAATTTACTCATGAGATTTTAAATTAGGTTTGCAGTGTCTAAGGGGAGAATAAAAGATTGTGCAGTGTTAGATGTGGATGCATTAGATGATGAGCATGAACTAGACATTACCTCAGTTTCTTTTGACTCCTTAGCCATAAGACATAGATAGGATTATTCATTGTCTGTGCTGTCATCCTCATCATCAGAATCATTTTCAGATGATTCTTCATTCTTTTCACTGTTAGATTCAGCTTTGAGTGTCTTCTTGCTTTTCCACTTTTCAGTTGTCTTGTACTTCTTCTTATCCTTAACTTTGTCTTTGTCTTAAGGGCAATCAGCCTTGAAATGGCCTTTCTTATTACAGTTGAAGCATCTGTATTCATCATCTTTTCCCTTGGTGTCTTTGTTTGTGCTTGACTTCTTGTTAGATGATGATCCTCCTTTGAATATCTTCTTTTTGCTAAACTTGTCAAAACATTTTACTAATAAAGCTACATGTTCCTTCAGCTCCTGTGTCTCTTTGCTGTTTGCATCAGCTGTTTGACTTTGCTAGGGTGCAACCAATGCACTGGCCTTATGTGCATCTGTTGGTGCAATGTCTTCGCCGTTCAACTCAAATTCATGAGCCTTCAATTGGGACATCAGAGTCAGGGTGTCAGTGTTTGCAAGATTTATTGTCCATCTGATCACTGGTGTGATGATCTTCCATCTTTCAGGTAAGCCTCTCAAGATCTTCAAGCACACTTCTTTCTGAGGGTATGTGTGTCCAAGCTGTTGTAGTTCACTAATGATGCTTGAGAATCTGTTGTCCATTTGATCAATGGATTCACCAGCCTTCATTTTGAAGTTCTCAAATTTCTGTTTTGCAACAGATAATTTGTTTTCTTTAAATGCTTCAGATCCTTCATTTATCAGTGCCAGCTTGTCCCACATCTCATTTGCTATTTTTCAATCATTGATTCTCATGAACATGTTGCTATCCAGGGTCTTCAAAATCATATCTTTTGCAACAAATTCTAGATTTGATCTTCTCCTGTCATCCTTGGTCCAATCCTTCTTGGGTTTGTCCACTTCTTTTCCTTGATCTGCTCCTATGGCTACCACAGTCATGATCATGATTGGGCCATCATTAATTACATCCAGCATCTCCTTATGAGTTGCTGCAAGATGGGACAACATTCTTATTTTATATTCATCAAAATTATTAACATTGAAAACATGTACTTTTCACATAAAGTTTGAGGAATCCATAAGTACCAATAAGAGATATTTATGTATATGTGTAGAAAACACAGATTTGAAAACTACTTTGAAAATATGTGATCTCCTTGTTACCAGAAATTAGATCTGAACAGGTTCTACTACTAGAAAGACTGCTCTGATACCAATTGTTGGTCCCAGAGAAGGGTAAAACTATAGTCAGAGGGGGGGTGAATGACTATAGTGGAGTTTCAAAAACTTTTCTTGTTTTTAAAAGCTTTTGGGCAGCGGATAAGTCCCTTCTTACTATGTTGTTTCAAAGTAGTTTAAGCACTCATAGATATAAGATATAATATAAGTAATAAAATGAATGCAGTAAGGTAAATTGCTGAAAGTAAATTGACACAAGGCTTATAGTGATTCAGGGTGGTGTAATCCCTTAATCCACTCTTCTCCTGTGATGATTGGAGAAATTCACTATTGTTTTCATAGATACAATAGTCTAATTGTCCTTGACTATACAAGCTTCACAATCTACAAGACTATCACTCCTTGATCGCAATGACTTGGTGACTCGTCTCTCTTTCACTGCTCCTTGGGATCAAATCCTTCAGCAGCTATCACAAACACAACTCCTTCTCAGATGGCACTGATTCAGTTGCTTGATTGATGTGAATTGGATTCACAAACTTGTTGATCAATCTCAATGCTTGATGTTTGAATATAGCTCTCAGTTTTGAGTTGATCACTAGATATATCTTTTTACCACAGATAGAAAGCTTTTTTCTTTGACAGAGTTTTGCAGAGATTTTTATTCATGCCTCTGTTTTTTTTTTTTTCTGTCAATGCCTTCTATTTATAGCCTTGATAATCCTTGATTTGAATTTCCGTCCGTTGGCTATATTAATGAGGGAATAATATTTGATTTTATTCTTGATTTCCCCTTAATTATGTTCTCCTTGATTTCAGTGATCGGGTTTTTCTTCAAACGTTTATCAGAAAATCTGTCCTTGATTGATCATCTATTGATTATGCATTTAATGCTTGATCTTCTGTATCTTCTTCATATTTCAATAATCTAACTAAGTAAGGTTTACTCAGCCGTTCTTTGACGGTCAAGTGATCCATCTGACTTTGCCGCTTAGATCTTCCTTCACTGCTTTGTCTTCACTCAGCCGAAAGTCAGTTTACTTTGCCGATTCACTGTTTCCTTCATTCTTACTTCACCGATCCTTGATTTGGGTGAGATCAGTGTACACCATATTTAAACATTAAGTTTCATCACTTAAAACATAACTTAGACTTATCCAAGGTCATCACAGACTTCCTTGGTTATAAGTCTGACCATAATGTCTTCATTGCTTCTCTGCTGGTACTTGACTGGCTTCATTCTGCTGACAATCTGTTTTTACTTTGCCGTCCTACCAACTAGTACAATACTTGTCCCAACTTATACAACATGTCAGACTCTAAGTAAAGACTTATACAGAGAATTCTAACTTATTTCATGCTTGCTATAACAGCTGGCATGGCCATCATCAAAACATAATAAAATGTTCCTAACTACGAGTAGTGCCTACTCAAATAAACTGCTAAGTTCACGGCCATTTCCCTTAAATAAAGCCAAGAATGGGAAGGTAAATGTCTACAAGTATAAGTCATCTAAACTAAATAAGTTAAAGGCTAAACCGGATTATTAATCGAAGAAAATATAGAATAAGGAAAGTGATTTCGGATCACTAACCTTTGAATCCTTAGAGACTTTCTTAACCGAGTAATTTGACTCAACAGTTCTTTTGTAAGAACAAGGTATCTGAGCATTCATGAATAAAAGAGTAAACAACGGGCAGTTATTTCAGCTAAGATAGTGGGAGTGATATAAGGAAAGAAATTTCGGATTTTAATCCTTGAATATCACAGAAATTTAATTTCTATTTTCAGATTCGTTGGAACAAATAGATTCACTTTCAAACCGATTATATACTTGCCTTAAAGAAAATGAATATGACATTTGTAGTACGAATCTGGGACTCGGACTTTTGTCTGATAAAGTCAGAACCACTAAGTAATGCTGAAAATGTATATGTAACACATCATAAACTATTAAGGCAAATGGTTTCCGTATTTAGATAAACGATTTTTCAGCATCTATTAAATAGTGCATATATCCTTAAGATAAGATCTAAAGACTGGCTAAGGGTGATTCCTATCTCCCAGTCAAAGAACACTATCTCAAAGAAAAAATGACTAAGTAACCTTTCAATTAGGAAAGGTTAATAGAGCTAAATAAGTATCACAACTTGTTCATATTGACCTTCGGGGTCTTATGAAGGATACAAGCTAGTGGGAGCTTTTGAGTAACAGACATTTGTCTAATGACTACTCGAAACGCCGATTAGTTTATCTGAATATTTTGAGAAATCTCTGATATTACTAGAGAAGAGAGTATTCCATGCTCAGATATAGGCTATAGCATAGTTTTTGGAGCTGATGCTCGGCCTACCTCTGAGTGAAACAATTTCACTGAAAGGATAAACCATAGATTGCCTTATATGTAGTTATTGATATGCCACAATACACTGCTTAATTCAATTAAGATATTGATTGTGAAACAACGGTTTACATTATTATGTAATCCCGAGAAGTCTATGTTAGGTTTTATGCCCGAAAGACAATTGTAATTGTTTTATTTAAATAAATGACATAATTTATTTCATCTTATTTATTCGCATTTATTGCCAATATTAATACACTGCAGAAAACCGTAAGTATATTGATTATGTAATCACATAACTCAGTGTATGGCTATACACACGAGGATTGAGTTTGTGAAATATACTAAAAATTAACTTAGTCCGTAGCATTTATTAATCTTAGTACGGGTCTCTAGATTAATTTGCTAATAATGGGGCCAGAACACTTTAGGTGTGACAGTCTTATCCGGACTGTCGGTAATAGGGTACCTAATGGGGCATTTATATATGATGATAATCGTATAGGGCTGGACCGATTTGATTTAAGTTCTCGATATAATTCCGTGATCGAGAAGTCTTATCGAATCACAAGATGATCATATATGGATTAATCTCAATCCTGAGGTGATCACGGACAACTGCTTAGACTATGGTAGGGTTTGATGTGTTAGTACGGATCATTTGTTAGTATGTGGTCCAACACTTCTCGTTGGCTCTATTCTAGGATAAGACAGTAGTCTGTGCTATCACATTATTGGAATCCATTCCTTACCTCAGGAAGTAGACAGACAGTTCCCTTATTTGTTAACCCTAGAAAATGATCGATGGGCCTAGTTCATATTATATTGGTTATGAACTAATTAATCACTAGGGGGTTAATGGAAAATAAGGATAATATGTTTCGAGAAGGGTTTACGGAGATATCCTGAATCGAAGTGAACAGTCTATGGAGGATTTATCCGTATGTAATGATTATATCAGTGGACACCTTATGACTCATAGTTGAGTGTAAGTTTATATCTATGTTCAGCAGAGTTCAGTTTCGGGTTTATGGTGGTGTAATCCCAGAATTAATAGATTGAATATTATTGTTCGGTCTGACGGATAATATTATTCAATTTATTGTAGCTACTGAATATAAGTCCATGGTCCCCGACATGGCTCCTAATATAGCATATACGATTTATCGTCATTTCACCTCAATTGTAATTAAATAGTTGGATTGGACTATTTAATTGATATGTGGATTAATTGTTTAGTTGGACTAGATAATTAAATACATGAAAAAGAAATTTTTCGTGGACTCGGCCCAATGTGTCAAAAAATGCGTGGACCTTTATTTACTAAGGGAGGGGGCGCATATTATTATTAATTAATTATCAAGGAATTTGTTTTCTTGGATAATTATTTAATGTGTGATTTATCTTTTATTTGTTAATTGATAATTCATGGAATATTAGATAATAATATGATTTATCCTAATTTTTTTGGGATAATTATTTTATTTATCTTTTATTTGGAATAATGATTAATCTAATAATTATCTCTTAATTATTAAATCCTTGGAGGACAAGGATTACTCTCCTATATAAAGACAGTTCTCCCAAGCCTTTTGACACATTACAAAACACGCCATTTTGTGAAGTATTATAGCTTGGAATTTTCGGCTATAATACTTGGGTTCGAGTTTTAGAAAAACTTCGGGTTTTTCTAAGGTAGCATGTCAAAGAGGTCCGGCGGCTTGAAATACCATCCACTTGGTGTTGCTTGGAGATACACGTTGGAAGACGGTGGCATCTCATTGGATCGAGTAGCTCAGATTAGAGATTGTTCTTGACGTTTATACACCATAAACTGGTAAGCAATCTAAACCCCTTAGTAGGTTTAGATCTATTTATTTATGTATTTGGGTTGACTAGATCTAGATCTATACTATTCCGCTGAGTAATCGGGTGGATCTTGATCCATCCGGCGATATTACATCTAACAAGTGGTATCGGAGCCTTTGATCTATCAATCAAAGTATGTAAATTTTAGATCTAAGGAGTGGAATAAGCATGTTAGATTGTTTTTTTATTTTTGTTTTTTATGATGAATCGAAAATATCATGATGTTGCCTTGTGATTGTCATGGTTGAAGAGATGGATTGGGTTGGTATTGTTTACCCGTAGATCCATTTTGTAGCTCTCTTGTTTAGTAACAATTGAGCATAGGCTTTGTATTTTAATTTAATGTCAATCGAAAATTATGTGTAAAAGTAGCATCTTTTATTGTAATTTTGTTGTTCCGGGCTCGAAATATGAAGGTCTTGATAAAAAGATGAAGATCAAGGCGAAACTCAAGGTATGAACGAGGAGAAACGGCTAAAAACCTGTTTTTTAATTAAAATTCTGCGCTACAGGACTTTCTGCGACGCTGAAAAGCGTCGCTATAAGTCTGTTTTTTATAAAACTAGCATGCGGCTAGGGTTTTATGCGGCTGTATATGTATATATTTTTTTTTAATCTGTTTTTAGTAAACAGCCTTTTCGGCTGTAATAAAAATAAATATTTAATTAAAAAGGTTTTAATTATAATAAATTGGATTTATTTAATTTAAAAGACCTTTTCTCCTCTCGGGTGTTCGTGGTTCGTGTTCCGGCGGTTCGAGCTCAAAATTCGAAATTCAAGACTCGAAGATTAGATTAAGTTTTTTACTTTTCCTTAGAAAATAGGTTAGTCGGGGTATCAAACGATCCATCTCGGTGTTTATTTTTCCGTTTTTTTTTCGTGTATGATCGAAAATTGTATGATATAACCGGAAATTGCCATGACATGCACCTTCATGATTCCACTCCAATGCATACATGTAGCTAATTTATTTCGAATAAATTAGGCATGTATAACTCGTATAATTAGTTTAAAGGCATATTTAATTAATATGTGGTAGTTAATAAATAAGTAACTAATTATAAAAACCGAGGAACTGGGTTTTGTCAATCGTTACGATTTTAGTGATGGATTCTAGGTGAATCCCACTTAGATAAATCGTTGAGATTTTCGGTGATTGCTTCTCAGTGAACCCACCTTAAACAGACACGAGATTACTCTTTGGGTGACAATTTAGAAATCGGAGAATCTTAGTACATGGGTTCGGAAATGGTCTAACCATGGTTGGGCGAGTTCAATAGAGCTTCGGCTCAATCGACTCCCCTCCACGTGTGATGTACGTTACAGTAGTTCGACAAGACTTAGCATAGCTGATAAGGCTTCAGGCTAAACGGGGCTTCTCTTGCCGGATTGGCCTGAACTGTCACATATGTTCCAACGAATAAGACGGTGTAGGCTTGCCTACATAACCGACCCCGTTCGGAGTACTTTGATTTATTGTTTCTTATTGTCAAGGCCGAAACCGTAATTAGTAAACCCACCACTTTTTCAAATTATTGAGTGGGAGTGGGGAAGGCGACAGCCAACCCCACAGCCTTTACTATAGATGAAAGCATGTGAGAGAAGGGTGACGCCTCGAGCCGCTTTGATTTTGGTCCCCTACGGATGGTGTTCACCCTTATCAAAATTCAAGGCTTGGTCTCCGAAAGGATAGGATTTTGGGTACTCGTTGAGTCACTGACCAACCCTACGGCGGCATACTCGGGGCGTACTTTGAGATCTGATATAGTAGGTCACACTCTTTATGGATATTTTCGAAATATCTAGGCTAGAAAAGGAAGGTAATCAATGATTAAGGTCCGGATGTCTGATTCCCGTAAGATGTTTGATTCTCAAAGCTTAATCATTGAGAGAGATTGTCTCAGTTTAACCGTCACCTCTTTGACCTACCCTACGGCGGCACTGAGGTGTGAGGTTAAATCCTTGGAATGGTAGGATAGACTTTTTATAAGTTTATTATTCCTAAAATACAAATTATAGTAGTGTATATTTGATTAAATTTCTATCATTTTATTTACAGCAACATGTCTTCGCAAATTCAAACTTTACTGAACGATAAGCTAAATGGCGACAATTTTACTAAGTGGAAAAGTAACCTAAACGTGGTGCTCATATTTGAGAATGCGCAATTTGTTTTGACCGAGGAGTGCCCTGTCATTCCCCCTCATAATCCGCCTCAACGCATTTGCGATCAACATCAAAAATGGACAGAGGCGAATTATAAGGCAAGAGGCATCTTCTTAGCCTCAGTGTCGGAGGTCATTCGGAGCAAGATTGAGGGTTTTAATACTGCACAAGAAATTATGCAGTATTTGACCACCATGCAAGACACGAGGCCGTGAAGAAGGCTGTCAATGCCAAGTTGAGGCAGGGTCAGTCGGTTACTAGTCATGTGATGAACATGATTTGTTACTTTACTGAAGCAGAAACTCATGGTGCGACTATAGACGATGCTACCCAAGTGTCCGTGATTCTCGAATCATTGACATCTGATTTCCTAACGTTCAGGACTAACTACGTCATGACTAAGACTCGTCTTTCCATGACGGAGTTGATCAACGAACTTCATGTCTTCGAGGGTCTTTCTACGAAAGATAAAACCCAAGAGCAGGAAAAGAAGGTTGAGGCCAATATGGTCGTAGCCAAGGCGTCTAAGTCTAACCAGCAGGGTAAGCCAAAGAACAAGAAACAAACTGCACCGGCGCCTAAACCTATGAAGAAGAAGGCTAAGCCAAATGCACCATCCAAGCCCAAGGGCAAGTGTCATTACTGCAATGAGATAGGCACCGCGGCGCCATCCGCCCGTATATCTCAAAGATGTAAAGGATGGGAAGGTTAAGGCTAGCAATGGGAAAGATAAGAAAGGTAATCCTGAATTACTTGTCTTGGAATCTTTCAATGTAGCTAAAGATGTATCAATCTGGATACTGGATATTGGAGCTACTAACCATGTATGTTCTTCTTTGCAGATCCTTAGTTCGTTTGAGAAGCTAGAGGAAGGAGCTCAAGTTATGAGAGTCGGCACCGGGGCATTAGTTTTAGCAAAAGCAGTGTGAGCTACGGTTTTACATTTTGGAAATAAAGTTTTACATTTAGATAATGTTTATTTCATTCTGAATTTTCGTAGAAATTTAATTTCGTTTTCTGCTTTGAAAGAACAGTTGTACTCTATTTCTTTTATGAATAATGAGTTTACTATTTCAAAGAATGGATTTACTTTGTGTACTACTGTATTAGAGAACGGATTGTATTTCACTAAACCTACACGAGCTCCCCTGTTAAATACTGAAATGTTTAAAGTAGCTCATAAAAAATCTGATAAAAGGCAGAAAATTTCTCATAAAGAAGATAGTACATATCTTTGGCACATTAGGCTAGGTCACATTTCCTTGGAAAGAATCAAACGACTGGCTAAGGGTGATTCCTTAAAAGAGTTATCAGTTGACTCATTGCCCGTCTGTGAATCTTGCCTTGAAGGAAAAATGACTAAGCGTCCCTTCTCGTCAAAAGGGAATAGGGCCAAAGAACCTCTAGAGTTAGTACATTCAGAACTTTGTGGTCCGATGAATGTGCAAGCTAGAGGCGGATTCGAGTAGTTTGTTACTTTCATCGACGACTACTTGAGGTTCGGATATGTTTATCTGCTGCATCGAAAATCCGAGACTTTTGGCAAGTTTAAGGAATTTCAAGCAGAAGCCGAAAGGCAGTTAGGCAAGTCTTTGAAATGCCTTCGTTCTGATCGCGGATGAGAGTACTTAGATACTGAATTCACTGACTACCTACTTGAACATGGGATCTGTTCCCAACGTTCTGCGCCTAGGAGACCTCAGCAAAATGGAGTTCTTGAAAGGAGAAATAGAACATTTATTGACATGGTCAGATCAATGATGAGCTACGCCTCGCTACCGATATCCTTTTGGGGATATGCTTTAGAAGCAGTGGTATACATACTTAATTCAGTACCGTCTGTTAGGTGTAGTGCCCGAAAGACAATTTGTGTAATTGTTTTTAATAATGAATGACATAATTTATCTCAACTTATTACTTGCTTTGTGCTTGTAGAGTAATACACTGCTGCAAACCCTAAGTATATCTCAGATGTAACCACTTATCTCGGTGTATGGATTACACGTGAGGATTGAGTTAGTGGAGATATGCTTAAATGTTAGTCCGTGGTGAACTTAATCGAGTTTAGGGTCTCTTGATTAAAACACCAATAATGCGCCTGAACACCTTAGGGTGTGATAGTCTTATCCGGACTGCCGGTAGAGGGTACCTACGTGGGGCATTTATATATGATGGCATTCATATAGGATCGACCGATTTAATCGAATTTCTCGGTATAATTCCGTAATCGAGGAATCTTATTAAATCATTAGATGATCATATATGGATCAACCTTAATCCTGAGGTGATCACAGGGTGTTGCTTGTCCCGGGGTAGTGTTTGATGTGTTAGTTACGGTTCACTTTAATATGTGTTCCAAGCCACTTCTCATTGGCACTATCTCCAGATGAGTGAGTAGTTCTGATTTTCACAGACATGGAATCCATTCCTTCCTGCGGGAAGTAGAGAGACAGTCCCCTTATTTGTTAGCCTTAAGAAAGTGATCGATCGGCCGAGTTCATATTTAGACTAATTAGCTACTAGTCAGATATGTGAACTAATTGATCATTAGGGGGTTGATGGTAAATAAGGATAAGATATTCTCGAGTCGGGTTCACGGAGACTTCCTCTCGAGAATGGGACGATCTATGGAGGGTTAATCTGTATGTAGTGATTATATCAATGGACGCTTATTCACTCTATGGGTTGACTATAAGTATACATCTATGATCGGTAGAGTTCAGTTTCGGGTTTATGGTGGCGTAATCCCGGAATTAATAATTAATGTACTTATTCTCGCTCGATGAATAATTAATTATTGAGACACTGGTTATAGGTCCATGGTCCACGATGTGGCTTTCGTAATTCGGACAATAATCTTGTTATTTGGGCCTCATTGATAATTAATTGGCTGGGCTAATTAATTGATATGCATGGATATTATTTAGTTGGGCTAAATAATATAATACACATAAAAGACATTTTATGTGGGCTTAATGACCCTATATGTGGCGCCATTTGTGATGGATATTTGACATGTGATTTATCTTTTATTTGTTAAATGATAAATCATGGAATATTAGATAATAATATGATTTATCCTAATTTGTTTGGGATAATCATTTTATTTATCTTTTGTTTGGAATAAAGGATTAATGGAATAATTATCTCTTAATTATTTAATCCTTGGAGGACAAGGTTTACTCTCCTATATAAAGAGAGTTCTCCCAAGCCTCAACACACTTGGCATAATTCGACCACCATATCAAAAGGGAGAGGAAAAATTAGTTTTCTCTTGACTAGGGTTTTAGTAGAAGAAAACTCTAAGTTTTTCTTGGTGTTGCATATCAAGGAGGCTCGTCTATCAAGAAGGGTGTCCACCAACCGCCGTTTGGAGAACACATCGGAAGATCTTGGCTTCTCTTTTTCTAATATTGGTAACATGATCTCAACCCCCTTGTAGTAGTTAAATCCTTTAATTATGTTTTATGATATATAAATCGTGATCCGTCCGCTGCGTATAGATCTAACTCGTTTGGATCTAAGAACCTGCATCCTTCATGTGGTATCGGAGAAAGGTTCCACGATTTATATAGTCATAATCGTAGTTAAACGATTTAAAGGAGTGGAATTGCATGTAGGTTTTTTTTTTTACTTATTTTATGCATTGATGTGATTAAAATTGTTATGGTTGAAGAGATGGATTGGGGTTGGCATCGTTTAATTGTTAGATCTATCAGTAAACTCATATGAACGATGAAAATTCGTTCATATGAGTATAGGAAATTATGTAATTTATTTTTATTGCAATTTTAATTTCCAGAAAATAGATCTGTTTAGTATCTGTTTAGATATTTCGTTTTTCCCGTTGATCGAGCCGTTAAAAAGAAGATCCCTCCGGTCAGAATCAATATTGGAAGTTGATGAACAATCCCACAAAATTTGGCGTCGATCAGAGTACGTTTGGATGTCCGTTCGTTGCTGCAAAGAAGCTGCTGTAACAGAAAAACGCAGGATTCACAGAAACCCTACCTGTGACTTCCTCGAATTTCTGGGAGAGTTTCGACCGTTGAAACGCAAATCCAACCGGTCAGATTTACAAATATGTAGTTTTTGACGTGGAATAAAAATTTCAGGTCGATCGGGTTTCATTTCGATTCCCGATCGGCAACGGGATGTCATTGATGCGCTGCTGTAAAATTCAGATTCAGCAGCAAGTTGGGCGGCTCGCTGGAGAAGATTGACAAGTCAAAGCTCCGATCCAACCGTCCATCTTGAAGTCCGAAGAATGAAGATCAGATCTGGAAAGTTTCGTCCCGATCCGAGTTCGTTTGATATGCCAATCGTCGAAGATTCTAAACAGCTGCAGATTAGGGTTTTATTTTATTTTCGAATAGATTAGTTACGGGGGTGTCAACGGTCCATCTCGGTGTTTATTTTCCGCACTAGAACACATGTTTAGATTGTATGTGTAGAACCGGAAAAATTGCCATGACATGCATCATATCATGAATTCCACTCCATATGCATACATGTAGATATTAATTCGAGGAATTAGTTAGGCATGTATAAAACACGCAATTAGTTTTAATTAATTGTTTGATATTGATTAGAAACTAATTAGGGTAAAAACCGAGGAACACGGGTTTTTTCAATCGTCGAGGTTGGGTGATGGATTCTCGGTGAATCCCACTCTGCGAAAGCATAAGGAGTAAAATCCCGAAACCTCGTGGTTAAGGTGTTGGATTCTTGGTGAATTCCACCTTACCTAAGACGAGATTACGTTTTTGTTCCGTAGTGTCTACGTGAAAGTTTGATGTTTAAGGATTGGATAATCACGGGCAAACAGGTTCGAAAGTGGTTTAACCACGGTTGGATGGTCAACAGTAGCTACGGCTCGATCGACTTCACCCTCCACGTGTGGCGTTTGCATGGGGATCTCGCAAGGCTGAGTCATCCGAAGAGCCACTACGGCTTAACGGAGCTCCCCTAGCCTTGATCCGTCTGACGGCCACATATGTTCTAACGAATAGGTCGGGTGGGTTAGCCCACATAACCGACAACATTCGGGCCTGTGAATTATTGTTCCTTAATGTAACATCAAGTCCAAAACGTGATCAAGAAACCCACCACTTTTTCAAAATATTGAGTGGGAGCGGAGAGGCGACGGCCGACCCCACGGCCTCTCACTTGTTGACACAAGCAACGTGAGAGAATGGTGACGCCTCGTGCGGCTTTGATTTCGCCCCTAAGGAAGGCCTTCACCGCTATCAAAATTCAAGGCTTGGTCTCCGAAAGGATAGGATTTTGGGTACTGTCGGGTCACCGACCGACCCTAAGGCGGCACACTCGGGGTCTACCTAAAAATGAGACAAGAGGTCACACTCATAAAGGGTATTTTTGGTAGTACCTTGGCTGAAAAAGAAAGGTGATTGACGATCACAAATGAGATGTTCGATTCTCAATCTGATCGTCAATTTAATCGAAACCTCTTTGACCTACCCTAAGGCGGGCACTGAGGCATTAGATTAAATCCTTGGAACGGTAGGATAGACTATAAGTAATTAGTTTATGTTCCTAAAATTTTAGTAGTGTATGATTTGGATTTATTTTCTGTCAGTTTTATTTACAACTATTTATATATCTCTAGGTACTAGGATCGCTAGTGTATGTAAAATTGACTAGTAACGACTTCGTTAAAAGTGGTAAGTAACTAGAACGTTGTATTTATTAATCTCACATGCGATTAATTTTTCGGAAGAGATATATCTCTTGAGCCTTCAAAACTTAAGTGACGTAAATAAGTATGTCACTGCTGTCAATCGTGCAGAACGAGAGACAACCGTAGTTAGTTTGAAAGGTGATTGGGACGATAAAATTCTTCCAGTGAATTTTAATTGTGTAGTGTCTACACGAGAAATTTTCTAATAGAAAAATTGGAGACTCATAAATTAAAGTGTCGCTGGTTAGACGGTATTTGGAACCGATAAACTAGTGGGAGCTTTTATCCTATGTTTTTCTAATTTATTAGAAAATTAGTCCCACTGGGTAATGCTTTCACTAGACATCCCACAGTTCACGAGTAGTATCTACTCAAGCGAACTGCTAGTTCAAGACTATTTCCTTTTAAGGAAAGTTAAGAATGGGAAAGAGTGTTTATAAGTGTTAATCATCTTAACTAAAGTTTTGAGGCTAAACCGAAACATTAATTAAAGAAAGTATAGGATAAGGAAAGTGATTTCGGATCACTAACCAATGAATCCTTAGCGACTTTCTTAACCGAGTAACTTGACTCAGTGGCTTAGTTCTTTGGAAGAACAATGAAGCTGTGGATTAATGATTAATAAAGTAACAACGGGTAGTAATTTCAGCTAGAATAGTGGGAGTGATATAAGGAAATGAATTTCGGATTCTATCCTTGAATATCACAGAAAAATTTATTTTTCTGTTTACAAATTCGTTGAAACAAATGGATTCACTTTCGCCTCGATATTGCAAATTGCCTTAAACAAAGTGAAGATGACATTTGTAGTACGAATCCGAGACTCGGACTTTTGTTTGATAAAGACGAACCACTAAGAAAAGTTGAATAGGTATGTGTAACACATCTAAAACTATTAAAGGTAAAAGGTTTCCGTATTAAGATAAACGACTTTTCAATATCTATTAATTAGTTCATATATCCTAGAGATAAGACCTAAAGATCGGCTAAGGGTGTTTCCTATTTCGCCTGGGAACACATCTCAAAGGAACAATGACTAAGTTTCCTTTCAATCGTGAAAGGGTAATAGATTTGAAGAGGTAACATAGCTTGTTCACCATGACCTTTGGGGTCTAGTGAGAGATACAAGCTAGTGGGAGATTTTGAGTGGTGACATTTTTGTCTGATAACTACTCGAAACGCGATTTAGTTTATCGAAAGAATACGAGGAGGAGTCTCTGATTTTAGCAGAGAATAGAGTATTCCATGCTCAGAAATAGGCTATCGCATAGTCTTGGGACTGATGCTCGGCCTGCCTCCTAGTGGAATGTTTTTCCACAGAGGAAGAAACCATACACTTGCCCGATATAGTTATTAATGTGCTACAATACACTGTTAAACTCGATTAAGATAATTGGTTGCAAAATAACGGTTAACATTATTATGTAAACCGAGAAGTCCACCTAGAAGATGCTAGTGAGTTTATGGATAAGGAGTGAATTCGGTTCACACCACATCCGTAAATGTAGGCATTTAGCATTTAATGCTTGAAGGTAGGACTGGGGATTTTGCGCATACATTCAGATTGTGACTGTTCGTGAAATATCTTAATGTCACGAGTGAAGGTTGGTTTTAAGATTCTTGAGATCAGAAAGTGACGGTTGGACTGTCACACCCTTTCTGAAAGAATACATAGATAACAACCTTAGAACTTGGAGTACGGTTACTCTAGGTAGTTACTATGTGATTTAATCAGACCACGTCCAACATTAGTTGTTGGTGATTACACTGATAAATACTACTAGATCAGAATATCAATGCACCCAAAACACAGTGGGAGTATGGTTTAACCGTTGACCCATTGTGGTTTTGTGGTTTTGTGGTTTTGTGGACTTTATTGTCTGCTGGGGTGATTGATAACCTATGGCTCTTAGTGGGTCAGATAGGATTCTCGATCATAGAGGTTGGTTTGAAAGCCTTAACCCTATGAATGGAGTTTTGATACTCCAGGTTCTGTTTCGACCTCTTGTAGAACCACACCGAGTGTCTCAGCCAGTGGGAGCAATTGGATCTACACAGAAAAGAGTCGAAAGAATACGAAAGTTTAAACTTTCAGAGTAAAGCTGAGTGGTCTAGGGATGATTCCCTGACAAGTAGAGAGTTAACTAGACCTTGAACTCTCTCACCACTCAGTCTTGCAAGATTTCGTTAGAAAGCAAAAAATAGGGGTGATTCCCTGAGACTTTCTTGCCGAAAAACGGAGTCTGGATTCATTCGGAACAGAAGGGTCTTGGTTAGAACAAATGGCGGGATGATTGCCGGGCTTATATCCTTTGTGGATTTAAGAGAACCTCTCGGTCATTTAAAGTTACATGTTTTAAAATATGTGGACTTGACCAGAATATTGATAAGTCTTTCGTAGACTGGATATCAATATTGGCAAAGTAGTAGTATTGGTGTTCATGAATGATAACACTGAAACAGTTGGAAACAACATGTGTGTGCTATCTGAAGTCGGAAACTGACAGGCCAAGATTTTCTGGATGAGAGAATTGGACTATATTCTAAGAATTTGATTCAAAATCACGAGAATTAGTCATTGGCTATCCCACCTATTTTATTGTATAAGATGATTATGCATATACGGTTGCAGCATTCATCGAGAGTAGTCCTACCCTAACTCTCAGGAATGATTCTCTAAATCTTCGGATAAAGAGAAAATGGGATAGAGTCTCTCTTGGATAATGGCAAGTCAGGTTATCACAAGTCAATAGTAATCGAATCTTGGATTCGAGCAATAAGTAGCGGTTTAGTATGTCCTCAAGTATCTTTAGAGAACGAGGAATCATATGCTTGTATATTCAGGTGCAAACTTGAATATGGTTGACTACACTAATTCTGACTTGTAGTCAGATTAAGGATGATCATTAAGTTGATATCGGACTCAGTGTTTACTCATAGTGCTTAGAATTTTATTTTTTGTTCTGGGAGTAATTCCAGGTCTGATAAGCCGATTTCACTTCATTGTGAAAACAGTGAAGAGATAGCTTAGAAGGATCTTCTAAGTTACAAGAAGTCAAAAGCATATTGAGGGAGAGTACCGCCTGATTGGAAGGACCGGCAACGTTTCAATCCTAAAGATCGTCTCGAGTCTACAACCTAACTAATCGAGTGTACCAAGTCGAGTGCTTGGTGGGTACAAAGATTGATGGATATGTCTCATCCGCTTTTAGAGCAAGTGGGAGAGTGTTGTGAATAAGATGAGAAAGGGTGTGCTCTAAAAACAATCGTTACTTGTCATTTCGTGCAAGTGGGAGATTGTTAGGTGTAGTGCCCGAAAGACAATTTGTGTAATTGTTTTTAATAATGAATGACATAATTTATCTCAACTTATTACTTGCTTTGTGCTTGTAGAGTAATGTTAGGTGTGATGCCCGAAAGACAATTTTTGTAATTGTTTTATTTAATAAATGAAATGATATTATTATTCATATTTATTATTCTCATAATCACCGATGTGACAATAGTATTTACACTACGTAAAACCCCGAGTATATCGTTTATGTAATCACTTTAACTCAGGTGTATGAGATATACACGGGAGGATTGAGTTAGTGAAGATGTACTTAAAATACAATTAGTCCGTAGTAAAGTTAATCGAGAGTATCGGGTCTCTCCTTTAACGCACTATTAATGCGCCCATAACACGATAGTGTGATCGCCTTATCCGACTTTCGGTTAAAGGAAACTAATGGGGCATTTATATATGATAGATATATCATATGTATTGGACCGATTTGATCCGAGTTCTCAATATAATTCCGTAATTGAGAAGTCTTATCGAATCATTAGATGATCATATTATGGATATATCTTAATCCCGAGGTGATCACAATGATCGCTTGAATCAAGTATGAGGTTTGACTTGACGGTTAAGGATTACACCGAGTCCGTGATCCGAATTACCCCATCTTGGCATTGTAATCGATTGAGTGAGTAGTCCGTGTTATCACATATACGGAATCCATTCCTTCCATTTATGGAAGTAGATAGACAGATTCCTTATGAGTTAATCCACAGACATTGATCGATCCATGGGGTTCATATTACACCGATTAGCTACCAAAGTGAGTTATTTGAATTATTGATCACTAGGGGTTAACGGTAAGTAAGGACAAGATGTTCGAAAAGGGTTAACGGTAACTTCCCGATTTAGAATGAACAATCATGAGGATTAATCCATATGAAATGATTATATCGAGTGGACGCTTATTACTTTCTCGTGAGGAGATAAATATAATCTTATAATCGAGGAGTGCAATCACGGGATTATGGTGGCATATTCCCGTGATTGATTTATTGAATATAATTATTCTGCTCACGATAATTATTTATTTGATTGATCGGAGTCACGATTATTAGTCCATGGTCCCCGACGCGCCTCCTAATATAAAGATAGATATTCTCGGACGCCGAATCCTAATAATATTGATTTAGTTCATGTTGACTTTATTAAAACGATATGTGAATTAATTGTTTAGTGACTATTAAATTAGTTGGGCTAAATAATTAAATATGTGGAAAAGACATTTTCCATAATCTTACCAATTATTGTGTAATGCCAAAATTAATATTGACTAGGTCAATAATGAAAAATGGCGCCACATGTGATCTCTTTTTAACAAGGAATTAGTTTTCTTGTGTGATAAAAGACATGTGCGATAAAATATTTATTGGATAAATATTTATGGTAAGAAATAAAGATAAAAATATTCTTGATTTGTTCTAGAATATTTTGGGATTATCTTTTATTTAATAGGATTATCATAATTGATTTGGTATTAATTATAAAATCCTTGAGGCTAAGTTTACTCTCCTATATAAAGAGAGTTCCTGCCCACAACACAATACAATATTTCGAGTTCTTCACTTGAAAAGCAAGAGGAGAATTCGGCCATAAGCAAGAGAAAATCTTAGTGATTTTTTCCGGGTAGCATATCGGAGGGTTCGAGTCGAGGATTCCTTCCACCGAATTGCTTTGATCACACGCGACGGAAGGGCTGTGGTGCTCATCACATCTACTCCCAATACATCATCCTTGCGGTTCTTCGATTTGGATTTAGAGATCCAAAAGGTATGACTTACAAACTTACTTGTAGATGTAGATTTAATGTTTTATTACGTATACACATAGATCTAGATCCATAAATCGCCTCCGTATGCGATGATATTTTCCTAACAATGGTATCGAGCTCAAGGGGATCTATATTTATTCGTATAAAATATTAGATCTAAGGAGTGGAATATGCATGTGTAGATTGCATTATTTTTGTTTTTAATTTTATTATTTTCGAAAATTTTATGATGAATGCTTGCGATTGTTGTGGTTGAAGAGATGGATTGGGGTTGGTATTGTTTACCCGTTAGATCTATTGTAAACTCGTATAAACGATGAAAATTCGTTCATATGAAGATATAGAAATTATGTAATTTATCTTTATTGCAAGTTTAATTTCCAGCAAATAGATCTAGTTTGTAGCTGTTTAGTATTTTTGCTTTTCCCGTTGATCGAACCGTTGAAACGAAGATCCCTCCGGTCAGAATCAAGATTAGAAGAAGATGATCAACTCCACAAATTTTGGCGTCGATCAGGGTCCGTTTCGATATCCGTTTGATGCTGCGAAGAGGCTGCTGTAACAGAAAAACGCAGGATTCACAGATACACTACCTGTGACTTCCTCGATTTTCTGGGAGAGTTTGGACCGTTGAAACAAAAATCCGACCGTTCAGATTGATCAACTTGGAGTTTGGACGTACCATAAAAATTTCAGGTCGATCGGGATTCATCTCGATTTCCGATCTGCCTCAGGAAGTCCTTGATGCGGTGCAGTCAAAGTTAGATCCAGCAGCAAGTTGGGCGGTTAACTGGAGAAAATTGACAAGTCAAAGCTCCGATCCAACCGTCCATATTGGAGTTCCAGAAGTGAAGAAAATATCTGGAAAGTTTCGTCCCGATCCGAGTTCGTTTGGTTTGCCGATCGTCGAAGAGTTCGAACAGCTGCAGATTTTCTTAGAAAGTAGTAAACCCTAGTTAGGGTTTTGGTTTTATTTTTATTAGATTAGATTAGATACGGGGTACTCAACGATCCATCTCGGTGTTTAAACTTTCCGCAATTTTATTTTTTATGTGTTTGATCATAAAATAGATATAAAATCGGAATTGCCATGACATGCATCATATCATAAATCCACTCCATGCATACATGTAGAATTTTAATTTTGGTAATTAAAATAGGCATGTATACAAACTCGCGTAATTAGTTGAAATTTAATTAATACGTGGTAATTAATTAATTTAGTAACTAATTAAAGATCCGAGGACGGGTTATGAAATCGTTAGCCTTTCGGTGTGTGTTCTCGGTGAATCGCCTTAAAGCTCAAACGAGATCACGCTTTCGATTCGTAGTGTCTACGAGATTGAATGATGGTAAAAGAACAATAAATCTTGGATAAAAACGGTTCGCCTATAGGTTGGGTGGTCAACTGAGCTTGGCTCGACCGACTTAACCCTCCTAGTGTGATGTATGCACGGGGGTCCGGCAAGACTAAGCTACACCGGAGAACGGAGGGTGATTCCTTCCTATCTCAACGCGCTCTCTTGACCCGATTTCGTCCGATCGTCACATATGTTCCAACGAATAGGACGGGTAGGCTTGCCTCACGCCACCGACACCATTCGAATCCTTGATTTTATGCGCTTTTATGTTAACATCAAAAGACGTGGTTAGTTAACCCACCACCACTTCCAAAATATTGAGTGGGAGCGGGAAGGCGACACCAACCCCACGGTCTCTACTATAGATGCAAGTAAGTGAGAGAAGGGTGACGCCGCGGCGCTTTGATTTCGTCCCCCTACGGATGGTGTTCACCCTATCAACATTCATGGCTTGGTCTCCGAAAGGATAGGATTTTGGTACTCGTCGGGTCACCGACCTATCCTACGACGGCACACTCGGGCGTACTAAGAGATCCGATATAGTAGGTCACACTCATCAAGGGTATTTTTGATAAATACCTAGGCTAAAAGGAAGGTAGTCAATGAATAAAGGGATGTTCGATTCTCGTGGGATGTCCGATTCTCACAAGTTATTCATTGATTTAACCGTTGATCTCTTTGACCTACCCTACGGCGGATCGAGATGCAAGGTTAAAACCTTGGAATGGTAGAGTAGACTTATTTTTAGTTTACAATTCCTAAAATTTAATATAGTAGTGTTAAACTTGAATTAATTTATGTCATTTTATTTACAGCATTATATCCCTTACTAAATTGCTTAAATTTTATAATTGACTAGTATTGACTTCGTTAAAAAGTGGAAAGTAACTAGGACGTTGAACTACTTAATCGATATTGCAATTATTTTTGGAAAGAGATATTTTCTCTTAAGCCAGCAAAAAAAAACCAAAGTGACATATGGGTATGTCACTAAGTGTCATTCGTGTTAAACGGGAGACAAACTTAGTTTGATCAAAGGTGATTTCGGACTTTGAAATTCTTCTAGTGAATTTTAAGTGTGTAGTGATTACACGAGTAAATTTTCTAATTGAAAATCGGAAAATCATGAAGTGTTACTAGTTGGACGATATTTGGAATTGATGAACTAGTGGGAGCTTTATGATTTATTGTTTTTCTAGAACATTAGAAAAGTATAATTGACTACACACGTAATCGTTCTAATTGAAAACCGGAAAGTCATGAAATGTCGCTAGTTGGACGATATTTGGAATCGATGAACTAGTGGGAGTTCTATGATTTGTTGTTTTTCCGAAACATTAGAATCTGTGTAAGTGTTTACACGAGAGATTTTCAAAATTGAAAATTGGAAAATCATAAAATAGAGCATTCTTTGGTTAGGACGGTATTTGGAACCGATAAACTAGTGGGAGCTTTAATGTTATGATTTGTTGTTTTTCTGGTATGATAGAAAATCCGAGAAGTCCTAACAAGTAACAATCGAAATAGACATCCCACGGTTCAAGAGTAGTGTCTACTCAAACGAACCGCTGGTTCAAGACTGTTTCCATTCACGGAAAGTCAAGAATGGGAGAATATGTCTAAAAGTGTTAGTCATCTAAAACTGAGTTGCTTTTAAGGCTAAAAACGAAAATTAACAAACTGAAAGTCATAGGATAAGGATAGTGATTTCGGATCACCAACCTATGAATCCTTGGTGATTTTCTCTTAGGCTATGTTCTTTGGAAGAACGAGATAGTTGTGCATTAACGATTAATAGACAACGGGCAGTAATTTTAGCAAAAAGTGGGAGTGATATGAGGAAATGAATCTCGGATTCAATCCTTGGATATCGCAGTGAAGATTTATTTTTCTCGCTTAAGATTCGTTGGAACGAAAGGATTTACCTTCATTCGATAATTTGTTTGTCGATGAAAGTGAATATACCATTTGTAGTACTAATCCAAGACTCGGACTTTTGTTTGATAAAGTCAAAACCACTAAGAAATGCTCAAATACGATATGTACCATCTTATGAACTATTAAAAGCAATTGGTTTCTATATTTAGATAAACGCTTCTTCATATTCCATAGTTAGTGCATAGTCCCCGAAAGACAAGACCAAGACGGCTCAGGTGATTCCTTTCTCCCACCTGGTTAGATTGTCTTAAAGGTTCAATGACTAATTTTCCTTTCAATCGGGAAAGGAAAATGGTTATAAAGAAGTAACACCGCTTGTTCATGATGACCTTCGGGTCTTATGAAAGATACAAGCTAGTAGGGGAGCTTATGAGTAGTGACTTCTAGTCGACAACTACTCAAACACTCCGGCAAGTTTATCCAAAATATTTTGAGGTTTTCTCTGTTTTCAATGAGAGATGGAGTATTCCATACTGTAAATAGGCCATCACATAGTCCTGTGGATCGATGCTCGGCTCGCCTTATAGTGAAATGCTTTCACTAAGTGAGAAACCGTTAAATTGCCTTACATAATTGTAGATGTGCTACAATACAACGCTTAACTCAATAAAGATATTAGAAAGCGAAATATCGGTTTACATTGAAATGTAAGACCAAGCGATCTACCTAGAATATGCCTTGGAATTTTCGGATAAGGTGTGGATTCGGTTCACCCCACTTCCGTAAATATAAGCATTTAGCACACGGTGCTTGAAGGTAAGACTGGGAATTTCGTGCATACGTTCGGTCAATGACCATTCGTGCTATATCTTTTAAACTATTGAGTATAAAGGTTAGATATAGGATTCTTGAAATCGGGAAGGGACATTATACTGTTGCATCCTTTCTGATAGAATCCATGTTCAGAATAACCTTGAACCTTGAAGTACGTTTACTCAAGGTAGTTACTAACTGATTAAAATCAGACCACATCCAACATCGGTTGTTGGTGATGACACTAAATACTACTGAACTAAATCAGAATTTCGATCCACCAAGAAAATAGTGGGAGTATGGTTTATCCATTACCCAATTACGGTTTCTGCGGACTTTGTAGTCTGAGGATCGATTGATGACCTATGGCTCTTTTGTGAGCAAAGTATAGATTCTCGATAATAGAGGTTGGTTTACAAGCCATAACCCCGTGAATGGAGTTTGGTACTCCAGAAGTACATTCATACTCTTATAGAACCACCTGAGTGTCTCAGCCCAAGTGGGAGTAATTGGATCTACACGGAAAAGAGTAGAATGAATTCGGTAATTCATGATTTCGCTCAAAAGCGTAAAATAGGGGTGATTCCTCGAGACTTTCTTGCCAAACAAACGGAATCTGGATTCATTCGAATGTATGGTATTGCATTTTATGAACTTATGACGATGGATGATGTCAAGGCTTATGTCCTTTGTGGATATCAATTTTAGTACAAGAGTGAATATATACATATATATTAGTGTTTGTGAAGGATAACGCCGCATTTGCACGCTTGGACTCAACATGGGTGTGTTATCTCAAGTCGACCGACAATGCCACAATTCTCTCGCAATGAGATTTGGACAACATTCAAGAGTTTGACTCGGTCGAATTCATTAGAATCAGTCATTGGTTTCCATCCATCTTATTGGTTAAGATGATGCATCTGTGTATGCAACATTCAACGAGGAAGTTCTACCCTATGCCTCAGGAATGACTCTCTAAATCTTCGGATAAAGAGAAATGGGATGGATTCTCTTTGTGACAAGAGATGGTCAGGTTATTGAACGTCAATTTTGATCGAATCTTAGATTCGGCACTTAACAAAGCAAGTTTAGTATGCCCTTTAGTATCTTGAGAGAACGAGGAATAATATGCGGGCATGTGAGAATACACTGGTTCTGACTTTGTGTCAGATTAAAAATGATCGTTAAGTCAATCTCGGTCTCAGTGTTTACTCTTGTGTTGAAGCTATTGCCTGGAGGAATCCAGCAACGCCAACTCGACTTTAACTAGTTGGGTGATTAGCGGCTTTTGTAGTAGCTAGAGAGGCGATATAGCCTCAGGATTTCCTTTTCAGTTCTGGGAGTGATTCCAGATTTGGAAAGCCGATACCACATCATTGTGCAAACGATGAAGGGGTAGCTTATAAGGATTTCCGAAATCACTTGAGTTCAAGAGCATATTGGGAAAGTACCACATGATTAGATGGACCGGCGACGTTTCGATTCTACGGATCGCCTCGAGCCGACAACCTGACTGATCATTAAGACCCATGACATTCAGATATAGGTGCTCCCCGAGTCACTGACCTATCCTACGACGGCATACTCGGAGTGTACTTTGGAATCTGAAATGGTTATGATAAGTTTTGTGGGTACTAAAATACGGGATGAGTCTCCATTGCTTTAGAGCAAGTGGGAGATGTAGTTTGCTGTAGTTTTAAATAATAGGGTGTGCTCTAAAACAATTAATCACAAGCAAGCGTGCAAGTGGGAGATTGTTAGGTGTGATGCCCGAAAGACAATTTTGTAATTGTTTTATTTAATAAATGAAAAGATATTATTATTCATATTTATTATTCTCATAATCACCGATGTGACAATAGTATTTACACTACAGAAAACCCTGAGTATATCGTTTATGTAATCACTTAACTCAGTGTATGAGATATACACGGGAGGATTGAGTTAGTGAAGATGTACTTAAAATACAATTAGTCCGTAGTAAAGTTAATCGAGAGTATCGGGTCTCTCCTTTAACGTACTATTAATGCGCCCATAACACGATAGGTGTGATCGCCTTATCCGGACTTTCGGTTAAGTGGAACCTAATGGGGCATTTATATATGATAGATATATCATATAGAAATTTGGACCGATTTGATCCGAGTTCTCAATATAATTCCGTAATTGAGAAGTCTTATCGAATCATTAGATGATCATATTATGGATATATCTTAATCTGAGGTGATCACAATCATCGCTTGAATCGCATGATGAGGTTTGACTTGACGGTTAAGGATTACACCGAGTCTCGTGATCCGAATTACCCCATCTTGGCATTGTAATTGGATTGAGTGAGTAGTCCGTGTTATCACAGATCGGAATCCATTCCTTCCATTTATGGAAGTAGATAGACAGATTCTCTTTATGAGTTAATCCTAGACATTGATCGATCCATGGGGTTCATATTACACTGATTAGCTACCAGAGTGAGTTATTTGAATTATTGATCACTAGGGGTTAACGGTAAGTAAGGACAAGATGTTCGAAAAGGGTTAACGGTAACTTCCCGATTTAGAATGAACAGTCTATGGAGGATTAATCCATATGAAATGATTATATCAGTGGACGCTTATTACTTTCTCGTGAGGAGATAAATATAATCTTATAATCGGAGGAGTGCAGTCACGGGATTATGGTGGCATATTCCCGTGATTGATTTATTGAATATAATTATTCATTGTCACGATAATTATTTATTTGATTGATCGGAGCCGCTGATTATTAGTCCATGGTCCCCGACGTGCCTCCTAATATAGCATAGATATTCTCGGACGTCGAATCCTAATAATATTGATTTAGTTCATGTTGGACTTTATTAAAACGATATGTGAATTAATTGTTTAGTGGACTATTAAATTAGTTGGGCTAAATAATTAAATATGTGGAAAAGACATTTTCCATAATCTTGGCCCAATTATTGTGTAATGCCAAAATTAATATTGACTAGGTCAATAATGAAAAATGGCGCCACATGTGATCTCTTTTTTAACAAGGAATTAGTTTTCTTGTGTGATAAAAAGACATGTGCATAAAATATTTATTGGATAAATATTTATGGTAAGAAATAAAGATAAAAATATTCTTGATTTGTTCTAGAATATTTTGGGATTATCTTTTATTTAATAGGATTATCATAATTGATTTGGTATTAATTATAAAATCCTTGGAGGCTAAGTTTACTCTCCTATATAAAGAGAGTTCTCCCAAGCCACAACACAATACAATATTTCGAGTTCTTCACTTGAAAAGCAAGAGGAGAATTCGGCCATAAGCAAGAGAAAAATCTTAGTGATTTTTTCCGGGTAGCATATCGGAGGGGTTCGAGTCGAGGATTCCTTCCACCGGGAATTGCTTGGATCACACGTACGGAAGGCTGTGGTGCTCATCACATCTACTCCCAATACATCATCCTTGCGGTTCTTCGATTTGGATTTAGAGATCCAAAAGGTATGACTTACAAACTTACTTGTAGATGTAGATTTAATGTTTTATTACGTATACACATAGATCTAGATCCATAAATCGCTTCCGTTGCGATGATATTTTCCTAACAAGTAATACACTGCTGCAAACCCTAAGTATATCTGTATGTAACAACTTATCTCAGTGTATGGATTACACGTGAGGATTGAGTTAGTGGAGATATGCTTAAACTGTTAGTCCGTGGTGAACTTAATCGAGTTTAGTGGTCTCTTGATTAAAACACCAATAATGCGCTTGAACACCTTAGGGTGTGATAGTCTTATCCGGATTTGTCGGTAGAGGGTACCTACGTGGGGCATTTATATATGATGGCATTCATATAGGATGGACCGATTTAATATGAATTTCTCGGTATAATTCCGTAATCGAGGAATCTTATTAAATCATTAGATGATCATATATGGATCAACCTTAATCTCGAGGTGATCACTGAGTGCCGCTTGTCCCGGGTAGTGTTTGATGTGTTAGTTACGGTTCACTTTAATATGTGTTCCAAGCCACTTCTCATTGGCACTATCTCGGATGAGTGAGTAGTTCGATTTTCACAGACATGGAATCCATTCTTTCTGCGGGAAGTAGAGAGACGATCCCCTTATTTGTTAGCCTTAAGAAAGTGATCGATCGGCCGAGTTCATA
The DNA here is from genome assembly GCA_026214975.1 of Gentiana macrophylla. NCBI lineage: Eukaryota > Viridiplantae > Streptophyta > Magnoliopsida > Gentianales > Gentianaceae > Gentiana > Gentiana macrophylla. The sequence continues at coordinate 22,466,820 of CM047811.1, read as the reverse complement.
TTTAGACTAATTAGCTACTAGTCGGATATGTGAACTAATTGATCATTTAGGGGTTGATGGTAAATAAGGATAAGATATTTCGAGTCGGGTTCACGGAGACTTCCTCTCGAGAATGGGATGATCTATGGAGGGTTAATCTGTATGTAGTGATTATATCAATGGACGCTTATTCACTCTATGGGTTGACTATAAGTATACATCTATGATCGGTAGAGTTCAGTTTCGGGTTTATGGTGGCGTAATCCCGGAATTAATAATTAATGTACTTATTCTGTTCGATGAATAATTAATTATTGGAGCTACTGGTTATAGGTCCATGGTCCACGATGTGGCTTCTGTAATTCGGACAATAATCTTGTTATTTGGGCCTCAGTGATAATTAATTGGCTGGGCTAATTAATTGATATGCATGGATATTATTTAGTTGGGCTAAATAATATAATACACATAAAAGACATTTTATGTGGGCTTAATGACCCTATATGTGGCGCCATTTGTGATGGATATTTGACATGTGATTTATCTTTTATTTGTTAAATGATAAATCATGGAATATTAGATAATAATATGATTTATCCTAATTTGTTTGGGATAATCATTTTATTTATCTTTTGTTTGGAATAAAGGATTAATGGAATAATTATCTCTTAATTATTTAATCCTTGGAGGACAAGGTTTACTCTCCTATATAAAGAGAGTTCTCCCAAGCCTCAACACACTTGGCATAATTCGACCACCATATCAAAAGGGAGAGGAAAAATTAGTTTTCTCTTGACTAGGGTTTTAGTAGAAGAAAAACTCTAAGTTTTTCTTGGTGTTGCATATCAAGGAGGCTCGTGTATCAAGAAGGGTGTCCACCAACCGCCGTTTGGAGAACACATCGGAAGATCTTGGCTTCTCTTCCTAATATTGGTAACATGATCTCAACCCCCTTGTAGTAGTTAAATCCTTTAATTATGTTTTATGATATATAAATCGTGATCCGTCCGCTGCGTATAGATCTAACTCGTTTGGATCTAAGAACCTGCATCCTTCACCGTCAAAGTATGTCGATGGGACACCCTTGGAATTATGGAATGGACGTCGCGAAAGCATGCGTCACTTCCGAATTTGGGGTTGTCATGCACATATACTGGTTGACAAGACTACGAAACTACAAAAGCGTACGAAAGTATGTATGTTTGTTGGTTACCCCAAGGGAACACATGGAGGTCTGTTTTACGATCCGGAAGATAACAAGGTGATAGTTGTTAGGAAATCTACGCGGGAATGCAGCGGAATTCAAAATTTTATTTCCTATCGACCCAAGATCGACTTCGTTTAAGCAATAAACAAACGAGTTAGTAGACGGTGGTTACCTTGGTTGATCTAAAAGATCGACGCTTTGACCGTCTAAGGAGAGTAGTTCTGCATAGAGCCGCCCAAGTGTTCGGCCTCTACCGCTAGTCCACACGAACAGCCCGCCGGAATCCCATCATGGATTGCTATTGGAAAACTCCGGTTGCTAGACCGGCCCTTTTCCCCTCTCTCCAACTCTCTATAGGATGCTCTCTATTTTACACAAGAACTATTAGCTCTTGAAATTGTGATGTACTAAAGAGCTTGACACCCACCTCTTATTTATAGTGAGAGGGGCGCCCCTACTAGGTGTGTAAGAGAAGAAAACATTTTTCCCAATAAAATAAGGAAAATATAATTGACTGATTTATCTCATTTATTATAATATCTTATATCAAATAAATCTAGGATATTGTCAATATCTTATATTGAATATTTCCAAGATATTGTCAATTTCTAATATTGACTATCTTTATTCTATTACCATAAATCAATTTACACATGTGTATATATCACATATATATTACACAAATAAATCTATACCAATATATTCAACTAATGAAATTGTGCACATGTACATTCAATGCACAGCACACACACGCACATTCATTTAAAATATATATATATTAATATCATATATTAATATTTGGTAATACCATTAATTAAATTACACAATCCAAGTGTATCATATACACACCAAAATTGCGCCACCCTTAGCCAATAAATTGGCATCCGAAATATTCTTTAATTAATGTAATATTATTAATATCTTGTATTTAATTTATTCATAATAAATAAATACCATCATATTAATTTACCACTATAACCTTTATAGTACGAGATAAATTCTTTCCTTATTTGGTTATCATCTATAACCACATTTTAATCCGGCTCGATGTTCATATGTGTGACCCGATAGGCTTCCGAATATGTTGGCCGTAGACACAAAGTGCAAATTATGAAAATGCCCTTCATGCCTAACGATCACGGGATAGCGTCTAGCAACACACCGTGACCCCCAATCATCGGAAGAGTCAAATGCAATGACTACTACCTTTCATGTGAAACAGTTACCGTGTAAGTTACAATCCTATCGCTGTAATAATATCCATACGGTCGTACGTCGAGTGTCAAACATTAACGACCTTATCTTATAATCTGGATATCATGCTCTCTCGAAGTAACTCCTTTATTCCCACTTTGCAAAGATTCACGAGAGTAAGACATTCCTTATAAGAAGGCCATTTCGGATATTCGATCCCAATCATAGGATACGCGATTCCCGGACGACCAATCATGTATACTCCGATGCTTGAAGATCATACCCAATCACTACCGCATGATCGCCCCGTGGCTAGGGGAAACCTCAATAGTGTCAAAGCATGACAATCCACACCGTGATGCCATGAAGACTCCGGTCCAAAGGATAATTACACAACCGCCACATAGTGTGACACTTATCTATGTAAGTGGGTCAGTCTAACGTACGCATTCTCTAATACACGTCCACGTACAGTCCAAGTGTCTCTACACTCCGATAGACGAGATCTATCCCTGCCCTAAAGACAGAAGACATCTAATACGTGCTAGCCTGTTCATACTATCAATGCCCTGTTTGATAGTACATCAGCCTAGAGACATTTAAGTATCAAACTCATTAAAGTGATTAGAGATCTCATCAACCATAATCGCCTATCATGGTTTCTCTATCACAGTTTAATACTAAGGACGTTATCATATAACAATTCATAATTGGTTCTTTAAAAGAACATATATGACAACAGAAAATCCATTTAATATATGTACAAACATAAAGAAATAGTAGAAATGATCCGACCCGGTTGGATCCGGTCCAACCCGATTGGGTTTAGGACACTATTCCAACAATAGTTTCTACTAACGCCACGTTTTTGGAGGATCAGTATATGACAGACTTCAAGCCTCGAAGTAAAGTCGTACTTGAGGAGTTACTTTCTGACGAGTTCAGACCACAAGTGCCACCTAGTGTCACTGTAGACAACACTACGAATGCAACAGTCACCCCTGATCCTAATCCACCCAGACGTACTGAGAGAGTGGTTCGACCACCAAATCGGTATGGACAATCAGAGGTGAACGTAGCCGTCTCTGATGGTGTGGAAGATGATCCAGTGTCTTTTTGCAAGGCCATGGATGATCGTGACAAGGATCAATGGGTTGACGCGATGAATCAAGAGATAGAGTCCATGTACTCTAACTCTGTCTGGAAGCTTATAGATTGCCCCGAAGGAGTAAAACCCATAGGGAGCAAGTGGCTCTACAAAAGGAAGCGAGGAGTTGATGGTAAGGTGCAAAACTTTAAAGCACGGCTTGTAGCTAAGGGCTACACACAGAGAGAGGGTATAGACTACAAAGAGACCTTCTCCCTTGTGGTCATACTTAAATCCATCTGGATCCTCCTTTCTATTGCTGCATGCCTAGATTATGAAATCTGACAAATGGATGTCAAGACAGCGTTTCTTAACGGCTTTCTCGACGAGGAAATCTATATGCAGCAACCAGAAGGATACATCGAGGAAGGCCAAGAGCACGAAGTGTGCAAATTGCTGAGATCCATTTATGGGTTAAAGCAAGCATCTCGGTCTTGGAATCATAGATTTGATGACACCATTAAGTCATATGATTTCGAACAAAATCCTGATGAACCTTGTGTATACAAGAAAGTCATTAAGGATAAGGTTGCGTTTCTAGTGTTATACGTAGATGACATTCTCCTAGTTGGAAATGATAAGCGGAAGTTGTCGGACGTTAAAATTTGGTTGGCCAGCCAATTCCAAATGAAAGATTTGGGAGAGGCGAATTATGTTCTCGGGATCCAATTAATACGGGATCATAAGAACAAGATGTTAGCTCTTTCACAAGCCACATACATTGATAAGGTGATGGCTAGATATAGCATGACGGACGCAAAGAAGGGTTACCTACCAACTCGTCACGGCGTCCATCTCTCTAAGACTCAGAGTCCTCAGACTCCTGAGGAAATAGAGGCTATGGAAAGAGTGCCTTATGCTTCGGCTGTAGGTAGTCTAATGTACGCTATGCTGTGCACTAGACCTGACATCTCGTCAGTCGTTATCAGTCGAATCCAGGCAATGAGCATTGGATTGCAGTAAAGAACCTCTTAAAGTACTTGAAGAGGACTAGGAATTATATGCTGGTATATTCGGGTGCAAACCTGGATGTACTGAAGTACATCGACTCGACTTCAATCGGATCGAGATGATTTCAAATCTACCTCAGGCTAAGTGTTTACCATTGGTGGCGGTGCAGTCATTTGGAGAAGCATCAAGCAATCCAGCACGGCTGATTCTACTATGGATGCTAAATACATAGCGGCCTCTGAGGCAGCTAAGGAAGTAGTTTGGCTCAAAAAGTTCCTGAGTGGTTTAGGGGTCTCTCCAAATCACAATGATCCAATCACTCTCTATTATGACAACAATGGGGCTGTATCAAATTCGAAGGAACCCTATAGTCACCGCAAGTCGAAGCATATCGAGCGAAAGTACCATTTAATCAGAGAGATAGTCCAAAGAGGAGACATTTCCATCAAGAAAATCCCCTCTGCTGACAACCCCGCTGATCCTTTCACCAAGACATTGCCGTTAGAAGTCTTCAACCGGCACTTGGAGACTATTGGTATTAGGGACATGACTTATTTGCTTTAGAGCAAGTGGGAGTTGTATTGTTGTAATATAGATATAGGGTGTGATCTAAAACAATTAATCCACTTGCCTTTCGTGCAAGTGGGAGATTGTTAGGTTTTATGCCTGAAAGACAACTGTAATTGTTTTATTTAAATAAATGACAAAATTTATTTCATCTTATTTATTCGCATTTATTGCCAATATTAATACACTGCAGAAAACCGTAAGTATATTGATTATGTAATCACATAACTCAAGGTGTATGGCTATACACACGAGGATTGAGTTTGTGAAATATACTTAAAATTAACTTAGTTCAGAGCGTTTATTAATCTAAGTAATGGTCTCTAGATTAATTTGCTAATAATGCGCCTGAGAACACTTTAGGTGTGTGATGAGTCTTATCGGATTTATCGGTAATAGAGGTACCTAATGGGGCATTTATATATGATGATAATCATATAGGGCTGGACCGATTTGATTTGAGTTCTCGATATAATTCTGTGATCGAGAAGTCTTATTGAATCACAAGATGATCATCTATGGATTAATCTCAATCCCGAGGTGATCACGGACAACTGCTTAGACTAGGATAGTGTTTGATGTGTTAGTAAGGATCACTTCTTAGTATGTGGTCCAACACTTCTCGTTGGCTCTATTCTAGGATGAGTGAGTAGTCTGTGCTATCACAGATATGGAATCCATTCCTTCCCTCGGGAAGTAGACAGCACGATTCTCTTATTTGTTAACCTAGAAGCGATCGATGGGCCGATTCATATTATATTGGTTATGAACTAATTGATCACTAGGGGTTAATGGTAAATAAGGATAATATGTTTCGAGAAGGGTTTACAGAGATATCCCGAATCGAAGTGAACAGTCTATGTAGGATTTATCCGTATGTAATGATTATATCAATGGACACCTTATGACTCATAGTTGAGTGTAAGTTTATATCTATATTCAGCAGAGTTCAGTTTCGGGTTTATGGTGGTGTAATCCCAAAATTAATAGATTGAATATTATTGTTCGGTCTGACGGATAATATTATTTAATTTATTGTAGCTACTGAATATAGGTCCATGGCCCCCGACGTGGCTCCTATTATAGCATATAATATTTCTCGTCGTTTCACTTCAATTGTAATTAAATAGTTGGATTGGACTATTTAATTGATTTGTGGATTAATTGTTTAGTTGGACTAGATAATTAAATACATGAAAAAGAAATTTTTCGTGGACTCGGCCCAATGTGTCAAAAAATGTGTGGACCTTTATTTACTAAGGGAGGGGGCGCATATTATTATTAATTAATTATCAAGGAATTAGTTTTCTTGGATAATTATTTAATGTGTGATTTATCTTTTATTTGTTAATTGATAATTCATGGAATATTAGATAATAATATGATTTATCCTAATTTGTTTGGGATAATTATTTTATTTATCTTTTATTTGGAATAAGGATTAATCTAATAATTATCTCCTAATTATTAAATCCTTGGAGGACAAGGATTACTCTCCTATATAAAGAGAGTTCTCCCAAACCTTTTGACACATTACAAAACACGCCATTTTGTGAAGTATTATAGCTTGGAATTTTCGGCTATAATACTTGGGCTCGAGTTTTAGAAAAACTTCGGGTTTTTCTAAGGTAGAATATCAAGGAGGTCCGGCGGCTTGAAACATCATCCACTTGTGTTGCTTGGAGATACACGTTGGAAGACGGTGGCATCTCATTGGATCGAGTAGCTCGGATTAGAGATTGTTCTTGACGTTTATACAACATAAACTGGTATGCAATCTAAACCTCCTAGTAGGTTTAGATCTATTTATTTTATGTATTTTGGTTGACTAGATCTAGATCTATACTATTCCGCTGCGTAATCGGGTGGATCTTGATCCATCCGGCGATATTACATCTAACAGTCTACCTAGAAGATGCTTATGAATTTGTGGATAAAGAGTGAAGTACATTTACTCCACTTCCGCAAATAGAGGCATTTAGCACTAGTGCTTGAAGGTAGGACTAGAGATTTTTCATACATGTTCATATGGTTACTGTTCATGTAATATCTTAATGCAATGAGTGAAGGTTGGTTATAAGATTCTTAAGATCGGAAAGTGACGGTTGTACTGTCACAGCCTTTCTGAAAAGGATGTTTAAATAACAATCTAGGACCTTGAAGTAAAGTTGCTCAAGGAGTTACTATCTGATTTAATCAGACCACATCTAACATTGGTTGTTGGGGATAACGCTGATAAATACTACTGAACCAGATCAGAATATTAATCCACCCAAATGCAGTGGGAGTATGGTTTAACCATTGACCCGCTATGATTATGTAGACTTTAAACAGTCTGCTTGGGGTGATTGATCTCCTATGGTCCTTCTAGGAAGGGATGTATAGGATTCTGACAATAGGATGTTGGTTTAAAGCCATATATCTGTAAATGGAGTTTTGGTACTCCATGTCTGTTCACACTCTTGTAGAACCACCTGAGTGTCTCAGGCCCAATGGGAGTAATTGGATCTACGTGGAAAAGAGTCGAATGAATGAGAAAGTTTATCTTTCAAAGCAAAGCTAAGTGGTCTAGAGGTATTTCCCTGACAAGTAGAGAGTTAAACATGGGTGATGCCCTGAAACTTTCTCACTACGCAGGCTTGCTTGACTCTATGGAAAGCAGAAAGATTAACAGGGGTAATGCCCTGAAAATTTCTTGCCGTACAATGGAGCTTAGATTCATTCGGGATGGAAAGGTTTTTTGTTTAAATCCAATGGAAGATTGACTGCATATGCTTATATCCATTGGTGGATTAAAACAAACCTCAAGGTCTAAAAGCTGCATGTTTGAAATGTGTGGGCTTGACCAGAATATTGATGAGTCTTTTGTAGACCAGAGAATCAATATTGGTAAAGTAGTAGACGTTAGTGTTAACAAAAGGTGACACTGCAACAGTTGTAAGCAACATGAGTGTGTTATCTGAAGTCAAGTACTGACGCGCCAAAACTTCTTTGAACCAGAGAAGTGGACTATATTCTTAGAATTTGATTCGGTCGAATTCATGAGAACAAGTTGTGGCCGTATCCCATCCATCTTATTATTAAGATGATAATGCATTTACGTATGCAATATTCAACGAGAGGTTTCCTACCCAACCCCTCACGGAATAATTCTATCAGTCTTTGGATAAAGGGAAAATGGGATAAATTCTCTAGTGGATAGAGAATGTCAGATTATTAAAAGTCAACTGTAAACGAATCTTGGATTCGAGCATTGGACACAGTATAGTGCATCCTCAAGTACCTTTAGAGAATGAGGAGTTGTATGCTTGAGTATTCAGGTGCAAACCTGAGTATTGTTGACTACACTGATTCTGATTTTTGTCGGATTAAGGATGATCGTGAATCGATCTCAGGCTCAGTGTTTACTCATAGTGATGGAGCTATAGTATGGAGCAATCCAACACTGCCAATTTGACTATGTTAGTCAAATACATAGCAGCTTTTGGAGCGGCTAGAAAGGCGACATAGCTTAAAAGTTCCTTGCTGATCTGGAAGTAATTCCAGGTCTCGATAAGCCGATACCCTTTTACTGTTAAAAAAGTTTAAAGGTAGCTTATGCAAAGGATCTTCGCAATCACAAGGAGTCAAAAGCATATTGTAAGTAATTACCACATGATCAGACAGACCGTGCATAGAGGCGACGTTTCGGTCCAAAAGATCACCTCGAAACCGACAACCTACTGATCAGTTTACCAAGTCGTACGGCATCTAATGTCACTGATGAGGGCTTGGCGGGTATGAAACTGGGAGATATGTCTCATCTGCTTTAGAGCAAGTGGGAGAATGTTGTGGATAGATAAAATAAAGGTGTGGTGCTCTAAAAACAATTGTTGCTTGTCTTTACGGGCAAGTGGGAAATTGTTGGATGTAGAGTGCCCGAAAGACAATTGTTGCTTGTCTTTACGGGCAAGTGGGAGATTGTTGGAAGTAGCGCCCGAAAGACAATTTATGTAATTGTTTTTATAGTTAATAAATGATAGATTTATTCTCATCTTATTATTAGCTCTGTGCTTATATATTATGCACTACTGAAAACCCCAAGTCGTATCATATGTAGCCATATAACTTAGTGTGTATCACATGCGAGGATTAAGTTTATGGTGATACACTTGAACTGTTAGTCCGTGGTGAACTTAATCAAAGTATGAGGTCTATTGATTAAACCACCATTAATGCGCCCAGAACACTTTGTGGTGTGACCGTCTTATCCAGACCGTCGATATTGGTTATCTAAGTGGGGTATTTATATTTGATGTAGTCATATAAGACTGGATCGATTTAACCTGCATTTCTCATATAATTCCGTGATTGAGAAATCTTATTAAATCACAAGATGATCATATATGGATTAACCTTAATCCTGAAGTGATTTCATATTTCTACTGGTTTCAGGATAGGGTTTCATGTGTTCATTAAGGATCGCTAAGAGGCGCGGTCCGAATCACTTTCACGTTGGCACTATTCTGGAATGAGTGAGAAGTGTGTGTCTCACAGATATGGAATCCATTCCTTCCTGTGGGAGGTAGAAAGACAATGCCCTTATTTGTTAATCCTAGAAACTGATCGATCCCGGGAGTTCGTATTGGTTATGAACTAATTGATCACTAGTGGGTTAATGGTAAATAAGGATAAGATGTAATGAAAAAGGTTTACGGAAATAATCCCCCTTCGTTACAGATAGTCTATGGAGGGTTAGTCTGTATGTAATGATTATATCAATGGAAACTTATCGACTCGACGTTTTGAGAATAAGTTATATCTATAATCGATAGAGTTCAGTTTCGGATTTATGGTGGCGTAATTCCGGAATTAATGAGTTGAGTAGAAATATTATGTTCGATGAACATTTTATTCAATTTATTGTAGCTACTGGTTTTAGGTCCATTGTCCCCGGGTTGGCTCCTAACACGCGAGTGTTTTTTTCGTTTTATGGAACCTCGAGAATAAATTAAATAGTTGGTCTATTTAATGAATATGCAAATATTATTTATTTGGTAAATAATATGTAAAATAGAAAAGACATTTTCTATTATCCCAAATGGCATAAACTGGCGCCATATTATTTTGATTTTGGGAAAAGAAATTTTCTCATATTAATTATAATGTGAATAAATAAGAAATTAGTTTTCTTATTGGATAAATAGGAAATTTATTTTCCTATTGGATAAAGGTTTTATTTTCCAAAAAGGAAATAAAGATAAATTTGTGTGTAAAAGATAAACTCTCAAATTATTAGTTATGTTTCCTATAAAAAGAGAGTTTCTCCCAACACAAAAAAAAAAAAAAAAAAACACAAAACCACACCATTTTAATGAAAATAGGCCACGCCTATTTGAATTTTTGGAGAAATTGGAGAAATTTTGTTTTCACGTCCTAGCCATTGGGAAGAAGAAAAACTAGGATTTTTCTTTGAGCATATTCGAGGAGGTTCTACGGCGAGGATCGACGTCCACCAGTCGTCGCTTAGAGATACAATCCGGAAGATCACGGCTTCTCCCTCTCTGTCGATTTACTATCCCTCTCCATTTAGGTAAATCTTCAACCTTCTTATAGTTATATTAGTTATTTATGTGAATCATATCGTGGTAAAATCGCATGCGAATTTATTCGTAGCTTCCGCTGTGCATGATTGAGCGTCTCGATCGGTGTTGTGAATCAGATCTGACGATCTAATTATGGATCGGATTCAAATTCGGGTTTCTGTATATCCAGCACGTATCACATCGCCGATATGAAATGGTGCCTAACCGAGAATAGGTGACATTTTATCTTTTATTATCACATATGTAACTTTATTGTGTATTAACTAGCCACCTAAATGTTTTCAAGCGAAGCTCACCTTATCAACTCTACTCCTTCACTTAGACAGCTAGACATCACATCCTATCAAGTACACAGACATTGATGAACTCTAGTTCATCAAAGCACAAGCCCTTTCATGCTCTTCCGACGGATCTGAACTTCAACTCCTTTTAAGAGTACATTCGGTGACGGAACTAAACGAATCAGTAGCTCAATCGAGGCTTGTTCGTTTTTATTTAATTTTATTTAAGCTCATTTGAAAAAAAAAACCACCATTCAATTAATATTGAAATAACATGAGCCACAAAACCCATTGTCAACCAAATCGTATATTCATATTTTTTTTTTAAAAAAATAACCCAAAATAGTAATACCAAACAATTATACATTATATATTTATTAAACCATCGGTTTTTCGGTGTTACGACGTTGGTATGCTGCTACTTCATGGACTGACGTTCTAAGATTTTCATTACCCTATTTTTTTCTCTCTTTCTATTCAAAACTTTCGAACTAGCAGCTACACATTTATGCATATTTATTATCTTTTACCTATGCTGCTACTTTCATCCTACCCTATTTTTTCTCTCTTTTATTACATTAACTCACACATTTATGCATAATTAGAATCTGATGCTTTTTTTTTAATCCTACAGAAGTTGCATGGGAATGATCCAATATATAATTATTAAGAACAACCTGTACTAGTACTAGTCGGTTGATGACCTACACGCAGAGAACAATTGAGACCCTATTGACCCATATTTACGGTCCCATAATTTAGTCATAATACAATATAACAATTACAATAACACATAAATTTTACCAAACACCTAATATTAGAAATAAAATTAGTTCTTTCTGTTAGAACACCTCTTTACTTCTTTTAACATCATAAAACATCAACTATTCAATTTGAAAATCTTCTTACAAAACGAATCAAAAACACGATCTAACCTCTCTAAACCATAATTAATTTGTAGGAAGAGCCTCTTACCTTATAAGCAATCAATTCCAACTCAAACTCTCAGAAAAACTGTAGAAAAATTGATCTTCTCTGCAGAAAACCTATGTGATCAATCCAACATCAGATTAGGTTCGATCATGCGCTTCTAAACATAAAAGACTACGAATTCAAGAGTATAGATTCATCAAAACGTCTATAACCGCACCTAGGGCTTGAAACATACCTTAGGAAAAGCTCCAACTTTCTGGTGTTGAATCGACGCTCTCTTCACGACGATTCCGTTGCTTTACTCTGATCTGAAAACGGTTGAGATTCAACTTAGAAACTGGAAAAAAAAATCTCTTTGCCCTAAAATTCTCTCTCACGCCATTCTCTCTCAACATTGGAAGAAGTTCTGATTTCTTTTTGGTCATGGGAACTAATGGGATCTATTTTCCTTAAATAGATAATCCCTATTATTTTCCCTTATTATAAAAAAATCATATTTTCTTAATATATATATATATATATATATATATATATATATATATATATATATATATATATATATATATCCCATAAAACTTAACTCTAATAAAAAAAGTGAGAATAATAACATTTCGTTTTCGCAAAATGACACGTCTGCCCTTTCTCGAAAATCGGAATATTACAAGAATTGATCTATTTTCTGTAGTTCTTACACAACAGTACGAGTCTTAAGACGCTATCCAATGGTTGAAGCCGAAAATGTGGATTTCGATGAACTAAAAAAACACTTAATAAGGGCAATTTAAGTATTTAATATTTTTCTTGTTCTTAATGATTACCAAATGTTAAGTTGGATTGTTATCTGAATGAAATTATGTAGCTGTTCTTATCAACAATTAACCTAATATTTTATTTGTTTATTGTATATATCATAAATGTTTGTGGAATCAATCATCATTATTAAAAATCCTTACTTAAGATCATCTCCAAGGAGGTATGACTCGGGACTATTGCACCATTTTGGTGCAATGGTGTTGTTCCAATGGTACACTTTTTTCCCTGTTTCACCAAATCCCTTTCTTCTATCTCCATATTTGGTGTCGGGTCAACCCGACATCATTTACCACTTTAGTCACTTCAGCCTTATTCTTTTCTTTTTTATTAATCCAATGCTTTAATATAGAATATTCTTTTTAGTGAAAGATTTGGTGTAAACGGTTGGAGAAGAACGATGTAATTTTACACCATTTTGATGTTTTGGTATAAAAAAAGGGAACCCCTTGGAGATGCCCTAATAAGAAATAGATTTGTGTTAATGATGATTGCACTACAAGAAAAATAGGACATTCACACTTTTAGCCGGGTACTATAAAACTTTTGCTATAAGTATGGTTCTTGTCACACTAAATTGCAATTTTAGTCCTGTAACTAGACACGTTTTGCGATTTTGGTCCTGGTTTTTCTCCGGCGAAAATTTTAGTCCTGTAAGTGGTCTTTTTTTGCAAAAATAGTCCTCGATGCCGGAAATTGCTGACAAGACCATTTTTCCGGTCAAAAAAATACCATGTCATTCGATATTGATATGTCACCCAAACACATCATCAACACTTTCCACGTCATCATTTTTCTACAAAGAATAAAATATTGCTTCTAATGAGATTCAAAAAAATACCATGACATCCGATATTGACATGTCACCCAAACACATCATCAAACTTCTCACGTCATCATTTTTCTACAAAGAATAAAATATTGCTTCTAATGAGATTCGAACCTCCAACCTAAGACTAAAAACATAAGAACTTGGCCATCCGAGAAACAACACAATATATTGTTTAAGACACAACATATTTTACTTAATGACACGTTTAGTATCTAGACAATCTAATGAGACATACAATTTTATTTTTGTATGTATAGATAGTATTTGTTGCACGTGGTGATACATTTATTGAATGTTTATGTTAAGTAATATGAGAGGTTCTTAATTATTTATTGTTCTTTTTTATATGTATTTTCGTAAATATGCAATATCTTCTTGAAATGTCATTTTCTTCATTTCTTTCAACTTTTTTTTCTTAGTCTCTAAACTGAATAATTAATTAAATTAACAAATGAAACGTTAAAATGAATGTATTAATTTTAATTATTCTAATGAAACAAAAGCAAGTCCTTGACAAAATGGGACAAAAGGAAACATTAATTACTCTGATTTTATCTAATGATATTGTTACGATTAGTCTAAAACAATAATTAACTGTAACATGATGTAACAGTGAAACATCGAATGATATTACATTTCATCAAAGGTATATAGTACCTTTGTCACATAAAATTGCTTGATTCGGTGTGTCAGAATTGTTCATTAAATTACGAGATGCATTGTGTTAGAGTGGTTGTCACAGTAATATTATTCAAAAATTAAAGATAGAGAATAAAAACTAACCGAGAATAGTAGTGGTACTAGTACCCCAATACTTCAATGCTGCAAAACCATATGATCTAGCTACCTTTTATTCCTTGTCTTAACCACCTTATTCAACAAATTTGAGAAAAAAATGCAAATATTAAGTCACATGCATTATACAATACGTATTATACATATAAAAAAAATTAACAATAAATAATTAAGAACCTCTCATATTACTTAAAGTAAATATTCAATAAATGTATCACCACCTGTAAAAAATACTATCCATACGTTATAAAAAAAATAAATATGTATGTTTCATTAGATTGTCTAGAATATTTTTATACTGAACGTGTCTTAAATACAATATGTTGTGTCTTAAACAATATATGGTTTTATAGCTTAGATGGCCAAGTTCTTAGATTTTTAGTCTTAGGTTGGAGGTTCGAATCTCATTAGAAGCAAATTTTTATTCTTTGTAAAAAAATGCTAACGTGGAAACTGTTGATGATGTGTTTGGGTGACAGGTCAATATCAGATTACATGGTTATTTTTTTAGCCGGAAAAATGGTCCAGTCAGCGATTTCCAGCATCGAGGACTATTTTTAAAAAAAAAGACCACTTACAGGACTAAAATTGTCGCTAGAGAAAAACTAGGACCAAAATCGCAAAACGTGTCCAGTTACAGGACTAAAATTGCAATTTAGCCCACCTTCCCTTTATGTGCCACAAAAGGCTAAATATCTGAATATTATTATTTTTTGGTTCAGACACTAATTTTTCGCGACGAAATTGGCGCATGCATTTTGCATCAGAGAGAACCTACGATGCACCGACACTTCAATTTGGGCCTCGTGCGTCGTGTCCGACATATTTTCGACACGACACGCTCCAACACGTGTCCGACACGCTCCGACACGTGTCGACTGATTAAAATAATATTATTTAAAATTTTAATATCCGACACGCTGTCAACACTCCCTGACACGGCACCGACACTCCTGAACCCAATTATTTAAATTTTGTTGTTTTTATTTATTTAAGTTTTATTCAATGGAAACGTTTGAATACATGATTTCTATTTCTATAATAATTTAATAAATAGTACGTCGTATTAAGTTTATATATTTCTTGTTGATAAACAATCATTTTTACAATTTGAGGTATTTTGAAGTTCAATCACAATTTCTTTTGACACCGTATAAATATCGAATATCTATTTTAGATATTCATAGAGTTTACGTATTACCTATCTTATTTTCTCTAGTTTTTTAGATTGTTACGATTTTTTTTTTGATAAATTGAATCGTATATATATAATGTGTCGGCGGCGTGTCATGTTCATAAATTTTCGCCCGAATGAATTAGTTGGTACTAGAAATATTAGAAAAAGTGAACGAAAAGAGTAATAAGAAGTGAAAGGGACAGAGACACTTCCCAACCAGAAAGCAAAGTTCCCACTGATGGTATACTTAGTGTAAGCGAGCTCTAAGATCACATCTTTGGAATGACCCTTTCTCATACTGAGAATGTATAGAACCCTATTCCGGTCTGGTCTGGTATGGAATGAACTTATAATCTGATGATCGAGTCGATTCCATGATTATAAGTTCATAACCCATTCCCATTTTGGGTGAAACAGGTCTACTAATTCTTTGATTCCAGTTAGTAAGAGGGATCTTGAACTAAGAAATAGACCCTAGAAGCTAAATAGAAGCTAAAAAAGCGTATCTTGAGCAATCGCAATAATCGGGTTCATTGATATTCCTGGTATAGTAGATGCTATTACACATACAATCATACTCAATTCGATGGAATTGTTTGATCTTAAAGGGGATGTTCTATAATTTCGCACGTGAGGGGTTATTTGATTGGTTTCGTCCGGTCATTAATAACTTCGTGTCCGTGTTGTGCCCCGCGACGTATCCGTGTCCTTTTCTGTGAGAGAACCAAAAGTGTGGCATAAAGTATACTTTTTTTTCAAAAATAAAATTATATAAGTTAAAAACATGTTCTTTCTGGATCGTAATTCGAATAAAACAATAATCATTACTATTATAAAAGAGCGGGTGTGTTTCCCCCATCAAGTGTTTCCCCCCTTGAAAATTGTTATAAATTTAATTTAGTATTCCATATACATAATCAATCAATCATAAACCTTAATTAAATTCCATATATGTAGCTATCCATAATTTTTATTTTTTTTTGTAGGAACTATCCATAAATTTAATTACATTTTTTTTTTGTACCAACGCGTTAAATTTGGTTTTTCTTTTGGAGCAACATGTTAAAACCTTTTTTTTTGACATAATTATTTAAAAAAATCAATGAACATGTTAATTTATTTCAATAATAAATATAATAATTATAAGTAATTATTAAACTATAAATGTTATTCCTATTTAAAAAATCAATCGTCTATCTAATGTTAAATCCATCTTCATTTATCAATCATTTTTTAACACAAAAATCAAGTCATTTATCATATTGAAGAGATCCACAAGCATCAATCGTTAAACATAATCATCTATCGTTAAATCAAGCCATTTATCAATCGTTAAATCCTATAAAAAAATACCAATCATCTATCTAATCTAATCATAAACATAATCGCCCACATAAAAAATTACCCACATCAAATCAAATAATATAAAAATACCAATAACAAATAATATAAGATGATAAAGTTGGAAAAGGATAGTGATCTAAAAAAAATCAACAATGATAGGAAAACAAAATATACCGTGCGTAGAAGGTGGTCATACAATAATAAATTGTTAATAATAAATTGTAAATATAACAATTCATGTATTTTTTTACATAAGCAATCCATTTGTTAACATGAATTGTGTGTGTGGATTGTGTGTTGATTATGTCTGTGTATTCACGGTCAATGTTAATTGAAGCACTCTCAAATTAGCAAAAAAGTAGAGATTTCTAACTCATTAAGTACGAAACAAAGGAGAAAAAATAATTGATTTACCTACGTGCATATTTCTTACCAATAATTAAGTTGTGTGGAAATTGGTTACTGTTTCACTAACTGTGATTCAAAATCCAAAATCTAAAATACACCGTGCATGGTTTAACCTGATAGTTAACCCTCATTTACTCCATAGTGATCTAATTAGAATGAGTATTCAACAAAACAAAATTAAATTTATGCACCCATAGTAATCCGTTTTATTCCATTTATCACAAGGCAAGGATTCAACAATTCCTTAACCACCAAATCAAGGAACTATTCATACGTTGTTGAATAGAAATAAGCAATTCCAACCATTGATAATTTTGCTATCAACCAAGTGTTCTCGAATGGGCAATTCCTTAATGCACGTTAAACTCTATAAAAAATTCAATATATCTAATATGATCTAATCTAATCATAAACATAATCATCTAGAGATCTATCATCTGTTATTATTTTAATTAAAAAAAAGGCTTACATGAAAGTAAACGTAATAAGCCGACATCAAAAGATTCCCCACATCAACTCAAAAAAATATAAACTTACCTTTAAAAAAATAAAACAAAATGATAAACTTAAAAGAAATATTATAGTGATTTATCTATATAACAAAAGTGTACGTCAAATGAAAATGAAAAAGCATAAGAAGAATAATCACATTACATAACTTAGAAAAATACATAATCATCTATCTATCTGACTAACAATAAACATAATAGGAGTAGTGGTTTGAAGATCCCTACATGCTGTGGCATCATCTATCTATCTACATGATGCCAAGCTCTTTGATATTTTATTCACTGTGAAAAGCTGGAAATGGGGAGTTTGGCATTCATACAATTCATTTTTAACGTTCAATGAATAATAGGATTAGTGGTTTGAAGATCCCTTAAAGAAATTGAGAGGGTAAGAATTCAAAAGAAACATTATGGGATTGACAAAGCTAAGATATAGATAAAAAATTGCGAGACATGCCAGGAACACTACAAACATTGAAATGACTGAGATCGGTCACCCTACGTGTGGTACTTTTCAGACTCACACAGAGTAATAAAGGTCATATCAACATTTGGGCCGACATGGGCTCAACTTGATATCGGGCCTCTGTTAGTAATATCATCCGCAACGGAAGCGATTTAATGGATCTAGATCTATAAACTACACGTAATAAAATAACTAGATCTACATCTACAAGGGGGTTGTAGAACATACCTCTTGGATCTCAAAATCCAAGTTGAAGAACCGCAATAGGATGAACGAAGGAAAGTGTGAAGAGCACCACGATCTTCCGTACGTGTGATCCAAGCAACTCCCGGTGGAAGGAAATTCTCGACTCGAACCCTTCCGATATGCTACCCGGAAAAATCTCCAAGATTTTCCCCTTGTCTCCCCTTGGCCGAAATTCCTTCTCCTCTCTAAGAGGTAGAAGTCGAAAATTGTAGTGTGTCATTTGGCTTGGGAGAACTCTCTTTATATAGGAGAGTAAAACTTAACCTCCAAGGATTTTTATTTATCAAACAAAATAAATCCTTTAATAAAAGATAATTCCATAATATTCTAGAACAAATCTAGAATAATATTTATCTTTATTATTTACCATAAATATTTATCCAATAAATATTTTATGCACATGTCTTTTTAATACACAAGAAAATCAATTCCTTGTTTCCTTAAACATGATGTTGGCGCCAATCACACATTAAATGACCTAGTCAATGTGATTTTTTCCATTCACACTAATTGCCAAGATTATGGAAAATATTTTTTCCAATTGTTTTAATTATTTAGTTCCAACTAATTAAATAGTCACTAAACAATTAATTCACATATCGATTAATTAAATTCTAATAAGAATAAAATTAATATTATTAGGATTCAACGTCTGAGAATAGCTATGCTATATTAGGAGGCACGTCGGGGACCATGGACTAATAATCGTGCTCCGATAAATCAAATAAATAATTATAGAATAATTATATTCGATAAATCAATCACGAGGAATATGCCACCATAATCCCGTGATCGCACTCCTCCGATTATGAGATTATATTTATCTCCTCACGAGAATAATAATAAGCGTCCATTGATACAATCATTACATATGGATTAATCCTCCATAGATCGTTTCATTCTAAATCGGGAAGTTACCGTTAACCCTTTTCGAACCTCTTATCCTTATTTACCATTAATCCCCAGTGATCAATTAATTCATACAACTCATTTGGTAGCTAATCGAGTGTAATATGAACTCGCGCGATCGATCGTTTCTAGGATTAACAAATAAGGAAGCTGTCTTTCTACTTCCATAAATAGAAGGAATGGATTTCGTATTCGTGATAACACGGACTACTCACTCAATCCGATTACAATGCCAAGATGGGGTAATTCGGACCACGACTCGGTGTAATCCTTAACCGTCAAGTCAAACTTCATGCGATTCAAGCGAGTTAATCGTGATCACCTCAGATTAAGATATATCCATAAATATGATCATCCATTGATTCGATAAGACTTCTTCGACACGGAATTATATCGTGAACTCTAATCAAATCGGTCAAATACTATACGATATATCTATATCATATATAAATGCCCCATTAGGTTCTCTTAACCGAAAGTCCGGATAAGACAATCACACCAAGCGTGTTATGGGCGCATTAATAGCACGTTAAAGGAGAGACTCGATACTCGATTAACTTCACTACTACGGGCTAATTGTATTTTAAGTACATCTTCACTAACTCAATCCTCATGTGTATATACCATACACCGAGTTAAGTGATTACATAAACGATATACTTAGGTTTTTCGTAGTGTAAATACTATTGTCACATCGGTGATTATGAGAATAATAAATATGAATAATAACGTCAATTCATTTATTAAATAAAACAATTACAAAAATTGTCTTTCGGGCATCACACCTAACAATCTCCCACTTGCACGAAAGCATGTGATTAATTGATTTAGAGCACACCCTATTATTTAAAATACAACAAACTACATCTCCCACTTGCTCTAAAGCAATGGAGACCCATCCCGTATTCTAGTACCCATTAAGCATATCATAACCATTTCAGATTCCAAAGTACACTCCGAGTATGCCGTCGTAGGATAGGTCAGTGACTCGGGGAGCACCTACATCTAAATGTCATGGGTCTTAATGATTATTCAGGTTGTCGGCTCGAGACGATCGGTAGAATCGAAACGTTACCGGTCCATCTAATCATGTGGTACTGAGTAAACACTGAGCCCGAGATCGACTTAACGATCATCCTCAATCTGACTTAAAGTCAAAATCAGTGTATCATACATATCCAAGTTCACACATGAATATGTCCGCATATTATTCCTCGTTCTCTTCAAGATACTAAAGGACATACTAAACTTGCTTTGTTAACCGCCGAATCTATGATTCGATCAAATTTGACGTTCAATAACCTGACCATCTCTTACTAGAAAGAGAATCTATCCCATTTCTCTTGATCCGAAGATCTAGAGAGTCATTCCTGAGGCATAGGGTAGAACTTCCTCGTTGAATGTTGCATACATGATGCATCATCTTAACCAATAAGATGGATGGGAAACCGGTGGATGATTCTAATGAATTCGACCGAGTCAAACTCTTAAGAATGTTGTCCAAATCTCATTGCAGAGAGAATTGTGGTATCTTCGATTTCGACTTCAGATAACACACCCATGTTGATTCCAACTCAGTGCGGTGTTATCCTTCACAAACACTAATTTATATATTCACTATTGTACTAAAATTGATATCCAGTCTACAAAAAGACTTATCAATATTCTGGTCAAATCCACATATTGTAGAAATATATGACTTCCAATGACCGAGAGGTTTGCTTTTTATCCACAAAGGACATAAGCCTTGACAGTCATCCTGTCATGAGTTCATAAGGCATTACCCTTTTGTTCCGAATGAATCCAGACTCCGTTTGTTTGGCAAGAAAAGTCTCAGGGAATCACCCCTATTTTCTGCTTTTGAACAAAATCATTCAATACCGAACTCATTCTACTCTTTTCCGTGTAGATCCAATTACTCCCACTGGGCCTGAGACGCTCAGGTGGTTCTACAAGAGCATGAAGCAATTGGAGTACCGAACTCCATTCACGTGGTTATGGCTTGTAAACCAACCTCTATTATCAGAATCCTATTACTGCTCACAAAAGAGCCATAGGTCATCGATCGATCCTTAGACTACAAAGTCTGCAGAACCCGTAACGGGTAATGGATAAACCATACTCCCACTACATTCTGGGTGGATCAAAATTCTGATTTAGTTTAGTAGTATTTAGTGTTATCACCAACAACCAATGTTGGATGTGGTCTGATTTTAATCAGTTAGTAACTACCTTGAGTAAACGTACTTCAAGGTTGAAGGTTTTGCTGTTCATGGACTCTATCAGGAAGGACGCAACAGTATGACTGTCCCTTCCTGATTTCAAGAATCTTAGAACAAACCTTTATACTCAATAGGTTAAAAGATATATCACGAATGGTCATTGACCGAACGCCTACGCGAAATTCCCAGTCTTACCTAAATGCTTATATTTATGGAAATGGGGTGAACCGAATCCACACCTTATCTGTAAATTCCAAAGCATATTCTAGGTAGACTGCTTGGTCTTACATTTCAATGTAAACCGATATTTCGCTTCTAATATCTTTATTGAGTTAAGCAGTGTATTGTAGCACATCTAAAAAAAACTATATAAGGCAATTTAACGGTTTCTCACTTAGTGAAAACATTTCACTATGAGGCAGGCCAAGCATCAGTCCCTAGGACTATGTGATGGCCCATTTCTGAGTATAGAATACTCTATCTCTGTTGAAAACAGAGAAACCTCAAAATATTTTGGATAAACTTACCGGAGTGTTTGAATAGTTATCAGACAAGAAGTCACTACTCGGAAGCTCCTACTAGCTCGTATCTTTCATCAGACCCCGAAGGTCGTCATGAACAAGCTATGTTACTTCTTTATAACCATTATTCTTTCCCGATTGAAAGAAAACTTAGTCATTGATCCTTTGAGACAATACAACCAGACTGGGAGAAAGGAATCACCCTGAGCCAGTCTTCAGGTCTTGTCTTTTAGGGACTATGCACTAACTATGGAATATGAAGAAGCGTTTATCTAAATATAGAAACCAATTGCTCTTAATAGTTCTTAAGATGTGTTTTATATACATATTTCAGCAGTTCTAAGTGGTTTTGACTTCATCAAACAAAAGTCCGAGTCTTGGATTCGTACTACAAATGGTATACTCACTTTCTATACGAGAAACAAATTATCGAATAGAAGGTAAATCCATTCGTTCCAACGAATCGTAAACAGAAAATAATTTTTCCGCGATATCCAAGGATTGAATCCGAGATTTATTTCCTTATATCACTCCCACTATTCTAGCTAAAATTAATTGCCCGTTGTTTACTCTTTTAATCGTTAAATGCACTGCTACCTTGTTCTTCCAAAGAACTTAGCTCCGAGAAAATCGCCAAGGATTCATAGGTTGGTGATCCAAAATCACTGTCCTTATCCTATGATTTTCAGTTAATTAATTTTCGGTTCAGCCTTAAAGTTTTCTCAGCTTAGATGACTAACACTTTTAGACATATTCTCCCATTCTTGACTTTCCGTGAATGGAAAAAGCGAGTCTTGAACCAATGTTCGTTTGAGTAGACACTACTCTTGAACCGTGGGATGTCTATTTGAGAGTGTTACTCGTCGGGACTTCTCGGATTTTCTAATATACGGAAAAACAACAAATCATAACATTAAAGCTCCCACTAGTTTATCGGTTCCAAATACCGTCTAACGAGCAACGCTTTATTTTTTATGATTTTCCGATTTTTTCGATTAGAAAAATCTTATAGTTCCAATGTTTCCAGAAATACAACAAATCATAGAACTCCCACTAGTTCATCGATTCCAAATATCGCCCAACTAGCGACATTTCATGACTTCCCGGTTTTTCAATTAGAGCGAGTTTACGTGTGTAGTCAGTTACACTTTTCTAATGTTCTAGAAAAACAACAAATCATAAAGCTCCCACTAGTTCATCGATTCCAAATATCGTCCAACTAGTAACACTTCATGATTTTCCGATTTTTCAATTAGAAAATTACTTGTGTAATTACTACACACTCAAAATTCACTAGAAGAATTTCAAAGTCGAAATCACCTTTGATCAAACTAAGTTTGTCTTCCGTTTGACACGAATGACACTAGTGACATACCTATATGTCACTCTGGTTTTTAAAAGGCTTAAGAGAAAATATCTCTTTCGAAAAATAATTGCATTATCGATTAACTAGTTCAACGTCCTAGTTACTTTCCACTTTTTAACGAAGTCAATACTAGTCAATTAATTTTTAAGCAATTTAGTAAGGGATAATGCTGTAAATAAAATGACATAATTAATTCAAGTTTAACACTACTATATTTTATTTTAGGAATTGTAAACTAAAATTAAGTCTACTCTACCATTCCAAGGTTTTAACCTCGCATCTCAGTGCCGCCGTAGGGTAGGTCAAAGAGATGACGGTTAAATCGAGACAATCTCATCAATGAATAACTTGTGAGAATCGAACATCCCACGAGAATCGAACATCCCTTTATTCATTGACTACCTTCCTTTTTTAGCCTAGATATTACCAAAAATATCCTTTATGAGTGTGACCTACTATATCGGATCTCTTAGGTACGCCCCGAGTGTGCCGTCGTAGGATAGGTCAGTGACCCGACGAGTACCCGTAAATCCTATCCTTTGGAGACCAAGCCATGAATGTTGATAGGGGTGAACACCATCCGTGGGGGACGAAATCAAAGCGCCCGAGGCGTCACCCTTCTCTCACTTACTTGTATCTATAGTAGAGGCCGTGGGGTTGTTTTGTCGCCTCCCCGCTCCCACTCAATAATTTGGAAGTGGTTGTGGGTTAACTAACCACGTCTTTTGATGTTAACATAAAAGCTCATCAAATCAAGGATTCGAATGGTGTCGGTAACGTAGGGAAGCCTACCCGTCCTATTCGTTGGAACATATGTGACAGTCGGACGAAATCGGGTCAAGATAGCCTCATTGAGATAAGAAGGAATCACCCCTCCGCTCTCCGGTGTAGCTTAGTCTTGCCGGATCCCCGTGCATACATCACACTAGGAGGGTTAAGTCGGTCGAGCCTAGCTCAGTTGACCACCCAACCTATAAGCGAACCGTTTTTATCCAAGATTTATTGTTCTTTCACCATCATTCAATCTCGTAGACACTACGAATTGAAAACGTGATCTCGTTTGGGCTTTAAGGCGGTTCACCGAGAACACACACCGAAAGGCCTAACGATTTCATAACCCGTCCTCGGATCATTAATTAGTTACTAAATTTATTAATTACCACGTATTAATTAAATTTCAACTAATTACACGAGTTTGTATACATGCCTATTTTAATTACCAAAATTAAAATTCTACATGTATGCATGGAGTGGATTTATGATATGATGCATGTCATGGCAATTCCGATTTTATATCTATTTTATGATCAAACACATAAAAAATAAATTGCGGAAAATTTAAACACCGAGATGGATCGTTGGCACCCCCGTATCTAATCTATTAGAAAATAAAAACCAAAACCCTAACTAGGGTTTACTACTTTCTAACTAAATCTGCAGCTGTTCGAATTTTTCGACGATCGGCATACTAAACGAACTCGGATCGGGACGATATTTTCCAGATCTTATCTGCACTCCTTGAAATTCAATATGGACGGTTGGATCGGTGCTTTGACTTACCAATTTTCTCCAGTAAACCGCCAAACTTGCTGCTGAATCTGACTTTGACTGCACTGCATCAAGGAATTCCTGAGGCAGATCAAAAATCGAGATGAATCCCGATCAACCTGAAATTTTTATGGTACGTCCGAAACTCCAATTTGATCAATATGAACGGTCGGATTTGCGTTTCAACGGTCCAAACTCTCCCAGAAAATCGAGGAAGTCACAGGTAGTGTATCTGTGAATCCTGCGTTTTTCTGTTACAGCAGCTTCTTCGCAGCATCAAACGGATATTGAAGCGGACTCTGATCGACGCCAAAATTTGTGGAGTTGATCATCATCTTCTAATCTTGATTCTGACCGGAGGGATCTTCGTTTCAACGGTTCGATCAACGGGAAAATAAAAAATACTAAACAGCTACTAACAAGATCTATTTGCTGGAAATTAAACTTGCAATAAAGATAAATTACATAATTTCCTATACTCATATGAACGAATTTTCATCGTTTATACGAGTTTCTAATAGATCTATCGGGTAAAATTGATCTCAACCCCAATCCATCTCTTCAACCACAACAATCGCAACAACATAAAAATTAAACAAACATATGCATCGCCCATAAAAATTGGACAAAAAAACTACATGTTTTCCACTCCTAGATCTAATATTTTATACGTATAAATATAGATCACCATGGCGACTGATACCACTGTTAGTAATATCATCCGCAACGGAAGCGATTTAATGGATCTAGATCTATAAACTACACGTAATAAAATAACTAGATCTACATCTACAAGGGGGTTGTAGAACATACCTCTTGGATCTCAAAATCCAAGTTGAAGAACCGCAATAGGATGAACGAAGGAAAGTGTGAAGAGCACCACGATCTTCCGTACGTGTGATCCAAGCAACTCCCGGTGGAAGGAAATTCTCGACTCGAACCCTTCCGATATGCTACCCGGAAAAATCTCCAAGATTTTCCCCTTGTCTCCCCTTGGCCGAAATTTTCCTTCTCCTCTCTAAGAGGTAGAAGTCGAAAATTGTAGTGTGTCATTGGCAGGAGGATAACTCTCTTTATATAGGAGAAAGAAACTTAACCTCCAAGGATTTTTATTTATCAAACAAAATAAATCCTTTAATAAAAGATAATTCCATAATATTCTAGAACAAATCTAGAATAATATTTATCTTTATTATTTACCATAAATATTTATCCAATAAATATTTTATGCACATGTCTTTTAATACACAAGAAAATCAATTCCTTGTTTCCTTAAACATGATGTTGGCGCCAATCACACATTAAATGACCTAGTCAATGTGATTTTTCCATTCACACTAATTGCCAAGATTATGGAAAATATTTTTCCAATTGTTTTAATTATTTAGTTCCAACTAATTAAATAGTCACTAAACAATTAATTCACATATCGATTAATTAAATTCTAATAAGAATAAAATTAATATTATTAGGATTCAACGTCTCGAGAATAATTTATGCTTTATATTAGGAAGCAGCGTCGGGACCAGTGGACTAATAATCGTGGCTCCGATAAATCAAATAAATAATTATAGAATAATTATATTCGATAAATCAATCACTGGAATATGCCACCATAATCCCGTGATCGCACTCCTCCGATTATAAGATTATATTTATCTCTCACGAGAATAATAATAAGCGTCCATTGATACAATCATTACATATGGATTAATCCTCCATAGATTATTCATTCTAAATCGGGAAGTTACCGTTAACCCTTTCGAGAACCTCTTATCCTTATTTACCATTAATCCCCTAGTGATCAATTAATTCATACAACTCTTTGGTAGCTAATCGGTGTAATATGAACTCGCCAGCGATCGATCGCTTTTAGGATTAACAAATAAAGGAAGCGTCTTTCTACTTCCATAAAAGAAGGAATGGATTTCGTATCCGTGATAACACGGACTACTCACTCAATCGATACAATGCCAAGATGGGGTAATTCGGACCACAGACTCGGTGTAATCCTTAACCGTCAAGTCAAACTTCATGCGATTCAAGCGGTTGATTCGTGATCACCTCCAGGATTAAGATATATCCATAAATATGATCATCCATTGATTCGATAAGACTTCGATTACGGAATTATATCGTGAACTCTAATCAAATCGGTCCAAATACTATACGATATATCTATCATATATAAATGCCCCATTAGGTTCTCTTAACCGAAAGTCCGGATAAGACAATCACACCAAGCGTGTGTTATGGGCGCATTAATAGCACGTTAAAGGAGAGACCCGATACTCGATTAACTTCACTACGGGCTAATTGTATTTTAAGTACATCTTCACTAACTCAATCCTCGTGTGTATATACCATACACTGAGTTAAGTGATTACATAAACGATATACTTAGGGTTTTCTGTAGTGTAAATACTATTGTCACATCGGTGATTATGAGAATAATAAATATGAATAATAACGTCAATTCATTTATTAAATAAAACAATTACAAAAATTGTCTTTCGGGCATCACACCTAACAGCCTCAACCAGCAAGGTCCATCTTTAGTACAGTGCATGCCGCCCATATATCTTCAACCGATATGACGCATGTCGTACTTTGTCCGACATGGTGCATGTTCTTCTGACCCTCATAGCCGGTAAGATACAAGACGCCTACATTCTCTTATTGTTGACGTTGTGTAGGTTACCTCGGTCGTATATGTCCAATACAATACATGTCATCCTCGACCTCAAGCATTGGTTACATTCTCTTCAATGATCGTTCCGGAGTTCACACAGACATTACTTCTTGATAGTAGCTGCTATAGTGATGGCTCTAAAATATACGTTTCGTTATAGCTTGAGCCATAACGGCTCCATAACATGCTCATTTACATGAATATGTGGTAAACTCCTTTGACCATGACTTCAATGCATCATAATCTACTCCCTCACAAGCTTAGGTAGATCTATATAAGTGATCATCATCCCCAATTACAAGGTACGCACATAATACACTTGATATACATTCTTGCTTCTGTCTTAACAGAAATTCATCTATTCAAATATTGCCTTGAGCGTGAGAGTGTCCCCCGGAGAAAGCTCCAGCTGTAGGTCCACTCTCAAATCCACTCGAAAAAATTATTTGGATCATCACTCAGATGTCTATTTACCCGTATATCAACTCAATTGTAACCCGGACGATTTCAGACATCGTCAAGCATCATTCAATGTAAAATATTTCGAAGGAGAAGAGAAAATAGAACCTATGTGTGTGATGGAAAGATTATTTCCATCACCAACCATGATGTCTTCATTGCCAGAATAAGGCGTGTGTAATGTCAAAAGTACGAAGCATCCAAATGGGCATAAAAGGATACAATGTTGAAGGGCTGGACCGAATGAGAAAAAGTTGTAAGAGGTTGAACCTGGTAAGAATTGCACAATTTCTCTGTCTGCCCTTGCAATTTTCACACTGAGAATACCCAAGTAAGGTTTTTTAGGGGAAAAAAATCGGGCATACTGCATGCGAGAAAGTATTTTGTGTATGTTTCCAAGAATTAGGAATATTAAGATGTGAAAATGAACCAGTACTCTGAGAGGGATGTCATACGGATGAATGAGCTATAGCAAGACCAGCAAAAGCGATTGCTGCAATTTTTACAGAAGAATATCATAATTAAGTAGCTTTTCATGAAGCTCTTCAAAATCAATGGGGGTGTCACATGATTGAACAACCTTATCCAACTCTTTATAGTCATCTCTCAAATTGTCCTAAATAAGTTTCACCAGATCATCTGGATCCGTAGAATAATTCATCAGCTTTAAATTTTCACAACATGAAGATAAATAGAGACTGTTTAAGTACTTTTTTGCATAGATTTGAGGTAATGTTTAATTTGTTTGATTTGTCTACGGGAGGGCTTTGCATATGTATCATATAAAGTAGTACATGCCTCACGAAGAATTCTTTGCCTGAGTGATAAACGGAATGATATTTTGAGAAGGAGAAGAAATAAGACGAGTTCAGCAGTTCACTGTACACGCAACACTCATCATGCCTCACATAGAGTGATAAATGACATATCAACATATGGGAGGGCATGAGCTCAGATCGATATCGGGCCTTAACCAGCAAGCTCCATCATTATATCATCATCCGACATGATGTAGGTCATCATATGTTCGACATGACATATGTCACCTTCTGTCCCTCATAATCAGCAAGATGCAAGACGTCTACGGTCCCTTATTACCGATGTCGTGCAAGTCACCCAGGTAATTTATGATCAATACAATCCTCGACCTCAAGCAACGGTTACATTCTCTTCAATGAGTGTTCCGGACTTCACGCAGATATTACTCCACAATAGTAACGAATATAGTGATGGCTTTGAAATTTCATGTTCCGTTATAGCCTAAGCTTTAACTGCTCCATAGCAGGCTTCATTACATCAATACATGGTAAACTCTATTAACCATGACTTCATTGCATCATAATTCACCCCCTACGAAGGAGTGTTATATAAAGTATCATCATCCTCAATTACAAGGTACACACGTAATATGATCGCTATACATTCATGCTTACCGTCTTAATAGAAATTCCTCTATTCAAAATATTGACTTGAGCGCCAGAGTATCCCCTGAAGGCAAGCTCCATGACCCTTCACATTTTTGTGTGTTTTGAAGGCCCCCTCTCAAATCCACTCAAAAAGTTATTTGGATCATCACTTAGAGGTACATTTACCCGAATATCAACTTAATTGTAACCCAGAGGATTTCATATATCATCAAACATAAACTATTTTAAAGGAGTAGAGAGAAAAATAAAACCTATGTGTGTGATGGAAATATTATTTCCATCATCAACCACGATGCCTTCATTTCCAGAATAAGGCATGCGTAATGCCAAATATTTGAGATCAGTGGTAACATGATGCATGGCACCACTACCAAGAAGCCATAGAGAAGATGACAGAGCATCCAAATGTGCTTGAAGAGGACGCAATGTTGGAGGACTGGACCGAATGAGAAAATTTTGTATGAGGTTGAACCTGGTAAGAATTGCGCCATTTCTCTGAATGTCCTTGCACTTTCCACACTGGAAATAACCAAGTAGGGTTTTTTTAGGGTGAAAACTTGAGGCTACTGCATGAGAGAAAGTATTTTGTGCATGTTTCCAAGAATCAGGAATAGTAAGACGTGGAAACGAACCAGCACTGGGAGAGATGTCGTACGGCCAAATGAGTTGTAGCAAGACCAGAAAAGTGAACCGTGGCATCTTTAGCAGAAGAGTCTCATAATTAAATATCTTTTCTTGGAGCTCTTCAAAATCAATAGGGGTGTCACGTGTTTGAACAACCCTAGCCAAGTCTTTATAGTCATCTCTCATATTGTCTGAAATAAGATTCACAAGATCATCCAGATCCGCCGACTAATTTATCAGCTTTAGTTTACATAACATGAAGATAATTAGAGATTGTTTGAGAACTTTTTTTACATAGATTTGAGGTACTGTTTAATTTGTTTGATTTGGCCACAGAGATGACTTTGCATATGTATCATATAAAGTATTTCATGCCTCACGAGAAGTCTTTTTCTGAGTGATTTACAATATGATATTTTGAGAAAGAAAAGAAATAAGGGCATTTAAGATGAGTTGATCATGTCTAATCCAAAGATAATATGACAGGTAAAATTGGGACAAAGAGTAATTTCAGGCTGTATAATCCATCTATTAAATAGGAACGCATTTATTATGCGGAGAGATATGTTAGACTGGTATACATGGTTTTGACAACTTCATCAATTAAATAGGAACGATGAAAATATAACTTATAATATAACTGAATGATAGTTATAATGATTAAAGTATATGTCTAACCATTTACACCTGACAATAAAATTCTACAGATTCACAATTCTTTCTATCATACTAATTAAAATTGAATCTTAAATTTATACATCAAATATTTAAAATATACTGATCATTATCCCAAATGTTACTTTGTTTAATAAGTGTTACTTTACAATTACTAAAGTATATTCATATCTATGATATTATAAACATATAAAATTATATGCACATGAAACCCACATTCTATAATTTATTTATTTTTTTGAGAAACACATTCTATAATTTTTGAATGCACTTATCAAAATGAATTGTTTAGAGTAAGAACATCACAAAAGTTTTTTTTTTTTTTTTTGTAAATGTTCATATGTTTACTAGATAATTATGAAGAACATGTTCTCAATATATATTAAATACACAAATTTATAAATTTAGAATGCTTATTATCTTTAGAAAGGTGTTAAATGTATCGAGTACATTAAATTATAAATTCAAAATGCTAACAAAAAATATAAGATTATTTTGTATAATTATATATAATAACATATTTATATTTTACGATGAATAAATACTTAATAAATTATATATTAATTAATATTGTTTTCAAATGTATGATTTCACTAAACTAAAACACGTGCATATCCGCACGTGCATTTTACTAGTAAAAATAAAACCCCTTCATCTCTCTCCAAACTTCCATCTTCTTAGGTCTTGATAAATTCGTTGATTATGTTCCTTTTCTTTCATTTCGTTCATCTTTTATATATATATTGAACCCTAACATCAAAGCTAGTCTACCGGAAACAAATTCTAGTGTAGGTTTGCGGTGAATTCATCGTCTTTGATTTCAGATATGGAGATTATCTTGGATGCGAATTCTGATCAAGTTTTGAAGGATTCAAATGTCCAGAAAGTCGATAAAGAGGTACATTCTGATAAAGTCCACACTGTTGTCCCGGTCGCACTACGAACCCCACTAGGTCCGATTCTTCTCCACATCGTCAAATGGTGGAAATGCTTCTATATTGAACAGAGATGGATGTTCTGGGTACTTTCATGTTCATACACATGAGGATGGCGAAGTAGCTCCATCTTCTAGCTCAAAATCAGTACATTGTGAAGCTGCCCACAAGATGTTCGACGAATTGCAACAAAGCTTGTCAATGGGTAAACTCATACAATTTTTGATGTAATATTGTTTTGTTTTAATCTGGTGTTTGTTGTTGTGTTCTGAGAATATTTATTAATGAAAATGTCGGGGGTTTATGGTCTGCTGCTCTGTTGTTGTAGTTGCTCCTTTTTTATGGTCGATAGCTTGCTGGTTCTAGATGTTGTGTTACTTGCTGTTCATGTTGTTTTACCTCTGATTTTTGCTATTGAAATCTTGATGAGTTGTTGTAGAAGAGTTTTACCAAGTTAGTGGTTGGTGTTCTCGTATTGAACTCCTAATGTAGTTATCTGCTACTGGGGCAACTTTTGCTTCAAAAGGCACATGCATTGGGTGTTATCTGGGATTGAAGTACTCAACACCTTCTTGTGCGGACATGTCATTCAGATCCGTCAAAGCACAGGGAAAGTGCGGAGGAAGTCAAGCACTTGTCTCATGATGAGCTGAATACTCATCAGCTGAAATTTAAGTTGAGATTTTCTTAGTCCTTGTGTTGATTCGAAGAACGCTACAGCTTAACTCATGCAGTTTTGTTTTAAATTACATGTTCTTTATATGTTAATTGAGCCTTATCTAGTGTTTTATGGCCGTGGTTTTGGTTTTATACTCGGGCAGGAACTAATGGAGGAGGTAAGAATGCCATTATATGGACAATTGATGCAAATTGCTATAGATGACTTGAATAATCTGTCTCTGCCTCTGGGGGATCATCTACGGACTTGGCAAGAGCTTTTAAAACTTGTAGAGGCAACAGATAATGCAGAGGGTATGTGTTACTTTTTTTTTAATCAGATTAGGAGCAGCATGGATACAGTAACAAGAATGACATGGTGCTCCTTAAGGTCTATACCATTACCTTCAATTCATTTCGCATCGACAGCCTTGTAAAATTAGTAGGCGAACATTTACTCTGGAGAAAGGAGTATTGTTGGAATAAGTTGATTGTCTGAATTTCTGTTGCCTTTTGTGACGAAGGGCTTGCTGATGAAGCTGATAAGATAGTATTTATTGGATCGCCATACCTTCAAATCTAGCAGATAAGATTCTATTTCTTGCATCTCCATACCTTTGATTTCTTGCTCATGCATTAAACTTAAGCTCATTTTCCAGATCTGTATCTCTCGGAATTCTTTTCCTGTGGTACAACTCGAATGGCAGATACGCATATTTTTAGGAACTTTACAAGCGGAGAAGGTTGCTCCGTTTGTGGATATGCAAGAGTCAATTGATAAACTGCAGCGTTGATGGTTATGCTAGCTACTACTCTGTTTGAATTCAATAGCATGATTTAAGTGCTTAAGATGCTGGCCCAATGATTGAGGATAAATAAAATACAATTGGCTGGTTAGGTAAAGTAGCTGGTAATCTATGGAGCAGAGCATCTTCTTATGAATACAATTTGTTTTGAATACCATTGTGTTTATGTGGAGGAGCACTTTAAGTGTATCATCTTCTTTGCCCCATCCGGAGATTTTAGAAAATAATTTGTGTAATTTTGTATGTATATATATTAGCATCTACAATAATATACCCCGAATATTGCAATTGCTTGAGATACATGTTTTTAGCTTCTTCTATTCACCTTCAATTTTTTCTTCATTGTGAGTTGAATCTCTGTTATTTCAGATGAGAGCACACTGTTGTATTAATTAGCAAACAATTGCCGTCATATAAGATCCCTTGGCCTTTACTATTCGTTGGCTCGTAGCTGATTAGAGAGAAAGCATGCTAACGCTATTTTGGAATCCGTGAAGAACAAATACGATGAAGGCCTCGTAAACTTGATCATGAGCCGATGCACCGCCCTTATCCTTCCAGCAGTTCAGGCATTATGTGACTTGTTCTCGCTCGACATTGCACGTGCACTAAAATGTTTTTGAGGTATTTCTGTACTTCTGGAAACAGGGACAAAATGGTCTTTTTATATGCAAGTGTTAGGTGACATTGTAGTAATTTTTGATAGTGTGGATTCTGTGGAAAATTATGGACTCGTTTTATGCTTGTGAAGAGCACTACTGAATTCATCTAATAATACTGTTTACTACTTTTTGTGAAGGTCTATAGTGTCATTTTTTTAGGTTTTGGTAGCACTTTACATCCGCAGCAGAAGGTTGTTTTTTTTGGTACTGTTAGATTCTACATACAATAAATATATAAATTAAATATCCATAATATTTTATTTGTTTATTTCTAGCGTCCAACTTATAGAACACATTATCTTTATTCATAATAATTGTAATCAACCGTCTCCACATGTCAATAGTTCATAAAAAAAAAACATAGATAAAAGAATCAAAAGGAAAAAACAACACATAACAATTGAGAGGAAAACGATACCATCTTCTAAGCTATCGATCAACGAGCCGAGTCTTGTATCAATCAATAAGTCTCATATGATTTGGCAACAAAAACGATCATGGTCATGATTGGTAGTAACCACCATATCCAGGCATTTCATTTTCTAGGTAGGCCATGTGTTCATCATTGTTGTATCCTCTTGGGTAAGGCATAGCCCTTTCTGAATAAGCCATATAATCATCATTATTGTATCCGGGATTATTGTATCCTCCTGAATAAGGCATAGCTCTTTTTGAATAGGCATTATGTTCATCATTATTGTATCCTGTAGGCAAAGGCATAGCCCTTCCCGGGTAGGCCATGTGTTTATCATTGTATCCTGCATGCATATGCATAGGTCTTCCAGAGTAGGCCATGTGTTCATTATTGTATATTGCAGGCATAGGCATAGGTCTTCTTGAGTAGGGCATGTGTTCATCATTGTATCCTGCAGGCATAGGCATAGGTCTTCCTGAGTAGGCCATGTGTTCATCATTGTATCTTGCAGGCACAAGCATAGGCATAGGCATAGGCTTTCTCGACTGATTAGCATACTCATGATTTTCATGCATAATCCTTGCGGGATATGAACTGTGATCACCAAGAGAAAACGGCGGCATCGTCTGAGGAAAATACTCAACAGGGACACTCTGATCAAACCACAGATTCCCTTCATTGAAAGGTCCTTCGCTAATATGACAAGGATGTTTTTCATCATCAATTGAAGGCACTTTGCTATAGATTATACCCCTTTGAGCATGGAGTTTGCAATAAAAATCTTTGCAAATATTTGGGTTAATCCCAGACTTTTCAAAAGATTCACATTCATGATCATCATCCTTTTTCTTATTACCCTCAAAAAAATAAACCTTTGGGGGTACCTTATCAAATGATTCACACACATGTTCTTCTTCCTTCTTCTTAAAACTCCGACAATGATGATGCTTTTTCTTTCCGTGCTTGCTTCTTTGACAATCATAATCACTTTCATGGCCGCTCATTCTGTCTTCATCTTCATCTTCATCTTCATCTTCAGACGTTTCTTTGTTTTCATGGCTACAAAAATGTTGAGGAGTTTTAGTTTTAGGGTTCTTACCATGAGATGCATTCTTGGTGTAGTGGTTGTGGTCAACATTGGGGATGATGATTTTTGCAGTTTTACCCATTTTTTTAATTTTCTTTACAAGAATTTCTGGGTCTATTTCGGCCACAACCTTCACCATTTTTCTTTTCTCTTCTATAATAACTGAGTATACACCTACATATATAGGAAGAAACAAAATTAAAAAAAATTACATGTATTTTATACAAATTGACATATGAAATTGAAACAAAAAAGAAATGCTAGTGTCAATAAAATTGTCACAACAAATACAACACGTTCATAAATCATTGATTATTGCAAAACATATACCAATGATGCCTCCATATTTATAACCAGTAAGTAGAAATATATGATTTCTATTTATATTAATTCTAAAAAGTCAATATATCTTCCCTCTTCCTATAAAAAAAATAAAACATATTCCCCTAAAAAAATAAATGGTATCGTCACATGTCCTGAACAATATATGTGCAAAAGACTTATACATTAACAAAATAAAGTGGATTAATTAATGATTATTGGACACGTTCATTAACTAATTAATAAATTGATCATATCATTTACCTAGCGGGAAATTTAATGGTGGTGGTTAATAACCATCAAACTCAATAGACATGTGTCATCATATGAGTGATTATATATATATAGATCAATTATCAACCATTGAAATCAAGATTGAGTTTGGTAATCAATAACCACCATCAAAATTTGCCTTAGCTATTACTGTGTAAAGCTTTTGCACATCCAAACAAATAGATTCTAAACATCCAAACAAATAGATTCTAAACCGACCAGCTGACAGGATCTTGCTTGGTTGGCTGACCTTACCAATCGAAATCTTATATATCTCAACAAAAAAAAAGAAACATAATTCTCTAATTACCGGGCAAGTTATACTAAAATTGTCTAATTTTCATCACTACATATGGAGATTGTATGGAAATTATGTGGATATCAGATCCCAACCGGACTGCGGTAGAGGGCAAAAAAAAAAAAAAAAAAACTAAGAACAGCATCGTTTTGTCCTCTAAATGGATCCTGCCTATGTGTTTGAAGAAAAAAAAAATGAAAATATAAAAGAAATTAAAGAAAATTAAAACCTTTCATCTTCAACAAATATTTCTTGAGTCTCTTCAGACAATCATCACAACAACTGAGGTTGATTTTCAAATAAATTTCCTGCATGTAATGGAATTAGAAGATCATAAACTCCGATGTAAATAATATATATTCATGAGAAAAACAATAAATTAAACATGTGAAAGATAAGCGAATTAAAACTAAAACTAAAACTAAAACTAAAAAATAAAATACCTGATTATGAACATG
Organism: Gentiana macrophylla; assembly: GCA_026214975.1. Taxonomy (NCBI): domain Eukaryota; kingdom Viridiplantae; phylum Streptophyta; class Magnoliopsida; order Gentianales; family Gentianaceae; genus Gentiana; species Gentiana macrophylla. The sequence continues at coordinate 22,430,034 of CM047811.1, read as the reverse complement.
ATTTTCCATGGGAAAAAGAAGAACACGAAGCAAATTTTCTTTCACTTCTGTACTACTGTTTAGCTAGAGACTAAATGGATAATATATATATATATATATATATATATATATATATATATATATATATATATATATATATGTGTGTGTGTGTCTCTGGAAATCAAGAAATTATTTATAATTGTTATGAAGATGTAATCGATTGATTTTAGCCCTGTAATCACGTCATATAAATTGCAATTTATCTTCTTACCATATATCCGCTTTCATCATTCATAATAATTAAATAGAGTATCGTTTTTAATCACATAAAATCGAGATTAATGAAGATACGACAATTATGTGATGCGATTAAATGGCTAATCAAACAAAATCGCCTCTCAAAAAAAAAAAAAAAAAAAAATCAAACAAAATCGCACGCAATATATAAAATAAAGTGTTTAACCCTTAGTTACTAGTTTTCTGAAAGAAAGATAGAAAAACCTTAATTACCAAGTTACTATATATAAATCCAACTAGTACATGATTGTTTTGGATACGGCCATTGAAGACTTTGGGAAAAGCACATAAATATTATTCCACATGTACATTACAATTTTTAACCTAAAATATAGCAAAAATTAAATTACACCTACCTTATTCATCTAGATTCTATGAATTCTTTTTTATATTAATATATAAAATAGAGAATCTGATTTATTTAGAAATTCTGTAAATTAAAAAATATGTATATTTAAAGATGAAGGGTCTTAGAGCACTTGAAGTAGATGGCTTAAATGAACTCTATTTTACAGTTTTAAATACACATTTTTCTAGTTTATAAAATCTCTATCTAAGATGAAATGTATCAGATTCTCTATTTTACATAATACGGTAAATATAAAGAAAAATTTACAGTTGCTGGATAAATGTGGTATATTTAAAAGAAATTTTACAGAATCTATGGTTTACGATAAAAAGAATTGAGTATCTACTGCATTGTTATTTTTTCATAAATCCAAATGTTGAAATTTCTAAAATACAGTTTAAATGATTTACACTTTTTATTGCAAATGCTCTTATGCAAGTGTTATAGATAATTTGTTAAGATGATCTTATGCAAGTCTCCAAAAGCAGATAAAACACGGGGGGTGTTCAATCCCCACATTGACTCTTTTAATATGGGGGTTTCAATCCCCACATTGACTCTTTTAATATTATCCCTTTAATGATAATAATAAAAATAACCCCTTCAAAAATAAATAATCTTGTATTGCACGAGATTTTATTGAATGTAAATATTTAAATTTCTCCTTATAAAAAAGCTATTTGGAATGTTTTAATCTAGCATTGCTAGCAAAGAAATCATGGCGCCTGTTGCATTATTCTTTCTCGTTAGCTGCTAGTGTGTTAGAGCAGCCCTAATGGGACTCTTGTAGACATATTCAGCTTCTTAATTGACAAAATGGAGAAGGAATATTGTGATCTAACAAAATAGTAATGCTTAAGTAGAGAATAAATTTGAGACCTTCTCTACCTCATTCTCTGTTTTCAGCCAATGGATGAGAGAGTATTCTCTGGCAAAAAGTGGCATAAAGTAATTCGAGCCAATCACTTTTTTTATAAGTGTTAAATTTATATTTTTATATATACATATTAAGTAAATTTATATTTTTATATTATCACTATTACAACATCACATCACACACAAATTATCCCTACAACTCTTCTATATTTATCTTCCAATCATCTTTCTCCATATCATCCAAACATCACCAATCAATAGCATTATCTCATAATCATCATTAGGGCCGCTCTTAGGAGCAAAGTATTTTTCGTAATTCTACTATTATGGCGGCTAGGTTCTGGAGCAAGCAGTTTCTCCTTTGCCGTGATATCTTGAAAGAGAGGGATTTGTTATTAAATGGGCTTTGATGGCGTATAAGGCGTATTGGTTGTGGTAGTACATGGTATTTTTGTGTGTCATGATGCACGGGCAGGCTGGCCGCCTTCCCTCCGCTTTACCCTAGAGGTGGCCAACATAAACCGGAACCGCCGGTTGGAACCGGAAACGGCGGTTTGTGGAACCGCCGGTTTGGGTAACCGCCGGTTGGCCGGTTGGGTGCCGGTTTGTGATATTTGGAACCGAAACCGGACCGGAACCGCCGGTTGGAACCGGCCTCGCCGGAAACGGGTGAAACCGGCCGGAACGGCCGGAACCGGCTATAAATTATGCAACGGCTAATTTTTTTTTTAAAATTTTGTTTTTAATTTTTTTTTCTCCTAAACACCCCAAAAAAATTCCTATAAATACTACCCCATTTCATTTCAAAAATCCTACACCAATCTTCTCTCAATTCTTACATCTTCTACACATTTCTTACATCTTCTACTCATTTATTTGATTATCAAGTTTGTTTAGTTGTTAAAAACAACAATCAAATTTACTTTACGATACCGATTTTTGAAGTTGTTCTGATTTAATCGTTACTTCAATACGGTTTTAGTTATAAGTAAATTTGGTTTTGTATTTTATTCAACTAATTTTTTTGCAAGTGTTAAAAAAATTAAATTTTATAATCAAATTTACTTTACTAGACCGAAATTTGAAGTTGTTCTGATTTAATCGTTACTTCAATTCGGTTTTAGTTATACGTAAAATTGGTTAGTAAATTTAATTTTTTTTATAACCGTTATATGTAATCCGAAATTTGAAGTTGTTCAGATTTATTCGTATACTTCTTATAGTCTGAATAGATAGTTGGATAATTAATTTTTAATATTTAACAATGGATAATCCACATGCCCCTATAATTACCGATGAGGATGACGGTGGTGTGCCATTGGACGAACATCCTTACGAGACTCGATTCACATCATACGATCAATTTATCGAGTACCGTGAAAACTGGATGGGTAGAGCTATTGTTGGTGAACGGAGATTGGCATGGGAAAGTCTACCTTTTGAGATTACGGAATTGGTGGAAAGTGTAGGGTGGTATGGATTCGTCACTGACCCCCACCCCAGTTATGAGATGAATCGCTCAATCGTTCGTGAGTTCTACGCAATTGTTGCTACAACAGGAAATGTAACAAGAGAATTCACATGGCGTGGTGTAAGCGTCCAATTCACACCGCGTTGGATCAATCAGTATTATTTACTTGAAAATATCCCTCGTGATGTTGATTTTTTCAGACCGTTCCATTGGACTGAAAGATTGCATGCTAACATGGTATGACATTTTGGTGAGACTCACCTCTGGGCACCTATGGTTAGAAGGAGCGGTCAATATTACCCTCGTAGATGGACCCCTGAAGTCGTTCGGATGGTGATTTTGTTTCTTGCCTATCACCTTCATGGTACTGTAAACCACACTGAACCGACCATTGAGATGTACATCATTGCGTATGCTTTTCTTACGAATGAGCTAATAGATGTAGGCCAATACATCGTGGAAAGAATTGGCCAAGATAGCTATGGGCAATGAGGCGATGGTTATATTTTCTATCCATTTCTTATCACCGCTTTTGCGCGAGAATTCAGCAGTACCGCAATATGATCTGAACAACCTTTACGGACCCAATGAACCTATTTTATACGAATAAAAGAGTATGATGTAGTTTATTTGTTATTCAAGTTTATTTGTTATTCAATGAACCTATTTTATTTGTTATTCAAGTTTTATGTGTTTTATATAATTTATTTTATAATTTCATAAATCTAAAAATAATTTATTTTATAATCACATTTACATTTTTTAATTATACTATATAACATATAGATCATGAGACATGGTACGATATACATGTTCTTATTACTATAAAAACATTTACAACAAACTATAAAAGACTAAAAAATAAACAATAAGAACTACGTTCGCTTTGATTTTTTTATATGTGTTGTGCATCGAGATAACGATTACATATAAAAATACGTGAAAGCAATAAATTTACGGTACAAGCGTTGAAAAAATAACACAATTTTTTAAAATAACATTATTTACAACTAAATAAAATAACACAATATTAATATTATTTTTAAAACCAAATAGAAATCTATTTAAAAAATATATATATTACATTCGCTTTAGTAAATATAGTAAAATAATAATAATTTGTTATTGTAGTGAAAATAATAAGTATTATATAAAAATGAAAAGAAAAAAAAATTATGAAATTTTAAAACAGTGGCCGGAACCGTGATCTGAACAGTGAGCAAACCGGGTAAACCGTGGAACCGGCACAAACCGGCAACCGCCGGTTTTGAACAGTAAACCGCCGGTTTTTCAAACCGGTGGTTCGTCAAACCGGCCCAAACCGGTACTGTTTGAAACCGCCGGTTTCGGTTCCGATCCGGTCCGGTTCGTCCATTTGGCCTGATCTACTTTACCCGAGTAGCCCATTCTCTTACTACATATACGAAGGTGTGTGATCTCATGTATCCGAATTCTCACATGTCAATGCCTCTCGTTAAAGCTTATTTGTTCTCTTGGGAGGTAGATGCTATTGTTGGTACTCCTGTTGTATTTTAGGGGGAGTCGGAAATCATGATCAATTCAAAAATCAAACACATTAAATTTAACTTGGGGTGATACAAATAAACTATGGATGATTCTATGACTATTATGAAATTGCTTTAAGCTTCACGATTGTTTAGCACATTCAAAAAAAATTACTTCTCACATCATGATAATTTTTCCGCATAAAAAAACATCATTAGTATTGACATTTCTACCTTTACGAAACCGTCATCCATGTGGATGATGGTAGCTAACATTAGTGGCAACGATGTTCTTGTAGTAGTGAAGGTGGTGAAAACGTAATTGCGTAATTGCCCGTAACATTGTTATATATGATATGTTTTTTATATGCAATGTGCCGAAATAATTTTGTGTTGATAATAAAAAGACATGAATTATTGTGATTTTTTTTTTAAATTTTTAATTAAAACATTTCTTCTATGGCTAAATTGCAAATTTAGCGCAGACATGCTTTATAATTTTAGTCACGATTTTTTAGGTCGCATGATATTAGTCACTTGTAAATGATCTTTTTTACAAAATGTCTTGAACGCGGAAATCTTGATTGTCACTCCATTTTTCAAGAAAAAAAAAATGTCATTTCATCAAATATTGCCACATCGGGTTTTTTTTTTTAAAAAAAATTTAAAAAATGAAAATGCCATATCACCTTCTTTTATTTATACATAAAAAAAAACCAATCCCCAAATAAAAATAATTTCCATAAACTCTTCTTCCCAAGGACCGATTTCTCATTCTTCCCCTTCTTCTCCAAAACTCATCCTCTCAAATCTCATCCTCACTCACATGTATTACTCCTTTCTTGTCCTAGATACTAATTCCAATTAGATAATGCAACTGCACAATCAATTTTAGATTTCACAACTTCTCTGCACCGCGAATTCCGCCGGTCAAGGCTTTGTTCTCCGGTCAAGGCTCTGTTCTCAACAGTGTCTACCTGGAAAACTTTTATTATCAATACAATACAGGTTGCTCGTAAATACAGATTCTATACCCCCAAGATGATACAAAAATTTGCTATTTTAGCTCTTTGATTACTGATTGGAGAGCCGCAATTGTGAGTGAATCGAAAGCAAGTTATAGACCTCAGCTATTACTTTCAGCTGCGGTATATTTTGCTTGACCAATCTCCGAATTGAGCCTTTTAGTTGAAGTTGTTTTTTTTATTTAAAAACATACTTATCGCGTTTTTAACATCCGTAAAAACAAAATTTATTTAGGCTTTTAACAATTTTAGGACCTCATGTTTTATCATTGTGTCAAAATTGACCATTTTCTTTTAAAATGACAAATTTAGGACCTCATGTTTGTTTTTTATTTTATTTTTTTTCAGGTTTTAGTGATGATTTGAAATTTCCGCCTAATTTAACAAAAAACGTGTTAAGTTGGACGGAATATTTCAAAGTGTCTAAACTGAAAAAAAAAAAAACAAACATAATGTCCTAAAATTGTTATTTTGAAAGATAAGGGTCAATTTTGACAAAATGTTAAAACATGAGGTCCTAAAAAGTGTCAAAATTCCCTTAAAAGTGACATTTTTAGGATCTTATGTTTTAACATTTTGTCAAAATTGATCCTTATCTTTTAAAATATTTTAGGACTTTATGTTTGTGTTATTTTATATATATATATATATATATATATATATATATAATTTTTTTTTTTTTTTTTTTTTTTTCTGTTTTAGGACAATTTCAAATGTTCCATCAAATTTGACGTTAACTTAGACAGAAATTTTAAAATTGTCCTAAAACTGAAAAAAAAAAAAAAAAACCACAAACATGAGGTCTTAAAATTGACATTTTAAAATATAAGGGTCAATTTTGACACAATGGTAAAACATGAGACACTAAAACTGTGAAAAGCACAAATTTAATTTATTAATAGCCTCAAAACATACCTACAAAGTAGTCTTTGTAATTTCTATAGTTTTCCAAACAAAAAATAAAAAAAAAAACTTGTTTGTATATTTTTTTTTTGTCCAAGTAAAATTTTTTATTGGAACCTTTATCAATTGGAGTAAAAAAATTTTGGGTCTTTATAAAAAAAAAACATATTATATTAGGTTGGATCGGATTGAATCTGTACGATTTTTTTTTTCTTTTAATAAACATGTATCTGCCAGCCCCAAGCATCGTTGGGGCAAGGCCATGATCTCTCAGGCTCACTATATAGGGCGGCCTGCTCCCATATGTGCACCGGATTGAGTACCACACATGGTGTACCGTCGGGGATCCTCTCCCGTGTGAATTGGAGGGTTTCGTTGGTTAAGACTCGATGAAACTACATGTGGCAATGGGTCGGGTCCAATCCCATAACCCTTCAACCCAATTCCCAACCCAATAAGATTTGGGAAGCCATTTTGCTCCCGTTCCCAAACCCAATAGGTGTCGGGACCCGACAATCTGGACTCCCGGATATTCGGGGCCGGGTCGGGTAGGGAATAAATATCCCCGCAAAATGTTAGCTTTGCTTTTTCATCATTTTTTTTTTGTAATTTCTTGTCTTCAAGATCTAGTTCATCATCACCATCTAACAAAAATATCTATTGTTTAGCAATTTCATAAAGATAAATACACAAGTTCATAATGCAATACAATCATTCCAATGGTGACTGTAAGACGTTATTATCATATAGTCATCGACACACCAACATATTATTCATAATTCAAGAAAAAGACTAAAACCAAAGTAGCGTTTTTATTATGAATGCGCTACCTTCAACTTAAAAGAGAGAGAGAGAGAGAGAGAGAGAGAGAGAGAGAGAGAGAGAGAGAGAGAGAGAGAGAGAGAGAGAGAGAAGAGTCATATATAACTCCATCCCAAAGATAACTGCGGAGGCAACAAAATCACTAGAATTATGATACAAGGAAGTGCCAACGCCTACGGATGAAAGGAATTGAATCACTCTCACAAATTAAGGAGAATTGAAGACAAGAATCAAGTAAATTTTCTATATTTTGCAATAAATGTGTATCAATACATAAATAAAGAATTAAAATTTTTTACAAAAAAATAATAAATAAATATATAAAAAAAACAATTAATTTGGTCGGGTCGGGATCGGGACCCGTCGGGATTCAATCATCAGACCCGGATATATTCCCGTCCTCGTTCGGAAAGGGAGAAAACCCGACAAATTCGGATCGGAAAAAACACGGGTCGGGGAAAATCGGGTTGGGAGAGGGATGGGAACCGGGTAGGGTCGGGTTTTAAGGGATTTTTGGCCAGCCCTAGATGGAACTAGCAGATGATGATTTAATATTTGTGTATAATTGGTTGTATTTATTATGAGTTAATTAGGTGTGGTGATTTTGTGTATATGAATCCTGATATTCGAGTGAAGTGGGGGAGTAGATTGAGGCAACTAATGATAAATCCTGGGAATCGAGGCATTTATAATCAGAGAATTAGTATGGTTACCCCCATAATTGTAAATTGATCTCCACGTGTATAATCTTCCACAGTATAATTCTCCATAACTTCCTTATTCTCCATGTGTATAAAAGTTGATTTGGTTCACACTTTAATTTGCCCATTTCTCCATTCTTCATTTCGGTGGAGTGCCTTGGCTGGTCACTTAGCCGATGTAGTGAATTTTTCACTGAGCTGCTTTATTCTACTGTTCCTAACAATCAATGAAGTTAACTTCGCTGAGTACTAGTGCCTTACCTGCTATATCTCATGTAATGGCAAAGGTTTAAACAGCTGTTGAAGTCACTTAGCTGATTTACTCCAATTAGCCGCTCTTTGGTACTTAGTCAATTTCAATCATTCCCAACTCAGTTCTTAACATGCTAAATCTTTCATGACTGAGTGGTTTAGTGAAGATGTCAGCCAATTGATCCTCAGTGGGTATATATATCTTAGAATAACATCTCCTTTCTCAACATGATCCCTGATGAAATGATGTCTCACATCAATATGCTTTGTTCTTGAGTATTGTGCCTTCCCCCTTAATCTTGTCAGGGTTTTCTTTGCCTCCAAATGTGACTTTGGGTCCATCAAAAGCTTTGAAATCAGTGAGCCATCCTTTGTTTTCTGTCATGTGTCTGGAACATCCACTGTCTATGTACCAGACATCCTACAAAACAAATTAAATATGTTTAGGTACCCAACACTGTCTGGGTCCATACCTGTTAGCAGTCATGCCTCCTACTCCAAGTGTATACCCAAATGATCTTCTTTTTGGATAACTAAAATCATCAACTTCATATGTATAAGGCATGGCAGAATAGCTTCTAATATTTCTAGTGAAGGTATTCTGATACTTTTCTCTACTTTTTGGTGCATTTGCATCATTCTTCACCTTCCAATATGCAGTGGGAAACCTATGTTGCTTCATGTGTCTAGGAACATATCTTGGTTGATTTTTCTTAAACACATGATGCATGTCATGATATGATTTCTTCTTGTATTTTGGAAGTGCAACATTCCAATCATCCACTGAAGGATAAAGTCTTCCTTTACCTTTCAATAGATCTTTGTTTTTGGTTGACTGGAATGATGGTTTAATCTGCTGTTTCACTACATTCGGTTTTGACTTCATTGGTACAGGATGAGTGGTTGAAATTATGGTCTGTCATTTTCTGAACTTTGGTCCATTATTGGTCCTAGATTCAGAATTGTGTTGTCCATTATTTCTAATCTCATCCTGACTGTTGTAGCCCAGATCAGATCTGGATCCAAACCTTTTTGAGGGTTTGTAAGCTAGTGCATTTAGTGGTGCAGTGGTGTTTTTAGCTGCTAGGTGGATTTCCTCAGCTGATCTGTTAGCAGTGGATGAGTTGTCATCTGCTACTTCTTGATTAAGTGAGTGTATCTCATTAGTAGCTAGTTCAGCTTTCAATTTTTCCAGGTGTTCCTTCAATCTTTTATTTTATTTTCTTAGATCCATATACACAAAATCATGCCATTATGTCATAAAATCCTTCCACATTCAAACCACGTTCACACTACCCAAAACATCCTATATAAACGACACTTAGAGGTTTTTCAGAAATCTTTACACTTCATTGCAAGTTATAAACCCTATTTCTCACTGCAAATTCAAAGCTTTATCAAAACCTCCAATCTCTTCTCAAACAATGGCATCATCCTCCTCAAACACCCAAGCTGGGTATGAAAATTCGATTGCTACTTGATCGTTCTTTCAGGAAGAACACTACTTAAAACTATGCGGAAATGATGAGGAAGCGAAACACTTGGAAGCTGGATGCAAAAACCTAAGATTATCAACGTTTCTAAATCCTCCAATAACCGAAATCTGTTATGAAAGTCTAATCTCCTTCTGGAAAACTGCAAAATATGTTTCTGGGCTCCTTGCAGAAGAAGGTGATGAATGGGAGGAAGACAAGATTGTTGCATCATCAGCGGCGCACGGAAGTGGTAAATCACGGCAAAGGTAATTCGTACGCACCTTAAACTTTCAAATAAGGGTCAAGCAAAAGTGACCTTGGTCCCACAAAACTTGGATGATTTCTAGACAACAATCGCCAAAACTGCAAATCCAGGATCTAACAAGGTCAATTGCCTTATATCTGCACTAAAGAAACCATTCAGTGAGTTCAGTGCCCTAATTAGAAAGAGCATTTGAAGGAATGATCGGGGCAAATAATGCTATGACAGAAGCCAGAATGCGACTTATGGGAATCATCTACAACAATTTGGAATTCAATTGGGCAACCTACTTCTTCTTGAGAATCAAAGAGCAAATCCAAGGTGAAGTTAATGCGGCCAAAAAGGGGATAGCAGAAGGGAAGAAGAAGAAAGGCCAATTTTGGGTGAAAAAGTCATATGGGATTCAGTTACACTACTTGATGAAATGTCTCCAAGTTCTTGTTGTACAACTCAACAAACTGCATGAATCCAAAGTCATGTTTACCTATGTTAAACATCAGAAGAAATCAGAAGAAGGGAAGATAAAGAAAACCACAACACATCCCTCCGGCCAAAGAAAGAAGCAAAAATTTCAAAGAAACTTGGACAAAGAAAACTTTGGACGGTTAATTGATGAAGAAGAAGCAGAAGATTTTGAAAGTGAAGCAGAACAACCACAGGAAGAAAGTGGCAGTGAGAATGAACAACCTCCACATAAGGAGACTGCAGGTGACGCTGGAGATAACGATGAAGAAACTCCAGAAGAACCTGCACAAATGTATGCAAATGACATTGATGATAGAATTGCAGAATATCTTGAATGGAAGGAAGGGGATTCCAGAACTCAACTTCAAGACTCCGAACGCATGATTTCTGAGGAGACCTGGCTCTTTAATTTTCTAGGAATCACAACTCTGGTTGGTGTACTTAATGAATCTCCGCTCTGGGACATGGTTGATGCGGCAAAGGCAAAACTGCCACAGATCCCTGACCAAAACAGTGATGACTCGGAAGATGGTGAAGATGATCATGATAATACTGATCAGGATGATGGTGATGATCATTATGACAATGATGGTGATGATCCCCAAGCTGATGATGGTGATAAACAAGGAGAAGAGGATGTTGAAATAGTGTCCTAAACCCAATCGGGTTGGACCGGATCCGACCGGGTCGGATCATTTCTACTATTTCTTTGTGTTTATACATATATAAAATGGCTTTTATGTTGTCATATATCTGTTCTTCTAAAGAACCAATTATGAATTGTTATATGATAACGTCCTTAGTATTAAACTGTGATAGAGAAACCATGATAGGCGATTATGGTTGATGAGATCTCTAATCACTTTAATAAGTTTGATACTTAAATGTCTCTAGGCTGATGTACTATTAAACAGGGCATTGATAGTATAAACAGACTAGCACGTATTAGATGTCTTCGTCTTTAAGAGGCGGGGATAGATCTCGTCTATCGAAGTGTAGAGACACTTGGACTGTACGTGGACGTGTATTAGAGAATGCGTACGTTAGACTGACCCACTTACATGGATAAGTGTCACACTATGTGGCGGTTGTGTAATTATCCTTAAGACCGGAGTCTTCATGGCATCACGGTGTGGATTGTCATGCTTTGACACTATTGAGGTTTCCCCTAGCCACGGGGCGATCATGCGGTAGTGATTGGGTATGATACTGAAGCATGCGGAGTATACATGATTGGTCGTCCAGGAATCGCGTATCCTATGATTGGGATCGAATATCCGGAATGGCCTTCTTATAAGGAATGTCTTACTCTCGTGAATCTTTGCAAAGTGGGAGTAAACGAGTTACTTCGAGAGAGCATGATATCCAGATTATAAGATACGGTCGTTAATGTTTGACACTCGACGTACGACCGTATGGATATTATTACAGCGTTATGATTGTAAGTTACACGGTAACTGTTTCACATGAAAGGTAGTAGTCATTGCATTTGAATCTTCCGATGATTGGGGGTCACGGTGTGTTGCTAGACGCTATCCCGTGATCGTTAGGCATGAAGGGCATTTTAAGTAATTTGCACTTTGTGTCTACGGCCAACATATTCGAAGCCTATCGGGTCACACACATAAGAACATCTAGCCGGATTAAAATGTGGTTATAGATGATAACCAAATAAGGAAGTTTATCTCGGGACTATAAGGGTTATAGTGGTAAATTAATATGGTGGTATTTATTTATTATGAATAAATTAAATACAAGATATTAATAATAATATTATATTAATTAAAGAAGAATATTCCGAAGCCAATATTTGGCAATCTGATATGCATGCGTGCATTGAAGTGTATAAGATACCCTTGGATTAATGATTTAATTTAATTAATGGTATTACACATATATTAATATAAGATATTAATATTTATATATATATTGATATACATGCATGTGACATGCATATAAAGGATATGCATGCACACATTGTAGTTAACTCATTTGCTCGTCAAGCTTATATTATATATAATGGATTTATATATGTGATAATATATTTGTGATATATATATATACATGTAATTTGATTTATGGTAATAAAAAATAAAGATAGTCAATATTAGTTATTGACAATATCTTGAGAATATTCAATATAAGATATTGACTATATCCAAAAGCGGTTCTAGATAGATTTATTTAATATGAGATATTATAATAAATGAGATAAAATCAATCAATTATATTTTTCTTATTTTATGGGAAAGGTTTTAATCTTCTCACCATATGAATAAACTACCAAAAGTGGTGCCGGTAGATGAAGGCTGCTCCAAAAGGAGGAAGCCGAAGGCCGAATAAACTACTAGAAGTGGTGCCCGTGAGATGAAGCGCGCCACGGATGTAAGTGGAAGACCCAAATATATTACGAAGCGGCGAGATGAAGCCGCTCCAAAAGGAGAGGCCGAAGACCGAATAAAGTGCGAAGTGGTGGTGCCAAACAGATGAAGTTGCTCCAAAAGAGAAGTCGAGGACCCGAATAAAGTGCCGAAAGGAGGTTTACCATGCTCACCGTGGCGCCCGTGATAAGCCCACAAATCTTCAATACTCCCAAGAAAGGCACGGGCGGGATCAACTTGATCCGCCAAAGACAACCTCGCCGCTATCCCGCGGCCTACCTCCATCCGGATATCATTAGGGATACCCCAATGCGAAATGTCTCGGCGAGGGCACATCAATGATACCTTGAATTCATGCGGCGCCATGGCTGGGTCGGAGAGGTTGTTGCCGCATGAACTCTTTGTCCAACCAGGCGGCGGGACAACCTCCGCCCGATAGGGACTCCGGCAAAACACTACTACCTTCGTATCCAAGCGAGATACCACGTCATCGGCCACAGTTTGCCTTTATCAGTTTTGGATTTCTTAAGAGGAGGACCTCCTGCAAGCCGCTTATCGTCTCCATCGGGCTCAATCTCTTCAACGCGACCTTTTTCTTCTTATCACCCGCAGCGGTTTGTGAGTAATGCGCTTGAGTTTTTCCAGCTGCGATTTTCTATAATCGGCGGCCGGGATGATTTCACGACCTTAGCTCGAAGCACCGGCCGCGCGGTTTGTAAGTCGACCTTTGGAAGGATGTTTTGCCACTTTATCTTATTCAAGTGATCGATCTTGACCGAATTCTCCGCTAGCTTCTCAAACGGCCAGCCTACCCGGATTCTACCTTCATACATCTTTTGTCCCAATCCGCCACCTTGTCGGGAAGATCAAATAACAAGCGGGGTCTACCATGACTCGATCGACTACGGTTGGATTTGGCCGCCCGCCTTCCGGGAGAAACTATAAAAATATAAAAGCACCGGCATCGGACGGTTCGCGCCGCTTCAACTCTGCGATTATAATAAAGGACATGACCACGCCGAACAACTCCCAAACTCAGTCGCAAGGCATCACTTTCACTCTTCCATAAAAGTAACAAAAAATGGATCAAAGGAGGTCCGAGTCCGCCGCGAAAATGATCATAATGCAGCCACGAGATAGTCTTTGGCCGGTCTCGCCACAAGTCCATGGCATCTTTATGTCGCCCCATACTAACAAAGCGATAGTCCGCCAAGATATCGTGGACGCCGCTAACGCCGAAGTATAATCTTCTCGATCCTTAAACTCCTCCATCGGGCTACAAGTTCACTATCCGCCCGTTTTTGCTCTGCTGAGCTCATTTTCAACCGCAGCGGACCTTCTTTGGGCGCCCTCTTCTTTTTGCGGGCTCTCTCGGGGCGGTTTTCTTGCGTACAACAATTTTTGGAGATTTTTGGGCTTCTCCGATACCACAGCCGGTTTCCACGGCTTCCTTGATCTTGCCGCTACTTTTGCGGCTCCAGGTTTTAAAACTCTCTCCATCTGGTGAGGAGATTGCTTAGTGCCATTTGGTCGTCATCATCGACTCGCCTATTAATAAGCTGCGACCTCTGGGTCGATTCTATGTTAATGGGTCCAGGGTTTGGATTTTCTTCCATCTCCTCCTCGTCACCGCTAGAGCTAGCATCCTCATGCTCACCTCCTCCGACCCATAACCAGCTGCGCCCCAGCCTCTTCGATCGATTGTGTGCTCTCGATGACATTGCGGAAAAGAAAAGGCAAGGTGGATCAGTTTATCACCCGGACATGGAGATCGGGTCGAGGTGAGAGCAATCACACCCCCGACACCTCGCCTTCCATCTTCCTTAAACAGATACAAAATTCCCGAAAAACCCCAAACATCCGCCCCAGAAAACCCCAAGTTCTTAAAGATACCCTAAATTCAAAAGATAAACCCTAAAATGCATATTCAAAAGCATAGACACAAGTACTTGAACAAATAGCAAGAAACCATAATCAAAGCATGCACATACGATGGTTCTTATGAGAGAAAGAGCCATAAATTGAGAAAAACATAAACGATCAGGCTCATGGCATTCATCGAAAGAGATAAAATTGCAGAGGCAAGAATCACGGCATTCATGAATTTTGTAAGAAGAATGGGAGAAATAAAAAGCATAATCGAATCGACAAACAATAAAAAGTGAAATTTACTTTGATTGATAATAAAGGTGATAAAGTGTTGATTGAAAAGAGCACTCGCTGAATCTGCTTGCAATCGCCGGAATCGCTTACAATCGCCGGAATTTCCTTGCTTTATCGCCGGAGGATTTATTAAGTGAAAGAGGAGAAAAGCGTAAGTGTTGGGGTAACTCCTCTATTTATAGAGGGAGAATTGAGGGGAACGACGCTTGGATTCAAAATTCAAATGTAATGATGACGGAACGGTTACCGATTTCTCTCTCACCAATCGAGAACAAGGGACGGTTCGGGTCCCAACCGCCGTGTCGAACACGTGGTGACATGACGTTTCGTGTACCGATACATCCGTTTACATTTTTAACCGTTCGATTTTCTTCTCGACGAGCATCACATCACGCGCATAAGCGACTTGGCAGATTATTATCTCCCAACATTATTTCAAGCGTGCCTAGCATCAATCAATGCCCGCTTTGGCTTACACAACAAAACACCTTTGATAGAGCGTTATCATTTGAGCAAGTCCGGCGAGCGTTGTCGGCGATCAAGCCTTATCATTTGCAATACGCGGCATATAATCGGTATTTGCTACGCGATACTAACACCGATTCAAGCCCGATAGAACATTATCGGCGATCAAGCTGTTTCGCTACAAATGCCAAGATATAGCTAGTGGTTTTCACCAACACCGTTCAAGCCCGATAGAACATTATCGGCGGCCAAGATTTATCAGTGGTTTTCACGGTTCAAGTAAGCAGTGTCAAAAGCCTCTATCACAAGCGATCACGAAGGAGCTCCACCAAAGGTTCTTCAAATTACTCTCGCCTTGGCGGACACACGCTGACAGCAGTAGAGGCCATTGATATACCCGGATTGGAATGGGGCCCTGTTCATCCATATTGGGCCTACAATCTTGGCCCATCAACACAGATAATGGGCTTCTACCTCCAGCCGAGTCGGCCGCCACCAAGCTTCTTCTAACCGCTAGCTACAAACCGGGCCTATCCGCCCAAAGAGGCGGATCATGTCCGCCAACAGTAGGCCGGATCATGTCCGCCAACAGTAAGCCGGACCCATTCTCTCCATGTGATTCCTACCTATATACTTAAGGCACAACCGAGTCCGCTGCTCAGATATACTTCTCGCTACTCGCTGCTCGTCAAGCTTATCCAGCTGGCCAATCCAGCTGGCAACACTTTACAGCTGGCAACACTTTACAGCTAGATAGGACACTTGTATTGCATGCATGCTTAACTTAGCTATGTATTCTAAGTTGTCTTATCGATGAACGATGAACCGACTTACTTTTTAGCCTATATATATGGGATCACATTGTAATAGAAGAGAGGACTCTCTCTCTCTCAAGCTTTAACTATAAAATCTAATTCAATTTGTTATTAACTTGTTATAATGACTATATCCTAGATTTATTTAATATGAGATATTATAATAAATGAGATAAATCAATCAATTATATTTTTCTTATTTTATTGGGAAAAGGTTTTCTTCTCCTTCACACTATATGGGGCGCCACTTTCATTATAAATAGAAGGTGGATGTCAAGCTTTTTTGTACAACATAATTCCAAGAACTAATAGTTCTTGTGTAAAATAGAGAGCATCCTATAGAGAGTTGGAGAGAGGGGAAAAGGGCCGGTCTAGCAACCGGAGTTTTCCAATAGCAATCCATGATGGGATTCCGGCGGGGTGTTCGTGTGGACTAGCGGTAGAGGCCGAACACTTGGGCGGCTCTATGCAGAACTACTCTCCTTAGAAGGTCAAAGCGTCGATCTTATAGATCAACCAAGGTAACCACCGTCTACTAACTCGTTTGTTTATTGCTTAAACGAAGTCGATCCTGGTTAAATGGAAATAAAATTTTAAATTCCACTGCGTTCCCGCGTAGATTTCCTAACAGTGGTATCAGAGAGAGCTTCGAGCTTAAGCAATAAGCATGTTAATTTGCGTAGTTAATTTTATCGTTTAAATCACGTAATTAAAAGATGACAGATTTTTTATTCGCAAAAGTGATACATGAAAAAAAAAAAAAACGAGATCGGGTGGTGCTCGGCCGACCGGCGGCGGCGGCAGCAGGCAACCTGCTGCCGGCAGTCGGTTGACCGGTCAATGTTGGCGGATCTCCAAATTTTTGTTTTGTGTATTTGTGATTCAATATGGTTCATAATTGTGATTGTTAATTTCCCTTTGTTTAGTTGTGTCATGTGGCTAACTAATGGTTCAAATAGTTTGGGCCATTGGGATCCATATGGCATTAAAATAATAATGGTCTTTCCAAACTTTATTTGGAATAGGCCTAGGCCCTTTTCCAAATATTTGATTTGGGAAAAGGCGCAAAGCTGCAAGCCACTTCCAAAATTTTGATTTTGGAAAGTGTGAGCTAAACCAAAATTATTTGGCCTTTCCAAATATTTGATTTGGAATAGCCAGCCTTTACAAATATTTGATTTGTAAAAGGCAGCGCAGCGCCACTTCCAAAATTTTGATTTTGGAAAGTGGCAAGGCCTAAGCCAAATTTGGTTTAGGAAACCAAAGGCACCCCTTTTGATTACGAATCAAAAGGAAAGAAATAAAAGAGAAATAATTTTAATTTTGATTTATTTTGGAATAGTTCTAATTAATTAAAATTAAAATCGGTATAAAATTAATCGTTAATTTTATTTCGATTAAATCATTTAATTAATTAAATGTTAATTAGTTAATTGATTGGATAAAATTATTTAATAGATTAAATGTTAATTGATTAATTAAGACGCAAGTAGTTAAATTTTAATTTTATCTTTTTCATAAGATTTTATTGTATGGATTAGATATAGCGAGATATAATATGATTATATGGACCCCGATTGATCGTGGACTCAAACCGATATGATAGATGTGAATGATTTAATTTTCTGTTGGTTTAAAAATTGTCCTAGCCGTTATGAAGAAGCGTGGCCTAGTTTATTTTCTGCATTCATCCCATTCCGTTACTCCCACGCAGTGTGCGGCGGGTGTATTTATTTTATTAGATAGAATTAAATGTAACAAGAATGGAGCAGAAGATGAAGACCAAAGAAAGACGAAAATAAAGATCCCATTGGAGAATGGAGCATTAAAGATCCTATTGGCGGTAGCAGCTACCCTTAGATTGTGACCCGCGGTTTCGTCAGTTTGTATTCGAAACCGCACCTAGAAAAAGTCAATGATCATACCGGTTACTCTACGCATTTATTTATTTTGTGCTTGTATTTATTTTATATGATACGATAGATGCATGACTAGGCACGATCTAGATAAATGTGTAGGATGTATGTCTATAGAGATAGATATATTTGATGAGACCGTAATTAAAATTAATTAAGTGAATTAATTTATGTAAATACTTCCACAACAAAAATCAAGTCGAAAAATTGTCTCCCAATATTATAGCGACGGTGAAGAGCCTTTGTTCGGATCCAACTGATCGGCCCTCGTCGGGAGTTGACCTACCATGGGTATATCATCGTTATTGAGATATGATCGTATGAGATCTCGTGAATATTGGGTTATGACTTGACTAGAGTATTGCGGTGATTGGCCCTCGTCGGGACCGTCTTATTTCTAGAGGCAAGGGTTGACTACCACATAAAGATGTGAATTGTCAAAGAGTTGACTAGTCAACCACCAAGAGTCACATAGAGATGTGATTGGTAAGAGTTACATACCTTCGAATTATTCCGGTTGATCGGCCCTCGTCGGGAATCGGGGTAACGAGATGGGATCTTGGCCACTAAAGAATTTTGAAAGATTCTTGAAAGTCAATTGGGAGTAGTTGACTAGTGG
The DNA here is from genome assembly GCA_026214975.1 of Gentiana macrophylla. NCBI lineage: Eukaryota > Viridiplantae > Streptophyta > Magnoliopsida > Gentianales > Gentianaceae > Gentiana > Gentiana macrophylla. Next base: position 22,411,293 of record CM047811.1, on the reverse strand, counting down.
GAGCAAAATCATAAATCAAAAGACCATTTTTGATTTTGCGTGTATAAACAACAACACTCTTTTATCTTTATTTTTATGTTCTAGTTTTAGCAAACTTTATATTTATGTTTTATTCTCGATTAGTAAAACCAAATTATGACTGTTAATTTTGAGAAACGTTCTCAAATATGGTTAAGTAATTTTAATCCTTTTAAAATAAGCAATGACATGAGCAATCCCGCTATAGTAGTTAGAGACAAGGAGATTACATAATTGATGCAGTGATCCGAGACTTTAATTATTAAAGAAAGCGGAAGCTCATGATATGATTAAATCATTTGAAATAAGTTTCAACGAATTAGTCATATATTGGATACGATCCAAGATGATCATTCAGTCATACGATGACAATTAATTCAAACGTTGGATAAGAATGACCACATCTAATTTTGGAAAGGTTGTTTTCAAAATTGTAAGATTTAAGTATCGACTTAATTCTATCATTGCTTAAAGGTTAATTAAATAGTCAATGTTTTGAATATGATTCAAAAGGATAAATAAACTATTTAATAAACTTTAGATTTTCTTTATGAAAGGAAATCAAAGACATAGCTCTTGTGATATTTCTTAAGTCTTATGAAGACTACACTAAGAAACATTTACAAGTGCTTGAAGGATTAAAATGAAAGTTAGGGCATGTGCTTAAATAGAGAACTTATTGAAGTTTCTATTATAGGCAAGTGAGTTGAGATAAATCAATCTAAGTTCAAGTCAACTCTTAGATATATGATATCTTGCGAGTGTGATTAAATTAGAAAGATTAAATACAAATATGGAAGGTGAAGCAAGCGTTGTAACACTTACCATATGCGGATCTAGTAAAGCGATAAAGGGAACTAAATAAATGTTATTATGTTCGGTTCTTATAAAGAACATGCTTTCAGTTATTTGTTAGGTTTTAGTAGACATATTCAATCTTAAAGAATAAATGTTATTCTGATAAAGTTGGAAGGTCACTGAATCTAACATACTAGATTGATGTCACTATATAGATGATATAAGTGATGGGATCTCAACTAAATATTTGTATGGTTATTATCCTTGATTTGTGGTTACTCTAGACATAGTCTCTCTGGAAGGGAAGCGTGTAATTAAACGTCATTCTGATGATGTTGAACCATGTGATTATGAATCACGTGGGTAATACGTATCTTATCTAAAGATGACTAAAATACTCTTTTATGAAAAAAGGTCATAAACTCTAGAAAAATTGTCTAAAGCCTAAACATGCCGATGTTTGTTGGCTTATGACAATTAATGCCACAAATAATTGTTTGTTAATCTCTATGACTATTTTTAAAAATAGTCAAGTGTACATAATTCGGAAAGCCCGAAAATTTCGAGCCAGTACGAATATGAGATTGATGAGCTACTTAGTAATTAATCTTCAATTGGATTGAAGTAATTAATACCTGAAGGGTGTTTGAAGTAAATGCGAAAGGAATAAGATTCTCCCTTGAAGGATACCATCTTTGGGATACGCAATTAGATTGTGTTCCCAAAATGGAAATAACACTTTATATGATAAAGGTGTGACGCAAGCCATGCGATGTATCCCTTACCCGTTTCGGGATAGTGCCCTTATACTTAACTGGGTTCCAAAGAATAAAGGTTGAATAAATTCCATATTAGATATGGAAGAAGATAATGTCGAATCTATCTTAACCGATGATTTGAAGTTGTCATAGGCAAAGTCAGAAAGGCTTGGAGCCTAGTACAACATATGCAACTTTGTGGAATGTCTTAGCAAGTACGCTGGATATTATCTACTTGTCCGTGGAGCAAAATGTTTGTCTCCAAACATGCTGTCTTCTAGAGGAAGCGTTTCTTCCAAAAGAAACAGTGGGAGTAGATTTAGATCTCAAATGTAGTCTGAGAACCACAAAGATATATTCAACCATTGGAACATGAGCGACGCCTTGATAGCGATGAGGTGTAGAACAACGCTCGGTGCACACAAAAGTTCTCAGAAGTCTGTGGATAACCTCAAGCACGAAAAATTTGTTGGTATGTTCATCTTGAAGAATGAATATCTCACGACTTATGAAAGAATGTTTGAAAGGCAGGTTTGAGAGATATGGCCAGGAGCCATAAAATCTGAATTAGATTCCATTAGTGACAACCAGGTTGTGAACCTAGTCTGTCTTACCTAAGGGAAATGTCCCTGAAAGGTCGACATGGATAGTAATATGATTACCATCAGGCTATATAGTGACGGTGAAGTGCGGGTGTAAACCTTGTAATTACCTTTATCTTTGCCGGTGAGCCGATTCTAATCAGATGATGCTTGTTATAACTTCGTATCATGGCTATATGATAGTGTTGAAGACGTTGGGTAGAAAGCTCGATGTTCTTAGACGATGACATTATATGTAAACCCACGAGATCCATTTATGGACTCAAACAAGTTTCTCTAGACGATTTCTTTGTTAGATAATCAAAGGAGTTTGATTTAGTCAGAAGAAGGATATGCCCCATGTGCAATATGGATAGTGGGAGTGTGTTACGATTTTCGAGTAAGGTATTGGATATCTCTCTCGAGAATTATCACCCCATGTCACAGTCAATTAATGTTTGGTAGTTCAAGGTCTTTACGAAAGCACTTGGATTGGCAGTTCTTATTTTTGGAAATAAGAATCTATAGCGATAAATTTAACTGCTGTTAGATTATAGTTTACCTATATAGATGTGATGCTAAAAGGAGTTTAGCAAAGATCGCGACAGGGATACTGCTGGCAAGTGTTCTCAAGATCTATCTATGTTAGGACGTTAGTCCTAAAGATAAGGTGAAAGATGATGCTTATGGAAGGTTTCCTTCTCTACTGCGATAGAAACCATCGCAAAGGTAATGCCGGATGTTCATAGTCCATGAATAGTCATGAGCAAGTATGAAAGTAAATCTGGTGAATGTCGAGAATATCCTTAAACAAGTTAAGGAAGAGTTCCTAGTTTATCGAAACTTGGAGTTAGATAAATATAGTTATACAGACATATATCCTGAGTCTTATGAAGGCAAGTGGGAGCTACTGTCTGGGTTTGAAATCACTTTGATTAAGTGATACAGTGAGCTGGAAATGTTCTAGCCTATGGGTCACTGTAAACTCTACAACTTAGCCAAAACACAGTATTTCCTTGGAGGCCTGGCGGGAGGCGATGACATGGATCTAGAAGGTTCATTCACGAACCTTGTGCGGTTCTTCCACCTTTCTTTATATAGCTGATATAGTAAGTGGATTCATTGCTTGGAGCAAGGACCAGGGTCTCGTCAGAGATTGGTGTGTGTGTTGAGACGGTTCCTTTGACTTGGTCATTTGGAACGTGATATGAAGATAGTCTGAGTCCCCACGGACAACGATCCGTTAATGGCTAGGGCTAGTTGCGAGTATTGCATGAGATTCTTGTGTTTCAACTTGGTCTTGTGTGTGCTAGTGATTGGTTTTAGGCCAAGTGGGAGATTGTTGAAATAGTGTCCTAAACCCAATCGGGTTGGACCGGATCCGACCGGGTCGGGTCATTTCTACTATTTCTTTGTGTTTATACATATATAAAATGGCTTTTATGTTGTCATATATCTGTTCTTCTAAAGAACCAATTATGAATTGTTATATGATAACATCCTTAGTATTAAACTGTGATAGAGAAACCATGATAGGCGATTATGGGTGATGAGATCTCTAATCACTTTAATAAGTTTGATACTTAAATGTCTACAGGTGATGTACTATTAAGCAGAGGAATTGATAGTATAAGCAGACTAGCACGTATTAGATGTCTTCTGTCTTTAAGAGGCGAGGATAGATCTAAATCTATCGAAGTGTAGAGACTTGGGTATGACGTGGGCGTGTATTAGAGAATGCGACGTTAGATCGACCCACTTACACGGATAAGTGTCACACTATGTGGCGGTTGTGTAATTATCCTTAAGACCCGAGTCTTCATGGCATCACGGTGTGGATTGTCATGCTTTGACACTATTGAGGTTTCCACAGCCACGGGGCGATCATGCGGTAGTGATTGGGTATGATCACGGAAGCATCGCGGAGTATACATGATTGGTCGTCCGGGAATCGCGTATCCTATGATTGGGATCGAATATCCGAAATGGCCTACTTATAAGGAATGTCTTACTCTCGTGAATCTTTGCAAAGTGGGAGTAAACAAGTTATTCGAGAGAGCATGATATCCAGATTATAAGATACGATCGTTAATGTTTGACACTCGACGTCACGACCGTATGGATATTATTACAAACGTTAGGATTGTAAGTTACACGTAAGCTGTTTCACATGAAAGGTAGTAGTCATTGCATTTGACTCTTCCGATGATTGGGGGTCACGGTGTGTTGCTAGACGCTATCCCGTGATCGTTAGGCATGAAAGGCATTTTCGTAATTTGCACTTTGTGTCTACGGCCAACATATTCGGAAGCCTATCGGGTCACACACATAAGAACATCTAGCCGGATTAAAATGTGGTTATAGATGATAACCAAATAAGGATGTTTATCTCGGGACTATAAGGGTTATAGTGGTAAATTAATATGGTGGTATTTATTTATTATGAATAAATTAAATACAAGATATTAATAATATTATATTAATTAAAGAATATTCCGGAAGCCAATATTTGGCAATATGGGGCGCCGCATTGAAGTGTATAAGATACACTTGGATTGTGCAATTTAATTAATGGTATTACCATATATTAATATAAGATATTAATATTTATATATATATTGATATACATGCGTGACATGCATATAAAAGGATATGCATGTGCACATTGTAGTTAATATTATATATAATGGATTTATATGTGTGATAATATATTTGTGATATATATACACATGTGTAAATTGATTTATGGTAATGAAATAAAGATAGTCAATATTAGATATTGACAATATCTTGGGAATATTCAATATAAGATATTGACTATATCCTAGATTTATTTAATATGATATATTATAATAAATGAGATAAATCAATCAATTATATTTTCCTTATTTTATTGGGAAAAGGTTTTCTTCTCCTCCACACTATATGGGGCGCCACTTTCATTATAAATAGAAGGTGGGTGTCAAGCTTTTTTGTACAACATAATTCCAAGAACTAATAGTTCTTGTGTAAAATAGAGAGCATCCTATAAAGAGTTGGAGAGAGGGGAAAAGGGCCGGTCTAGCAACCGGAGTTTTCCAATAGCAATCCATGATTGGATTCCGGCGGGGTGTTCGTGTGGACTAGCGGTAGAGGCCGAACACTTGGGCGGCTCTATGCAGAACTAATCTCCTTAGACGGTCAAAGCGCCGATCTTATAGATCAACCAAGGTAACCACCTTCTACTAACTCATTTGTTTATTGCTTAAACGAAGTCGATCCTGGTTAAAAGGAAATAAAATTTTAAATTCCGCTGCGTTCCCGCGTAGATTTCCTAACAGAGGATACCCCTACACCAGATGCAATTGACGATAATATTCTCCTAAGTTCATTTCTACAACCACAAGGTCCAACAAAGTCGATACCAGTTGAGACAACCTCACCAACATCACAAACTATGCCAGCTAACAACCCTGAGCAAATTTCACAAACTCCTGTGGATACTACAATTTAGCCAACAGTAGTATTAGACCTTTGGCTCATTTCTTTGCCACTCAGTCGAAAACCCCGGGATGAGCAAGGGGAATAGCAGCTCAAGCTACACCAGCATACACATCCACCCAAATACTTGAAAATATGCAGATGTTACTCAACATCAAGACAGAGAGCAGCAAACAGAACCAGAACCAGCTGATATCCGACACAAACTCTCTCAGCTGGCCACTGGCATCTCCAATGAGACTTTTGAAAAAACTGCAGATCTGCTAGCTGAAGAATTGGAGCAGCAAGCCATGTACCTCAGATCCATGACTTCAGCATTTAATGATAAAAGTTACTCCATTGAGCAAAAGTTCCAGGCCATTGCAGAGTACATTGATGTGCAGAATATTGTTGTCCAACAACAAGGAAATATGATGAGACAGCTCAACATCAATATTACTAACAACCTTGCAGGTCTCAGACAACACATTTCCTAAGAAAATGATTCAATGGCATTGGCATTCGGCACCGGATTTCGCAGTGTCACTGAGAAACTGACTGATCATGACAACAGATTCACATCCATTGAGTCAAAATTGGACTCTCTAATTGGAACAGCAGAGGCTACAAATAGCATCTTACTCCAGCAAAGGGATGATGCTGCCAAAAAAGGGGAAACAAGTAAGCCTGAAGGATCAACAGTAAGACCTCCACATTTTACAGAGGAACAGCTGAGAGCAAGGGACAGAGAAATAAGAATCAGAAATAAAGCTGCAGAGCAGCAAAGGAAGGCCAGAGATGAAAAGGCCTCAAATGAACCCTGTATAGGATTTCCCCATCCCACTCAAAGAAGGGATGATGATAAAGATAGATCAAGTGGATAGCAAAGACTAGGACAGCAAAGATCTGGATCAAGTCATCAAAGGAGGTCAGCAAAAGAACACAGAACTAGCACAAGCAGAGAGAAAAGAAGTTTTCCAACTCACAGAAACAGGCAAGAATATGAGGCTGAGATCCTAGATCATGTGAGAGAATTCTTCAGAGTTCAAGAAGGGTTGTATCCAAATCAGACGCAAGATCAAGCATGGGCAGACTGGCTAAGCTACCAGGATGAAAAGAGGAGAGTTGACATGGCCAAAATATACAATGATATTAAAAGACAACATGTATCTCTCCAGCAAAGTGGTGGAACCAGCAGACCGAGTTCAGCCATTCCATTTTCTGCAAAAGGACCAGAAGACTTGTCAACTGAGCAACAAGAAGACTTCAACTATATGGAAAAATTCTTCAACCTTATGGGGAAAATGAACAAACAAGACCAATGGGGTCTATACAAAAATCTCAAGTTTGCTGACTCACACATTGCAGAAGCTAGGGAGAGACTTGAGAAGTACTTTGGAGAACCCAGGGCAAATGAAACTATGCTTGACTTTAACAGACTCTTTGCCAAAAGAGTTTTTCAATGAGTATCTGAATACACTGCTATGGCATACTGGAAGTGGAAGTTTCTAGAATCGATTGGAAAGACATTGAGGAGGTTCAGACTACAAAATTCAAGAGGTACAAAGCAGATTTAAGCAAAATGTAGTTACTGCTCCTTTAGTATATTTTGAGATCATCTTATCTTATTGCCCTAAAATGGATGAATAAAATTTTTAAGTTCTATTCTGTCAATTACTATGAAAATTTTGTTACACTTATGTTCAGGCTTATGAAGGTTTTGGCATCATCAAAAAGGGGGAAATTGTTAGGAACATTTTATTATGCTTTGATGATTGCCATACTAGCTGTTATAGCAAGCCTGAAATAAGTTAGAACACTCTATATAGTCCTTACTTAGAGTCTGACATGTTGTATAAGTTGAGTCAGACAAGTATTGTACTAGTTGGAAGGACGGCAAAGCAAGGACAGACTTTTGGCAGAGTGAAGCCAGCCAAGCACCAACAGAGAAGCAATGAAGACATTATAGTCTGACTTATAACCAAGGAAGTCTGTGATGACCTTGGATAAGTCTAAGTTATATGTTAAGTAATGAAACTCAATGTTTAAATATGGTGTACACTGATCTCACCCAAATCAAGGATCAGTGAAGTACAAGGATTCTCATTTAACTGAAAGAATAAAGGCAACAGTGAATCGGTAAAGTGGACCGACATCCGGCTGAGTGAAGACAAAGCAGTGAAGGAAGATCTAAGCGGCAAAGTCAGATACATCACTTGACCGTTCAAAGAACGGCTGAGAAAATCTTACTCGATCAGATCATTGAAATATGGAGAAGATACAGAAGATCCAACATTAAATGCACAATTAATAGAGGATCAATCAAGGACGGATTTTATGGTAAACGTTTGAAGAAAAATCCGATCACTAAAATCAAGGAGAATATAATTAAGGGGGAATCAAGAATAAAATCAAGGATTATTCCCCTCATTAATATAACCAACGGACGGAAATTCAAATCGAAGATAATCAAGGCTATAAATAGAGGGAATTGACAGAAAAACAAAAAAAAAGATCGAACGAAAAAATCTGAGCAAAAACTCTGTCAAAGTAAAAAGCCTTCTATCTGCGCTTAAAGGAAAACATCTAGTGATCAACTCAAAACTGAGAGCTACAATTCAAACATCAAGCATTGAGATTGATCAACAAGTCTGTGAATCCAATTCACATCAATCAAGCAACTGAATCAGAGTCATCTGAGAAGGAGTTGTGTTTGTGATAGCTGCTGAAGGATTTGATCCCAATGAGCAGTGAAAGAGACTGAGTCACTGAAGCTGTTGCAGTCAATGAGTGATAGTCTTGTAGATTGTGAAGCTTGTGAAGTCAAGGACAATCGTACTATTGTATATGTAAAAACAATAGTGAATTCCTTCGATCATCACAGGAGAAGAGTGGATTAAGGGATTACACCACCCTGAACCACTATAAGCCTTGTGTCAATTTACTTTCTGCAATTTACCTTACTGCATTCATTTAATTGCTTATATTATATCATATATTTGTGATTGCTTAAACTACTTTGAAATAACATAGTAAGAAGGGACTTATCCGCTGCCCAAAAGCTTTTAAATACAAGAAAAGTTTTTGAAACTCCACTATAGTCATTCACCCCCCCCCTCTCGACTATAGTTTTACCCTTCTCTTGGACCAACACGATTCCCGGACGAACAAACATGTATCCTACGCATGATTCAATATCACACCCAAGCACTAGGGGAAACCTCAATAGTGTCAAAGCATGACAATCCACACCGTGATGCCATGAAGACTCCGGTCTCTGGATAATTACACAACTGCCACATATTGCGACACTTAATGTAAGTGGGTTAGTCTAACGTATGCATTCTTTAAAACACGTCCACGTACAGTCTAAATGTCTCTACACTTCAATAGATGAGATCTATCCCTATCTTCAATAACATAGAAGACATCCAATACGTGCTAGTCTAATCGTACCATCAATGTCCCATTTGACAGTACATACGAGTAGAGACATTTAAGTATCAAACTTATTAAAGTGATGAGAGATCTCATCAACCATAATCACTATATTGGTTTCTCTCTCATGGTTTGACACTAGGGACGCTACTATATATATACATATTCAATAATACGAAGATTAACAAATATATAATAACAAAAGTAATTTCATTAATCATAATAAAGTTATTATATAAACTAAAACAGACTGTAAATGACCCGACCCGGTTGGATCCGGTCCAACCCAATTGGGTTTAGGACAAATTTTCAACAATCTCCCCCTTGGCCTAAAGCCAATCACCCATATGCCTAAGCCCATGCATGTGAACATGTTTCTCATGCTTTTATTGTGACAATGCCTTGGTTAACGAATCAGCTATGTTATCATCCATATGGACTTTTTCTATCTTTACATCTCCTCTATCAACTATCCCTCTAATCAAGTGATAGCGCCATAGCACATGTTTGCACTTCTGATGAGACCTTGGTTCCTTTGACTGAGCAATTGCCCCATTGTTATCACGATGCAGTGGAATTTGGACCTTCAATGGAGGGAACCACACCAAATTCAGTAATGAACTTCTTCATCCAAACTGCTTCATTTGCCGCCTCCGAGGCTGCAATGTATTCGGCTTCTGTTGTAGAGTCTGCAGTAGTCTCCTGCTTGGAACTCTTCCAACTCACTGCTCTGCCGTTAAGAGAGACTGTGACTTCATGTCATCCTTGTCAGTTTGAAAACTGGCATCTGTGTAACCTCGTAATACAAAATCATCATTCCCGAAAACCAGGAACATATCCCTAGTACGTCTCATATACTTAAGAATATTCTTGACAGCTATCCAGTGACCATCACCTAGATTTGACTGTTACCTGCTAGTCAAAGTAAGAGAGTAAAAGACATCCGGTCTAGTGCACAACATGGCGTACATGATGGACCCAGTAGCCAAAGCATAAGGGATCCTACTCATTTGCGCCCTATCCTCCTCTGTCTTAGGACACATTTCCTTTGACAGGTAGACCCCATGTGACATGGGCAGCAATCCTCTCTTGGACTGCTCCATGCTGAATCTCTTCAACATCATGTCTATATAGGTGGATTGTGACAGACCCAGCAACCTCTTAGATCTTTCTCTATAGATCTTGATTCCAAAAATATAGGCTGCTTCACCCAAGTCCTTCATTGAGAAGTTCTTGGATAACCAAGCTTTCACTGACTGTAACATAGGCATATCATTCCCTATGAGCAATATGTCGTCTACATAAAGCACTAAGAACACAATGGCACTCCCACTAACCTTCTTGTAAACACAGGACTCATCTTCTTTCTTGATGAAATCAAACTGTTTGATTATCTCATCAAAGCGAAGATTCCTACTCTGAGAAGGTTGCTTTAATCCATAAATGGATCTTTGCAGTTTGCACACCCTCCTGGCGTCATTAGATGTGAAACCCTCAGGCTGTGTCATATACACCTCCTCAGACAGGTTCCCATTAAGGAAAGCCGTTTTCACATCCATTTGCCAGATTTCGTAATCATGGTATGCTGCAATAGCGAGCAAAATTCTAATGGATTTTAACATGGCAACGGGCGAAAAGGTTTCATCATAGTCAACTCTTTATCTTTGCTTATAAACTTTCGCCACTAACTTAGCCTTGTAAGTGACTACGTTACCGTCCATGTCGGTCTTTCTCATAAAGACCCATTTACACCCTATAGGAACTATTCCTTCAGGTGGATCAACTAAGTTCCAAACTTGGTTGTCTTTCATGGAATCCATTTCAGAATTCATGGCCTCCAGTCATTTCTCATTGTCATGCCTTAATAACACCTCCTCGTAAGTCTTGGGATCCTCATCTTCCATGAGGTATACGCCCGTGTATCTTTCGGGTTCACGGTGTTCCCTGGTGGATCTTCGAGGTGCTAGTGTGTCTATGGTAGAGGTTGGCGTCATATCTGTGTGTGGCATCTCCTGTACTTCTATCAACTGACTGTTATTCGTAAGTGGTTCTTGAATTTCTTCAAGACCAAACTTACTCCCACTGACCCTATGCAGAATAAACTCTATATCCAGAAAGTGGCCAGTCCTGGAAACAAACACATTTTGTTCTCCTGGATGGTAAAATTGGTATCCTCTAGTTTCTCTAGGATAACCCACAAATACACAATTTTCAAGATCAAGCCTCTAGTTTGTCAGGTATCATCCGCTTCACATAAGTCGGACAACCCCAAGGTTTAAGATATGCCAGACTCGGTTTTCTCTTATGCCATACCTCATACGGAGTAGAATCAACCATCTTTGATGGAACTCGGTTAAGTGTATAGGATGCAGTTTCTAGAGCATACCCCCAAAACAATTTTGGGAGAACTGCATAGCTCATCATGGATCTTACCATGTCCAACAAGGTATGGTTTCTCCTCTCAGACATGCCATTCATCTGAGGCGTTCCGGGAGGGGCCCATTCAGGTATAATCCTATTCTCCTTTAAATAATCTCGAAACTCTTCATCTAGGTATTATCCACCTCGATTAGATCGAAGTGTTTTGATTTCTTTACCTAGTTGTTTCTCAACTTCACTTTTTAATTCTTTGAACTTTTCAAAGGCCTCAGACTTATACTTCATTAAGTATACCATAGCGTGAATGGTCATCAATGAAGGTGATAAAATAAGAGTATCCTCCTTTGGCTTGAATTGACATTGGGCCGCACACATCATTATGTATGAGCTCAAGTAATTCATTGGATATTATCCCTTTTCCACTAAATGGTGACTTTGTCATCTTGCCCAGTAAACAAGCTTCGCATGTATCAAACGATTCGTAATCAAAGTGATCCAACATTCCATCTTTATGGAGTTTGGAGATGCGATTCTTATTTATATGGCCAAGTCTACAATGCCATAAGTATGATTCATTCAAGTAATTTATTTTGGCTTTCTTGTTGTTTATATTAAGTACGTCAACATTCATATCTAATATGGAGAGACCATTTCTAAGTATGTCAGTACCATAAAATATTCCATCACGTGAAAAAGAACAACATTTATTCTTGAACATAAAAGAAAATCCTTTAACATCTATTACAAAAATGGAAATAACGCTCTTCGTAAGATCAGGAACAAATAACAGTTATTCAATTCAAGTACTAGCCCACTGGGCAACGAAAGAAAATAAACTCCTACGTGCTAGTGCAGCAACACTTGCTCCATTTCCAACGCGTAGGTCGACCTCTCCTTTCCTCAGTTCTCTAGTTCTTCTTAGTGCCTGCATATTCATACAAATATGAGAACCACAACCAGTATCTAATACCCAGTGGTTAGACTTAGAAGAAGCAATATTGATCTCAATCATAAACATACATGAAGTCGAAGCATCAGTATGCCTCTTCTTGGTACTCAAGAAGCCATTGTAGTTTCTCCTCCAATGGCCGGTCTCACCACAATGGAAGCAAGCATCCTTGGATTTATCTTTGGCAATCTTAGGCTTTGGCTTAGGGGCAGCCTTCGCCTTCTTGGACTTCTTTTGGACGTTTGCCTTGTCCTTGTTAGAAGTGACAAGCAACACATGCTTTCCCTTCCCCACAGTGCCCTCAGCAGTTTTCAACATGTTCAATAACTCCGCAAGGGAGCAATCTATCTTGTTCATGTGATAGTTCATCACAAACTGCGAGTATGAATCATGTAGAGATTGCAGAATCAAGTCAATACTTAACTCGTGTTCCAACTTGTGGCCAAGCTTCTCAAGCCTCTCTATGTACCCGATCATCTTAAGCACGTGTGACCTCACAGCAGTCCCAGATGCCATCTTATAACCAAATAGGGCCTTCGAGACCTCGTACCTCTCAGTGCGAGACTGAGAAGCATAGAGCTCCTTCAGGTGACCAATGATCGTGTAGGCGTCCATAGACTCATGTTGTTTATGCAGTTCAGGTGCCTATAAGCAAGCATGATACAAGTTGCATCAGTACTGTCAGAAGTGCTTCTTGTACTTTTCGACAGCATCTGCAGCCGCGCCCTCTGTGGGCTTTTGCGGTATGGGTTCGCCCAAAACATAGCCAATCTTCTTATGCCTTAAAATGATTTTGAGGTTTCTTTCCCAGACGAGAAAGTTGGTTTCTTCAAGCTTATTGTCGATGATAAAACGAAGGTTCAATTTTTTTGACATTTCTACAACAATAATAAAGATAGAATAAGTAAAAGTTCATGCATTCTAAACCAAAAATTTTCACTTATAATTTTATGAGGCTTTGCTCCCACTAGCCAACTATTCCCAATTGGCTTTCAAGAATTTGATTAATTCCTTAGTGGCTGGGATCCAATCTAATTATCTCGATTCCCGACGAGGGCCGATAAATCTAGCCAATTTCGAAAGGTGAGTACTTCTACCAGTCGCATCACATGCGACTACCAGTGGTTGACTAGTCAACTCTTTGACGATTCACATCTCCATGTGATAGTCAACCCCTTGTCTCTAAAATCAGACGCTCCTGATGAGGGCCAATCACCGCAAGATTCTAGTCGAGTTGTAACCCAAATATTCATGAGATCTCATAACGATCATATCTCGATAATGATGATATACCCGAGGTAAGTCAACTCTCGACGAGGGCCGATCAGTTGGATCCAAACAAGGGCTCTTCACCGTCGTTATAATATTGGGAGACAATTTTGGCTAGATTTTTGTCGTGGGAATAATTTTAAATTAATTCACTTAATTAATTTCATTTAATTACGGTCTCATCTACTATGTGCATATTACTACGACATCGTATAAAGTAAAACATACACAACATTGCGCACATAAAATAACCGGTATGATCATGGACTTTCTTTAGGTGTGGTTTTGAATACAAACTGACGAAACCACGGGTCACAGTCTAAGGGTAGCTGTAACCGCCAATAGGAATTTTATTGATGTACGCCAATGGGTTCTGTATCTTTCTTTGGTCTTCGTCTTCCTGCTCCGTTCTTGTTACATAATAAATTTATCTAATAAATAATTACACCAGCCGCACACGGGGGAGCTAACGGGAATGAGATAAATACAAAAAGTAAACTAGGTCGCGTTCTTCATAACACGGCCTAGGAAAATTTGAAAAACCAACATAAAGTAAATCACTCTCATCTATCATATTGGTCGAGTCCATGATCAATCGGGATCCATATAATCATATTATATTTACACATCTAATCCATACAATTATATCTTATGAAAAAGATTAAATTAAAATTTTAACTACTTATGCGTCTTATTTTATCACATCAAATAATTAATTGACTTTTAATTAATTAAATGACTTAAATCAAAAATAAAAATAACATTTAATTTTAAATCGATTCTAATTTCAATTTTATTAATTTGGAACTATTCAAAATTAAAAGATCTATTTTGTTTCATTTTCTTTTGGTTCTTAACCAAAAGGGATGCCTTTGGTTTCCTAAACCAAAAGGCATCTTTCCAAACAAGATTTGGTTGACTGCATGGCCCCTTTCCAAAATCAAAATTTTGAAAAGAGGCCTAGGCCTAGCCATTTTTCCAAACAAATATTTGGAAAGAGCCTCGACCTATTCCAAACAAATTTTGGAAATGCCATTATTATTTTAATGTCATGTGGCATCCCAATGACCCAAACTATTTGAATCATTGGTTAGCCACATGACACAACCAAACAAAGGAGATATCAATGCACAATAAATATACAAAACGGAAAAACGAATCGATCTCCCCCTTGGAAAGACCAGCCGACGTGGGCAGCCCTAGGGGCGCTGGCGCCGCCAGGCGCCGCAATAGAGGGGGCCGCCGCCTCAGCCGAGCCCCCAATCGACGTTTCCTTTTTTAGTTTTATCGTTTCGTGAATCTAGATCTTGCATTTATTACAATTACTACGCAATTTAATTAGTGCTTATTGCTTAAGCTCGAAGTTGGCGCTGATACAACTGTTAGGAAATCAACTAGTTTAACGCAGCGGAATTTAAAATTTTGATTTCCGATCCAAGATCGACTTCGTTTAACACAATAAACACATTAAGTAGTTTGACGGTGTATACCTTGGCTGATCTAAAAGATCGACGCATTGACCATCAAGGAGAGTAGTATTGTGCGCGAGCCGTCCACGTGTCCGGCCTCTATCGATATCCACACAAACTCATCGCTGGAATCCTCCTTGGATTGCTACTAGAAAATTCCGGTTGCTAGACCGGCCTTTTCCTCTCTCTAAAACTCTCTATTTTTCTCAAGAACAATTAGCTCTTGGAATTGTGATGTATAAAAGAGCTAGTCAACCCCTTTCTTATATAGGGAGAGTGGCGCCCCAATGTCCCCTAATCTGATTAGGAGAATTTCCTAGAAGATAAATGAAAGAGAAAAACCTTTTTTCCAAATAAAATAAGGAAAACCACTTTGATTGATTTATCTCTTTTATTATAATATCTTATATTAAATAAAACTAAGATATTGTCAATATCTTATATTGAATATCTTTATCTTATTACCATAAATCTATTTTTTTAAATCAATTAATATCCAATATTAATATTATGGTTATCATAATATCAAAAAAAATATTATGGTAATCTTATTAATTAAATTGCACAATACAAGTGTATCTAATACACATGTCTTCTGCGCCCCATATTGGCAAATATTGGCATCCGGAATACTCTTTAATTAATATAATTAATATCTTGTATTTAATTTTTTCATAATAAATAAATATCACCATATTAATTTATTCACTATAACACTTTATAGTCGAGATAAACTTTCCTTATTTGGTTATCACTATAACCGCATTTTAATCCGACTCGATGTTCTTATGTGTGTGACCCGATAGGCTTCCGAATATGTTGGCCGTAGACATTAAAGTGAAAATTACGAAAATGCCATTCATACCTAACGATCACGGGATAGCGTTTAGGAACACTCCGTGACCCCCAATCATTGTAAGAGTCAAAAGCAATGACTACTACCTTTCATGTAAAACAGTTACCGTGTAAATAGAATCCTATCGCTGTAATAATATCCATACCATCGTATCTTGAGTGTCAGTACATTAACGATCATATCTTACAATCTGGATATCATGCTCTCTCGGAATAACACATTTACTCCCACTTTGCAAAAATTCTCGAGAGCTAGACATTCCTTATAAGAATTCCATTTCGGATATTCGCTCCCAATCATAGGATACGCGATTCCCGGACAAACAAACATGTATCCTACGCATGCTTCGATATCATACCCAAGCACTACCGCATGATTGCCCCGCGGCTAGGGGAAACCTCAATAATTTCAAAGCATGACAATCTACACCGTGATGCCATGAAGACTCCGGTCTCTGGATAATTACACAACTGCCATATATTGCGACACTTAATGTAAGTGGATCAGTCTAACGTACGCATTCTCTAATACACGTCCACGTACAGTCCAAATGTCTCTACACTTTGATAGACGAGATCTATCCATATCTTCAATAAGATAGAAGACGTCTAATACGTGCTAGTATAATCATACTAGCAATGTCCCATTTGACAGTACATACGACTAGAGACATTTAAGTATCAAACTTATTAAAGTGATGAGAGATCTAATCAACCATAATCACTATCATGGTTTCTCTCTCACGGTTTGACACTAGGGACGTTACTATATATACATATTCAATAATACGAAGATTAACAAATATATAATAGCAAAAGTGCTTTTATTAAATAATAATAAAGTTATTATATGAACTAAAACAGACTGTAAATGACCCGACCCGGGCGGATCTGGTCCAACCCAATTGGGTTTAGGACACCTTTTCAACAAGAGAGAGTTGAACACCAACAATACTAGCTTTGATACCTTCCTACGTGTGGGAACTGAACAATTATATTATCGTATTTAAAGTATTTTTACATATTTTGTTTTGATCTTGATATGTATATATATTTCAAATTTCTCTTCATTCTTTTTAATCGATCACATAATCTACGTATATTTTGCGCAAATACTATTTTATATACAAATGAGAGATTTTATGTACCGAAATGTCACTACCAATTATTTTCTACACCAAATATTAAAAAAAAAATAGTTTACAAACTAAGATGTTGATAGAACCGTTTTAAAAACTCATCCCAATAAATAGATGTTCACTTACTTTATACTTGTTATATTAATTAACTCTGTTTAATATTTTAACCCCTACTTTCTGTAATTTTTGTTTCCAATTATTGGGAATTTCATGATTTCATGATTCATCTCAATTTCATCAAATTTAGTCATGAGATTTTGGACTAGGGCTGCTGGATCTAATGGGAGAATAGAAGATTGTGCAGTGTTAGATGTGGATGCATTTGATGAAGAGTAAGAACTAGATGTTACCTCAGTTTAATCAGACTCTTTGGCCATAAGACATAGACTTGCTGAGCTGTCACTTTCGTCTTTATCCAATTCTTTGGTCATGAGACATATACATGCTTTCTCATTGTCTGAATTGTCTTCTTCATCACTATTATCTGAATCATTGTCAGATGATTCTTCATTCTTTTCACTGCTGGATTCAGCCTTGAGTGCTTTCTTACTTTTCCTCTTTTCAGATGTTTTGTACTTCTTCTTTTCCTCATCTTTATTGTTTTCTTCGGGTCAATCATCCGTGAAGTGACCTTTCTTGTTGCAGTTGAAGCATCTGTATTCATCATCTCTTTTCTTCATGTCTTTGTTTGAGCTTGACCTCTTGTTTGATGATGAGTTCCCTTTGAATGGCTTCTTTTTGCTAAACCTGTCAAAACGTTTAACTAATAAAGCTACATGTTCTTTAAGTTCTAGTGTCTCTTTGCTGATACAATCAGCAAAGTTACTTTGCTGAGGTGCTATCAGTGCACTGGCTCTTTGTGTCTCTACCGGAGCACCATCTTCACCGTTCAATTCAAATTCATGAGCTTTTAGTTGGGACATCAGAGTCAGAGTGTCAGTGTTTGCAAGGTTTGTAGTTCCTCTGATTACTGATGTTATGATCTTCCACCTGTTAGGTAAGCCTCTCAAGATCTTTAAACACACTTCTTTCTGAGGATATGTGTGCCCAAGTCACATTGCAGTTCATCGATGATGCTTGAGAATCATTGTCCATTTGATCAATGGATTCACCAGCCTTCATTTTGAAGTTCTCAAATTTCTGTTTTGCAACAGATAGTTTGTTTTCTTTAACTGCTTCAGATCATTCATTTACCAGTGCCAGCTTGTCCCACATCTCTTTTCTGTTTTGCAGTCTTTGATTCTCATGAACATGTTGCTATCCAGGGTCTTTAAGATCATATCTTTTGCAACAAAGTCTAGATTTGCTCTTCTCCTGTCATCCTTGGTCCAATTTTTCTTGGGTTTATCCACTTCTTTTCCTTGATCTGCTCTAGTGGTTATCACAGTCATGATCATGATTGGGCCATCATTAATTACATCCAGCATCTCCTCATGAGTTGCTGCAAGATGAGATAGCATTCTTATTTTATATTCATCAAAATTATTAACATTGAAAACATGTACTTTTGACATAAAGTTTGAGGAATCCATAAGTACAGATTTGAGATATTTATGTATATAAGTAGAAAGCACAGATTTGAAAACTACTTTGAAAATATGTGATCTCCTTGTTACCAGAAATTAGATATGAACAGGTTCTGATACTAGGAACACTGCTCCGATACCAATTGTTGATCCCAAAGAAGGGTAAAACTATAGTCAGGGGGGGGGGGGGGTTGATATATGTCAATTTTATAACTAAAATTTATAACATTTTATAACATATTATTAATAATTTTATCTAAATATCCTAAAAAGTATTAATATAACTTATAAAAATCTAATAGTTACAAATAAATGTTGTAGTATATTTTATAACTTTTGTTATCAGATTTACCTGTGGTTTTATTGTTTTTGAATTATGCAGGTAATATATGATACAAAGTAGAAGAATTGGAATCGAAAAATATAAAAATCTGATCATGTGGCTGATATTTGTCAAATCCGGCGCAGGCCGGAAGAAGCCGGTTCACGCCGGATTATGTGATGATTAAATCATGTTACTCCACATGCGTCTGACAAGAAGTACTCAAATTCAGTTAATCCGGCATCAGTCTTGGCGCATGATCAGTCTCAAGACGCTGGATCAGTCTCGGCGACGCTGGATCGAAAAACTCACCTATAAATAGCTCTCATTTGTGAAAGAAAAAAACCGTACTAATAAATATATATATATATATATATATATATATATATATATATATATATATATATATATATATATATATATATATATATATTATCTTATCTAATCTCTGTAAATATTATTTCAGTAGGCATTCTGCCATAAAAAGTAGTTATAGTATCGTTGTAATGTTTAGAGTAATTATCGAAGATTGTTGATTTCATAGCTGTTGTTACATTCAGAGGATAAAAGCCCACTTCAACAACTGTAATCGGTAATATTCTAATGTTATTATGTTTTTTATTTATATAAGTATCTTTATATTAGTATTAATAATGACTATAGGCTAATTATACAACTAGCCAAGACATGTGATTGAGCTATTTTGATCCTTTAGGGAAATGGATGATGACTATGTTAAAACTTGATTAAAAATTGAATATGATGAATCTTTTTCTACTTGGACTAATTATTCGCCCGTATTGGCGTAATTAACCGGTATGGACGAAAACATAACCTAATCATGAACCGACAGAGCGTTAGGATATGAGAAAATAGTAGAAAGACTGGAAGGTAAAATTGGCCGTCTGACAAACGGAACCCTCTTTCTTATCCAGGGACAGAATATTTATACTCGAGAGATTATCATGTCAAATCATTAGGTTTAATCGAGGTTTTACCAAGGAGGGGGCATAGAACAAATTCGTGCACTCGTATGAGGGGAAATTGTTAGCTGAGGAGTATACCGTTTCACATAATCAATTACACCTTAAAACAGGAAGACCGATCACATCCATTAAACTAAAAGAGATCATGGTTCAATGATATTGTCTTGGTTAGTTCTTCTTATATATAACTATCTATTTTAGTATTTATTATATTGGTATCTATATGTCTATATATATATATATATATATACTATCTATATATCTAATCATTTATAGTGTCATTTCATTCACTCTATATGGTAAGGATTGCGACTTAGATTGAGATAATAACAGCTAATTGGTGTTTAACCACATTTTGAATTAATTTTTTTCATTTCCCTGAGGAGACGACCTTGTTCACTAGACTAGACTACAATTTGACCCGGTACACTGCCGGTAAGATTGGACACCCAGTTTAAGCCTATCAAGTTTTTGGCGCCTTTTCCGGGGAAACGACGTTAATTCATTTTGTCTATGGTTACTACTTGCATTAGTTAAAAATTCTTGAGGATAAGTCAACACTTTTCTTAATCACATTTCTATTTTTGTTTTTGGTACTTACCTCATTGGTAAGTAGCCACGTGTTATTTTTATTGTTTTCGTGTTGTTTTCCATTTTGTAGTTGATGACCCGAAGCGGTAAGGCCCCACTCACTCCTTATAAGCCTGATATAAATACTTACGAAATGCAGTTAAGAGGAGAGAATAGACGTGGTCAAACCAGCCAAGGACATCTTGGAGACAGATCTCCCCAGGAATCATCAACTCGAGGTACGGAAATGGCCGAGGCCAGTGAAGAAACACCACCTAAACAAGGGCTAGATCATGCCCCAGGACATGGACAAAATCCACCATTACAAAATCTTTCTCCACCACCAAATCCCAACAACCAGAATCCCAATAATCGGAATAACCAGAACCGAAACCAGAATAATCATCATAATAATAACCCACCAAACCCAAGGCCTATTTGTGATCAGACCTTGAGAATGAATGAAACTAACAATCCAATTCGTTTACCCAACGAAGGAGCAAATAATTTTGAAATAAAATCCCATCTTTTTGGCCTAATTGACACGAGAGCCTAATTCCTAGGTGAGGATGACGAAGATCCGCATCATCGCCTATATCTTTTTGAAGAACTGTGTAACACAGCCAAAAGCCAAGGTGCTCATCGTGAATTGACAAGAATGTCAATGTTTCCTTTTTCCCTAAAAGGAAGGGCAAGAGACTGGTTTATGTCACTCCCACATCATTCATTGACAAGTTGGCAGGACATTCAAATTGAGTTTCTAAAACAATATTTTACTCCGGGTAGGAATTTGGAGCTGAAGGTCAAAATCGCTAATTTTAGACAAGGATCCGAGGAAACACTTGGAAGTGCGTGGGAAAGATTTAAAAAACTGTTAAGAGCCTGTCCCGATCATGGTTACTCTCTTGACATGCAAATTCAACTTTTCTGTCGTAAATTAAGAAAGGACTCACGTGCTGATGTTGATCATGCATGTGGGGGTTCTTTAATGATGAGTGAAGCACAAGTTGTTTATGATGCTATTGAGAAAATTTATAAGAATAACCGAATGTGGGAAACCGGCTCTAGCACGAGGAAAGTAGCATTTGAAGGTGAGTCTACATCACACTCAGAAGTTTTAGCACACTTGGAAAATCTTAGTAGAAAGTTTGATGGCTTGCAAGAAAACAAGAACCTAAGCTCGGAAGGAAAGTTGTCGAATGAATATCCAAAGGATAACAATGGAATGGAAGAATCCGAAGGATATTCGAGGGAAGAAGTAAGTTTTATGCAACAACATAGGAATTTGAATAATGCCTATTCTAACTCATTCAATGCCATTAGAAGAGACCATCCTACCTTTCGTTGGTATGAAAACCCAAGTAAGCAAGGACAACCACCCTATCCAACTCAGTACAAAAGCTCGTACAATGCTAATGTTCAAAACCAAAGTTACCAGGGAAATTCTTCAAACCAAAACCATCAATCACCACCCAGATCATACCCACAACACACCACTCAAAGTATACCGGTTACTCAAAGCTCAACTCAGCTCGTAGAAGGAGTTGATAAGTGGGAAAAATTAATGGAAAATATGATGGGGGTGATGTCTACCCAAGCTCATAATATGGAAACCATGATGACTTCTATAGGTACAGTCACTAAGGATATGAGTACTTTAAAAACATCCATGAGTGGACATGACACAAGAATGAGAACCATAGAAGCATATGTACGAAATATGGAAGATCACTTGAGTTGAGAAGGAGAAAGAAAGAACAGTAGACCTCCGGGAGGATTACCCAGTAATACCGAAAGAAACCCGAGAGAGGTAAATGCTGTTATTACCCGAAGTAGAAGGGTATGTGGAAGTAACGGGGTAGAAAACTCCGGAAACAATGAAGTAGAAGATGATTTGGATGATAAATTCGAAAAGGACTTGGAACACAAGGACGAACCAGAATTCAGTAAAGAAGAAGAAGAAATCATTAATGATTTCTTAAATCATGATACGCATGTTGAAGCTGAAAGAGAAGAAGAGGAATGGATCAAAGTCCCGAGAATATTGAAGAATCCAAGAGCTAGCGATTTACGGACCTTATTCAATGAACATGTTAGAAAGGACGAGGTCACTGATAGTACAATACAAGTAGGGAGTAGCAACACTCAACCAACAGAACAAGTAAATCGAACTCAAGACAAATTTCAATGAAGATAGTGCAGAATCATGACACATGGCGTCCACCAAATGCTCAAACATTTAAGGAAGCATCACCATCTAAGGAAAAAGGTAAGGAAGGCATGACTCCAAATCCTAAAATTATTGACCTTGAGTCTTTACCTTACCCACCCAGGGATCAAATTAAAAAGTTGAACACGGATAAGAAGTATGCACGTTTACTTGATACTTTTCGTCATCTTAATGTAAATATCCCTGCCATTGAAGCACTAATCAATATGCCTACTTATGGCAAGTTTCTTAAGGATATCCTGTCGAACAAAAAACGGTTAGAAGAATATGAGAACATTTGCCTTAATGAAGAATGTTCCGCAGTATTACAACACAAGCTTCCTCCTAAACTAAAAGACCCAGGTAGTTTTACCATCCCATGTGAGATTGGGGGTTTTTTGTTTAAGAAGGTGCTCTGTGATCTCGGAGCCAGCATTAATCTTATATCTTATGAGGATTATAGGAAACTCGGAATAGGAAAACTTAAAAACACCGAGATGACTCTCCAAATGGCAGATAGATCTATTAAACGTCCTAAAGGAGTCATCGAAGATGTATTGGTTAAGATAGATAAGTTTTACTTTCCAGTCGACTTTGTAGTCATGGAAATGGAAGAAGGATTTTCAGCACCTCTTATTCTAGGTCGACCATTTCTAGCTACAGGAAGAACCCTTATCGATGTCCAAAAAGGTGAATTAATTTTAAGTGTCAATGAAGATGAGGTCACTTTTAATATCTTTAAGGCTATGAAACATCCATACAAATCACAGGAATCATGTTCATTCATAGATACTATATCTTCCATTTATATGGATCATGCTGAATTGCGTTTTTTTGAAGATAAGCTCGAAGAATGTTTAGCCTTATCCATCTTTAAAGGAGATAACCAGGAAATGAAAGAAGTCATTTTTTATCTCGACACCGGAAGTTCTTATGAGAAACGACCATGGCATCGCTATTTGGATTTAGAACTGGATGGCCCAGTATTGAAACCTTCGATAGAGGAGCCACCAAGGAATCTGGAATTGAAACCTCTCCCTTCGAATCTCAAATATGCCTTTCTTGAAGCTGATAATTTGCTTCCTGTTATTATTTCATCATCATTAACCAAGTCACAGGAAGATCACTTGTTGAGAATGTTGAGGAAACATAAGAAAGTGTTTGGATGGACAATGGCAGATATTCAAGGAATAAGTCCCGAGATTTGTGTACACAAGATCATCTTGATTGAAGGAGCCAAACCATATATCCAGCCACAATGCCGCCTCAACCCGAATATGCAAAAAGTGATCAAGAAAGAAGTTATTAAACTACTAGAAATGGGAATAATCTTTCCCATATCAGACAGTGAATGGGTAAGTCCCACCCAAGTAGTACCAAAGAAGGGCGGATTCACAATAAAGGAAAATGACAAGAATGAATGGATTCCAACAAGGGAAGTCACGGGATATCGAATGTGCATTGATTTTCGCAAACTGAATGAGCACACTAAGAAAGACCACCATCCGCTTCCATTCATAGTACAGATGTTGGAACGGTTAAGTGGACATAAATATTATTGTTTCTTAGATGGCTATTCAGGCTATTTACAGATATTTATTGCAGCAGGAGATAGAGAGAAAACGACTTTCACTTGTCCATATGGAACTTTTGCTTATAAAAGAATGCCGTTTGGATTATGTAACGCACCAGCTACGTTTCAACGATGCATGATAGCAATATTTTCAGATATGGTAGAAAAGTTTTTAGAAATCTTTATGGATGACTTTAGCGTTTTTGGAGATTCTTTTGAAGAATGTCTCTCACACTTAGAACGTGTACTAAAACGCTGTGAAGACACAAACCTAGTTTTAAACTGGGAAAAGTGCCATCTAATGGTATCAGATGGTATTGCTTTAGGTCATAGGATTTCTAAAGAAGGTGTTGAGGTAGATAAAGCCAAAGTGGAAGTAATTAAAAAGTTACCCCCACCAGTAAATTTGAAAACTCTGAGAGGATTTCTTGGACATGCTGGTTTCTATAGAAGATTTATTGCAGGTTTTTCACGATAAATAAACCTCTCGATCATTTGCTTGAAAAAGAAGTGCCATTTAAGTTTGATGACAAATGTATAGAAGCATTTAAAGCTTTGAAGGCACGGTTGATAACTGCACCAGTACTAGTAGCACCAGATTGGAACTTACCATTTGAACTTATGTGTGATGCAAGTGATCTGGCAGTCGGAGCTGTTCTAGGTCAACGACATAACAAAATACTTAAGGCAATCTACTATGCATCCCATACTTTAAATATAGCTCAGCTTAACTATGAAACAACAGAAAAGGAGCTACTCGCTGTAATCTTTGCTTTAGACAAATTTCGATTTTATCTCATTGGTTCTAAAGTCATTGTTTATACCGATCATTCGGCATTGAAGTACTTGTTAAGTAAGAAGGATGCGAAGCCTCGTCTTCTTAGATGGATTCTGTTACTTCAAGAGTTTGACATTGAAATTAAAGATAAAAAGGGTAGTGAGAATGTAGTAGCAGACCATTTGAGTCGTATGGAGTTTATAGAAGAAGAAGGAAGGAGACAATAGATCAAAGAGTCATTTCCAGATGAACAACTCCTCATAATTGATGCTCCCCCAAGAATGCAACTTCTTAAAACTGGTAATATACCCAAGGAGAGCTCGCCATGGTTCTGTAATATTGTTAATTACTTTACTTGTGAATTTATTCCATCTCATTGGACATGGCAACAGAAAAAGAAGTTCTTTTATGATTTAAAATTTTACTATTGGGAAAAACCGGATCTTTTTCGGAAGTGTTCGGATGGCATAATAAGGAAGTGCGTGCCCGATAATGAAATTTCAAGTATCTTATCCTTTTGCCATGATCGTGAGGCTGGAGGCCACCATGGAAGGTGGAAAACCGCTTACAAAGTTTTGCAATGTGGTTTTTACTGGCCTACACTATATAAAGATGCACACCACTTTGCACGGTTTTGTGAATCATGCCAAAAATGGGGAAACATTTCTAAAAAGCACGAAATGCCTCTCCAACCTATATTGGAATGTGAACTGTTTGATGTCTGGGGCATTGATTTTATGGGCCCTTTTCCTCCGTCATTTGGTAAGAAATTCATCTTAGTGATGGTCGATTATGTATCCAAATGGGTAGAGGCTGAAGCTCTTCCCACTAATGATTCCAGAGTAGTGTTAAAATTCCTTAAAAAGAATATTTTCACGAGATTTGGCACTCCTAGGGCTATCATTAGTGACCGAGGATCACATTTTTGCAACCGTCCATTTACAAAAATAATTGAGAGATATGGTGTAAAACATAAACTTGGTACACCATATCATCCACAAACGAGTGGACAAGTAGAAGTATCTAATAGAGAAATAAAAAGGATCATTGAAAAAACTATTGATTCAAACCGTAAAAACTGGGCAGAAAGACTAGATGATGCATTATGGGCATACAGAACAGCCTTTAAAACACCGATTGGTTGTTCTCCTTACAAAATAGTTTTTGGTAAATCTTGTCATCTCCCTGTTGAATTGGAACACCGAGCCTTTTGGGCTATTAAATTTCTAAATTTTGATCCTAAGGCTGTTGGTGATTATAGATTACTTCAGTTAACAGAACTGGATGAGTTTCGTCTCGATGCTTACGAAAATGCTCGAATTTATAAGGAACGCACGGAATCTTTCCATGATAAGAGAATCTATCGTCATGAGTTCCATGTAGGTAATCGAGTACTCTTATATAATTCACGTTTGAAGTGGTTTCTAGGTAAGCTTAAATCAAGATGGACAGGTCCATATGACGTAACAAAGACCTACAAGTCAGGAGCTGTAGAACTAACTGATGGGAACACGACTTTTATAGCCAATGGCCACAGAGTGAAATTATTCGTAGAAGAAGAAGGAATACCTCTAACAAGAGAAGTTATGTATCTTAGCGACCCTCCAACAGATTAAAAAGAGAATTTTTGCTATCAACTACAAACTCAGCCAATTGCGGGTACAATCTTTCCTATTTACTTTTTAAATGCATTTTAATTAGTTTAGTCTTTTACCGGATAGACATTAAAGAACTGGATGTCTTTTCTAGATAGAATGGGAGTTTTTCTGTTACTTATAAAATTAGGTCTTGATAAAGATGTCGCGTTTAAGATAGAATATATAGTTTTTAAAACAAATAAGAAGTTATTGAACGAAGCCAGAACGAAAGCAGTATGCAATGGACAATCAAGAAGTGCAATGAAAAGAAGGGCAAAGTTCCTAATGAGGTGTAGAATCTGTGGAAAGAGTGAACACAATCAAAGATGTTTAGAAAACACAACCAAATCCCAGGATGAATGTTTGAATGTCATAAAAAAGGGAACGATTAGGTGGTTATCCGAAAATCCCGATGGAGATCAAAGAGAAAATTCAAATGCATCATTTCTTGGAGAAAGGTTGAGAGAACGATGTGAGAAAACTCTTGAGGATCTAAGGATAAGAAGTTTCGATTCGACATAATTATCAAAAGTTTTGAAATTTCTTTATTATTATAAAATGTTTTAAAAGAATTTTATAAACTATATGATATTTTTATTTATATATCACTTATAAATAATTTTATATATATATGATATAACTTAGGATTACAAAAAAAAAATAAACGCATTTTAATAATCCGGCGCAGACCGGATATAACCGGCCTACGCCGGATTTGACTATACAATACCCTACGGTCCTCTTCTTTTCTTCTTCTTCTTCCCCAAATTTTTTTTTTCAACCGCCGCCCCTCCCATTTTCCCCCACCACTTCACACCATAATTTTACCTCTTTTCTTTTCTAAATTTCCTTATTTCAACACCTCTTCTACCAATAACACTATAATTTCATACATTAAACTAAAAAGTTTCGTGGTTTTTGACATAAGTTCACCTCTACAACAACTCCGGCGAATTTGACATTTTTTCCGGCCATCTCACTATTTTTCTACATCCCTCCCATATCAAGGTAATCATCTATTATATTTAATTATCATTTTAATTATTTTCTTTTAATCATTATCAATGTTAAATTGTTATTTTAATCATTTTGTTATCAATGTTAATTTGTGGTTGTTTTATTTTATTGTTAATGATACCACATTCATAGATGGCCGAATCATCGTCTACTCGTAGAAAAGGAAATCCGACATACCTCCTTTAGCACCTGTACTTGAGCCTAGGCCCCTAACACCGGAAGAAGAGGCTATATCCTTTAGGAAAACTGCTAGTCCTGCTGCCGTAGCCGCTTATGATAGATATTTTTCGAAATGCGCAGTGTTACTAGTGCGGGGCATAGATTTTACTGCCTTAGGACCTGAATTGAAAGCAATCTTTGAGAGTAGAGGTTGGATGGAAATTGCCCACGAGCGTGTTGACCCTGTTAATGCCACAATGGTATCTGAGTTCTATTCCGTTATTTCTGCTCACGAACCTCTAGATGATGGCCCTTTGATTTCTGTTCCTCTTAGAATTGCTACCATTCCTTTCACACCAGCAGTCATTAATGCCTTTTATGCCATACCTGATGTCCCTGACGAAGTGGATTTTAATTCTGTTTGGAACTTGATTCAGCCTAGTGTTTTGCAATAAAAAGCATATGAAGCTCAGAAAGCCTTTGATCCAGTTGCAACTTGGGTTGATAATAGGTTTCAGTACGGAGGTTGTATTAAGGATGTTAGAGCCATTAAGCAGTTTCTGGGCCATAATGTTAGTCCATCCACGCATGTTAGTGCTTATGGCAGAGATGATGTAGTTACTGCTTGGGCTATAGTTAATGATGTTCCAGTTAATCTAGGAAAGTTGATCTATACAAAGGTTTGGGATTTTGCTCATGGCCGCACTCCACAAGGGAACATGTCATTTCCAAATCTTATTTCTGCCTTGTGCCAAATGGCGAGAGTCCCGGCCCTACCTGCTGACAGAATCATCTCTCCTGATGCCCCAATAATAGGCCCTAGACTTGCTCCACGTCCTTCTGGTAAGCTTGACTATAACAACCCTAATCGTCAGCAGCACCAGCCACCCCCTCGTACTCGAGTTCCACCCCTATTCGGTTCTTCCTCTAGACAACCTGTACACAATCAGGATAGGGATAACCAGTATGATGCCATTCTCAGTGCAATTAATCAAAGTCAGGCCAATATGGTGTTAGGATTTGAACGAGTCAGGCAATGGGCAGACGACATTAGAGTTGGAGTTCGAGGACAGCGGGCTTTCTTGAGAGGTCTAGACCCCGCCTATGAGAAAATCTCTGACGATCTGCCTCAGTGCCAGGCAAACCCCTATACCTTGCCTGCTTGGATCCATCCTATTCCTCCACCGCCTACCTTTCACTCTTACACTCAGGCATCTTCAGGACAGTATAGTATGTCAGGTGGTATGTTTACAGGTGTCACAACTGCTGCTTCAGGATTCGGCGGATTCACTTTAGTCTCAGCTGTTACTACAGGTTTTGGCTCACTTGGTTTAGAGAGTTCGGTTGCTATGTCCACCATACGCTCACAAGTTCCATTTCATACCACGACTTCAGCTCCTGATTTTGAAGCAGTACCGACTCAATCCATGTCACATCCACCTCATGACATGTCTTTTGAAGATTTCGAATAAACTAATTAAACTTTTATCATTTCGAAACATTTGTATTGTTATAACTATTTACTTTTCTTTGATAATTCGGTTCTATCACCTTACTTTGACAATTATTTTGTTTTATTTTGATGCTGCACTCAGTGGTTAGTGCACTTTTTCATAAGTATCCCCGTTTGTACTAATCTGTTTGATGAAAATTTTATTAAAATTTTATGTGTCTTATGCATATATGCATAAGTGAGGAAATTTTGACCATTTACACCCCCAAAATCAACTATGTTCGTAAATAGTGAATCCGGCGTACGCCGGGTACTGTCCGGTTTACGCCGGATCATTACCGACCTGACCGGCCTAGATCATAGGGTAATTAATTCTGCAGACCATAAATATTTTCTGGCGTAGGCCGGAACATCCCAGTTTACACCGGAATATCTATTTATGGGCCAGGTAAAATCTTTTCCTCTTCTGCTCGAATTTTTTGCTATAAATAGCACCCCACCAACTTCTCATTTAGCACACCTTGATTTCTCCCCTCTACTGTCTAGTAAATTACGGTGCAAAATGTCCAATCATTCTTGTCCGTCAGTTAACAGTTATTCTCCCCCGTTTTACCTAAATGTTGAAATTCCGGATTATCAACCCTTATTTTTCAATCCCAATGATTATCCGAACCAAACAACTCAAGACCGTTATTTATCCAACTTTAGTCAGTCCCCCATTTTGCTTGAAAAAGGTCTTAACTTTCGAAAAATGAACGAGTGGGGATTTCGGCGTATAAAAGGCGGTGGATGGGACCGTTTTGTTCGAACACCAAGGGGCAAGGTCAATGTTACTCTGGTCCGAGAATTTTATGCAGCGTTGTCAGAATCTATTTCTGTAGAATCTACTCGTTTAGTACGTATTCGTGGTTGTATTGTACCATTCACTCCCTTTATCATTAATCAAGTGTTTCATATACCCCTTGTCCAAACTACCCCGAATAGTCATTACGAATCGCAATGGCAGTTGGACATTGTTGATGGTGTTATTAATAAGTGTGCCGAAGCTTTTCAAATTCTCTTTCCGAATTACAACCGTGATCGTAATGTGTCCACCTCAGCTTTGCTTCCTCATCTTCGAACCTGGAAACATTTTATCAATTCACGAGTTTTTCCAACTTTGGACTTTTCAGAAGTTTCTGATGATGAGATGTTGCTTCTTTATGCTATTACGATTGGAGCTATTGTTGATTGGGGAGTCTTAATCCACAAGACGGCCATCAACTTTGCGCTCGGTCGACGAAACTTTCGTCAACCGATGCCTTATGCTTGGTTAATCTCTAGGATCTGTGTACGTTTTGCTGAAGTTCCAGAATCCGCATCCGATGAGGTTTTTCCATCTCGTCAACCTCATCTAGGATTACTCCCAGTAGATGTACCACGTGGTTCGTCTACAGCAGAAGAATATATGAGTAGTTTAACTTGTGTGCAATGTCAGGAGATAGCATTGCTGGGTTTAGTTGATTTGAATAAAATGTTTTAACTCCTCAGTTGTTTAGTTTCTCTAAGTTGTTTAGTCTTAAAGTTTGCTTCTAGTAGTAACTTTGTTTAATTATGTTTTCATATCTTGTGTAATATTAATATTTGCTTTTCTAAAAATGTTCTTATTTTCTGTATTATTTTCTTTTATAAACGATCAATTCATAGACAAACTCGTTATCACCTTAATTAAAAATTCCTTTTCTTTTCTACCCAACTTTTTCACTCACTTCTCATTGGGCCAATGACAGTTCGTAAGTGGGGAGTAGAGTTAGGTTAGTAAATAAAATGAAGTTATTATATCAAATACTTAAACACGTAGTTTAATTATCCTTTAGGAAATAAAAATGATAATATATAATTATTACAATAAAGGTAATATTTTTGGGAAGAATAAGTTTCTAATTAAGTAAAATAGTCTCGATATATTAATTATATTATATATGCCTATCTTAATACAATTCTAAGTATGTATAACTAAAACATTTTTTATCAAATAAGTTTTTTCATGGAATTAGACAAGTATACTTATATTTATAATTAATGTTTTAGAAAAACTTTCTTTCAAGACAAAATTATGAGTCTAGAATCGGATTAGGGATGACGATTTTTGGCATAACTTTGACTTAACTATAGCCAAATGGCCTACCCGAACATAATTTCCATTTTTGTCCCCATCTCAGCCTTGTAGAGTGGCGAGACCCCACTTGAACTAGCCATCGTATTTAAACCGCATTATAACCGACCTTTAGCCTGGTTTGGTCTACATTCCCTTGGCATCCCGCAGGTTTAGTATGTACTTATGGATAGCGGTGACGACATCGGAACTAAGAGTCGGTACATTAAAATGGCACGAGTTGAGATTGGTACATTATCATTTTGATGTCATTATCTAATATTTCCAAAAAAAAAATTAAAAATAATATATATATATATATATATATATATATATATATATAATTGATTCCAACCAATAAACTAGGAACCATTTGTATATATATGCGAAATAAGAGTTATTGAAAGCAATGGTGCGAGCTTATCAGGATGTTACCGAATAAAGATATTTTTGATCAAGAGTTGAAGGTATAAGTACGTACGACTTGCTCTTTCTCTTTTGATTTTCCTTTTTTTTTTCCTTTCGATTAGCCAACACCCGAGCCTGAACATTACAAACCGCTTTGCCAACTACTTGACCTAGTCTTTGATTCCGGATATTCATTAGTGGCGATTAGAAGTATTTCTAAAAATATTTTATATTTATTAAGTAAAGCATGGAAAATTTCATCTAAATAATATTTGATAATTAATTTTATAAGCTATACACACTTTTTATTTTTAAGAAAGACAAAAACAATATGATTATAATATTGACAGAGTATTTTACTAAATTAGTAACCTAATCTAAACAATTACATTATTTTCATTGTAATTGTATAAATTATCGCTTATTTTGCTCGAGGACGATCAAAAGCTAAGTGGGGAGTAGTTGATATACGTCAATTTTATAACTAAAATTTATAACATTTTATAATATATTATTAATAATTTTATCTAAATATCTTAAAAAGTATTAATATAAATTATAAAAATCTAATAGTTACAAATAAATGTTGTAGTATATTTTATAACTTTTGTTATCAGATTTACCTATGGTTTTGTTGTTTTTGAATTATGCAGGTATTATATGATACAAAGTAGAAGAATTGGAATCGAAAAATATAAAAATCTGATCATGTGGCTGATATTTGTCAAATCCGGCGCAAGCCGGAAGAAGCCGGTTCACGCCGGATTATGTGATGATTAAATCATGTTACTCCACATGCGTCTGACAAGAAGTATTCGAATTCAGTTAATCTGGCGCATGCCGGATCAGTCTCGGCGCACGCCGGATCAGAAAACTCAGCCTATAAATAGCTTTCATTTGTGAAAAAAAAAAAACCGTACCAATATATATATCTCTATCTATATATATTATCTTATCTAATCTCTGTAAATATTATTTCAGTAGGCATTCTGCCATAAAAAGTAGTTATAGTATCGTTGTAATGTTTAGAGTAATTATCGAAGATTGTTGATTTCATAGCTGTTGTTACATTCAGAGGATAAAAGCCCACTTCAACAACTGTAATCGGTAATATTCTAATGTTATTATGTTTTTTTATTTATATAAGTATCTTTATATTAGTATTAATAATGACTATAGGCTAATTATACAACTAGCCAAGACATGTAATTGAGCTATTTTGATCCTTTAGGGAAATGGATGATGACTATGTTAAAACTTGATTAAAAATTGAATATGATGAATCTTTTTCTACTTGGACTAATTGACAGCCCGTATTGATGTAATTAACCAGTATGAACAGAAACATAACCTAATCATGAACTGACCAGAGACGTTAGGATATGAGAAAAGAGTAGAAAGACTGGAAGGTAAAATTGGCCGTCTGACAAACGGAACCCCCTTTCTTATCCAGGGACAGAATATTTATACTCGAAACATTATCATGTCAAATCATTAGGTTTAATCGAGGTTTTACCAAGGAGGAGGCATAGAACAAATTCGTGCACTCGTATGAGGGTAAATTGTTAGCTGAGGAGTATACCGTTTCACATAATCAATTACACCTTAAAACAGGAAGTCCGATCACATCCATTAAACTAAAAGAGATCATGGTTCAATGATATTGTCTTGGTTAGTTCTTCTTATATATAACTATCTATTTTAGTATTTATTATATTGGTATATATATATATATATATATATATATATATATATATATATATATATACTATCTATATATCTAATCATTATTGTTTTTGTGTCACCATTGACGAGCAACTATGTGGCAAGAAGTTCTTGCAACACCTTTCGCCACACCGCGGTAAAAAGTTAAAATCTATTGCAACAGTACCACACCGCGGCAAAAAAGTTAAAATCTATTGCTACGGTGACACCGCGGCCAAAACAAATAAATATAATAAAATAAAAACCAGAAAATAAATTGTTTTTACAGCGCTTTTATTCTTTCACCGCCCCGGCCCGCCCCACCCCTACCCCACCTCCAAAGAATCAAATGTAGGCAGAAAAACGATTTACTGTACACCAAATGCTAAAAGCTTTATTCATAGTAACCAAAACCATCACAACTACTTGGTCAGAACAACCCCATATCCATAAAATTGCTCAAGTGCAAGTCATATGTTACTGAAAAAAGAAACATATATGTAATTGACATCCAACACATACAAGATTTTTTTTGACCACACATACAAGAATTAAAACGAAGAAAATGCACAAATGGAGGAGGAAAAAAAGTTCACAACATCGAAAATATTCTGAGCTTCAGCTGAGACACCAACTCCAACCCTTTCAAGGACTAATGACTTTGAAGATCTAGATTTACTGCAAAAAATCAGAAGGAAAATGTTTAGACAATGACATGCATATGTAAACACCGGAGATAGCCGTACCTGGCATGGAGTATAGTGCCCATACTTCTTATTTGAGTTGCTATAATCTGCAACGGAAAAAAATCAACATTACGGATTACATGATTCTGATGATGACGTGTAACAGAGACGAAAATAACTCGGAACTTACAAAAAAATGATCATCATAGCTGCATATGACTGAGTAACTTAAGCCAGGGCATGAGTAACACACGTACAAAATAAAACTACAGGGGAAATGAGCAAAAGGAGCAGAAAAGACTGCAGCACGAAGCGAACCATTGGAGTGCACAAAAAGAGACAAGATCCTTACATTGATATCGACCGTCAGCTTCTTTTGATGAACCAGGAAATCAGGGGCCAAAAGATCCATGGGAGTACAATAGTAATCCTTCTACTATGAAACAGAAAGAATGCACGAGCGAACTGTAAATTGTATAAAACATATCAAGTATACAATGACTAATTTAACTTTATCAAGTATACAGGCACGAGCCTCAAGCCTGGACCAGTATTAACATTGTTGTCCAATTATTTAGGCACAGACCTGGACTAAAGCAAAGCAGACCGTCAATCTAGAAACTTATCAAGGGCAGACTTGATACTCATAACAGAGACCATATAGGTCAAGACAAGTGCACAACACATCTGGTTCAGGTCACTTAGCATAACATGACATATTATGCAAACCATGTAGAACTTAACATAAACACGAGGTGCACTAGAACATGAACAAATCAACAACTTGACCAGAACTAATGCAAAGACAGATTGTGTGGAGAAACAGACTGATATGGAACCCAAACATGCCAAACAAGTAGACTAAGCTAGAATACAGATCAAGAAAAGATGCAAGCTGACAGACTTGAATCAGGACATGGACTGAGCTTAAACATGTACCAAACTGAGTTATGCAAGAATACTGATGCTGAGACTTATGCAAATCAAAAAGATTTCAAAACAAGATAGAACTTAATGTCTTGAGCTAATTCAAGCTAAAATGCAGACCAAATTTAAACAGTATACATGACTAAGATTCAAATTCGGATCACTTGAACAAGCAGAACATGAGACAACAAGAGGAGAATATGGGGTACCTGGAAAAAATATATACATTAAGAACTGTAACTACTAGACCTTTGAGAGCTTGGGATAAATGTGGCACATCCAGCATGCACCCAGACATCACAACCATCAGGTCCATCACAACAGACCTAATATTATACACCAAAAGGGCCAAAATTAGATAATAAATTCCTAATTATTATGTTAAGTTCTTAATGTATATATTTTTGTGGCTCCGGACGGTCATCAACTGTATCTTGTAAACAGGGTCATATCTTACTCCTTTCTCAAGTGCATAAGAGGAATGTTTCTCCTTATGAACTGTTAGTGAATTTCTCCATATAGTCTAACAGCCAACTAACATGTCTCCCCTGTCTAAAAACTCAGTATGAGGAGGGAAAGTTGTCATTATCGATGTCCTAAAACGTAAATCCAATATAATTATAACAAATTAGCACATATTCACACCCAGAGATGGTATTTCCAAAATTTTCATATATTCCAAAGCAAGATATCCCTACCAAACATACTCTGGCACCATACCAAACTTACTATGGTACCACAAACATTCGACCTTTTAAAAAACGATTCTAGACCTTTAAGGGCTCCTTTAGTCACAACAATCAAAATATGCACAATTCCTCACCTTCACAACAGAAGGGTCAAGATCAAAAGCCCCATAAGGCCGTCCATAATAATCATTTGGTCTACCAATGCCAATGGAGCAGACATGAAGTTGGCACGAACCTTCATTTCAAAAAAAATCAGTCAGACTTTGGTACTTGCTCAAAATATACACTATACCTAGCATGAAAAGCAACTGTTTTGTAGATAAGTTGGGTTGCAAGAAAAAAGAACAATGTCACCGAAAAAGAAAGTATAATTGACTTGTCTTTCTGCATCTCATATATTGTCTGAACAAGTCCATCTTGCAGGAAGAAGAATATTCACATGCAATTAATAAATACCGAGCAATTTAACGCACGGTAGAAATAGTGAAAATTTTGTGCCTTGCCTTTCATAGGACACATGCAACACTCTTTTTCAATTCCAGTAGAAATAATGTTACTGTAATGTACCCAATGATATGCTATTTGAATTTGCAGATAATGTATAAATAAAGGGAACAAAACAGCAGATTAGGAAATGTGGAAAGTTATACAAGAAAGAAATAAACATACATAGATTAATTAGGAAAATGACTTCATACTGGATTTGAATGTTCATCTACTTTTTTTCTTTTATATGACTCAAGCTTATCATCAAATTTTCACATAACATTTAAACAAACAACCTGTAGTTCATCAAAGATAACAACATTATGAATTTTCTATATAGTCTTATATTCATTATGTTTGATCAGATTATCAAAGAACATTATGAAGTACTAACTGCATAACGTTGAGCCATTGTTAGTTGAATCTCACATTTACAAACCCAAAAAATAAAACTAGTATCTTGAAAGATAGCATTGATCAGATTACAACCTCATCAAAAGCTTCAAAGATGTCAATGCTTGGCTGATGGATTGTGCACACGACAATTCGACCCGTGTTAGTCGTTTTTCATACTGCCCTCATCGCAAATGCAGCTGCCCTGGCATCAAGCCCTGATTTTGGCTCATCCAAGAATATAATTGATGGATTCACAACAAGCTCAACTGTAATCGTCAATCCTTTGCGTTGCTCGATAGAAAGACCACTTACACTTGGCAATCCAACTATTGCTTCTCTTTAGGGAGTTAGCTCGGCAAGTTCCATCACGTCCTCAACTAACAACAACATATTTTGTAAGTGCATTCTGTTAGAAGGATAACTGTCATCATTGTTTTATTTACTAGTCTTATCTGAATTTAGCATGTTTTTCTAGCTTACTTATTTCTAAACAAGATGATCAACAAGAAAAAATTATAAAATGAGAGCATAAATCAAGCTGAAAAACTCACTTCTCGTGTACCTACAAACATCTTTCTAATATATTGTTCTTAATTCAAGGGGAATCAAAGAATATAACACTGTATGAATTCACACATTGCTCTTTACTCTAGTGGCGTATGTATTTTAGACACTGAGAAATTTCACACCACACATGAGAAAATATAACACTGTTTGTAGAGATTCATACTGTTTTATGATATATTTCAGTATTAGTATTTATTGTAATAAGGACAGGATTGTCTTTTCCATATTTTTAATTTACCTAGGGTTGACTGTGGCGGCTACACTTCTTATAAGAAGTAGAGTGTGAAAGGAGTCAATTAATAGGGGAGCAATTATAGGAAGTTTATATAGAAAGGAGTCTTCCTTTCCTTAGTATAAATAAAGGATGTTGTAACAGCAATTCATCAATCAATAATTGAATAAAATATTCTTCTTCCTTTTCTAACATGGTAGCAGAGCGGGTCGTATGATCTACGCAAATGTATCTGCGCGCAGCCATGACTGGGAGCGCATCATCGTCTGCTTCAACCAATACTACTGGATCATCCGTATCCAGGGATGACCAATCAACTGGAAATGAATCCAGCCACTCCTCATCCTCCATTTTGCTAACAACACAAAGGCTCAATGGAAAAAACTACATAGAATGGTCACAAACCATACAGTTGGCCATTGATGGTAGAGGAAAACTAGGATATTTGGTGGAGAATGCGTCAAACTGCTGCAGGAGATCCCAAATCCATAACATGGAGATCTCGAGGACTCAATGGTGAGAGCATGGTTGCTCAACTCCATGGAGAACTTTGTAGCAAAGCCTCATATGTTCTTGCCCACGACAAAGAAAGGACATCCGAAAGATGGTTAAAGACATGTATTACGATCGGAGAATACATCCCAAATTTATGAACTTAAGACCAAGATCTGGCCTGCAAGCAAGACAATAGAGAAGTCACCTGCACTACACAGTGCAGTGGATTGTGGCGAGAATTGGATCCGTCTATGACAATTCTTGGGAATGCTCTGGAGATGGAGTAAAAGCCCGAAAAGAGAAGAAAATGAGAGGTTTATACCTTCTTGCGAGGATTGGATCTGGAATTGGATGAAGTCGGGGAAGGATACTAGGAAAATCTCCCCTGCCTTCACTCGATGAGGTATTTTTGAAGTTAGGAGGAAGAATCCGAGGGAGGAGAGTGATGCACAGGGGGCCTTCATCTGGAAATCCTGGTGGGGCAGAAAGTTCTGCCTTGGTAGCAAACAGAAATGATCAAAAGGGAAGGAGACAGAAACCATGGTGTGATCATTGCAAAAAGCAAGGTCACACCAAGGAAAATTGCTGGGTGATACATGGCAAACCGCAACCGGAAACCCCAGGCAAAGTGGATCGGAAACTCGAGAGGCAAGGCAAGGCTAATCAGTTTCATCGACCAAGGCACTGTGGCTACTACTACACAGAATTTGTTCTCCCAAGAACAAGCTGGATCGATTGACTAAAGCGATTCAAGCCCAAACCATGCTAAACAAAAGTGATTCTTCCTGCTCCTTAGTGGAAAAAGGTAACTACCCTTCCCTATCTTTTCTTGGAGTCCACCAGTCCTCTTTTTGGGTCATTGACTCAGGAGCAACCGACCATATGACAAGTTATTCACATCTTTTCTCAACATATAAATCTTGTGCTGGAAACCAGAAAGTTAAGATAGCTGATGGCTCTTTTTCTGCTATAGCTGGAAAAGGATCCATCACTATCTCCCCTACTTTAACCCTCCATAATGTCCTACATGTACCATCTCTATCATGCAATCTATTGTCAGTCAGTAAACTCACATCAGATACTAAATGTAATGTTGTGTTTTCTGTTAATGGTTGTGAAATTCAGGGTATTCACAAAGGGGTGGTGATTGGCAGTGCTAGGATGATGGGAGGCCTATATCTCTTTGAGGAAGAAGGAGAATCTTGGAATAAGAAGAATCCTGGAAATATCTGTCTTCAGTCTACCTACATTGATAAGAATAATATCATGTTGTGGCATCTTAGGCTTGGCCACCCTAGTTTTTCTTATTTAAAGAAACTGTTTCCAAATTTTTTTATCAATAAAGATCCATCTTTATTTCAGTGTGAAATATGTGAATTATCTAAACATACAAGATCATCTTTCCCACCTCAACCTTACAAGCCAACAAAGCCATTCACTATGATTCATAGTGAC
Organism: Gentiana macrophylla; assembly: GCA_026214975.1. NCBI lineage: Eukaryota > Viridiplantae > Streptophyta > Magnoliopsida > Gentianales > Gentianaceae > Gentiana > Gentiana macrophylla. The sequence continues at coordinate 22,371,772 of CM047811.1, read as the reverse complement.
ATTTGGGGGCCTGCAAGGAGGAGTACACCACAAGGGAAAAGATGGTTCATCACTTTCATTGATGACCACACTAGAGTGTCTTGGGTTTACCTATTAAAAACCAAAGCTGAAGCTAAACAAGTTTTTTGTGAATTTTATGAAATGATCTTAACACAGTTTCACTCTAAGATAGAAGTTTTTAGAAGTGATAATGGCACTGAATACTTTAATTCTATCCTTGGGTCTTACTTCCTCAAACAGGGAATTGTCCACCAAAGCTCCTGCCCTGACACACCCCAACAAAATGGGGTGGCAGAGAGGAAAAACAGACACATTTTAGAGATAGTTAGGGCTCTCATGATAACCTCTAACAGCCCTAAATATCTCTGGGGGGAGGCAGTCTTAACTGCCATATATCTGATCAACAGGCTCCCCTCAAGGATCCTAAATTTTCAGACCCCTATAAGTCAGCTAAAAACCTTCTATCCCACCACTAGGATAATCCAAGATATGTCTCTTAAAGTTTTTGGATGCACTGCATTCACACATAATCATCATCAAGGGAAATTGGATCCCAGAGGTAGAAAGTGTGTGTTTGTAGGGTACTCCCCAACACAAAAAGGGTACAAATGTTTTGATCCTCAAACACAAAGAGTGTATGTCAGTAGTGATGTGTCATTTTTTGAAGGTCAAATGTTTTTCAAAACTCATGTTCAGGGGGAGAATTTTAAGGAACATGAGTCTTTTTCACTTACACAACAAGATTCTCACTGTTTTTTGTTAATGAACTTGACAACACTTTTGACAACACTTCTCCACAATCAGATAAGGAATTAGGAGTTCAGACCAACAATAGTCCTACTGAGGGCAATGCACCTGATCCATCAGATAATCCTAGTCCCAGGACTAGAATACAGAAATTTCCAGGGAACACTTATTCAAGGAAAGGTCTATTACTCAAAGAGAAAGAGAAAGCTCCTCCTCCAAGCACTGAGCAACTACCCTCCTTGAGTGCAACTCCTGAGAAGAATCCAGAGACAGGTAATACAACAGACTCTGTGTCATTTGATTCTGAATCTGACAATTCTGAATCTGACAATCACAGTCCCTCAGATTCACCAACTATGTCTAAATCACCCGATCACTCAAACCAATCTGACCAACTTCTTGATGTCCCAATTGCCATAAGAAAACCTCCAAGAGAATGTACCAAGCACCCCCTCTATCCTCTTAGCAGGTATGTCACCTATGACAAACTGTCCCCACAATATCAAGCCTTTACTACTAGCCTATCTAATGTCCAAATCCCTAAAACCATCCATGAAGCCTTGTCCCATCCAAAATGGAAGGTCTTTGTGTATGAAGAAATCGGTGCACTTGAAAAGAATGGCACCAGGAAGTTGCTAGCCTACCTCTTTGGGAAGACCACAGTGGGGTGTAGGTGGATTTTCACAGTAAAATACAACTCAGATGGATCCATACAGAGGTACAAAGCAAGATTGGTGGCCAAGGGGTATACCCAAACTTATGGGATAGATTATTCAGAAACTTTTTCACCAGTGTCTAAGCTCAATACTGTGAGGATAATTTTGTCCATAGCTGTGAACTTGGATTGGCCCTTGGAACAGCTGGATGTAAAAAATGCTTTCCTACATGGAAATTTAAAGGAAGAAGTTTACATGGATATGCCTCCTGGTTTCTCTGGCAGAGACAATGGTAAAGTGTGCAAGCTGAAAAAGGCTTTATATGGATTGAAGCAAAGTCCAAGAGCTTGGTTTGAGAGATTTATGAAATTCCTTAAAAAAGAGGGTTTCAGGCAAGGATAATCAGATCACACACTATTCACCAAAAAATCAGAAACAGGCAAGATGACAGTTCTGGTAGTATATGTGGATGATATCATCCTTACTGGGGATGACATGACTGGGATCAATCTGACAAAGAAGAGCTTGGCAAGAGAATTTGAGATAAAAGATCTTGGAAGTATGAGATACTTTCTAGGTATGGAGGTTGCAAGATCAGACAAAGGACTGGTACTGTGTCAGAGAAAATATGTGCTAGACCTCCTCGAAGAGACAGGGATGAGTGACTGCAAACCTGCCAGCACTCCCATGGAAGCCAACATCAAACTCTGGGAAAAGAAAGATCAAGTCCCTGTGGACAAGGGAAAATATCAGAGACTTGTAGGAAGGTTAATATACTTGGCCCATACAAGACCTGACATATCCTATTCAGTGGGTGTTGTGAGCCAATTCATGCATGCTCCTTGTGAACCTCATATGGAAGCTGTGTTCAGAATATTGAGATACTTGAAGGGGACAGTTGGTGAAGGTTTGTGGTTCAGAAAAGACACTAGCAGGAGCATTGAAGTTTACACTGATCTTTGACAAGGTGGTCTGTGAAAGAAGATCCACTGGCTGGATATCTTGTAGCTTTATGCAGGGCAATCTAGTAACTTGGAGAAGCAAAAAACAAGGGGTGGTATCTAGAAGTACTGCTGAGTCAGAATACAGAGCTATGACACTTGGAGTATGTGAAGAACTATGGATAAAAAGAGTTCTAGAAGACCTGTCAATGCATGTGAAACTACCTATGAAGTTGTACTGTGACAATAAAGCTGCTATTGATATTGCTAATAATCCTGTGCAACATGACAGGACCAAGCATATAGAAATTGACAGACACTTCATTAGGGAAAAGTTGGATGATGGAGTGATCTGCATGCCATTCTTGCCCTCAGCACAGCAGGTTGCAGATGGGTTGACCAAAGCCTTGCTAAAGCTTGGATTTGATGGGCTTACAAGCAAGTTAAACATGCTGAATCTCCATGCTTAACTTGAGGAGGAGTGTAGAGATTCATACTGTTTTATGATATATTTCAGTATTAGTATTTATTGTAATAAGGACAGGATTGTCTTTTCCATATTTTTAATTTACCTAGGGTTGACTGTGGCGGCTACACTTCTTATAAGAAGTAGAGTGTGAAAGGAGTCAATTAATAGGGGAGCAATTATAGGAAGTTTATATAGAAAGGAGTCTTCCTTTCCTTAGTATAAATAAAGGATGTTGTAACAGCAATTCATCAATCAATAATTGAATAAAATATTCTTCTTCCTTTTCTAACACTGTTGTATGTACCACAAGCCAGAAAGATGATCCATTCTCTTTATTGGACAAATAAGTTGTGCATTTACATCAATCCAATATGTTCTCGTGGCAAGTTTGGCATAATCATCATTTGCTCTACCAATCCATGTTTGCATTTTGGTAAATAAATAAACGAATCAAAAATGAAAGACAAAGAAATAAAGTCACAACAACATAATTTCTGCTACTCCTATGAAGCATCAACTGATTACTTAATCAAACTTTCCACGCAACAAAACCACCCATCCCAATAAAATTGAAAACATCAAGGACCAGAAAAAAAAAAAAGGCTAATCAAGCAAACTAACTCAAAATTCAGAAATTGCATTGGAAATCAAGGAAATTAGTGTTCCGATTATGTAGCAGAAACATTTTTGCTAAAAGTTAGAAAAATAGAAACAGAAAGAGAGAAAGTTGTAGATGCCTCCGACAAGTTATCGAGCAACTCGTTAGCGGTGTCGATGTAAGATACCAAAGCTTTTTTCATATCCTACAAAAGATAAGTACGGGAATACATACCACCATGTGAAGTTCTCCTCCATTTCCCTAAGTACGAAGCTTTTTGAATGTCAATTTAATTCTTTCTGCTGATTCTTCCAACGACAATCGGTGTTTCTTCCGGCGACAATCTCAAGTCGCCATCGCAAGGCATGATGGCGGCGGCGGATTCATATTCATTGACGATGCTGGAAATCGTCTAAGAATCAATACGGGTCAATCTCCTTCGGGATAAAGATCTTAAACCCTAAGAGCCCTATTTTATGTGGAGTGGGATGTGTTTTGTTATTTGTTTAGACTGGGCTCTCAAGCTATTTCTCGAAAGTTGCCTACGTATCCAATAGTTGAATTGGAATCAAGTCTTTCGTAGTTCCTTAGCGTTGTTTATATAGGTGGCCTCTCGCCCCTATTACTTGCTATGCAAGTATATCAATCTATTATTATTCCCTAAGGATATACACGAATCAATCCCTATAATTAAGAGATAATTATAGACATATTTAACGTCAAGATTGGAGTCTTTACTTAGGATTCTTTCCTTATTTATTTTTAGTCACCCCCCACATGGAATAACAGCCGGGTTGTGCGGAGCGTCCTGCGCTCAGCCCCCAAGGCCCCTATGAACGAACTGGGCAATTCCTCTTCGCCAGACCTTGGCCGACATGCGGTGGCTGGAGGAGGAATTCATGCCGCTCTCCCACCCAGGGTAAGCGACCTGCCTTTTAATACATTTCTGGGGTTCCTGACCCATATTGCCTTATGTTTAAGGACCGATCATTTATTACATGCCTTATAAAGATGACACGTGGCGTAGTTCGGGTCGGATATCATCATAAGCCCCCCAGGTCTGGTCTTTCTTTTAGTTGGTCAGATCTGCACTATTTGGCGGTTCGGCCGAGCTTATCCGACATCGCGTTTTGAATGATCTAACTGCCAGCTGGTATTCTATTAAATAGGCTATCATTACTCTTACGGGACACGAGGCGTTGCACACTCTCTCCCATAACTGACGTCTTCACACATCTAGAGGGGTTATAACCCGTCCTTTCACCACAGACTTTCCCACTTCTCTCCAATTATTATTAAATTGAAGACTCCCACCATTCCAAGATTCCGCACTTTCAAGTAAGTGATTTCTCTTGTTTTTTTTTTTGAGTTCTTCCTTTCGTCTTCTTTGTTTATGCTTTTTCTAGTTAATGAGGGCAAACATTGCGTCTAGTAACTCAATTGAAAAAGAGTTTAAGTCATATTCTGATCCTGAAAACGAAGTTAATCAACCGGTTATCCAACCAGGGGGCCCAATAGACGTTCATGCCCTTAACACTGTCGCTACTCATAGTAATACTGAGCAGATCGTTGTAGATCAGCCCCTTTCTAACCCAACCAGGCACCATTCAGCCTTTGGATTTACCTCTTTATACCAGTGCCTTAAAGCCCATATGACTACTAGGACAGCTATAGGCTGTTTCGGAGTTAGATCCAAAATCACCCAGGATGATATCCTGGAGACCTGTAATACATATCATATAGATATGGACCACTATGCTCCCCAACTACCTGGGGGAGCACACATGTACGCTCATCAGCCGCAGAGGGGTATTGTACTGTGTACAAGGAGCACTTTGTCTGTGGACTGAGGACCCCCTTCTGCCCCAAATCGTACGCTCATCAGCCCCAAATCGCCTTTAATGGAGTTAGGGCGATTATTGGCTTCGCGATCTACTGTAGATTAATGGACACAAAGTTCACAGTAGACCTCTTTAGAACATTCTAACAACATAAAAAGGTTAGAAACCACAACGGGTGGTACTACTTCCCACGCCGTACAGACCACCGGAGGGGCATCCCCATACTGTCTAAGGGGAAGTCCTCCATTCACGAGTGGAAGAACCACTTTTTTTTCATCCACCATTATGGACACCCCGAGCTACGCGGTTGGAACTACCTTCAGCTCCCTACTGATGTGTGCCCCACTGGGGTTGATGAGGGTCTGTTGGAGAACATTGTTGTAATACCCTACTCCCGACCCCTAGGTCCACTAGGGTCATTCTAGGAGGGGTTGCGAAGCTCTCGCCGTGACTTCAATCGTAAAACTAGAATCCCAAGATATTTCTCTAAATCCACAATTTAACATAAATAAATCCACAAGTTAATTTTACATCAATTCAAAAAAATACTTCCATTACAATATTACAACCCATAAAATTACAATATCTTTCAAACTAAAAGAAGTACCACCCAAAACATAAATTTCAATTTCCTCGGATCTCGATCAATATCAACGCCTACTCTTCATTCCCCGCGATCATTAACCTGTATTTATTTATACAAGGAAAAAAACAAAAACAAAAAAATAAAACAAAAGAGACAAAGAAAACAAAGAAAAACGAGGTGTCAACAAAGGGCTGGTATGAGCCACGTGTGCAAGTTGATAAGAATCGGGGTTGTCGGATCTAGGATTAAGGTATTTGGAATTTTTGGAGAGTCTCATTGACACAACCTCAACTTGTGAGGAGGCACCTTGGAATAGAGAGCTCCTCGACACAATCTCAACTAGTGAGAAGGCACCTTGGAATTTCACCTTGACACCTAGAAAACCTGTCTCTAGGCACCTTGGTATACTGGATACCCACAAGGGTTGCTCGGGCCCTTGATAATCCGGTTTTGAAAACTCTATCCAGAGAATTCAACACACTTTAAAAGTGAGAAATATAGAAATTATATTGAACCAAGTGTTGAATTACAAGTTACAATTTAGGATCTATTTATAAGAAATAAAGTACATGAAAGTAGACAAAATAAGTTGAAAGAGTTTCCTCAAAAAACTCAAGAGGTGGCGCCAACTTGGAGAAAAAGGTAAGTTCAAAGTATCCCATTTAATGCTTGCAATGTATCTTGACTTGTCCAAAGTCAATGCATCTAATTTCTTCCAACTTGAACTCATGAATCCAAAAAAAGTGGCGCCATTCTCCTTTCCAAATCCAGCCATGTAGTTGCCATAATAAGTAGTATTATAATATAGTATACGACTTAATAGATATTATTATTCCGATAGTCCGTAAGCGTATATGTAAGCGTATATGATGGACTTTACGGCCTCAAAATCTTGCAAATGCTTGGTTGTAAGTCCTTCAAAAATTAAGTTGACCATTTGTTCAATGAGTCGAGTCGAGTCTTTCGTTGGAGTCGAGTCTCGGGACCAACGTGAAATGTCATAGGATCTTGAGTAGTAATCGGTTCCAGATGCATATCACAAGTGTTATAATATATATATATATATATATATATATATATATAATATCTTGATCAACTTTTAGAAATAACAGCGGAAGTCTTTTATTAACTGATAGAACAAATGAAAAGTACAATTTTTAACTTTGAAGTGCACGAGCATTAAGAAATCATGTCAAGATTTATTTACTAGCACCAACTTTGGCCGAGCTGATGAGTCAAGTACCGCCCAAACACCGTTTTACCATATGGATTTCAACCGCACTCCACGAGAACTAGCCATGCCTGACGACTCCGGCCGATCGCCAGGGAAAAGAATCAACCTTCACCGTGCAAACCTCCTACACGGTTCCAGCCAATCCTATCCATGTCCTAGGACCCACGCACCAACCGTCAGCCCTTGCTTTCCCGGCTATAGCATGAATCTTCGGGGAAAAGGTACCGTCCCCACTCTTACGAGCGAGCACTCTAGCTACTGTCGGAAAGACTTCGAGTCAAGAGACCCCGAGACCGGTGACTAGCCGTTCTCCTAGAGCAATAACTCTAATCCTCCTAGCCACCAGAACTTTGACACTTTCGTGCCACGAGCGAGCGAGCGAGTATTATCCGTCAATTTAAAGTATCAGTTTTATTTATTTATAAAAATGTGCACTAGCTCAAATCAAGTCGTTTAAGTTTAATGAAATCATGACTTCCGAGTTTAAAAATTCATTCGATATATATATATACAAAATATTTGAAAATAATATAAACACACTTTTGGCTTTATATCAAAATAAATGACTCACCTTATGCCAATGACAATCTAATACTCGTAGCTCCGGGTGTATAGTTCCATATTATATAGTTCCTCCGTAAATACTTTAATAGCTGAAATATAATCTCTTTATAAAAAAAATTCCGGCTCCTGATGGATTTCCTGAGCTAGTGGAACTAATACCTCTTTATGAATCACAATTTCTTTTCACAAAATGTAAGGGCTCTAATGTTAGGTGTAGTGCCCGAAAGACAATTATGTAATTGTTTTAGGACATAATTAATAATTCATCTTATTATATGCATGTATGCTAATAAATAAGACACTACTGAAAACCCTAAGTACCTTGTTTACGTAATCACATAACTCAGTGTATGGCTATGCACAAGAGGATTGAGTTAGTGAGATGTACTTAAAATTAACTTAGTCCGTAGCGTTGATTAATCTGAGTACGGGTCTCATGATTAATATGCTAATAATGCGCCCATAACACTTAGGTGTGTGATGATCTTATCCGGTTTGTCGGTAATAGGTACCTAATGGGAAATTTACATATGATGATAATCATATAATTTGGACCGATTTGATTTGAGTTCTCGATATAATTCCGTGATCGAGAAGTCTTATCGAATCACAAGATGATCATATATGGATCAATCTCAATCTCGAGGTGATCACGCACAACCGCTAGACTAGGGTAGAGTTTGATGTGTTAGTAAGGATCACTTGAAGTATGTGGTCAAACACTCTCGTTGGCTCTATTCTGGAATGAGTGAGTAGTCTGTGCTATCACAGATATGGAATCCATTCCTTCCCTCGGGAAGTAGACAGACAGTTCCCTTATTTGTTAATCCTAGAAACTGATCGATCCGCGGAGTTCATGTTAGACTAATTAGCTACTAGTCTGGTATGTGAATTAATTGATCACTAGGGGGTTAATGGTAAATAAGGTTAATATGTTTCGAGAAGGGTTTACGGAAATATCCCGACTCGAAATGAACAGTCTATGGAGGATTTATCCATATGTAATGATTATATCAGTGGACACCTTATCAACTCATGGTTGAGTGTAAGTTATCTATATTCGGCAGAGTTCAGTTTCGGGTTTATGGTGGTGTAATCCCGGAATTAATAGATTGAATAATATTGTTCGGTATGACGGATAATATTATTCGATTTATTGTAGCTACTGAATATGGGTCCATGGTCCCCGACGTGGCTCCTAATATAGCATATAGGTTTCTCGTCGTTGCGCCTCGATTATAATTAAATAGTAGCATTGCACTGTTTAATTGATATGTGGATTAATTGTTTAGTTGGACTAAATGATTAAAAATATGGAAAAGACATTTTTACATGGACTCGACCCGGTTTGGTGAATTTCGGCCCATGACCTATTTAATTAGGTATTGGCGCCAATATGTATATATTATTAACAATGAATTTGTTTTCTTGTGTTATTATATGACAAGTGCTTAATTATTTATTAGTTAAATAATTAATATATTAGATAATGATCTTTTATTTATCCTAATTTGTTTGGGCAAATATTAGATTTATCTTTTATGGAAAATGATTTATTTGATTGATTATCCATTACTTAAATTAAATCCTTGTGGAACAAGGATCTCTCTCCTATATAAGAAGAGTTTTCCATTGTACCAAAAAATCACTATTCACGTCACTATTCACAAGAGAAATTGGCTGAAATTTCGGCCTCTATTCTTAGGGTTCGAGTTGGAAAAATCTTCGGGATTTTTCTGGTAGCATATCGAGGAGGTCCGGCGGCTTGAAACACCATCCACCTGGTGGTGCTTGGAGACACACGTTGGAAGACTTTGGCTTCTCAACTAGGCTCTCAACTTGTTATTGACGTTTTTCACCATAAAAAGGTTGGTGATCTAACCCCCTCGTAGGTTAGATCTATTTATTTATGTATTTTGGTTGACTAGATCTAGATCTTGTAGTTTCCGCTGCGTAATCGGGTGGATCTATGATCCATCCGGTGATATTACATCTTACATCCAACACACCATTTTATGCCACGTCAAACACATACTTTAACCACCCGAAAATATCTTAAGAATTAGAATATTGTATGTCTGCTTTCTTCCAACATTATCCGCATTAAACTATGCAAAAGCCGGCAACATTGAGGAAGAGGAATTTATGTTTGATATGAAGATAAATGTCAGGACGGTATAACGTGATGAACGGTTGTGGTTGCAGAATGAGTTAATTTACCAAGGAAGACGACGGTTAGAAAGATTTTCAAAACATTGTATTCGTGTATATAAGGGATCAGAAATTCATGAGCTTTAAAGAAAAATATTTGTGAATGTAATGATGTTCATGCTCATAGTAGTAAGTGGTGAAGGAAGGTGCTTGATCTTATTTGGGTTACGTAGAAATGCACATAAGAAGAGAAGATGACAGGAGACTTCAGATATATTTGCATATATAACTAGGTATATATATTGGGTACTAGTGTTATTTCTTATACATACGTCCCTTAGTTAATGCTCAAATAATGCATGTAACGTAAAAACAACTTACTACAAATCAATTCGTCTGTTACAAGAATAAATAACTTTACAATTATTTGTCATATTCATATAATATTTAACTCATGTTATTGAATAGAAAATAATTGGTAGAGACATTTCGGTACTTACATCAACGATTTTCAAAATATAAAATCTCTCGTTTGTGTATATGCGTGTGTGTATATATCAATTAGGAAATAAATAGTATTTGCAAGATCATATGGATTATATTTAACATAATCATCGAAAAATAAAATAAAGAGAACTTATGAATCTGCAATATATATACATATCAAGATCATAACAAATTATGATATTTTCTTATTGAAATTAAGTAATGTAAAAGAAAATACTTTAAACACGATTATATAATGGTTCAATTTACACACGTAGGAAGGTATGAAACGACTTTATAATAGTAAATCTAGTTATCCGTATTTTAGAAGCCCGAAAAAAGTCTCGGGTATACTCAAACCGAAAATTGGGGCATTACAATTGCCGCCTCGGGCATTTCCTTGGATCACGAACAGTGGCCTGCTGCACTGATCGAGGCAGCTCTCTTAGCCGATTCTGGACCTGAGCCCTACCTGAGGCTCACTCAAGAAGAGTACAACACTTGTAGGATTTATACGTTTATACTGCTTTGATTTCCTCTTTGCTTGTACTGATACTCTCTTTACTTCCTTTTCAGTGGCCGACTTTGCTGATGTGTTTGAACAGGCATTTGAGGAGGAGGAGGTTGTGCTGGAGCACAACGAACAAAATCTGAACCCAGAGGCTCCTGGGGTGGTGCTGAACCGGAGCCTGTTCTGGTTAATGAGGAGATCAACCCTGAAGATCCCCCTACTGAGGAGGGTCTTCAGGGAGAGGACTTAGCTGCTACTGGGCAGCGTACTGGTCAACAGGATGATAGCCTGATCATCCTGGAGGGCTCTGACTCCGGGAGACAACTCCAACAGCGTTCTCGATCAGGCCGAAAGAGAGGCCGGGCTGATCGCGGAGATCAGGATGTTTCGGGGGGATCAGTTCCCCAAGGCGACTTTCTCTCTGAGATGCCAGACAAGGATCTGGCCTCAGTGGTATGTTCTTTCATATTTTCATACTTGTTTTCTTTTTGCTACCTTTTGTCGTACTGACCCTTACTTATACGTTATCAGGTCGTCAGAGCTGGGAAGGAGATTCTAAACAGGCTTGACAGCTTCTCCTCCCAGAAAGCTTATTTGGAGAAGCGGATTGCTGATATTTTAGCCAGCCGTAACAAACATAAGGACGAATCTCTATCCAAGGATGCCCAGATCGATGATCTGAAGAAGATTATGCATGCGCAGCAAGCTGAATTGAATGAGCTGCGAACTGTTGGTGCTGTACGAGATGAGGCCTTGGCCAAACTTCAAGCTGATCATGAGGGGCTTGAGGCTGCTATGCCTGCGTGGATCACTCAGGCCATTCATGAGTACAAAAGCTCTTCTCATTTCACTGGGGCTCTGAAGGTTTTACTTGGCACAATTCTAAGCCATGGGTACACCCTGGGTGTAAATCAGGCCAAAGAGCAGTGCCCTCAGCTGATCATTTCGGATCTTCAACACGGCAGGCTTTGAAAACCCGGTGGCAATCAGCTCTACGAGGCCAGACTTAAAGAGTTTCAAGCTGGTGAGGGCGAGACGGTCGCGGACTCTCTTTGCCCAAAGATGCCAAGATCGTCTTCAACCAGCGCTCCAAGTCATGCCAGAGCAAACACCAAGATTCTGCTGCCCATTCTTAGAATTATGCCTTTGATGTTTTTGAACAAAATATTTGTAATAATTTCCAACTGCTGTTTAACTGTTGTTTTTCCTGTTCTTGACAATTTGTGCTTTTTGGCACTTGTTCTGTAACCGATATTTTCTTCTTTGGCGTTCAGCCATTTATTATAATTGCTTTGGATTTTGGTTGTCTTTTCTTTTGTTTTAAGCATAGCATAGGTCCTTTAACCCCCTTAAGAACATCCTTTACAAAGTTTGGCTTTTTGAATGATGCTCTTCAGTGTAAGCGCTGATCGTTTGTCGTGCAGACTTAGGAAGTATGATTAAACTTGCTAAGTATTTGAGCGTATTTATACGCTGATCGTTTGTCCTGCAGACTTGGAGAGTTTGGAAATTTCAAACTGTCTAAGTATCTCAGACCTGATCGTCTGTCTAGCAGACTTGGTAATTGTCTTTCAATTGGTGAGTCTTCGAACGCTGATCATTTGAGTTGTAAATTACCTTGGATTTTCCCAAATTTTCTGAGTCTGCTTTGTAGCTCAGTCCGGAGGGTCTGTCCTGCAGACTATTTGAGTTCGTCTTTTACGAACTTTTTTGAGTCCGGCCTGCGGCTCAGTTCTTATGGTCTGTCCTGCAGACTTATAAAGTTTGTCCTTTGCAAACTTTTTCTGAAACCGGCCTGCGGTTCAGTTTGTTGAGTCTGTCCTGCAGACTAGTTGAGTTTGTCCTTTGCAAACTTTTTCTGATATCGACCTGCGGTTCAGTTCGTTGAGTCTGTCCTTCAGACTAGTTGAGTTTGTCCTTTGCAAACTTTTTCTGAGACCGACCTGCGGTTCAGTTCGTTGAGTCTGTCCTGCAGACTAGTTGAGTTTGTCCTTTGTAAACTTTTTCTGAGACCGACCTGCGGTTCAGTTCGTTGAGTCTATCCTGCAGACTATTTGAGTTTGTCTTTTGCAAAATTTTCCTGGATCTGACCTGTCCTAGACATAGAACTTCCTTAGATTAGAGGCGTTCCAGCTACGTGGTACCGTCCTGCTGTTCGCATCAGCCAGTTGATACGCCCCCTTTCCATGTACATTGACTACTTTGTACGGGCCTTCCCACTTCGGATCAAGTTTCCTCTAAGGTAGTTGCTTGCTGACCTCCTTCTTTCTGAGCACTAGATCTCCCTATTTGAAGTATGAGTGTTTAACCAGGGAATTGTAGTACTGAGTGATTCACTGCTTATATTTTTCCATTCTTATGAAGGCTACATTTCGAGCTTCTTCCAAGTCATCCTTGGAGTTCCTGAGCTCAGCGAACTGCTGATCTTCCGAGTAGAGCGCTAGTCGTGGTGATGATAGGCCGATCTCAGCCGGGATCACTGCTTCGCAACCGTATGCTAAGCTGAACAGAGTTTCTTTTGTGGCCGAGTTGGGCGTTGTTCTGTATGCCCATAAGATATTAGGAAAATGCTCGGTCCAGCTTTCTCCTTCTTCATCTAGGCGTTTCTTCAGCCCTGTCTTGATCTGTCTGTTGGTCTGTTCGGCCTGCCTATTAGCTTGGGGATAACCAACTGAGGTGAAAGGCTGAGTTATGTGCAATTCGGCACACCACTGCCTGAAAATTCTATCTTCAAATTGAGTTCCATTGTCTGAGATTAAAGTTTTTGGTATCCCATACCTGCACACTATGTTCTTCCACAAAAAATTTTGTATCTATTTCCCTGTTATGGTAGCCAACGGGCTTCCACCCACTTGGTGAAATAATCCACTGCTACGACCAGGAATCAGACATTTCTGGGAGCTCTTGGTAGTGGCCCCACTAGATCTACCCCCCCATTGATCAAAAGGCCATGGGGTCACCATGGGGACCATGCCTTGTGATGGAAGATGTGACAGGTTATCGTGCACCTGGCACGATTTGCACTTTTGCACCAACTCTATAGCATCTCCCAACATTGTTGGCCAATAATAGCCGAACAGCTTGCACTTCCTCGCTATGGTCCGAGCTCCAGGGTGATTTCCACAAATCCCCAAATGTATCTCTCTGAGAAGGTAGTTCCCTTCCTCACCTGTCACGCATCTAAGCCATGGTGCAATATACGACTTGCGATAGAGCACATTTTCGAACAACGAATATCTGGTCGCTAAGAGTTTCATCTTCCTGGCCTGAATCTTGTCTTAAGGCAAGATGTTATCTCTAAGATAGGACACGATGGGGTCCATCCACGTACTGACCTGACTGATCGGCTGAACAACTTGCTGATCGTAGCTTCTCTCCTTTAAGAGCTCCACCAGCACTTTCCTCTCTGATACGAAATTTGAAGCCAGTTTTGACAAGGCATCTGCTCTTGTGTTCTCAGTTCGGGGTATTTGGTCGACCTGGACCTGTTGAAACTTTTCTAGCAGAGTTCTAGCTGTTGTCAAGTATCTCTTCATGGACTCATCTTTAGCCTCATACTCCCCGTTTATATGGTTTACAACGAGTTGTGAGTCACTGTATACTTGCAGATTATCTGCCCTAAGCTTGTTCGCCAATTTGAGTCATGTGATTAAGGCTTCATACTCTGCTTCATTATTAGTCGCCTTGAAATCAAACCTCAACACATAGGGGAACTATTCCCCTTTTGGACTTACGAGTATGAGACATGCCCTCCGTCTTTGCTTGCTACTTTATCGACATATAAGTTCCATTTTTCTTCCTCCAGTTTCGGTTGATCATCTTCTAGGCGAACAGCTATCCCTTCAGCTAGGAAGTCCGCTAAGGCCTGTGCTTTGATGGCAGTTCGAGGATGAAAATCAATGTCATATTCTGCCAGTTCAACAACCCACTTTTTAACTTGCCAGAGGTCTCTGGTCGTCCCAAAATCTGTCGTAGCGGCTGATCGGTGATCACAATAATCGGATGTGCCTGGAAGTAAGGTCTCAACTTCCTTGAGGCATGCACTAACGCCAATGCTAACTTTTCCGCATTTGAACATCTTGTTAGGTGTAGTGCCCGAAAGACAATTTGTGTAATTGTTTTTAATAATGAATGACAGAATTTATCTCACCTTATTACTTGCTTTGTGCTTGTAAAGTAATACACTGCTGCAAACCCTAAGTATATCTGTATGTAACCACTTAACTCAGTGTATGGATAACACGTGAGGATTGAGTTAGTGGTGATATACTTAAACTGTTACTCCGTGGTGAACTTAATCGAGTTTAGGGTCTCTTGATTAAAACACCAATAATGCGTGAACACACCTTAGGGTGTGATAGTCTTATCCGGATTTGTCGGTAGAGGGTACCTACGTGGGGCATTTATATATGATGGCATTCATATAGGACTGGACCGATTTAATCTGAATTTCTCGATATAATTCCGTAATCGAGGAATCTTATTAAATCATTAGATGATCATATATGGATCAACCTTAATCCTAAGGTGATCACAGGGTGCTGCTTGTCCCGGGGTAGTGTTTGATGTGTTAGTTACGGTTCACTTAAATAATGTGTTCCAAGCCACTTCTCATTGGCACTATCTCCAGATGAGTGAGTAGTTCTGATTTTCACAGACATGGAATCCATTCCTTCCTGCGGGAAGTAGAGAGACAGTCCCCTTATTTGTTAGCCTTAAGAAAGTGATCGATCGGCCGAGTTCATATTTAGACTAATTAGCTACTAGTCAGATATGTGAACTAATTGATCACTAGGGGGTTGATGGTAAATAAGGATAAGATATTACGAAGTCGGGTTCACGGAGACTTCTCTCTCGAATGGATGATCTATGGAGGGTTAATCCGTATGTAGTGATTATATCAATGGACGCTTATTCACTCACATGGGTTGAGTATAAGTATACATCTATAATCGGTAGAGTTCGATTTCGGGTTTATGGTGGCGTAATCCCGGAATTAATAATTGATGTACTTATTACATTCGATGAATAATTAATTTTTGGAGCTACTCTGGTTATAGGTCCATGGTCCCGTGTGGCTTCACGTAATTCGGACTAATAATCTTGTTATTTGGGCCTCAGTGATAATTAATTGGCTGGGCTAATTAATTGATATGCATGGATATTATTTAGTTGGGCTAAATAATATAATACACATAAAAGACATTTTATGTGGGCTTTTTGACCCAATATGTGGCGCCATTAATGTCCTAATAATTAGAGATAAATTAGTTTTCTTGGATAATTATTTAACATGTGATTTATCTTTTATTTGTTAAATGATAATTCATGGAATAATAGATAATAATATGATTTATCTTAATTTGTTTGGGATAATCATTTTATTTATCTTTTATTTGGAAAAGGATTAATGTGATAATTATCACTTAATTATTTAATCCTTGGAGGACATTGATTACTCTCTTATATAAAGAGAGTTCTCCCAAGTCTAATGGTAAGGTACTATTCACGTCACTATTCACCGAGAGAAATTGGCCGAAAAATTTCGGCCTCTATTCTTAGGGTTTGAGTTGGAAAAATCTTCGGGATTTTTTCTGGTTGCATATCAAGGAGGCTCGTGTATCAAGAAGGGTGTCCACCAACCGTCGTTTGGAGAACACATCGGAAGATCAAGGCTTCTCTTCCCTATATTGGTAACATGATCTTAACCCCCTTGTAGTTTAAGTCCTTTAATTATGTGTTTTGATATATAAATCGTGATCCATCCTCTGCGCGTAGATCTAATTCGTTTAGATCTAAGAACCTGCATCCTTCACATCTGACCTCTGGTCCATGGAGTGCTTTGCTCACAAAGAAAACCGGTATCTGTTGTCTGTCTTGTTCTTTAACTAGTACTGCGCTCAGTGCTTCTTCACATACTGCCAAGTAAACGAACAGTGGTTCTCCTACCTGAGGAGCCGTCAAGGTGGCCAGTTCGGCCAAATACAATTTCAGTTCTTCAAAGGCCTTTTGGCTTTCTTCATTCCACTGAAATGGACTAGCTCTTCTCAAAATCTTGAAAAAAGGTAAGGCACGCTGTGCCGATCTTGATAAAAACCTCTTCAAGGCCGCTATTCGTCCTGTTAAACGCTGCACTTCTTTAATGTTTTTTGGCGGGGACATAGTCTTCACGGCATCAAACTTATCTAGGTTCGCTCTAATTCCATCTCGGGATATCATGTACCCTAAGAATTTCCATGTCCTGACCCCAAATGTGCATTCTTTGGGTTGAGCTTCATCTGAGTTTTCCTTAGGACTTGAAATACTTCTCTGACGTCATTCAGGTATTGATCAAGGGCCCTGCTCTTGATCAGGAGGTCGTCCACGTACACCTCTATGCATTTTCCGATTTGATCGGCAAAAATTGTACTAACAACCCTCTGATAGGTTGCTTCTGCGTTCTTCAGGCCAAAGGGCATAGTGATGTAGCAGTACGTCCCAAATTCTGTTACAAAGGCAGTCTTCTCTGCATCTTCTGGGTCCATTACTATCTGATGGTAACCTCTGTACGCATCCAAAAATGCGAACACTTCATACCCCACTGTTGAGTCCACCAGACGGTCAATCTTGGGTAGGGCATAACAATCCTTAGGACATGCCTTGTTGAGATCCATGAAATCCACACACATCCTCCAGCTCCCATCTGGCTTCTTGACTAGTACAGGGTTTGCTAGCCATTCTGGGTATATAACTTCTTTAATTATGTTGGCCTGCAACAGTTTTGTTACCTCTTGCTTAATTGCTGAGATGCGTTCAGAGACGAAATGTCTTTTCTTTTGGCGAACAGGCTTCCTGCTCGGATCTATATTCAACCTATGAACTGCCAGGTCTGGGGATAATCCTGGCCTATCTTCCGTTTTCTATGCGAACACATCCCCGTACTCTCTCAAGAGATTTACCAAAGATTCCTTGAGTGGGTCTGGGTTCCATGCCCCTACACTAACTGTCGAGTCCTCCTGCTCGTCCCATAAACGAACAGCTTCTATTTGATCTTTAGAGGACCAGTTCTCTTCATCTTCAGGAAGCAATTCTTCAATACTGGCCTGTTGGACCATCATTTTCCCATTTATTGCCGCTGTGTAACAGCTCCTGGCTGTTTCCACATCCCCTGTTATTTCTAAAGAGCCTTCGCCCGTTGGAATTTTTTATGCTAACGTGAGCTGGTGAGATCACAGCTCAGAGATCGATAAGAGCTAATCTTCCCATAATCACGTTGTATGCCGATGGGGCCTTCAGCACTACATAGTCCACCATTAGGGTCCCGCCCTTTGTCCCTTCTCCAAAAGTAGTAAGGAGTTTGATCAACCCCAACGGATGTACAGGGGGTCCGGCGAAGCCGAACAAATGAGCTGAAACAGGAGTCAGGTCGGCATTCTTCTATTTCATCGCTCTGAACACATTGTAGTAGAGGGCGTTCACAGCACTGCCAGTGTCTACGCATACTCGCTTTGTTCGATTTTTGCTGATCACCGCTTCTATTACCAATCCTTCGCTGTTAACTACCAATGGTAGTGAATCTCTTGGACCATATACTACTTCTCCTGACATTCTTTGCCTTTTGTTCGTGGAGGTAGGGGCAGTAGACCTGCTACTGCTCGTATCTTCAGATCTTCTTGAGCTGCTCGGCCCTCCTGAGATCGTATTGATCGTGTTCACAGGGCGGTTATCCACGTGACCATCAGGATCTGGGGAATGATCCATTTTCCTCCGATATTCCTCTCAGTTATCTCTGTCATTGTTATTCCGACGCTTGAACTCACGTCGTCCCCGTGGTTCGGCCTAATGAGACCGATCTACGACCTCATCAAGCTTTCCTTCCATTACAGCCGTATCAATAACTCGGATTAAATCTTTGCACTGTTCTGAGTCGTGCCCAACGTCCTGGTGATTTGCAATATTTGTTGGGGTCTCTCCTTTCACTAGGTCCCCTCATTGGAGGTGGAGTCTTGGCTATGCCCTTTCTTTGCATGATTGCGAGGACTTGTTCGCGAGACCTGTTCAAAAGGATGAAGTCTCTGTCCTGCAGAGCTCCTTTCTTCCCTAGCCGATCAGAGATGGGTGCAGTTACTGATGTGGCCAAAACGAGGTGTCCAATCTAACCGGCAGTGTACCGGGTCGACTGTAGTCTAGTTTGGTGAGTCAAGGTCGTCTCCTCGGGGAATGTAATGTACACTCCAAATGAGGTTACACACTAAAAAGTCTATATTAATTCGATCCAGGTCGCAATTTGGTGAAAGGTTAATCAATTGCATAATTAAAATGTTGAATTAACAATGATGGTAAATTATAAAAGAAGCTAACCAAGATAATGCGTAGACTAGCTATCCTCTTGTGATGCCATGGGAACAACTTCCTCCCTATTCATGCTGAAAGTGTGAAGCGGTGCATTCCTAATCAAGCAATCTCCCCTCGTACGAGTGAATGAAATTGCTCTCTACCTCCTTCTTAGTTTAGGTGTCCTTAACCTTAATGATTCGGTATGCTACGCCCGTGAATGCAATGGCAAAGCCAACTATCCCCGGATAAGAAATCGAATGCCTACAAGAGGTCGATTTTACCTTCCGGTTCACCTACCCTCATCCCACGTTTAACATCTCCGTTCGGTATCCGTTAAGCGTGTAAATGCTAACACTAGGCAATTACTCCAATGTCAACAAACAATGCAATACAAGTAGGTAAAGCTTCACAACAATCAAAACTAAAAACACAAACAATCTTTCCCAATCAATCACAAGAGGATAACTACTACTACAACATAATCTTGGCTAGAAAAACCTAGCCACTCATAACTACAAACATTAACATAACAAAGCTAACATTCATAATCATAAGAATACTTGAATCAAAGTAAAGATTAAGAGTTACCAATCAAAAGCAAACTCGAAATTGGTATCTTCATCCAAGCTCCAAAACCTTCAATGGAGTTACAACTTATGCCTTCAAACTCCAACCAAAAGTGATAGAAATTAAACTAAGATTCTTAATAGTTACAATGATAATCAAGGGCTAATTTCTACAAGGATTTGGCTATAAGAGCCTGGGGTGGGGTTTTTGCCTGCAAGTTGGATGATATGTTGAAGATGATGTGTTGTGTTGATAATAATGTGAATGGAGGAATAAAAGAGATTAAACTTTTCTGACTCTGCACTCTTGACTCGCGTCATCCCATATTGGCGCACGTCATTCCCAAATTTGCACTGATGGCGCAGGTCATAGCTTCTTGGCGCGCGTCACGTCCAATTGTGGTGACTGACTGAATGACATCTGCATTAATTGCTCAACTACCCTGTGACGCGGGTCATGTGACATGGCGCGGGTCATGTGACATGGCGCAGGTCATCAATATATAAAATCACAGAATCATCATTTTATTCTCCCGGCTGGCTTGGATTGACCCTCTAATGTGTGTCAAATAATCCTTAGGGCTGAAATCCTTGCCACGGCACAAAATCATCACAAAAGAGTCAAAGGCCATCCTAAGGTCAGAATCTACACTCACAACCGTGATATCTGTGCTACAAAATAGACACAAAGATACCACGTGTAAATCTGATAACAAAATCGGCTAACAACTAATATAATACAGCTAAAACATGGTTTTTCTGCAAAATCTATGTACACAAAATATTGTTACAATCATCATTCAAATTGCTCAAGTTGATGTCAAAATATCGCTAATTGCATTTGAAAATGGGGTAAATCATCAGAAATTGTATCATCAGGTTGACTTACATCAACTACTCCCCACTTAGCGTTTGCTCGTCCTTGAGCAACTAGAGCAATAAGGTTATCTAGAAACACAAAAATACAATCATTCAACCTCAAGAATTGAGAATCCAATTAGACGATGCAACCTATCAAAATCACAAGGACATGTTCTCCACAATCTAATGTGAGTAGTGGAGTGTGTGAGTGAATATTCGTCAAGCTTGTTATCCACTAACGATCATGAATTCATGCAAGCCTCACTCAAAACAAACAACCAAAGGTTTAGGAATGAGATCAGTCTCCACTAGTGAGACACTCGGAATCAAGGAACTAGGTCAGGTAGTTGACAATTCGGCTTGTAACGTTCAGGCTAGGGTAGTGGCTAACCGAAGGAAATAAAAGGATAATCAAAAGAATAAGGCAACATAGCAAGAATCCGCACCTTCTCCTTCGTGACACCACATTTCCACATTAATCACTTCCCACCTTCACATCACAAAAGATCCTACACTTTGCTTATCGCCTTCAATGACTCATTAATTAAAGATGTATTTACAATTTGCAATATATACAAAATGGAAGAGACTTTTTTTTTCTTTTTTTTTCTTTTTTTTTCAAATGGTTTCCAAACCGACTTTGCAAGATGCCCTCTCAACCTACTAGAATTTCCATCCAACTCTTAGTCCCAACCACCGCTCTCACAATTACTAGACTCTTGCTAAGCTTGTGGGAGGCCAAAGGAATGTAGACCAAAATTTTGGGTAAGGGTCGGATTATAATGAGGCTAAATACGAACGGCTAGTTCGAGTGGGGTCTCGCCACTCTACAAGGTTAAGACGGGGACAAAAAGGGAAATTCACGTTCAGGTAGGCCATTTGGCTATGGTTGAGTCAAAGTAATGCCAAAAATCGTCATCCCTACTCCGATTCCAAGTACCTGTTATTTCGTCTCAAAAGAATGACATTCCTAAATTCAGGTTGCAAATTAGAGTATGCATGCACAATTTCATGAAAAGTTGTTTGTTCACACAGAATTCGGAATATACGTGCACAAAGAATCACACTACCTACAAAGATAGTAAATAGCATGCACCTATGTTTCGTCAAAACTACTCGTTTTATTGAAAAACTCGCTCTATCAATTACAAGATCATAATTTATGCCAAAAGATAATTTATACAGCTCCAAATTTCTCGGAGATGATCAAAGCTAAGCTTTTCTCAAACAATTAAAGACATTACCCGTTGTTAGACTAACTGTACTTCCACTCCCCACTTAAGAGGCTGCATTGTCCTCAATGCAAAGTGAGTAATGAAAATACAGTGAGGGAAACAACGGGGAATCAACAAGAGCAAATCGGACGAGATAACCATAAACAAATTAGGGCAAAATCTGGGCTATATGCAGTGGTGACGCACGCTTATATCAAATTGGCGCGCGCCAAAGTTACTATTGCTATACAGAGAGTTTAGCCTACAAAATTGACGTGCGCCAACAGTGTTCTGACGTGCGTCATCTCCAAAAGTAAAGGACATGGCGTGCGTCAGAGAAACATTGACGTAGGTCATTAGCGGAAAAACTCAAAGAAAAAGGGGGGGTTTGCATGCATGGGGGTGTAACAATCAAAAAGAAATTTGTACAAGCAAAATCAAAAGCAAAAGCATACTGAAAGACAAATATATTACATTATTCGAATGGAACAGCATTGTTTGAAACATTAAAGGGAGAGTGCGACAAGGATTCAAGGCAACATCAAAAGATAACTGGATAAACGGCAAACAGGCCAACCAACCAATAGACAAACACTCAACTAATCAGACTCGACATCAATCTCAGCACCCGACTCATCAGAAGACGGAGAAACACCAAGCATATCTCGGGGAACCAAACCGTGACGTGCTACCGGACCCGGGAAATACTCATCGTGAGAGTAGGCGGGGAAGAGAGGCGGTATGCATCATTGATATCCATCCAGTAGAAGGGCTCCTCGATCCCACGAACCATGATCGAATTAGTGGATCGCTCTTCAGGCTCAACTGACAACATGGCGTAGAACTCACGAACAACAGTCTCGTTGATGCGCCCCCGCGGTGGTGCAACCAAATGATTCCATCCGCCCCACTCAATACGATACTCAGTCAAATCTGAAAGCTTCTTGGAGTTAATCCCTCGCTCCAAAAGAATTGGACGACGACTGAAGAGTTCGGTGTAGTTGTGCACGGCATATGCACCAGCCATGTCAAAGAAAAGCACGGGACGATTATCTGGAGGAGAGGACATGGTGAGAGTTTCAGAAGGAGAAAAGAGAGTAAAAGAGAGGGAAAGAGTGAGAGAGGCAGTTTGTGGAGTTAAAATAGCAGATTTTAGGGTTTGAGGCAATTAATAGGCTGGAAAAACGTACATGACGCGCGTCAAGCCTATCATGGCGTGCGTCAGAGGGAACAAAGTCTGACCCTAGGGTTCTGTGGTGGCAGAGGCGTGACTGATGGTTGTCAAGTCGGTTGACGCGCGTCAAGGGCAGGTTGACGTACGCCAAGCTTGAAGTGTGTGCAAGGGACGGACAAAAGGTAATGGCGTGTGTCACAGAGGATGGCGTGCGTCAACAAGGCAAAAGGCCATGACTCACGCCAACAGGCCATGACGCAGGTCATTACACCTGGACAGACATAAATACCAGAAAAGTTAAAATTATCACTACACAAGGAGCTAAGCACAGATAATTTAACAATGCTGGGCAGACAACAAGAACAAAAACTTCAAAACACTAGTAGTACCCTGAACACGAAGCATAATCCCAAAATGAAACAACAGTTGCAACATTCAAACAAAAAGCAAAACAACAAAATAGTTTAACAAAACGACACAAACTGCAGAATAAAACGAAGCCACATGGCTAGACAATCAAACAAACGAAGTCTGGTGAACAAAAGCACTAAACGGCATCGGCAGAAGAAGCGGGAACCGAGGAAGAAGCAAGGGGTAGCTCCTCAACATCATCCTCATCAATAAGCACATGAGCATCCAAAGGAGAAATCGCACTGGTAGGTGGGATCGTCGAAGGATGAAACAAACCAGCACCCTGATCATCAGCCGCAAAAGGATTGGATAGCATCTGAATAGGGAAATCCGGAAAACCAGCGGATAGCAAAGACTGAAAGGATGAACTGCCAGCTCCATCACCAATGGATGTAATCATCGAACCTGACAAACTTGACCCCGCAAAAGCGGCAAAACCTGCACCAGCCGAACCTGTACCTGCAGAAGAAAAGGCCGAAGTGCTACCCGGAACGACAGATGGTCTAAGAAAAGGCGGAATCCAAATAGGGGTCGGATAGTCGTCCTCCATGGGTGTATCGAAATCGTCGGCTCGGTCTGCATAACCAGGATGACAAATCTCATCAAAGGAACGATGACCACGGGAACCAATCCTCAAATCGTTCAAACCACGCAGCACACACTCAAAACCTAACCTTGAATTGGTGTCAGCCGCCACCAAGGCTCCACGCATAGCTGCCATCTCAGACTCAAGCAACTCAAACCTAGCTCTCACGGCTGGATCCTGAACACGAGGACGCGACGAAGTAGGTGGACCGGATGTAGGAACATCAACAGGAGGAGGAGCACTAGCTGAGACAGGGATTTCGGGAGAGGGATCGGATGGCTTAACATTCTCTGGGATACTAGGGCCAATCATGAGAGTAACCGGTGGGAACAGATGATCATCAGACAAAGTAGGGACTGCGGCAAGGACACACAGCTAATGAATCAGCCAGGGAAGAGGCATATTGCCATTCGCACGATGATTCATGGCGAAGTCTACCGCTCCCTGATACATGTAGTACCCAACATCCATAGGCAAATCGGTGAAAATGGCAAGGGCTAGGCAAGACTCGGTATAATTAAAAGTGTTAACCTTGTGAGGGGGAATGATATTATGACTAATGAAATGCTTCATCACCCTCACATCCTTAATCGCCTGACCATATTTAAAACGCTTACCTACCCACGTGGCGGACGGACATAGATAAGTTTTAGCCTCACGAGCCTTAGCCCACAGATTTCCGTCATCGCTCAAGTTCCAAACACTAGAAAAGAGGGTCTCGGCCGGGATCTCAGGAATACCAAAGAAATTATTGATATCCTTAACTGAAATGCGACGTTCTTAACCCGTACGGGCACAGAGCCCTTGGCTGCTTCAACAGGATTCGCAGCAAGGTTAGCATAAAACTCAGCCACGATGGTTCCGTTGACCGTAGAAGTACGGTTGGCCGCTAAGAGTTCCCACTTACGGTCCGTAACGATTTTCTGAATCCTTGGATTGACCGACTTAAAATCAATTCCACGCTCGAAATGCAATGTGCACTAACTGAAAAACTGAACAAAAACCTCTTTGCTTTCTTACCAAAGGGTGTGTCAGGAAAAGGGACAACAGACTCAGTTTCACTAGGGGCAGGTGTTAGGTGTAGTGCCCGAAAGACAATTTGTGTAATTGTTTTTAATGGATGATAGAATTTATCTCACCTTATTACATGCTTTGTGCTTGTAAGTAATACACTGCTGCAAACCCTAAGTATATCAGTATGTAACTGCTTAACTCAGTGCATGGCATGCACGTGAGGATTGAGTTAGTGGTGATATACTTAAACTGTTAGTCCGTGGTGAACTTAATCAGAGTTTAGGGTCTCTTGATTAAAACACCAATAATGCGCCCAGAACACCTTAGGGTGTGATAGTCTTATCGGATTTGTCGGTAGAGGGTACTACGTGGGGCATTTATATATGATGGCATTCATATAGATTTGGACCGATTTAATCTGAATTTCTCGGTATAATTCCGTAATCGAGGAATCTTATTAAATCATTAGATGATCATATATGGATCAACCTTAATCGAGGTGATCACGGTCTTTGCTTGTCCCGGAGTAGTGTTTGATGTGTTAGTTACGGTTCACTTTAATATGTGTTCCAAGCCACTTCTCATTGGCACTATCTCCGGATGAGTGAGTAGTTCGATTTTCACAGACATGGAATCCATTCCTTCCTGCGGGAAGTAGAGAGAGCGATCCCTTATTTGTTAGCCTTAAGAAAATGATCGATCCCGGAGTTCACATTTGACTAATTAGCTACTAGTCGATATGTGTACTAATTGATCATCGGGGTTGATGGTAAATAAGGATAAGATATTCGAGTTGGGTTCACGGAGACTTCCCACCGGAATGGACGATCTATGGAGGGTTAATCCGTATGTAGTGATTATATCAATGGACGCTTATTTACTCTATGGGTTGAGTATAAGTATACATCTATAATCGGTAGAGTTCGATTTCGGGTTTATGGTGGCGTAATCCCGAATTAATAATTAATGTACTTATTCTCGTTTGATGAATAATTAATTATTTGAGGCTATGGTTATAGGTCCATGGTCCCGATGTGGCACGTAATTCGGACTAATAATCTTGTTATTTGGGCCTCATTGATAATTAATTGGTTTGGGCTAATTAATTGATATGCATGGATATTATTTAGTTGGGCTAAATAATATAATACACATAAAAGACATTTTATGTGGGCTAAAACCCTAGCTAATGTGGCGCCATTTCTCTTTGTAATTATCACAAGAATTAATTTTTGTGATGTGGAAGATAAAAGATATTCTCATTATACATGATTGGTTGGATGACTTGTTATTTGATTTCCTATTGGTCAATACATGTCACAATTAGTCATTAAGGAAAATATTCTTTTATTTTGATTAATTAATTATTTATTTAATTAATTAATACTTGGAGAAGTTAAGGATTTACTCTCTATAAAAGGAGAGTTATTCCAAGGTTTTTTGGGCATGGAAAATTCGACCACACACATTAAAAAGAGAAGAAAAATTAGTTTTCTCATCTAGGGTTTTTTAGTAGAAGAAAAACTTTGAGTTTTTCTTGGTGTTGCATATCAAGGAGGCTCGTTTATCAAGAAGGGTGTCCACCAACCGCCGTTTAGAGAACACATCGGAAGATCAAGGCGACTCTTCCCGTTATTGGTAACTTGATCTTAAACCCCCTTGTAGTAGTTTAAGTCCTTTAATTATGTGTTTTGATATATAAGTCGTGATCCATCCGCTGCGCATAGATCTAACTCGTTTAGATCTGAGAACCTGCATCCTTCATGTGGTAGCAGAGCAAGGTTCCACGATTTATATAGTCATAATCGTAATTAAACGATTTAAAGGAGTGGAATTGCATGTAGGTGATATTTTACTTATTATTATGCATTAATAATTTTTAAATTGCTATGGTTGAAGAGATGGATTGGGGTTGGCACCGTTTTCCCGTTAGATCTATTGTAAACTCATATAAACGATGAAAATTCGTTCATATGAGTATATGAAATTATGTAATTTATGTATTATTGCAATTTTAATTTCCAGAAAATAGATCTGTACATTAGCTGTTTAGTCTTTTCGTTTTTTCCGTTGTTTAAGTCGTTAAAACGAAGATCCCTCCGGTCAGAATCAAGATTGGAAGTTGATGAACAATCCCACAAATTTTGGTGTCGATCAGAGTCCGTTTGGGTTTCCTTTCGTTGCTGCGAAGTGGCTGCTGTAACAGAAAAACGCAAGATTCACAGAAACCCTAACTGTGACTTCTTCGATTTTCTGGGAACAATTGGACCGTTCAAATTAAAATCCGACCGGTCAGATCGATAATCATGGAGTTTTGGACGTGAGATAAAATTTTCAGGACGATCGGGATTCATATTCATCCCCGATCGATCTCGGGAAGTCTCTGATGCGCTGCTGTAAAAGTCGGATTCAGCAGCAAGTTGGGCGGCTCACTGGAGAAAATTGACAAGTCAAAGCTCCGATCCAACCGTCCATATTGAAGCCCGAGGAATGAAGATCAGATCTGGAAAGTTTCGTCCCGATCCAAGTTCGTTTGATATGCCGATCGTCGAAGATTCTTAACAGCTGCAGATTAGGGTTTTATTTTATTTTTGAATAGATTAGTTACGGGGGTGCCAACGGTCCATCTCGGTGTTTATTTTCCGTACTAGTATACATGTGTAGATTGTATGAGTAGAATCGGAAAATTGCCATGACATGCATCATATCATGAATTCCACTCCATATGCATTCATGTAGAAATTAATTCGAGGAATTAGTTAGGCATGTATAAAACACACGATTAGTTTTAATTAATTGTTTGATATTAATTAGAAACTAATTAGGTAAAACCGAGGAACACGGGTTTTTTCAATCGTCGAGGTTGGGTGATGGATTCTCGGTGAATCCCACTCTGCTAAAAGCATAATGAGTAAAATCCGAAACCTCGTGGTTAAGGTGTTGGATTCTCGGTGAATTCCACCTTACCTAAGAGCGAGATTACGTTTTTGTTCCGTAGTGTCTACGTGAAAGTTTGATGTTTAAGGATTGGATAATCACGGGCAAACAGGTTGAAAGTGGTTTAACCACGGTTGGGTGGTCAACGGTAGCTACGGCTCAATCGACTTCACCTCCACGTGTGGCGTTTGCGAAGTGCAGCATCTCGAGCCATCCGAAGAGCCACTACGGCTCAACGGAGCTCTCCTAGCCTTGACCCGTCCGGACGGCCACATATGTTCTAACGAATAGGTCGGGTGGGCTAGCCCACATAACCGACAACATTCGGGCCTATGATTTATTGTTCCTTAATGTAACATCAAGTCCAAAAGCGTGATCGAGAAACCCACCACTTTTTCAAAATATTGAGTGGGAGCGGAGAGGCGACGGCCGACCCCACGCCTCTCTTGTTGACACAAGCAACGTGAGAGAATGGTGACGCCTCGTGCCGGACTGGGACCGGCCTCCCTAAGGAAGGCCTTCACCGCTATCAAAATTCAAGGCTTGGTCTCCGAAAGGATAGGATTTTGGGTACTCGTCGGGTCACCGACCGACCCTAAGGCGACACACTCGGGGTCTACCTAAAAATGCGAGATAGTAGGTCACACTCATAAAGGTATTTTTGGTAGTACCTTGGTGAAAAAGGAAAGGTGATTGACGATCACAAATGAGATGTTCGATTCTCAATCGATCTTCAATATTAATCGAAACCTCTTTGACCTACCCTAAGGCGTGCACTGAGGCATTAGATTAAATCCTTGGAGCGGTAGGATAGACTATAAGTACTTAGTTTATGTTCCTAAAATTTTAGTAGTGTATGATTTGGATTTATTTTTCATCAATTTTATTTACAATTGTTATATATATCTCTAAGGTGCTAGGCTGCTAGTGTAAAATTGACTAGTAATGACTTCGTTAAAAAGTGGTAAGTAACTAGAAGCGTTGTATTTATTAATCTCACATGCGATTAATTTTTTGGAAGAGATATTTCTCTTGAAGACTTCAAAACTTAAGTGACGTAAATAGGCATGTCATGCATTCTTGTCACTGCAAGTGAGCGAGAGACAACCGTAGTAGGTTTGAAAGATGATTGGGACGACAAAATTCTTCTAGTGAATTTTAATTGTGTAGTGTCTACACGAGAAATTTTCTAATAGAAAAATTGGAGAATCATAAATTTAAGTGTCGCTAGTTAGACGGTATATGGAACCGATAAACTAGTGGGAGCTTTTATCTTATGTTTTTCTAATTTATTAGAAAATTAGTCCCACTGGTAACACTTTTATTAGACATCCCACAGTTCACGAGTAGTGTCTACTCAAACGAATCGCTAGTTCAAGACTATTTCCTTTTAAGGAAAGTTAAGAATGGGAAAGAATGTCTATAAGTGTTAATCATCTTAACTAAAGTTTTGAGGCTAAACCGAAACATTAATTAAAGAAAGTATAGGATAAGGAAAGTAATTTCGGATCACTAACCAATGAATCCTTAGCGACTTTCTTAACCGAGTAACTTGACTCAGTGGCTTAGTTCTTTGGAAGAACAATGAAGCTGTGCATTAATAAAGTAACAACGGGCAGTAATTTCAACTAGAATAGTGGGAGTGATATAAGGAAATGAATTTCGGATTCTATCCTTGAATATCACAGAAAAATTTATTTTTACATTTCAGATTCGTTGAAACAATTGGATTCACTTTCAACTCGATATATTGTTGCCTCATAGAAAGTGAATATGACATTTGTAGTACGAATCCGAGACTCGGACTTTTGTTTGATAAAGTCAGAACCACTTAGAACAGCTGAATAAGTATGTGTAACACATCTAAAAATATTAAAGGTAAAAGGTTTCCGTATTAAGATAAACGACCTTTCAATATCTATTAATTAGTGCATATATCCTAGAGACAAGACCTGCTGACTGGCTAAGGGTGATTCCTATCTCCCAGTCTTGGAACACTATCTCAAAGGAACAATGACTAAGTTTCCTTTCAATCGGGAAAGGGTAATAGTTTTGAAGGGGTAACATAGCTTGTTCACCATGACCTTCGGGTCCAGTGAGAGATACAAGCTAGTGGGAGATTTTGGGTGGTGACATTACGTCGATAACTACTCAAAACACTGGTTGGTTTATCGAAAGAATACGAGGAGGTGTCTCTGATTTTAGCAGAGAATAGAGTATTCCATGCTTAGAAATAGGCTATCGCATAGTCTAGGGACTGATGCTCGGCCTGCCTCCTAGTGGAATGTTTCTCACTGAGGAAGAAACCATAGACTTGCCCTATATAGTTATTGATATGCTACAATACACTGCTAAACTCGATTAAGATAATTCGTTGCAAAATAACGGTTAACATTATTATGTAAACCGAGAAGTCTACCTAGAAGATGCTAGTGAGTTTATGGATAAGGAGTGAATTCGGTTCACACCACATCCGTAAATGTAGGCATTTAGCATATAATGCTTGAAGGTAGGACTGGGGATTTTGCGCATCACGTTGATTGTATTTGTTCGTGAAATATCTTAATGAGGCGAGTGAAGGTTGATTATAAGATTGAGATAAGATTCTTGAGATCGTAGTTACTATCCGATTTGACGGTTGAACTGGGTCACAAGCCACCCAAGACGATAGAATCTATAAGAAACGACCTTAAACTCTGGAGACGGTTACCCAAAGGTTGAGATCGAGTTTAATCGCAAAGACCACGCCCAACATTAGTTGTTGGTGATTACACTGATAAATACTACTAGATTAGGCGAGAATGTCAATCCACCCAAGACACTTAATTTATTGGGAGTATGGCTTTTAACCGTTGACCCATTGTGACATGTTTTTTGTGGACTTTATAATCAATATTGGTAAAGTAGGGGTGATTGATAACCTATGGCTCTTGGTGCCAAGTTAGGATTCAACGATTATAAGGTTGGTTTGAAAACCTTAACTCTAAATCTCGGATAAAAGAGTGGGAATGGAGTTTGGTACTCGGACCACTTGTAGAACCACCCGAGTGTGTTGGTGATTAATTGGATCTACACGAAAAAGTCGAATGAATAGAAAGTTTAAAATGAAGTTTAAACTTTCAATAATGAATGATTGGTGATGACTTGTTATTTGATTTCCTATTGGTCAATACATGTCACAATTAGTCATTAAGGAAAATATTCTTTTATTTTGATTAATTAATTATTTATTTAATTAATTAATACTTGGAGGCATAGGATTTACTCTCCTAAATAAAAGGAGAGTTATTCCAAGGTTTTTGGGCATGGAAAATTGACCACACACATTAAAAAGAGAAGAAAAATTAGTTTTTCATCTAGGGTTTTAGTAGAAGAAAACTTTGAGTTTTTTGGTGTGCATGCATATCAAGGAGGCTCGTTTATCAAGAAGGGTGTCCACCAACCGCTTTGATGAATAATTAATTTTGGAGAACACATCGGAAGATCAAGGCGACTCTTCCCGTTATTGGTAACTTGATCTTAAACCCTTGTAGTAGTTTAAGTCCTTTAATTATGTGTTTTGATATATAAGTCGTGATCCATCCATAAAGGAGAGTTATTCCAAGGTTTTTGGGCATAGATCTAACTCGTTTTTAGATCGAGAACTCAAGATATCTTCGCCCACAGGGGCTCTTCTTATTCTTAAACCCCTGGTCACCCAGTTGATCCACGACCACTGGAACGCAGCGGAAGAAGAGACGGCGGTAAGATCAGATACATGGTTGACATGTGTAACAACAACAACCCAACAAAAGCAAGAGAAAACAATCAGCCCCTTCCTCCAGTCAAAAGAAAATCAAAACAGCAAAATAACTAAACTAGATTAGATTGAAAAAGGAGGACTAGACCAAAAATACCTTGTTGGAATGATGAACACCGCAGACGGAAATGGAGGTCGCCGGAAACAATGGAGGTGACCGGAAATGCAACAACTATGCTATAGAAGCACACAAATGAGTTTCCACTTTCCCAAACCAATAGAAGAAAAGGAATGGAGAGGGAGTGAGTTATGAGGGGTTGTGACAAAGGGAGAAATTTGTGGAGTGGTGGATTAAAAACTGAAGAAAAATGGGAAGTGTAACAACAACCCAACAAAAGTGGTGAATTCGGTCAAAAGAAAATCAAACAAAATAACTAAACTAGATTAGATTGGGAGTTATGGAGGGGAGAGAAGAGAAAACTGCAGTTTTTATTCAAAATCGCACACAAATGAGTTTCCACTTTCCCAAACCAATAGAAGAAAAGGAATGGAGAGGGAGTGAGTTCAATCGAAGAAAAATGGGAAGAGGAAGTGGTCTAATGGAGGGAGAGAAGAGAAAAACCGACGTCAAGATCTAATGACGCAGGTCAAGCCCTAGATAACACCCAATGGCGCACGCCAAAGGCACTCTGACGCACGCCACCAAATATACCCAAACTCTTTGTATGTCTACAGTGATGGTTGGCGTGGGTCAATGAGCCTTGGCGTGAGTCAAGAGACTCCTTGGCAAACAATTAATCCACAAATGCTAAGGTTCACCAACTTATCAAAATAATCCACAGAATAACTACAATTATCACAAAACGGGTTGCCTCCCGAGAGCGCTGTTGTTTTACGTCGTTGGCTCGACGAGATTATATGGTAGAGATGATGGAATTATACAGATTGTCAAACTGGGACACTATTACAATTATTCAATTAAGCACGTAGCACATAAGCACATAAGCCACCCAAAAGATAATGCTTAAAAGATAAATTGAAAGATAGTACCCGTGGTGTGCTATGTTTACAGTCTTTAGCTAGACTATACAAATTTTTTCAATCCAACGGGGGGTCTTCGAGGTACAACACCTCTTCCTCTCGCGGTGTTTCCTCTCCCTCGATAAAATGCTTAATGCGATGACCATTGGCAACGAATGTCATTTTTCCATCACTTAGCTCCACTGCACCAGATTTATACACCTTTGTAACAATGAACGGACCTGTCCACCTCGATCTAAGTTTGCCTGGAAACAACCTCAAACGTGAGTTATACAAGAGCACTTTATCATTTACACGGAACTCTCGATCAAAGATCTTCCGGTCATGCAATGACTTGGTTCGTTCCTTGTAAATTTGGGCGTTCTCGTATGCATCAAGGCGAAACTCGTCAAGATCGGTGAGTTGGAGCAACCTATGGTCACCAACAAGCTCGGGGTCAAAGTTAAGAAACTTTATAGCCCAGTAAGCTCGGTGCTCCAATTAAACGGGAAAATGACAAGACTTGCCAAAAACTAATTTATATGGTGAACATCCAATAGGTGTTTTAAAAGCGGTGCGGTAGGCTGATGAGAGACAAATTAATGATCATTATTACGACATTTTACCCCAATATTGATACCACTTTGAGCATTATTGTACCAATTTAAGTCAATAATTACTTAATTTTATCCAAATATATAAATAGTGGTTATTATATAAATTATCTTATTTTTATAAGTTTTTATAAGTTTTGTACCGGTTTAGTAACCGGAGTGTCGTGTCAGATTTACACGGGTATTTGTGGTATTTTTATTGCAGATTTATGATAAACCAAGACCCCGAGTAACGACATTTTAAAGTATAATCATATCTTTGGAAGGATATAGAAAGTGTCACTAAGTCAAGTGGTCAAGTGGCTAATCGATTCGATTTAGTGGAAATCGAGAAATATCTTCGACAAACAAATGGCCCATCAAAACGACATTTTCTGAAGAATAATCCTTCATGAACGTTGTAGATCTTCAAATAAGCTTTCAAACGCACTTTGAATCACGTCAATCGGATGTCTACAACTCAAGATATGGCCATTTTACTGAACTGTGATACCGTATAGACGAATTTTGACAATACGGATCAAGATTTTTGACCCGGATCGATCCGGGACTTCACCGGATCGATCCGGCTGTTTAAATGATGAAATTTCACGTGAATTTCTTCTCTTCTTCCTGCCTCTAACCTCCCCTATATATACCACCCCATTTCCATCCCCTTTCCTTGGCCCCTTCTCTTCTCCATCCCATTTTCTTTCTTCTTCATGCGTTGCTTTCTTCTCCTCTTTCTTATTTTTATTTTGTTTTACTAGATAGACATATATATATATACTAGTGTCCGAGACCGTGCAAGGCACGGTCAATGCCCATTCCAGATTTTTTGTTGTATTGTGTTCGTAGTATGCAGATTCATCATTTGTGGTAACATGCGACAAGAAGTGGTTATTTAAAGCAGCATATTCATTTTTGGTGTACAAGAGAGGTGGCAAGATATAAGATACATGGATTTCATACAATGATTAAGTTATTGTTGGGTTACAAAATACGGAGCATTAGAACATACATAACATAGTACACCTGTTAATTTATGGAACATGATTAACGTTGGTTTTTTGCAAAAGATCTACTCCAAAGTTGGAGTAGTTAAGTACAAACTCAAAAGAAGCAGCATATTATTAATCATTAAGATTTACTGGATAATAATTCTTAATAATGTAATATGTTGCTGTTAGCCCAAGAGAGTGGCAGTTGTTTATTTATAGAAATCTTGCAAAGATTTTTTGTAGTGAATACTGAGAGTGACAGATGCTAGACATTCTTCTCTTTGCCCCTAGCTTTCTTTGTTGGTGTGGTTTCTGCTGGGTCAGTGGATTGCTGGTCAGGAGTAGAGGTGGTTGTTGATGGAGGAGGCAAATTATGTGTGGGTTGGTCTGTTGGTGGGGGTGTTGGCTGATCAGTTGCAGGTTCTTTAAAAGTCAGCATTCGTTTTGTTCCAACTGGTTCATGTGTTTGTATGGCTGTAGGTATAGGAGCGCCACTAACCTCTTCAAGGACATTCTTTATGGTTGGTGTGAACAGTTGTTTTTCAGGCACAGTTGAGGGTGTAGACAATGATGATCCAATGTGTTCAGCTGGTGGAAGTTCTTCAGAAAGACTTGCAGCAAGTGCGCTTGATTGTTGTGCTACTTCGTACTCGTGGACTTCAGCTTCGGTGTAGATCTTTACTAAGGGGTAACAGCGGCGCACAATGCCTCGATGGTGTTGATCATAGTATTTAAGGAAGCAGATAACATGTTTTTTTTCGAGAGCTGCTTCCAGCTGGCTTGTCAACGGTTTGTTCTGTACGGCGTAGAGTAGTTATATAAGTTGGTTAGTATGTAAAATGGTATTATAGAAATGTGTAGTAAAGTGTTAATAAGAAAATATACCTCAGCAGCAGAAAGTCGCAGGTCATTTGCTGTGAAGGGCAGCAATTTGTCAATTTCAGGTGATTTGATTGTTGCTTCAAGTATTGTAGGTCCATGGCTCAAGAAAACAGAGATATCAAAGCTGCAGGGGTGGGAGTAAATATGTTAGTGTTTAGTGTTAATTAGGGGAGCATTGGTAATGGTATAAGGAATGTTACAGAAAGCTAAAAAAGTGGAAATTTAGTATGTTACCGGACGGTCACTTTGGTGTATTCTTTACAGTATGAGCACATAATTTTCCAGTCGGTGTCTACATCTAATTCTGTCAGACACTTTTCACAAGCCTCGAACCAAAGGCGTTCTTGCCCAGGCAAGTAAGTTAATGTACCTTCAGTCCAAATAGCTTTCACCTGAAGTATATAGATGGTGTTAATACAATCAGAAGCAATTGCAGTGGTCCAGTGGATAGGGGAAAAAGTTGTGGAAGCAAAGTACATTTTCAATAGCCGAGACTGCAAAGCTCAATGGTTGTATTTCAGCAGCGCGTGGTGGGTGGAAAAGATAAGCTGGATTTCTGTATGCTCGTTCCTCGATAAGAGTGCTTATTTCTGTTGTTTGAGAAACGTACCTGGTGGATGGATGTAACAGATGTCAGACGGAGTAATCGCAAGTAAAAAGGGGAGTTAATGTACAAGCAGCCTTACCACTCTTTTAATGACAATTCTTCATTCATTGGTGGGTTTTCCATAATATAAGCACTTGTCTTTGTGCGAAGTGACAGGCCTGTATTATAATAGAGTCAGGTGAGTAGTGATATTTTTTACAATTGGTGATTTTGTAGGTTGGTTAATGTTGTGTCATTAAACAAAATATACGTTTTATTGGTTGCAAGTGAATGGGAGAAAAAGTGTAGTAATGGCTGTGGCTGTGAAAACAGAAGACTAAAAAGATAATGATATATATAATGATTAGGGAAAGGCTTTGCATACTGTGTTGTGTTGTTACTTTCAGTCCATATGCGATAATCAATGTTGGGACTTTGTAGCGTGCGTAGATATTTACGTCTGTGTCAAATTGGACATCATCCCAAACGCGCATGATCATGGGGATCTTCCTGGTATGGTGCACCCGTAAGTATTTGTTTAGTGTTTACCTAGGTAGCATAAGTAATAAAATTTCTTTCATAGAAGGGAGAGGAAATGTGGATACATACTCTTCGTTTATGACAACACAGTCCCTGTAAGAAGATGTGGCATCGCTTTCTTGGAGTGGCAAAGTCTGAACAACCAGTGCTTTTATACCTGCATGAAGGTGTGGTTAAAAACATATCAAATAGGAAATAGTGTGCGTGAGAGAAATTTGTGTGTTGTGTATGGCAGGTAATAGGTAATGCTTACAGACTGAACGGTCTTGATCAGCAAAGCGGTACAGTTGGTTGAAGTTGTCGTATGGGAAAGTGCAAGGGAGTGGAGGCGGAATTGGTTCCAGGTATGGTTCAACAAGATTTTTGCGGTACAAAGTCCAAGTGTATGGATATTCAAGTGACCTATAGTTTGGTGGAGTTTCTTTCACTGTTGCATTTGACACATAGTATCGCTTGTATGGTTGCAAGGTGTGGGCGAAGAAGTCCACGTTCTTATCGTACATCATAATAGGTACTTTGGTGCCCTGTAGCAAAGAGGTTGATGGTACAAATGAGCATAAGTAGTGTAAGTTAATAAGTTAAATGAAAGGAATAATTGTACCTGTGTATCAGTGACCACATGATTTCTGTAGAGTGGGCCATTCTCTTTTTTCTTGGGCTTGCGACGTTCAATGACTTGAACAAGCACACACCATTTCCTGGTGTATGAGGGGGTAATCTGGTTGGCATGAACAGTTGCCCTTTGCTTAGGCTGAAGTAGCAGAAAGGGGTAAAGCTGTTATTGAGTGTGGTATGGAGTTGTGGGTTGCATGTTTGTGTGGTAACAGGAGATTAAAGAATGTGCAAACAGTAGAGGGAAGTGTATGTTCAATGTAAAATATAATAGAAATCTTAGCAGTAGGATGTTTTCTAGTTTGTACATAAAGTTTTTGTGTAAGATTGTCGTTTTTTTCCCAACCGAAATATTCTATATTTACCTTGGTTTTATGAAACTGTACAAAGTATAATAAGTACCATGGTTAAACAGTGTTGTTTGAGCAGAAGTGAAAAGCATGTCACCTATTATGTATAAGCATGGGCAAAAACAGTATGACAGCAAGCTTGTGAGAATAACAGTGACGGCTTGCCAGGCAAAAATACTATATACAACGGGTGGAAAAGCATAAGGCTGATTTCTATGTTATAGGAGTGTATTTAATTTAATGTGGAGAGGTGTGTGTGTAGAAGGGCGAAGTAATGTGCTGGATAGAAGTTGGTTAATGGCGCAGGACTTCCTTGTAAACAACATTGCGTGTTTTTGTCTGTGTGGACATGGTGCAGATGCTGTCGCTGATTTAAACTTTTACATGTGAGGAAGTACGTGCACGGGATAGGGCCACATACAGTTGGCCATGTGAAAAGACATGTTCCTTAAGGTAGACACCTACAAAATCTAGAGTTTGTCCCTGGGATTTATTTATGGTCATTGCAAAGCATAGGCGCACTGGGAATTGTGTTCTTTTGAAAGGAACATGGCAGAATTCACCTTTCGTTGGTTGCAAGGGTATTCTAGGTATGAAGACCTGTTTACCCGCGAAATCTCCAGTAACAATCTCGGCGTGTAGGACATTTTTGGAGAAATTTCTGCAAAGCAAACGCGTGCCATTGCAAAGGCCTTCAGTTGGGTCTATATTTCTCAGTAAAATAATTGGTGCATTTGGCTTTAGAATAAGTTTGTGTGGTGGCAAGCCGTTGGGAGACAGACCATTTATCATATCTTCGTACAGGCCTTGGTCAGATGGGTCCATGGTTTCGTCAAAGCCAATGTATTCAACTTTTGTCCCTGGAAACTTATCTATAATGATTTCATTTATTTCGTCAACAAATGAGTTTTTGGTTGTTAGGATTGCTCTGTTGAGGAACGGAGCATTAATGGCTGATGGTTCTTGGAGGTTGGGGTAGATAAGAGAAATAAAGTCTTCCAGATTGGTGGATAGAGAAGGTTGGTTGTAGCAGATGTGATGAGGTAGCGTTACAGTGTCAATGTCTTTGGTCTGATTAGTACCGTCCCCTATAGCTAGGAGGAATTCAGTGAAGTGTGGATCTAATCGCGCACGCATGTTTGTGGAAAGGTGTAGGTGTACAAGGCTTGGCCATAGCGGTGACCTAATCAGGGATGCATTGATGGTTTCTGTTTTGCTTCCTTTAGCAACGACTGGTAAAGTTTGCCGAAAATCGCCGCCTAAGACAACTACTTTCCCACCAAAAATCACATCAGATTCCATCAGGTCTCTGAGCAAATTATCTAGAGCTTCAACAGCAGTTCTTTTTGCCATTGGAGCTTCATCCCATAGAATCAACTTTGATTCTTTAATGAGTGAAGCCAAAGAGGACTGTTTGCTAATTCTACACGATGTAGAGTCTTCAAGGTCAATGGGTATTTTAAATCTAGAATGGCGATCCGCCCTCCGGCGCGAAGTGCAAAGAATATATACGATGTGGCAGTAGCTAACGCTATGTGGCCTTTTGATCTTACGTGGGCCAAAAGAGAACGGTAGAGGAAGGTTTTACCAGTACCGCCTGGGCCATCGATGAAGAAAGGCTGTGGATTGTTCTGGTAAACAGATGCAATTATACAGTCGAAGGAGGTTTTTTGTTCATTGTTAAGCAAGGATTCAGAAGCTAGATCTGAAGGTGATACCAGAATAGCCTTTTCCAATGTTAGTTCTCTTGTGCTGTCGTTAGAGACAATGCCGATTTCTGGAAATGAATCCTGGCATATATTATAATGCTTAAGGCTCTTTCCCATACCAACCAAGTAGGAATTAATATGACCTAGTACTTTTCTTCTTATGCAGTGGGTCGATGTGTTTAAATGAAGACTAAAGTCAGCGGACATATCAGATTCAAACATAGACCACAGAGCTTGAGGGTTACTGGGGCATGAATGAA
Source organism: Gentiana macrophylla (assembly GCA_026214975.1). Taxonomy (NCBI): domain Eukaryota; kingdom Viridiplantae; phylum Streptophyta; class Magnoliopsida; order Gentianales; family Gentianaceae; genus Gentiana; species Gentiana macrophylla. Next base: position 22,332,617 of record CM047811.1, on the reverse strand, counting down.
CCAGTAAATCTGCAAAAAGCTTCCTCAAAGAACTGGGGATGTTGTAAAGTGCAGCCTCAGCCATACACTGTTCCTGGCTATTATTTTGTTCTAACAGGCCAAGTTCTAAGGCAGCTTCACGGTATGTGGAATAAAGGCAACCATGGACAGTTCTAAGGCAGCGGTATGATGTTGGGCAACGGACTTTGTTCAGAAGCAAGCGTAGGAAGTAGCGTTCTCCTTCGGCAGGTTGAACCGTGACAACTCTGCCAACTGAGTTTCCCCGAGCTCGAAGTTTCCATTTCTTTTTGTCTGTTAACCAGACAAAGTGATCTGGAAACTCAGAATAAAGGCAATTCTTTGTTTTTGCGTTAGAATCAGTGTTATTCATAGAGAAGAATTCTGTAAGCATTGTACGCTTATTTGTTGGGTTGTCAAGGATAGTGGAAAGAAGTTCCCGGTGTTTGAAGGTAACAGGTTGGTAGTCTTCAAGATGAAGGTGCATTTGGATGACGGGAGGTTTCATTTCAGTTAGTGGAAATCGGAACATGCGCCATAAAGATTCAGGCGCTGAAATCCAGCGTCCGCTTCTGTAGTGGTCTATCTCATTGACTTGGTTCTTGGTGGCATCAGATTGGTCACTATGATTGTGAGTGGACAGGTTGAACAGAATACGATCGCTTCCTTTGCATATATATTTATATATGTATTTTACAGCCTTGATTGTGGAGCAGATCTCAACGTTCATGTGGCAGTCAAATTTAGCTAGAAGATAAGGGTTGTATGGCACGACCCAACGATTGTCTAAGAAAACGCCCCTAACTTTTTCTCGAACACCATTATTGCGTCTGCGGTAATTTGGGTATGCATCATCAGTTGTGTTCGTCTCACTGTAAAAAGGCTTTGGGTAGAAATCTTTGCATGTGTCGTTCTTTTTCATGCATATGTTTGTAGGATTGTGAATACCACAAGGACCATGGAGCATATGTTTGACAACCAACCTATGCAAGTGGGGATGTTTGATTTTATCAGGGATCTCAGCCGATACAAAAGCATCGAATTCTTCAGGCCGATGTAACTTAAACTGAGGTTTAAGAATTAGAAGAAAATGTGCATGGGGCAGGCCTCTTTTTTGGAATTCAACAACATATGTGTATGCTGCAACTTTACCGAAGACGTTTTTCTTAAACAATTCGTTTTTTAAGTCTTCTAGCTTAGCCCTAAAGACTCTGCATGCAATATCAGGCCTATCTTGAGACAGCTCACCATATTTTAGATGAGCTTTAATCTCAGGCCAATTAGGGTTGCATGTTACAGTCAGGAAAATATCAGGCTTCCCAAATTTTCTGACCAAAGACATAGCATCTAAGTATTTTTTGCGCATGTGTCGTGGGCCGCCTATGAAAGTAGGAGGAAGAACAATGCGCTGGCCTACCTTACCACAAGCTGTTTCGCCTGTGGCGAAGGCATCGGCAACACCTTGTAGGAATTCATGCCTGATTGTTTCTTGTTGGGATTTGAAATAGTCCAACCTCTGGGTTTCTAGCTTGACAAACATATCTACAGCATATTGTTGGAAGAGTCTGCCAAAATGGAGTAGGTATGAGTGGTCAGATTCCCTAATCTGGAATCTGTAACAGTAGTACTCACGGATGGAAACAAAAGCAGGGTTTTCTACGGATGTATTCATTGCATGTTCTTCTTCATCTAGCAAAGACTGTGCATCAAGTACATATGCAGGATTTAATGATGTATTGCTGTATTCAGATCTACCTCTTTTCCTGCCTCTAGTGGGAAGACCTTGCTTCGGGATGCCTTGGTGCCAACCAAGCTGTCCGTAGGGAAATAATAATGGGTATTGAAGAGGATCATAGCAGGCATAATAGTATTGTATGCTGTGAGATTGGCCAGTGAGAGTGTATATCTTAATACTTCTATGATGGTTCTCAGTGCCATCAACTAAAATACCTGCAACTTGGCTAACCGAAGGTTTGTTGTATGTGCGCTGGTCAAGACCTGGATTACAGTACAAGAAAATATCGTGGTCTTCAAGATTGGTTTCATTCCTAAGACTTCTGAAAAAGCGTGCATATGGATTTTCCTCTAGGACAGTAAGGATTTTTTGGAGAGACATCTCATAAAGCCTAGGACATTGTGACAACCTATTTATGACCTCGTGTTCAGTATCGTGAAGGTAAAGCTGCAAGTTTTTAGCAGTATCGCCTTCACCTAATAACGGTGGCATGAAGTGGTATATCTGGCCTTGAACTCTGAAAGTGTAGATGCCTTTATTCCGTCTGGACAAATCGTGGTCATAGTTTGCCCCTAGGGAAGTGAAAGCTAGATGGTTGTTGTAGGTTCTTATGCAGGATCTGAAATTCTTGGATTCGTCAGATCCTGAAACTAACAAGTCAACCAGAATGCTTGGAAGGGGAGTGTTGACGAGAACAACAGTTCCGTTATTGCAGCAGAAGGTTGGAGGTTCGTGGGGAAATCTAAGTGCCCCACAGAAACTGCAATTTCCTGCAGGAGGTGATATGTCCGCCGCAGATGCTATGTTGGAGGAAGTATTTGCTAGGGAAAGGGTAGTAACATCTGGGGTTTTTTTTTTTTTTGTGGGTTTTTTTTGGTACTGGATGCAAAGCAGGGAGTACCGTGGTAGAAGTACATGGAATAACAGTGGGGTCATGATTCATAACATTTATGGAAGTGACCGTGTTTGGATTGGAAGACAAACTTTGCAACAGAAGTTCAGGCACAACACGGGAAGACAAGGCAGGAACCGAATAATTATTGTCAATTGCATGCAGATCATGTAAGCTAATTGAGGAAGCAGGTGCATTTAGCAGAATATGCGGTTGAAGGTCGTGAACAGTATCTAGCCCAAGAAGCTGGTTAGTAGGCACGGAATGAAGAGCTGGAATATGCAGTTTTTTACATGCACGAATATACGAGCGGGACTGCTTAAGTTTGTTGGTGGTAGCTGGGTTGGTTAGCTGTAAATGAGCAGGCTCGCTTTCATGAGCCAAACTTGAACCTTGATGAAGGGTTTTTTTCAGGCGTTGTTTCTTTTCACGCCATCTAAGTATGGCTAAGCGCCTGTAGGTACGAGACGGTAACATCTCACGAGAAGCAAGAGTTGTGTTCATGGGAAAGTGACAGTGCAGTGTGTAGATAGTAACCTACAGATTAGACAAAGTATATCAGGAAATTATATGTATAACCTACGGTTGTCAAGCTGTAAGGGAAGTAGTGTGCAGTACAGTTGACAGGAGGCAGGTGTGAGCACGAAGTGTAGAGGATGATAGGTTTTCCAGAAAACCTAAATGACTGCGGAGTAAAGTAGATCACTAATGTAGCTACACACAGAAGAGAAGACGTGTACTATCCCAACCTAAAGCAATGCTATGTTGTTATTGTACAATCAGAGCCTATTTGAATAAGAAAGGTGATTTTTTTAATTTTTTTTAGTCGCACTGCCTACAGGTATCAGAAAGTAGTAACCGGTAGAACCTATTATATGTTGAATAAGGAAAAAGCTACAACAACCGCTAGTGTGAGTATAAAAGAGCGGGATTTTCTGTAGATCCCGTAACTACGGGGTTTTCCATAGGCCCCCTAACTATTGGGGTTTGCAGTAGCACCCCTAACTACACTAACCTGCAGCATCTTTTTCCTCCGGAAAACAAAGTGTTTGTAACGCCTTATATGTGACAACCTGACAAACAATAGTAGGTAGGTAAGCACGGGAACACAATGATTGGCTTTCAAGTATGCAAACAATAGATTTGTAAAAATAGAGTTGCAAAGAAAGTGATCGCATGTGTACGGAAACACAATGATTGACTTGCAAATGGCTTTTTATTACATGTTTTGGCTTTCATTTTTTGATGTATTTCTACATCAATGTTTTTGTTAGTGTCTTTGCTAACAATAAGGGTTGTGGAACAAACAATATGATGCAGGTTAGATGTAATAGGGGAAATAAAATTCTTAGGTAAGACATTTTTACTCTTATGTTCTTTCGAACACTACCTTTTAATTGCTAAATATCTGTATTCACAATTACTGACAGGTATATTAACAAAAAGTTGGGGTTTTTTAGGTTTTGAAGTATCTACTCTAGAAGGAAAATTTGGAGCACAGGACATCCATGGCCTAGAGGTAATCCTCATGTTCATCTACGAAACAGTACTATACCTGGTGCAGGCTTACATTAATTGAAACTTCAACATGGACAAGGGATATATGCTTTGTACAGAAGATTAAGATTATATACATTACAAAGCTACTCAAATAGTAGTGACGATAGACAAGGTAAAGTTATATATTTAAAAAACACAGAACACCCCTAAAAAACAAATTATATTAAACACTACCTAAATGATACTAACTGCAAAGCATAATATAAATTTTAAAGGATTAGTAGATGAAGCGATCACAACAATCTATAAACAGGTATATGAAAAAGCTTTTAGAATACATCCCCCCAAAAATTTATATTCCAAGGATGCTTTTAACTTCACATAATTATAAGTGGCAGCAGAAAAGATATTCCAAAACACATACATAAAGTAAGACCAAAATGTATAGTGAAGTTATTTGGAACAGTAGGCCATTGATTATAATGGAAAGTGCACATGCATGAGTGAGATGAAAGAGTGAATAATGAGAAAACCAGTAACTGTGTAAGTTGTTAATTTAATATATGTATATAAGCAGATAAGAGGCTACAAAATACACAAGGAAAGCGCAATCAAAATCGCCTGTGCAAAGCTGCTGAACAGCCAGCCAATAAACACAATGAGAACCATACATGCATGAACGATGTAAAAAAAGGCACAAACAAAAAAAGCAAGAAACGGCAAACTCTACAGATTAATTTATGAAAATATTAAATAAGGAGGATAAACATACCGGATGCAGTTTTTCTGGCTTGGAAATTTGATAGTCAAAAAAACAGTAGAAATCCCTGAATAATCCATACGAAATGCACAATAAAGATGATACCTTTAAAATCAGCAAGGCTAAAAAACATAATTATGGGAAGAAAAAAAAATTGTTGGTAGAAAATATAATTAGGGAAAAAATGGATGCTTACCTTGAAGTAAAAAACTGTGTGTAGAAGAAGGGTCTTATCTTTTCTACTATATAGATGAAGAAAGAGAAGACACATACATCGAACGAAGGCTTAGTCATGGGAAAAGCGATTTCCTCTGTACCCAAATCTATTTTGAAATAAAAGTTGTTAGAAGACTGACAAGCCGGAGGCGTTTTTATTTCCGGCGACATGACAGGAAATGTAAAAAACAGCGGCAGTAGGCGGTGGGCTGTGGTTGAGAAGAGGAAGAGGTAGGTTGAGTTGGTGGGTGTAATAAATGTGATTGATATACACTTTGAATTATCTGCCTAAAAGACGTTGGGAAAAAACAAATAGAGTGATTATTCATCATAGCCTTTGACAAAAGAAACTTGTATCCGACTCTTTGCCCTCTACCCCCCACTCTATATCCCCTACCATTGATAATGAGCCCAGGTCTTAAATAAATGGATTTTTTATTTAGCTGCATAAGATAAGTGTTACTCCAAAATATATATGAAATTGCGTGATTTAGGTGTATAAAGAAACTAAATGAATACTGTCATTATGTAGTTTAAGGAAAAAATTAGTAAGAAATATTATGTTAAATCGAAATACAAGATATCTTAGTTTTTTGTATACAGAATAAGGGAATATTTGAATGCAATTAATTTAAAGAATAATATATATCGTAAATATTATAAGATGTCTTGTTATTGAAAGACGAATAAAAGAGTGTAGCATAATTTATACTATGCGCTAAAAGCAGTATAAGAAATAAATATATGAAGCAGCGTTAATATTATTTTGAAAATATTATAACAACTTCAAAACAATCGTAAAAAAAAGATCGCTATATTGTAAAAATTGAAAACAAAGAAAGAAGAAGAAGAAAAAATAAGAAAAACGTATAAGCCTGCGACGTGGTTTTCCCAAACCTTCCCTCCTCCTTTGTCTTTATATAGTGAAAGGATAGATAGAAGGGAAACGTATAACGACAATTGAACTAATTGAAAACCACGGCAATAAAATAAAAGGGAAAAAACGTAAGAATCGTAAAGGATTCCGGAGAAGAATACGTAATACAAATGATATTAGATTAGTTAAAAAAACTATGGAAAAACAAAAGGAAATATAAAAATATACAATAATGAAGAAATAACACTACACAATAACCAGATAAAAAAATTAAAAGGTGGCATGTGTTAACTGCATAATATCCTCTTCTCTTTGCATTAAGTATTAGGGAAAATCGGCGACTATATAAGAAATCGACACAGTCACACAATAAAAAATATATGTACACCAAAAAATGGGGGAAAAATATACACAACCGTAACATAGAGAGGAAATAATATAGGAGTATATATGTGATGTAGAAAAGAAAACGGCAAAACGCAAAAATAAAGCAATTTCATATAGGGGGGAAAAAGTTAACCAAGCCAAAACAAGGAAAAAAAAAAAAAAAAAAAAAAAAAAAAAAAAACAAACCTTCCAACCAATGGGGGGGTGACACGTGGCAGCACCACAAAAGCCCCCCCTTGTCTTTGTATATAATAGAGAGGATATATATCCTTTTATATATATATATATGTCTCATAAACATCTCCTTCCATCTTCTTCTCCTCTCTTCTTTCATCTCCTTTCTTCTTTTTTTTGTTTTGGGCCCATCTTCTTCTCCTCTCTTCTTTCATCTCCTTTCTTCTTTTTTTTTTGTATATATATATATATATATTTATATATATATATATATATATATATATATATATATATATATATATATATTTTCTTTAAATAAAGTAGTTATAATCATTGTAATAGCGGAATAATTATCGAAGATTGTTAAAATCAAGCTTTGTTATACTACATCCGGTGGAAACGAATTTCGATTCAAAGATTGTAATCGGTAATATATTCTAATATTATTATGTTTACTATTTCTATTTCTATTTATATATGTTAATTATGTTAAGCTAAAAATATATCTAGCCAAGATATGAATCTGAATTAGTTAATCTTTTTGGTAAAATGGATGATCGACTCTGATAATAATGATTAAAACCAATTATAATGAATCTCTTTCTATTTACACTTAAATGTACGGATAGAAAGACCGGAGGGTAAAATTGGCCGTGCGAAAGCGTGACAACGGAATCCTATTTCCTACCCGGGGGCAGATTTGTCTTGGGAAAGATGAATCTTATTAAATTTGTGCTCAAGATCGTAATAATGTTAAAATCAACGGTTTAATTGAAACTAACACCGGAAAGTTAAATTGATCCGCCTGACAACCGGAGCCTTTTGAATAACATCGGCCGTCTGACAAATGGAATAACCTCTTTTATCCGGGGTAGATTTGTACTCGGTGCACTGCTCGAGACTAACCGAGATTAGCATGGGGCGCGTTGTGGATATTAAACTGATGACAATTTGACATATGACAATTTCATACGCTCGTGTGAGAAGGAGTTGTATAGCTTAGGAGTACACCGGTTTATACATAATTGACCTCCTTGCATCAAGGAAAGATCATCTCATTTATTTCTACTAAAAGAGATCGTAATTCAAGAACGTATTCTTGGCTAGATCCAAAATATATATATTATCTATTTTTATATTTATATATTTATTTCTCGCTTTACTAACAATCTAACTAATCTAACGATCTAACCCGATAAAGCGATAAAGCTCGCGACTTAGATCGAGTTAATAATAGCTTCTTGGTGTTTAACCACACTTTGAATTATGCCTTCATTTCCCTGAGGATACGACCTGACTCACCATGACTAGCACTACAATTTGACCCGATACACTGCCGGTAAGGATTGTATAGCCTAGAAAACGTCCGTCAGCTTTCTGGCGCCGTTACCGGGGAAACGACGCTAATTCATTGTGTCTATGGTTACTACTTGTATTAGCTCAAAATTCTCGAGGATAAGTCAACACTCTTCTTATCACATTTCTATTTTTATTTTCCGTTGGTATCTACCTTATTTTAGTTACCAAATTTCTTCTTCTACCAATTTCGAGTTATTTTCTATTTTCGATAGTAGAAAGTAAACGCGGTTCGTTTATTTTTGTTGGTACCTACCTATTGGTAAGATTAAAAAAAATAAAAAATAAAAAAAATAAAAAAAAAATACACTCGGTAAATACCGAGTGGATTCGGTAATTACCGAGAGAAAAAAAAATGTGGTTTTTCTATCGATTTCGTGTTATTTTCTATTCGATATTTTCTATTCCACAAGAATTGTCAAATCGAGTTACGAAAATGGTCGAAACCGTTGGTGAAACACATGAACAAGGGATTGCTCATGCTCAAGGGCATGGCCAAAACCTTAATCAGAATTTACCTCAACCTAATAACCAGAATCAGAATAATAGAAATAATCAGAATCAGAATAAGCATAATCAGAACCAGCCTAACCCGAGACCTATATGTGATCAGACCGTAAGAAGGTACCAGATTAATAATCCAATTCTTTTACCCAATAGAGGTGCAATTAATTTCGAAATAAAATCTCATCTTTTTGGTTTAATTGACACAAGAGCCCAATTTCTAGGAGAAGATGATGAGGATCCACATCATCATCTCTATCTTTTCGAAGAATTGTGTAATACAGCCAAAAGTCATGGTGCTCATCGGGAACTAACGAGGATATTGTCTATGTTTCCTTTTTCTTTAAAAGGAAGAGCACGAGATTGGTTTCTGTCACTTCCACATCATTCATTGACTAGTTGGGAGGATATTCAAACCGAGTTCTTAAAGCAGTATTTTACTCCTGGTAGAAAATTGGAATTAATAGTCGAGATTTGTAACTTTAGACAAGGATCTGAAGAAACGTTTGGGAATGCGTGTGAAAGATTTAAAAAGCTACTAAGAGCTTGTCCCGATCATGGTTATTCCTTAGAAATGCAAATCCAACTTTTCTGTCGTAAATTAAGGAAAGACTCACGTGCAGATGTGGATCATGCATGTGGTGGTTCGTTAATGATGAGTGAAGCTCAGATAGTTTACGATGCTATTGAAAAGATTTCCAAAAACAACAGAATGTGGGAAACCGGTTCTAGCACCAGAAAAGTAGCATTTGCAGGAGAAAGTACATCGAATACAGAAGTCCTAGCACACTTGGAGAATTTGAGTAGGAAATTTGACGGCTTATTAGCCAGTAAAACGATAAACTCAGAAAATATCATATCGAATGAATACTCAAGTCATGATAATGTGTCATGGGATGGAAGAACCAGAAGGATATTCAAGGGAAAAGGTGAATTTTTTACAACAGCATAGGAATTTGAACAACGCGTATTCAAACTCGTTTAATGCTACTAGAAGAGATCACCCTACTTTTCGTTGGTCTGAAAACCCTAGTAAGCAAGGACAACCACCGTATTCAGTTCAATACGAGAATACATATAATAATCAAGTTTATCAAGGAGATACCTCGAATCAGAACCTACAATCATTACCTAGACCATATCCACAACATACCACTCAAAGCATACCAGTCACCCAAAGTTCAACTCAACCTGAAGGAGTTGATAAATGGGAGAAATTAATCGAAAATCTGATGGGTATGATGTCAACTCAAGCTCAAAATATGGAAACTATGATAACTTCTATAGGTACAGTCACTAAGGATATGAGTACGTTGAAAACATCTATGAGTGGACATGATACCAGAATGAGAATTATAGAAGCATCAGTAAGGAATATGGAATATTATTTGAGTAGAGAAGGAGAACGTAAAAATAGTAGATCTCCAGGAGGATTACCAATTAATACTGAAAGAAACCCGAAAGAGGTAACTGCTGTTATTACTAGAAGTGGAAGGATCTATGGAAGTAATGGATTAGAAAACATCAGAATTAATGAAGTAGAGAATGATTTAGATGGTAAATATGAGAAAAACATGGAATCTAAAGAGGAAGAGGACATTATTGAAGATTTCTAAGATGTAATGTATATATTGAACCTGGAAGTAAGGATGAGGAATGGGTCAAGGTTCCTAGAATATTGAAAAATCCAAGAATGAGTAGGACCTTGACCAATGATCATGTTGAGAATGAATCAAGTTTGGAAAGGCCAATTCAAACCGAACCTTATCCGTCTCAACCCAAATTCACCTCGGTTCAATCTGATAGGGCAGCACCATATCCAGTGCATATTTTGAAGAAAAAGGTGCAGAATGATGACACACAAAGTGTCCTCAAAAGGCACAATCATTCCAGAAGCTTTACCATCTTCGTTTAACGACAAGGGTAAGGGAGGTATACATTCTAACCCTACTTTAATTGATCTTGAATTACTCCCCATTTCCTAAAAAAAGGAAATCAAAGAGATGAAGTTGGATAAGAAGTATGCATATTTTCTTGACACTTTTCGGCACTTAACAATTAATAGCCCTTTCATCAATGTTTATAAGGGAGAGCTTGGTTTGGGAATTAATGATGAGCGCGTTGTCTTTAACATTTACAATTCATTGAAATATCCATGCACTACACTAGAATTTTTTTCTTGTGTGGACCCTTTGTGTCCTTTTGCTGTGGATCGTACTAACACGCAGGTAATTGAAGAAGATGACTTCAGCAATAATGTGAAAGCTCGCAAACCCAAAGCTCGAAAATCAAAGGAAAAGGTCAAGAATCGCTTGGATTGGTGGAAATTGTCTGCTCTATGTTGGAGACCGGTATTAAAGACGGATGCGGTGCGTAAGGATGACCCACCACCAGTACATTAGAAAACCGGAGCAGAAAGTCTAGCTATAGACTATAAATATAGTAAAAACATGGTACTATCCTTCCTATTTACTCCTTAAGCATTTTTTTTTCTAGTTAGTTCACGAAATTAATTATTACATGCTTTTGTGAGTAAATGTTAGAAGTATCCTATTTTATTTTAGTATATTATCATCATCATTTTGGTTGTTTAAGTTTGTCGAGCAAACGACGTTAACCAAAAGCACTACCGGGAGGCAGCCCGCAAAAATGTTAAATATAATAATTACTCATACTTTGGATGATACTTTGCGAATACTTAGGATTGATTTTCACTTTGTTTCACCAAGTCTCGGGATGAATGTTTGAATGTCATTAAAAAAGGGAATGATTAGGTGGTTATCCGAAAATCCCGATGGAGAAAAAAGAGAAAAATTCAAATGCGTCATTTCTTGGACTTAGGTTGTTCGAACGATTTGAAATAACCCTTGAGGATCTGGGTATAAAAGACTCAGAGTTAATACTTTGTCATATGTTCAGGGTCAAATTATACGATTTTTAACGATATATTTTATATCAATTTTCCCCATATTCTTATGATTTTCATAGAAATCAAGCTTTATATTGAAATATTGAGTAAATGATATTTTTAATGGGTTAATTCCAAAACGTAGCGAATTATGTGCATAAATGATGATTTTATATCATTTTGGAATTATATTACATTTTGGTATCATTTGATCATTATTTAGAGCCTACAAGTGTTCAAGTTTGGATGTGACAAGTGGCAAAAGGATAAGATCAAGGAGGACAAGTCATGAATCATCTAGAATTTGTTACAATGGATAAGGATGGGGTGTTAAGAGATAAGGACAAAGAATCATCGGATTAGCTCAAAGACAAAGCGGAGGCCGGAGTTCAAAAGCCGTAATCGGCGTTTTGAAGCCGGAGGCTGGCGTTCACGGCCGTGTAATCGGCGTTTCATGCCCGAATCGGAGTTCAAACTCAAATCGGCGTTCAAGATCTCTCGCCACCGATTTCCTATAAATACTAGCGAGATCCCAAACCTCATAAGAAATATATTATTCAACATTTTACATCGTAAAAACACTCGTGAGTAGCCGCAGATTTTTTTCGGGAGCTTTCAAGGCGGTCACCCGAGCCTTGTGCTCGGGTGATCCGGTTAGATTAGGTGCTTTAATTTCTTCTCTTTTTGTTCTTGTTTTGCTGATTTTTGAAATTTGAGCATGTTCAAGCTTTTGAACCCTTTTCATCGAGTTTTTCTATTCTTTAATCTAAGTTTGTTTGTATGATCTTTATCTAAAGGTGTATCTTTTCTATGTTCATTTGTCATTGCAATGCATATCGAAAGATCGTTGCTTGTTGATGTTTAATTTGATGAGAGTCATGTTAAACCGTAGATCACCATAGAAAAGATGTGATTTTTAACCTTGACATAACGAAAGTTGATAGGTTGATTATCTAGGTTATCAGATTGAAAGATCTTACACCTCGCTTTGTATCGTTAATCTCTATAGATCGAAAGATGATGAGATTGATAGGCGAATTACTACAAAGTAGGATTCATACCTTTGTGAGGTGAACCACATCTTTAGTTAATCATCATGAGATAATCTTAGAGAGAGATAGAGGATTTGTTGGATAGGATGATTTTGTTTGTTCAACTGTTTATCCACCATGATCATCTTCGTTTATTTATTTCATAGTTAGTAGTTTTATTTCGTTTTTATCGTTTTTATCCTTCCTGGCTTTGGACTAAAAATCCTCTGTCCAGTTTATTTTCCGCTTTAGTTTAGATTTAGTAATAATTAGTAGTAACAATTGAGAGAGTTAATGAAATTAGATTTCAACAGCCCAATTCCCTGTGGATCGACCCCTTACTTATCTCGCTATACTATCAACTACCCGGTGTTTGGCCGGTTAGGAGTTAGTTTTGCATCTAAAGTATGGGTTTATAAATTTTCTTTTGTTTTAAATGATGCAAAAATCCGCTCAACATCATACGTTACATTTCATGATCTAATCTGTTTTAAATTTCAAATAACGTGTGACATGTATTAGTTCAAATACTATGGAATTGAGGAGGTCATAACTTTAACCCACCCACCCACCCTTTAATATCATCCGAGTATTTGTTTTGACTTGTTTTAGTGCACCATTGATTTCCCAACAACTTATTTACACTCACTTTACATTGAGGACAATGTAAGTTCGTAAGTGGGGAGTGGAGTCGTTGGTCTAGCAATGGAATTAATGTTTATTTTGTATCAATAAATCCCTTAGTTTTCGATTTTTTTTCGAGCATTATTTAGTTGATTAAAATAAATTGAATAAGGTATATATTTCATGGATTTGAAGATATAATGATCAATTTGGATGTGTATAACCAACGTGAACCGTAAGTGCATTGTAATTCCAAATATATTTGTGTAACATGAATTCCTTCACGTAAAGCCTTTGATATTGAAGCGGAAAATTTTAAATCTGTATCCATTCAAGATCCTAGTGGTTATTCTATAGATAATTGCAGTAACTTAGTACCTAACTTTTGAATGTGTCTTGTGAATATCGAAGGTTTGAATGTGATAGGAAGGATATAAGTTAAAGAAGAATACCAAATTAAGATGAACTATCTATATGTTGGTTGTAGCTACCAATGATTTGAGTGCAGTAGGGCGTTATCACGAAACGCCCTATATCACTATGAGGTTTAAAAGCTCTCGATCGCTCGATGATAGTAGTCCAAACTAAGGTGTTATCACTAAACGCCCTATTCTTTGGGAATGAAGGCATATGCTATAAATGTGAAAGAAAAAAAAATGGAAATATGGTTGAAAACTTAGTTATCTTCTGACTATCCCCAGTATAAACTGAATGATATGCTTTAGGGATTATCCTAATAAGTACATGGGAGGACGTTGTGTGGAATCATTATCGCTATACCTAGGAAAGTCATTAGGATTGTCTCGAATGGATATTTGTGCGTTTGCTTGAATTATTCAAGAGAGGATAGTGGAAATTGAAAAGGCTTGTCACACACACACTCTGTTATACATTTATATTGAGGTCAACGCCTGGTTGTAATTCTAATGGTTGCAGCATATGGTTGTCCCTTATATCTTATATCTTCATGAATTTATCTCTCATTCATTTTGTTTTATCGCTTGTTTTGCTCGAGGACGACCAAAAGCTAAGTGGGGAGTTGTGATGAGAGACAAATTAATGATCATTATTACGACATTTTACCCCAATATTGATACCACTTTGAGCATTATTGTATTAATTTAAGTCAATAATTACTTAATTTTATCCAAATATATAAATTGTGGTTATTATATAAATTATCTTATTTTTATAAGTTTTTATAAGTTTTGTACCGGTTTAGAAACCGGAGTGTCGTGTCAGATTTACACGGGTATTTGTGGTATTTTTATTGCAGATTTATGATAAACCAAGACCCCGAGTAATGACATTTTAAAGTATAATCATATCTTTGGAAGGATATAGAAAGTGTCACTAAGTCAGTGGTCATCAAGTGGCTTAATCGATTCGATTTAGTGGAAATCGAGAAATATCTTCGACAAACAAATGGCCCATCAAAACGACATTTTCTGAAGAAGAATCCGTCATGAAAGTTGTAGATCTTCAAATAAGCTTTCCAACGCACTTTGAATCACGTCAATCGGATGTCTACAACTCAATATATGGCCATTTTACTGAACTGTGATACCGTATAGACTAATTTTGACAATACGGATCAAGATTTTTGACTCGGATCGATCCGGGACTTCACCGGATCGATCCGGCTGTTTAAATGATGAAATTTCACGTGAATTTCTTCTCTTCTTCCTGCCTCTAACCTCCCCTATATATACCACCCCATTTCCATCCCCTTTCCTTGGCCCCTTCTCTTCTCCATCCCATTTTCTTTCTTCTTCATGCGTTGCTTTCTTCTCCTCTTTCTTATTTTTATTTTGTTTTACTAGATAGACATATATATATATCCTTATATATATATATATATATATATATATATATATATATATATATATATATATATCTGTCTCATAAACATCTCCTTCCATCTTCTTCTCCTCTCTTCTTTCATCTCCTTTCTTTTTTTTTGTTTTGGGCCTATATATATATATATATATATATATATATATATATATATATATATATGTATGTATATGTTTTTTTAAATAAAGTAGTTATATATCATTTGTCAGAATTACGGAATAATTATCGAAGATTGTTAAAATCGAAGCTTTGTTATACTACATCCGGTGGAAACGACCCCGATTCAGCAGTTGTAATCGGTAATATATTCTAATATTATTATGTTTATTATTTCTATTTCTATTTATATATGTTAATTATGTTAAGCTAAAAATATATCTAGCCAAGATATGAATCTGAATTAGTTAATCTTTTTGGTAAAATGGATGATCGACTCTGATAATAATGATTAAAACCAATTATAATGAATCTCTTTCTATTTACACTTAAATGTACGGATAGAAAGACCTGAGGTAAAATTGGGCGCATGTAAAGCGTGACAACGGAATCCTATTTCCTACCCGAGGCGATTTGTCTTGGGAAAGATGAATCTTATTAAATTTGTGCTCAAGATCGTAATAATGTTAAAATCAACGGTTTAATTGAAACTAACACCGAAAGTTAAATCGATCCGCGCGACAACCGGAGCCTTTTGAATAACATCGGCCGCGTCGACAAACGGAATAACCTCTTTTATCCGGGGTAGATTTGTACTCGGTACTGCTCGAGACTAATCGAGATTAGCATAGGCGGTTGTGGAGATTAAAGCGATGACAATTTGACATATGACAATTTCATACGCTCGTGTGAGAAGGAGTTGTATAGCTTAGTGAGTACACCGGTTCATACATAATTGACCTCCTTGCATCAAGGAAAAGATCATCTCATTTATTTCTACTAAAAAGAGATCGTAATTCGAAGAACGTATTCTTGGCTAGATCCAAAATATATATATTATCTATTTTTATATTTATATATTTATTTCTTGTTTTACTAACAATCTAACTAATCTAACGATCTAACCCGATAAAACTGCGACTTAGATCGAGTTAATAATAGCTTCTTGGTGTTTAACCACACTTTGAATTATGCCTTCATTTCCCTGAGGATACGACCTGACTCACCAGACTAGCACTACAATTTGACCCGGTACACTGCCGGTAAGGATTGTATAGCCTAGAAAACGTCCGTCAGTAGGCCCAAAGTGCGTCGTCAAGCTTCACCGACCAATTCTTACGGTTAGTGTCCACCGTCTTTTCAATAATCCGTTTTACCTCACGGTTTGACACTTCAACCTGCCCACTTGTTTGTGGGTGATACGGTGTGCCGACTTTGTCTCTTACACCATAACTCTCTAGAAGCTTAGTGAATGGTCGATTGCAAAAGTGTGAGCCACGGTCACTAATGATAGCCCGGGGAGTGCCAAAGCGAGTAAAAACATTTTTCTTTAAAAATTTTAGCACTACCTTAGAATCATTAGTGGGGTAAGCCTGTGCTTCAACCCATTTAGAAACATAATCGACCATTACTAAAATGAATTTATTACCGAATGAGGGAGGGAATGGGCCCATGAAGTCGATGCCCCAAACATCGAATATCTCACATTCCAAAATAGGTTGGAGGGGCATTTCATACCTCTTAGACACATTTCCCCACTTTTGGCATGCAACACAAGATTGTGAAAAACGATGTGCATCTTTGTAGAGTGAGGGCCAATAAAATCCGCATTGTAAAACCTTATATGCCGTCTTCCATCCTCCATGATGGCCTCCAGTATCTTGGCCATGGCAAAATGAGAGTATGCTTGAGATTTCATTATCGGAAACGCATTTTCTTATGATACCATCCGAACACCTCCGAAAAAGGTTCGGTCTTTCCCAATAATAAAATTTCAAATCGTGAAAGAATTTCTTCTTCTTTTGCCATGTCCAATTAGGTGGAACATACTCACATGAAAAATAATTCACAATGTTAGCAAACCATGGTGAGCTCTCCTTCGGTTTTGAACTAGCATGAATAAGTTGCATTGTTGGGGGAGCATCCACCATCATGAGTTGTTCATCCGGGAAATAATCATCAATCTCTCTTCGTTTTCCTTCATCTTCAATGAAATCCAACCGGCTCAAATGATCCGCCACGACATTCTCGCTACCTTTTTTGTCTTTGATCTCAATATCGAATTCTTGGAGTAGGAGAATCCATCTAAGCAATCTCGGTTTAGCATCTTTCTTGTTCAACAAATATTTCAAAGCAGCATGGTCGGTATAGACAATGACCTTAGAACCAACAAGATAAGATCTAAACTTGTCGAGGGTGAATACTATGGCGAGTAACTCCTTCTCGGTTGTTGCATAGTTGACTTGAGCGGAGTTCAATGTGTGAGAAGCATAATAAATGGCCTTAAGTACCTTGCCATGACGTTGGCCAAGCACGGCCCCAACTGCTAAGTCACTTGCATCACACATTAACTCGAAAGGTATATTCCTATCTGGCGCTACCAGAACGGGTGCACTAATCAATTTCTGCTTCAAAGTCTCAAAAGCTACCATGCACTTTTCATCAAAAACGAATGGTACTTCTTTCTCAAGGAGATGACTGAGAGGTTTGGTAATACGGGAGAAATCTGCAATGAATCTTCGATAAAAACCCGCGTGCCCAAGAAATCCTCTCAATGTCTTCAGATTAACCGGTGGAGGTAATTTCTCAATCACTTCAATTTTTGCTTTGTCCACCTCAATACCATCCTCAGAAATTCTGTGGCCTAGCACAATACCTTCTGATACCATAAGATGACACTTCTCCCAATTTAGCACTAAGTTCGTGTCTTCACACCGCTGTAAAACATGCTCTAAATGAGAGATGCATTCCTCAAAAGAATACCCAAAAACACTAAAGTCATCCATGAAAATCTCCAAAAATCTTTCTACCATATCGGAAAAAATGGCTGTCATGCATCTTTGAAATGTAGCAGGAGCATTGCATAAACCAAATGGCATTCTCTTGTATGCAAACGTTCCATAAGGACAAGTGAAAGTCGTCTTTTATCTATCTCCAGCCGCAATGAATATCTGCAAGTAGCCTGAATAACCATCAAGAAAACAATAGAATTTATGCCCACTCAACCGCTCCAACATCTGGACAATATACGGAAGAGGATAATGATCTTTCTTGGTATGGTCATTGAGTCGTCGAAAATCAATACACATGCGGTATCTTGTGACTTCCCTTGTTGGTATCCACTCATGCTTATCGTTCTCCTTCACAGTAAATCCACATTTCTTCGGCACGACTTGAGTAGGACTCACCCACTCACTGTCAGATATAGAAAAATAATACCCATCTTCAATAACTTGATAACTTCTTTCTTGACAACCTCTTGCATATTAGGATTCAAACGACGTTGTGGTTGAACACATGGTTTAGCGTCATCATTGAGAATAATCTTGTGAACACAGATTTCGGGACTAATTCCCCGAATATCAGCTACAGTCCAACCAAATGCTCTCTTGTGTTTCCTGAGCATCCTCAATAGCAAATCTTCCTGCACATTGGTTAGTGACGAAGAAATAATAACAGGAAGTAGATTATCATTTTCAAGAAAAGCATATTTCAAGTTAGGAGGTAAAGTTTTCAATTCAAGGTTCTTGGGTGGCTCTTCTATGGATGGTTTCAATAATGGACCATCATTCTCCAGTTCTAGATATCGATGCCACGGTTGTTTGTCAAATACACGACCGACATCCAAATAAAAAATCACTGCTTGCATTTCTTCATCATCACTCTCACATTCAAACACGGATAAGGCTAGACACTCTTCAAGCTTATCTTCAAAGACCTGCAAGTTAGCATTTTCCATACAAACACAAGATATTGCATCAACAAAAGAACATGACTCTCGTGAATTATACGGGTGTTTCATGGCCTTGAAAATATTGAAAGTGACCTCATCCTCATTAACTCTCAAAATCAATTCTCCATGTTGAACATCAATGATTGTCCTTCCCGTGGCTAGGAATGGATGACCGAGAATAAGGGGCGTTGAATACCCTTCTTCCATATCCATAACCACAAAGTCAACGGGGAAGTAGAACTTATCAACTTTTACTAACACGTCTTCTATGACTCCTTTAGGACGTTTTATAGACCTATCTGCTAATTGTAGAGTCATCTCGGTGTTTTTCAACTTTCCTATTCCAAGTTTGATAAAGTCCTCATATGACATGAGGTTAATGCTAGCACCAAGGTCACAAAGCACCCTCTTAAACAAAAGCCGCCCAATTTCACACGGGATAGTAAAACTCCCGGGGTCTTTGAGCTTAGGTGGAAGCTTATGTTGCAACACGGCTGAGCATTCCTCATTGAGACAAATGTTCTCATATTCCTCTAACCTCTTCTTGTTAGTTAGAATATCTTTCAGAAACTTACCGTACACAGGCATGTTAGTAAGTGCTTCTATGACTAGAATATTAAAATTTTAGTGTCTGAATGTGTCAAGGAAGCGAGCATACTTTTTATCTAGCTTCTTCTTCTTAATTTCTTCTCTAGGTGGGTAAGGCAATGACTCAAGATCAATAACTTTAGGTTTAGAGTTCATACCTTCCTTACCTTGGCCGCTGGATGCACCATCAGAAGCTTTTCTCAATGTTTGAGCTGCTCGTGGCCTCCATTCGGTATCGGTGTGCACCATCTTCTCCTTGCCTTTCTTAGAAACTTCCTGCTGAGAATTGGCTTACGTCAAAGCATCATTGGCGTGCGTCATGTCCTCACTTGGATCATCTTTGACGCACGTCGAGGTCTCCTTGGCGTCCGTCAGAGGCTTATTGGCGTAGGTCAATTTTTGCCCAAAACTCTCTGAATGTGAATAGTTAGTGTTGGCGCGCGCCATCTCATCCTTGGTGGGGGTCATGGAGACATGTTCCTTAAAAAGGGTCCTTAAATCACTTGCTCTCGGATTCTTCAAAATCCTCGGGACTTTCACAAAATCTTCGCTTTCTTTTTCAACATTGACATATCCGTCATTCTGCAAAAACATGTCAACAATTTCCTCTTCCTCTTCACTCAATTCTCTATCGTCTTCGGCATCATGCAAATCATTTTCAACTTCATTTCCAACTTGATTTTCTTGAAATTCTCGATTTCCACAAACTTTTCCACTTCGGGTTATGATAGCATTCACTCCCCTCGGATTCCTTTCTGTATTGCTTGGCAGACCACCTGGTGGTCTACTAGCATTCCTCTCACCTTCTCTACTCAAATGTTCTTCCACATTCCTCATGGATGCCTCAATCGTTTTCATCCTCACATCATGTCCACTCATGGCTGTTTTCATCATTCCCATATCCTTTGTGACTGTACTAAGCGAAGTCATCACATTTTCCATGTTCTGGGCTTGAGTGGCAACTACTCCCAATAGTTTATCCAAAGTGTTGTCCCATCTATCTCCTCGTGCTTGATTGGAACTCTCGGTTATTGGGATAGTTTGAGTGGTGGGTTGAGGATAAGAACGAGTGTTGGGTAATTGAGTTGAGGTGTTGGTGTTATAGGAGTTTCGTGGTTGTGGACCAAAGGGGGGTTGTCCTTGCTTGTATGAGCTCTCGTTCCAACGATAATTCGGATGATCTCTCTTAATAGCATTGAAAGAGTTAGAGTATGCATTGTTCAAATTCCGGTGTTGTTGCATGAAGCTTACTTCCTCAGCTTGTAAATCACCAGGCTCTTCCTTCTCAATAGATATCTCATCCTCATTGCCATAAACATTTTCTCTCTTGCTCTCAATCAAGAAGTTTCCTTCCATTCTCTTGCTTGACTGCAAATTGTCAAACTTCTTTGACAACTTATCGATTTTTTCCATAAGCTCGGAATTGTCCTTTGGTCCTTCTGAAAAACTGACCTTCCTTGTGCTAGCTCCGGCTTCCCACATCCTATGGTTCTTTGAAATTCTCTCGATAGCGTCATAAACTTCTTGAGCATTACGGGACATCAAACATCCTCCACATGCGTGGTCAATATTAGCACGAGATTCTGTCCTCAACTGTCTACAGAAAAGTTGTATTTGCGTATCAAATGGGTAACCATGATCGGGGCAAGCCTTCAACAATTTCTTGAATCTTTCCCATGCACTACCTAATGTTTCATCGGGTCCTTGTGCAAAATTAGCTATTGCAACCTTCAACTTCAAATTCCTTCCGAGTGTAAAATATTGCTTTAAGAACTCGTTTTGTACTTCCTCCCAAGTGGTTAATGAATGATGAGGTAGAGATACAAACCATTCCTTAGCTCTTCCCGTCAAAGATTATGGGAACATAGACAATCTTGTCAATTCCTTATGAATTCCATGACTCTTTTCTGTGTTACAAAGTTGTTCAAAAGAATAGAGGTGATAATGTGGATCTTCAAAATCTTCTCCGGCAAATTGGCATTTATTATCAATCAACCCAAAGAGATGCCCTTTCACTTCAAAATTATTTGCCCTTTCATTAGGTAATCTAATAGGATCATTAGGTGCATTCCTTCTCAAAGGTTGATCACAAAGAGGTCTCAACAATTGGTCATTTTGGCCTTGGTTATGATTGTGGTTTTGGTTTTGACGGTTCCGGTTGTTTCGGTTATTTTGGTTATTTTGGCCTTGGTTATTGGGATTTGGTTGGGGAATTGGATCTTCCAAAAGAGGATCAACTTGTGCATTATCACGATTTTCCTCCATTTCTTCTCGAGTCGATGATTCTCGGGACGATTCTTCACCAAGTGATTCTCCACTAGACTGAGCAGTTCTATGCTCAGCTCTCAATTGTCTTTCGTACGTGTTAATGTCCGATTGATATGGAGTAAGGGGAGCTTTACCGGTTCGGGACCGAGTCATCAAATACAAAAGTGAAACAACAAGAAAACAATCAAACACACTTGGTAACTTACCAAATGGTAAGTACCACATAAGTAAACAGAAATGTGATTAGAAAAAGACTTGACCTATGCTCGAAAATTTTAAGACTGATACAAGTAGTAACTTTTACTCAAAAAGAATGAAAACAACAAATGTTCCCCGGCAACGGCGCCAGAAAGCTTGATGTGGCCAAAACGAGGTGTCCAATCTAACCGGCAGTGTACCGGGTCAACTGTAGTCTAGTTTGGTGAGTCAAGGTCGTCTCCTCGGGGAATGTAATGTACACTCCAAATGAGGTTACACACTAAAAAGTCTATATTAATTCGATCCAGGTCACAATTTGGTGAAAGGTTAATCAATTGCATAATTAAAAAGCTGAATTAACAATGATGGTAAATTATAAAAGAAGCTAACCAAGGTAATGCGTAGACTAGCTATCCTCTTGTGATGCCATGGGAACGACTTCCTCCATACCTACCATTCATGCTGAAAGTGTGAAGCGGTGCATTCCTAATCAAGCAATCTCCCCTCGTACGAGTGAATGAAATTTCTCTCTACCTCCTCCTTGGTTTAGGTGTCCTAAACCTAATGATTCGGTATGCTACGCCCGTGAATGCAATGGCAAAGCCAACTATCCCCGGATAAGAAATCGAATGCCTACAAGATGTCGATTTTACCTTCCGGTTCACCTACCCTCATCCCATGTTTAACATCTCCGTTCGGTATCCGTTAAGCGTGTAAATGCTAACACTAGGCAATTACTCCAATGTCAACAAACAATGCAATACAAGTAGGTAAAGCTTCACAACAATCAAAACTAAAAACACAAACAATCGTTCCCAATCAATCACAAGAGGATAACTACTACTACAACATAATCTTGGCTAGAAAAACCTAGCCACTCATAACTACAAACATTAACATAACAAAGCTAACATTCATAATCATAAGAATACTTGAATCAAAGTAAAGATTAAGAGTTACCAATCAAAAGCAAACTCGAAATTGGTATCTTCATCCAAGCTCCAAAACCTTCAATGGAGTTACAACTTATGTCTTCAAACTCCAACCAAAAGTGATAGAAATTAAACTAAGATTCTTAATAGTTACAATGATAATCAAGGGCTAATTTCTACAAGGATTTGGCTATAAGAGCCTGGGGTGGGGTTTTTGCCTGCAAGATGGATGATATGTTGAAGATGATGTGTTGTTTTCATAATAATGTGAATGGAGGAATAAAAGAGATTAAACTTTTCTGACTCTGCACTCTTGACTCGCGTCATCCCATATTGGCGCACGTCATTCCCAAATTTGCATTGATGGCGCAGGTCATAGCTTCTTGGCGCGCGTCACATCCAATTGTGGTGACTGACTGAATGACATCTGCATTAATTGCTCAACTACCCTGTGACGCGGGTCATGTGACATGGCGCAGGTCATCAATATATAAAATCACAGAATCATCATTTTATTCTCCCGGCTGGCTTGGATTGACCCCCTAATGTGTGTCAAATAATCCTTAGGGCTGAAATCCTTGCCACGGCACAAAATCATCACAAAAGAGTCAAAGGCCATCCTAAGGTCAGAATCTACACTCCTAACCGTGATATTTGTGCTGCAAAATAGACATAAAGATACCACGTGTAAATCTGATAACAAAATCGGCTAACAACTAATATAATACAGCTAAAACATGGTTTTTCTGCAAAATCTATGTACACAAAATATGGTTACAATCATCATTCAAATTGCTCAAGTTGATGTCAAAATATCGCTAATTGCATTAGAAAATGGGGTAAATCATCAGAAATTGTATCATCAGGTTGACTTACATCAGTTACCCGATCCCAGACTGATTTTCTTTTCTTATCTGACCTGTCTTCAGATTTATTCTTCTTGCCTTCACCTCTTTCTGTCTCTCTCTTGAGCCGATTTGCTTCTTCCCCCTGACAATGTTTATAGGCTACGTCCATACATTATTCCATTGTTCGAGAAAGTTTACTATTCAGCTTTGCGTGCAGCCGTCCCTCTCGCAGACTTGCCATGAAAGAAGCGACCAGCAGCCGATCGTCAGTGTCCCGCACCTATGTAGAATCTTCATTAAAATACTTTACAAAATGCAGTACGGACTAGTCATGCTTTTGCTTCAAAGTTAACAAGTGAGTCTGATTCCTCTGGAATGGTCGAGCTACGATGAAGGCATGGACGAACTTTTGAGTTAAAGTCGCAAAGTCGGAGATCGACCTAGGGGGAATCTTGTTGAACCACTCTCTGGCTCTTCCTATTATGAGTGCAGGGAAGGCTTTACACTTTATTTCATCGGAGGCATTGTACAGGTTCATATGTGAGATGTACTGATGCTTGTGATCATAAGGATCCTTGGATTCATCATAAGAGTCGACCTTAGGAATCTTGAAACCTGCTGGTCGGGGATAGTTGTCGATGTGCTCGGTGAACGGCGATGCACAGAGCAGTTTATCTGATCGTCTTCTGAGCAGGGTGTCTAGTTCGGCCTTAGCCGTATCCTTAGGCATGTCATCGTACTCAGTTTAAGCACTGGATTCCACGATCTCGGTGTATTAGGAGCTTGTTGACGAAGATTTGTCTCTGAGACTTTTGGAGGATCCCTTCCTTTAAGGGTTTCATCCAAGATGGCCTTAATGGTGGTATTGTCCAGGTTCTTCAAGGCCTCAACCAATGCCTGATTGGCTGGATCTTGAAGAACTGGGTTAGGCTGATCTTCAGTAATATTTGCTCTTTTCTGGGCTTCTCCTTGTGCGGTAGAAGCAGTTCCACCCCGCTGAGTCGGATCCTTTGGATCTGCGGTCTTTTTTCCAGTATTTTTCGGGGGTGCCATGGTTGCTTGCAAGGATTCTGGGGTTTTTTCGATCAGTTATCAGTTGAAGACCCTCCTTCTAGCGCCAATTGATGATGCTGGAAATCGTCTAAGAATCACGGGTCAATATCCTTCGGGATAAAGATCTTAAACCCTAAAACCCCTATTTTGTGTGGAGTGGGACGTGTTTTGTTATTTGTTTAGACTGAGCTCTCAAGTTATTTCTTGAGAGTTGCCTATGTATCCAATAGTTGAATTGGAATCAAGTCTTTCATAGTTCCTTAGGGTTGTTTATATAGGTGGCCTCTCGCCTCTATTACTTGATATGCAAGTATATCAATCTATTATTATTCCCTAAGGATATACACGAATCAATCCCTATAATTAAGAGATAATTATGGTCATATTTAACATCAATATTGGAGTCTTTATGACTTAGGATTCTTTCCTTATTTATTTTTAGTTACCCCCACATGGAATAACAGCCGGGTTGTGCGAAGCGTCCTGCGCTTAGCCCCCAAGGCCTCTATGAACGAACTGGGAAATTCCTCTTCGCCAGACCTTGGCCGATCTGTGGTGGCTGGAAGAGGAATTCATGCCGCTCTCCCACCTGGGGTAAGCGACCTGACTTTTAATACATTTCTGGGGCTCCTGGCCCATATTGCCTTATGTTTAAGGACTGGTCATTTGTTACATGCCTTACAAAGATGACACATGGCGTAGTTCGGGTCGGGTATCATCATTCACCAACTTCATCGGCAAAGAAACATGTGAAGATCGTTTCCTCTTCAATGATCAGAGGTGAAGCGCTGAAAAATCTAGGGTTTCAGGGGATTTTTTACTTCCATTGAGAAACGAAAAAGAGAAGATCTGAAAACTCGTCTATTCCAAAAAAAATCGGGTTTACTTGTTTTTTTAATGAAAATAAAACATAAAATCCCAGATAAATAATTTATTGTAGTGTCATGATCTGAGCTGCAAATTCTAGAAATTATGCAGAAAGTGAAGGAGATTGAAAGGGGAAATTGGGAAGAAGTAGAAGAGAGAACAGAAGAAGAGAATAGAAGAGAAATTAGGGAGATATTTCATTAATCATCATCATAATCATATCCGTGTTTACATCTATAATTTATATAGCCCTTCACTACTTGGGCAATAAGACAAAATACTCAAATAATAGAAAATAGACATAAAGTAAATGACATCGCATATGACATCACTTAACGGCTAACAACTCGTATCTAACGGGCACCAACGCCTTCGCCTGTCGTCTTTCTAATTTTAACCTCGGGACATGACAAATCCTTTCCCTCAACAACCGCCTTGTCCTCAAGGTGGTGAAATGAGAAACCCAAACAAAAATCTTCAATTTGGCAATAAGCTGGGAGTGTATGTTTGTTTGGCAATCACATCCATTGTTAGTCACATGTCCATCTTCAGTGGCTTCGAGGGAATGACCTGCAACTATCGTGTTAACTATTCCAACAATTCCAACAAACATCACATATTGTATTCTCTTGGATATTGTAGTCCAAACAGCAAAGCTTAACCATGAACCTAACCAAGAAATGACGTGGGAGTAGGTCTTGAACCTAAAATGCTGGTGAAGTTGAATGTCGATGCAAATGGCTGTGCCAAAACTCCCATAAGATATATTGGTGTATACAGTTATTATGGTTGCTCCATTCTGTATTAACTCCATCTCCTTGCAAGATTTACTCATAGAATTCTGTTGGTCCCTTGGAAAGGCTAACAAAAGTTTAGAGGGGGGGGGGGGTGAATAAACTTGTCACCAAAAACTTTCCCAAAACTGAAAGTACCCCAGGAACTGAGTCTCTCCGAAACTCAAACTGAAGCTCAGTTCAGTTTTGTTCCTGTCCTTTAAACTTGCATCGGAGTTCAGCTAACTCAACTGATTTTAAGTCATTACTGACTTATTATTAGTCCAGTTAACTGGCAGCGGATAGAACTAGCCTTTAGTGCAATAGATGTGTCAATAAAGATCTGGACCTCCTATGTATCAGTTTTGTGCTGACTCAGTGTCTGACGTTTGCTGAGTGTGGAGATGACAAGATAATGCAATAATCAATCATAGCACAAATGTAAATGCATAAAGTAAATCAACACAAAATTTGTTTATGGAAGTTCCGGGTGGTGTAATCCCGTACGTCTCCCCTTCTCCTGTGGTGTAGGAGGTATCACTAGAATCTTGAGATAACCGTTACAAAATCCTAGTCTAATGACAGTCCTTTACGACACCCTAGTTTCACTGTCTACACGTAATGAAGAAAGGTAGGATTGCTCCCTTCATTCTGCACACTGATCCTTCGGAGGTGGAATGACTCCTTCACCAGCTCACCACTGACATACACACAGTCCGCTTACAAGCCGCTTCTCGCAATTCTTCATTATCGTCATGAATCGTGCTAGACTTCATTAAGCACTCCTCCATTGGCTCTTGATAACCCTGCGTGTTAGCAACTTTGGAAACACAAGAATATATAGACTCAACTTCATCACATTCCGCAATATCATCATGAGGGTACTTAATGGCATCAAACACATTCATGGTCACACTCTCATCCCTCACTCTCATAGTAATATCACCTTTTGCTACATCTACATTGGCACTTCCGGTAGCAAGGAAAGGTCTTCCTAGAAAAAGTGAATTTCTAGGGTCCTCCGCAACATCTAGCACGACAAAGTCGGCCGGGAACACAAACTTGTCAACTTGAACGAGCACATCCTCCAATATCCGCATGGGTCTCCTAAGGGTCCGGTCGGCCATTTGTAAAGTCATATTGGTCTCGGTCAACCTACCTAGGCCCAACCTCTCATAGATACTCCTGGGCATGAGATTCACACTAGCACCTAGGTCACACAAAGCTTTCGGGAACCTAATAGAGCCAATGGTGCATGGGATAGAAAAACATCCGGGGTCTTTCTTTTTAGGCGGAAGCTTGTTTTGAAAGACCACGGAGCATTCTTCATTTAGGCACACCACCTCATCCATCTTGGCCTTATTGGACAATATCCCTTTCAAAAACTTAACATACGATGGCATGTTAGCTATAGCATCAACCAAAGGGATATTTATCTCAACCTTGCGCGAGATGTCAAGGAACTTGTTTTGACTCTTGGTCAACACATCTTTCTTAGGACCTCTAGGGGGAAAAGGCAAAGTGCTCAATCAAAAGGTGTAGAAGAAGTATTCATACCATTGCTACTTGTACCTTTCCTTTGTGGATTGGAAGTAGTTGTGTCCCCTTTGCTAGTCGCTTTCGGTGTCTCCTTATCTTGCTTGTGAGCTTCAGTATCTTGCTCTCCAACAACTTGATCTTCACTATCATTTTCTACCATATCATCCACTTTGCTTTTACCATGATCTTCAACGCTTTTCCTCACCCCAATGTCACTACCAACCACCTTGCCACTTCTTGTAGAGATATCATTCACACCCTTGGGATTTCTCACGGTGTTACTTGGTAAGCCTTCAACCGGTGTGGTATTTGTATTTTCGGTCAATTGACCCACTTGAGTCTCAAGATTCCGTATTGCCGATTGGAATATGGTTGTGGTATTGTTGACATTTGTCTTGATATCTCTCAATTCCCGACCTTGATCTTGGAGAGTCCTTCCTTAATCTTGGAGCATACTTCCATGCGCTTGCAACGTCTTGTTAATTTGCTCCAAGAGAATATCGGTAGAACTCTTTTGTGGAATAGGAGCCATTGGTGGAGGTTGGCTTCCTTGAGAGTAATTTTGATGAGCATTCGGATGTTGGTAAGTTCCGGATTGTTGTTGTCGTGGAGCTTGATTTCCTTAATAAGAAGAACTTTGTTGAGGCCTAGAGGATTGCCCTTGATTCAGACCACGACCCAAAGTCAAATTAGGATTCTCTCGCCAATTTTGTGGAGCTCCTTGGAAGTCATAGTTTTGGACATGCCCTTGCACCACATAGTTAGCATCATAGGGTTGTGTATCCAACATCAAACTCATATCCATAGGTTCAATCACCGGATTGCCATAGGTGGTGAGAGGATTGAAATCCATTTGCCCCACATTCAATTGCCCTAAAGCGTAGGAATTCATCAAAGATTGTTGTAATGAATTCGCATTAGCCACTAAGGTGCCGGCTTGAGGTGCTACTTGAGCTTTCATTGGCACGGTTGTTGGTGGTGTATTTGGAGATGTACAATTTGTAGCCGAATGTTCACCACCATAATAACCGAGCCTTCTTGTTCTCTAAAGCCAAATCATCAACTTTTTGTTCCATGGATAACACCTTATTATGCAACTCGGAGTTCCTTTCGGGTTCATCTACCACGGTGGTCACAAGTGGCTTTTTATGCTTTAATTGTCTTCTTCCCGAACTTCATTGCCTATTATTCTCACAAATCCTCTCAATGGTGGCCAAAGTGTTTAGGGTCAAATTGTATGATTTTTATATATATATTTTATATCAATTTTCCCCATATTCTTATGATTTGTATAGAAATCGAGCCTTATATTGAAATATTGAGCAAATGATGTTTAAAGATAATAAATTGCAAAAGTGACTGATTTATGTGTTTTTATCGTTGGTTTTATGTTTATTTGGATGTTGTTACACTTTGCAATATTTTGGATATCTTGTAGATGCATATCTTCGGTCTAAAAGAGGTGTTTAGAGGGTTAGAAGAATATGCCACAAGTTTACGAGTTCAACGGAGCAAATTTTCCTAAGTACTTAAATCGTTATATATTTTCGACGGAGATTTGACCCAGCTTAGAGGCATTTTCAGGGGAGGACTTCTTCATGAAAATTGTAGATCTTTGAAAGAGCTTTCCAACGCACTTTGAATTACATCAATCGGACTTCTACAACTCAAATGGTGGTCAAGTGGGTAATCAATTTGGGTAAGTGGAAAATCCCGAAAACGACTCGTAATACGACGGGCTAGTCAAAAAGGCGTTTTCTGAAGAAGAGTCCTTAATGAAAGTTGTAGAGTTTTCCGAGAGCTTTTTTATGATATTCGGATCATAATTTTTGGAGGTCTACAACTCAAGATATGAATTTTAGAAGTTTAGACTGGCGTCCAAGGATATCATGCTTCAGCCGACATACATAATGCCAAATCCTAATTGGAAAAGGATTTAATTACAGCCGCCTTACTTCAAACAGCCGACATATATCCCTATATATATTTGCATGCTGTTCAACCCTAATCCAATAATTCGACTTACACAATTATTATCCAGCCGCAAATCACAGCAGCAGGGCGGCAACTTGAGAGCTTCAAGGCCGGTCACCCGAGCCTTGTGCTCGGGTGATCCGGGTTAGATTAGGATGTCGTTTTTCTTCCGTTTTCGATTCATGGATTCAATCATGTACCAAACTACGTGAGTTTATTTATTTAATTTATTCAGTCCTTATTCGTTTTTTATGATCTTTAATTTATTTTGTATCGCTCTACGATTTTGATGCTATGATGTGAATTAGATCGAGAGATCAGTTTTCTATTGATGTTTACAACATACGGAAGTTGCGTAGACTAGATCACCATAGAAAGATAGGATTTTTAATCATTAATGATGACAAATTAATCGATTAATTATCTAGGTTGTTAGATTCTAAAATACGAGAGTTAACCTGAATCTACACCTTTGTTTTGTATGGAATATTGGTCTCAACATTCGGAAGAGGAGAGATCGATAATTGAATTCACTAAGAGATTAGGGATTCATAGCTTGAGAAATAGATTCGCTAAGGAATTAGGAATTTGTGTCTCGTGTAAAGGTGAAACCACAATTTGAATTAAAATCATGAGATGAACTAGGATTGAAATCACTTGGTTTGTGCACTGTTTGATCCCATGTATCTTTAGTTTAGTTTAGGTTGTGTTATTTTATTTTGTAGGTTAGATTTATTTTAATTGCTCTTTCGTTTATTTTATTTGATCTTTCGTTTATTCGTTTTTCCTAAGTAACAATTGAAAGGAATTAGTGAAATTAGATTCAACATTCCTTTTCCCTGAGGATCGATACCCGTACTTATCCAACTTTACTAGCAACTACCCGGTATTCGGCCGGTTAGGAGGTAGTTTTGCATGGTAGTATAGGTTTTATAAATTTTCTTTTGTTTTAATGATGCAAAATCTCCCCAACAAAAGTGGCGCCGTTGCCGGGGAATAGGTGTCATGTTGAATCTAGTTGAGTTAGTTCTTTGATTTTGTTACGTTTTATTTTTCGTTTTCAATAAAAGTAGCGTCGAATAGATTGAGAGTTTTTATTTTGCCGTGTTTCGATGACCGTAGGGTTAAGAATGTGCAAAAGTTTTTTACTCAATTTGTTTTACGTGAATCATGTGTTTATGTGTTATCTAATCTAACTCCTGTCTTGAAATTTGTCTGCGTGGCTGCGTGTGTGCGGCTTTGTGATGTTTTGAATTATGAGTTTCTAGGGTTTCTTTGTGTTTGCTCTTTGGTTTTTGTTGCATATTGGTTGTGTGGACGAGCGTTCAAGGTAGTGAACGCCCGTCCAGTTCATAAGTGCAGGTGAACGAGCGTCTGGTCTGTTGAACGGCCGTCCAGTGCTGAATTTCCAGGAGAACGCTCGTCTGAACTATTGAACGCTCGTCCGGCAGTCCAGGTTCCAATTTTTAATGCTTTTATTTGATGTGGATTTTTCATTCGAGCTTCTGTGGCTATTTCATTTTACGTAGATGTCCTGAACTTATATGTTTTTACCTTTCCATCTATGAATCCATGTTAGATAATTGATTAATTTTTTTTTATATACTTGATTCATCCAAGCATGTTATAGTCACTGTCGGTTCTCGTACGCTATAACTGGCCTTATTGTTAATTAGTAGCTAATGTCGGTTTCCGTATGCTACATATCGTTATGATGAATCTTGTGAGCTTTGAGACTTATGTGCTTTCTTTTTATTTTTATAACTCATTTGGGTAGTAACTGTCGGTTTTCCGTATGCTACGTCCTTTTCCATATGAGTTATATCTGTTTAGTATAGCTAACTGTTGGTTTCCATAATGCTATCACCTTTGACGAGTCTTAAAACGCGTCTACACTGCAAGTAATGAACAGCACTGTCGTTTATCGTAACCTGTCATTATCTGGTAGACGTTTATTATATACATGTCGTGTTGCAAATGAGTGGGCTAGTTTTCTTTCTTTTATTTTCTTTTATTTTTGCATATCATTCAGATGCATATCATTTAGTTGCAAGTCATCTAGTTGCATTGTTTTTCTATTTTTTTTTTCTTTTATTTTTCTTGAGCGTAGTTAACTGTCGGTTTCCGTAATACTACCTCGTTTTTATTTATTTATTTTAATTTTTAGGATTTGTCATGTAGTTTGCATTGTAGTACATTTTCATGTAGTTGCACCTAGCCTACTGTTGTGTAATGTTCCATGTATATGTTCCATCTTTATATGAGCTTAAATTTGAAATATCTCTATATCTCCTTTTCCATGTGCTTTATATATGTAATCTTTTCTTTTTCCCCGTAGACTCTTTTTGCACTGATCAAGTCTGCAGGATATTTTCTATAGCGATTGTGCACTTTCACGATGTATTCAGTTGTCCTGTGATGCTCCACGCTTCATCGAGCTATGCAAGCAATCCTGGTTCTTGTTGGTTCCTCCAGAATTGCCAGCATCCAATCAGCTAAGTTCTCTAATTTATTATTTCTGTATAACTTGAGGACAAGTTGCAATCTAAGTGTGGGGGAGAGGATGGTTTATATGTATCTATGAGTCGTTTGCTCAATTTTCATTTATATTTCTATGAAAAGTGCTTAATTTTCAAATTTTTGTTTTGTCCCGAGTGAGCATTGCATGTCTTTGTTCGATGTTTATAATCATTGATCTTTGTATTCGTATATTTAGTAATTTTAGTTGTTTCACCCGACACTCTTTTTCACATGCCATAGTAAATGATGAGCTAAATGTTGAAAGCCTACCCCATTTTAGTTGGAGATTTTTGATGATTATAGCATGTTTCTTTGCTTATGTACAATTCTTGAAAAGTTTAGTAGTTTGTATTCTAGGATTGAAGTATGACATATCTGTGAATATCTGTAAGTTTGAATGTGATAAGTGAAACGTGATTAAGTCTTTGCAATAGTAATAAATTGTTTACTTGAGGTGTTATGCTCGGTGGTGCGTGCTACTAGAAAATAATCTTTTCCTTTGCCCGCCAAATGTAAATCTCTAAGTAAACATAATTGTAATTGTGTGTGTCGGAAGCTGGTTTATGATTTGGGTGAGGTAGGGTGTACCACGTATGTCCTATTCCACCATGATGACCAAAAGCTCACGACAGTCAGGAAAAGCTGCCTTATGATTTGAGTAAGGTAGGGTGTTATCTCGAAATGTCCTATTTTACTATGACGGGCAATAGCTCATTCTGATGTGCGTATAAATGAGAAATAGTTAAATCAACTTGCATAAGAAGTGGTATGAATTAAATGAAAGACTTAGTTATTGTATATCTTATCCCCAAAGATAAATCGAAGGATATGTTGTAGGGATTATCCTCTCTGAGTGCATCGGAAATGTTTTAGATATTCTCTACTATTTCTTTTTGGGATATGCATGTTTTGTAAAGTGCCTGTTATAATTTTTGAATATTTCTAACTTAGATGGGAAACGGGCTAGTTTTGGTTTGAATAACTTTCAAATTGTGGAACTTAGTGGAAATTTATTATGGCTATGCACACACTACACGGGTGAACTTCTAAGTTATTGAATATACTTCATATTTGTATGGATGTTTATTTGTCTCGAGCTTGGTTTATGTTTTGTTTTGCTCGGGACGAGCAAAAAGCTAAGTGTGGGGGTGTTGTTTAGGGTCAAATTGTATGATTTTTATATATATATTTTATATCAATTTTCCCCATATTCTTATGATTTGTATAGAAATCGAGCCTTATATTGAAATATTGAGCAAATGATGTTTAAAGATAATAAATTGCAAAAGTGACTGATTTATGTGTTTTTATCGTTGGTTTTATGTTTATTTGGATGTTGTTACACTTTGCAATATTTTGGATATCTTGTAGATGCATATCTTCGGTCTAAAAGAGGTGTTTAGAGGGTTAGAAGAAGATGCCACAAGTTTACGAGTTCAACGGAGCAAATTTTCCTAAGTACTTAAATCGTTATATATTTTCGACGGAGATTTGACCCAGCTTAGAGGCATTTTCAGGGGAGGACTTCTTCATGAAAATTGTAGATCTTTGAAAGAGATTTCCAACGCACTTTGAATTACATCAATCGGACTTCTACAACTCAAATGGTGGTCAAGTGGGTAATCAATTTGGGTAAGTGGAAAATCCCGAAAACGACTCGTAATACGACGGGCTAGTCAAAAAGGCATTTTCTGAAGAAGAGTCCTTAATGAAAGTTGTAGAGTTTTCCGAGAGCTTTTTTATGATATTCGGATCATAATTTTTGGAGGTCTACAACTCAAGATATGAATTTTAGAAGTTTAGACTGGCGTCCAAGGATATCATGCTTCAGCCGACATACATAATGCCAAATCCTAATTGGAAAAGGATTTAATTACAGCCGCCTTACTTCAAACAGCCGACATATATCCCTATATATATTTGCATCTTTGTTCAACCCCAATCCAATAATTCGACTTACACAATTATTATCCACCCGCAAATCACGCAGTTAGGCGGCAACTTGAGAAGTTTGAGGCGGTCACCCGAGCCTTGTGCTCGGGTGATCCGGTTAGATTAGGATGTCGTTTTTCTTCCGTTTTCGATTCATGGATTCAATCATGTACCAAACTACGTGAGTTTATTTATTTAATTTATTCAGTCCTTATTCGTTTTTTATGATCTTTAATTTATTTTGTATCGCTCTATGATTTTGATGCTATGATGTGAATTAGATCGAGAGATCAGTTTGCTATTGATGTTTACAACATACGGAAGTTGCGTAGACTAGATCACCATAGAAAGATAGGATTTTTAATCATTAATGATGACAAATTAATCGATTAATTATCTAGGTTGTTAGATTCTAAAATACGAGAGTTAACCTGAATCTACACCTTTGTTTTGTATGGAATATTGGTCTCAACATTCGGAAGAGGAGAGATCGATAATTGAATTCACTAAGAGATTAGGGATTCATAGCTTGAGAAATAGATTCGCTAAGGAATTAGGAATTTGTGTCTCGTGTAAAGGTGAAACCACAATTTGAATTAAAATCATGAGATGAACTAGGATTGAAATCACTTGGTTTGTGCACTGTTTGCTCCCATGTATCTTTAGTTTAGTTTAGGTTGTGTTATTTTATTTTGTAGGTTAGATTTATTTTAATTGCTCTTTCGTTTATTTTATTTGATCTTTCGTTTATTCGTTTTTCCTAAGTAACAATTGAAAGGAATTAGTGAAATTAGATTCAACATTCCTTTTCCCTGAGGATCGATACCCGTACTTATCCAACTTTACTAGCAACTACCCGGTATTCGGCCGGTTAGGAGGTAGTTTTGCATGGTAGTATAGGTTTTATAAATTTTCTTTTGTTTTAATGATGCAAAATCTCCCCAACACAAAGCCACGTCCGGTGCTACATCCATGATGGATCCTCCACATGCCTATTCAATTGTTGCATTGAACTACCATCCAAATTTCTATAAAAAAAGATGCACTTGATCCCATGCTTCGAATCCATGTTGAGGGCATTTCCGTAACATAGTTTTGAACCGATCCCATGCCTCAAACAAATCTTCACCCAATAGTTGCTCAAAATTATAAATGTCGGACATCAGGTTAAGAGCCTTCGATGGTGGAAAGTACTTGAGCAAGAAAGTGCTTGCAACTTGTTCCCATGTGTGGAGAGAGTCATGAGTACCACTCACTCGCCTTTCCTTTTAGAGCAAAAGGGAACAAGAGTAGCCGAACCGTCTCCTCACCAACCCCATTTATCTTCATTGTTTTGCATACCTTTAGGAAATTATTGATGAAGGTATTCGGGTCATCTTTCGCCTTTCCCTCAAATTGAGCATTGTCCCCAAGTAAATGCCAAACATGTTGCCTTATCTCCAAGTTATTAGCCGCAATGGCCGGTACTCGAATAGGACTATGGCCCGTGCTAGCCATCGGTGTCACATAATCTCTACATAGCCTCACCGGTCGATTTCCCGCTTGGTTTACTTGAGCTTGAGGTGAATATGGTTGAGGGTTCACTATGGGATTTGGTTGAGGATTGGCTTGAGGGATAAATTGTTGAGCATAAGGATTGGCCATTTGAGGGAATTGGTTCATCATGGGATTCATTATAGGATTGAATTGGGCCATTTGCATCATCATTTATTGATATTGTTGAAGGAATTGGGGGTCCATTTGTGGAGGTTGTTGTGCTTGAGGACTTTGTGGAGTTTGGAGAGGGATATTGGTCCTTTGTTGAAAGTGATTGGTTAATGAGGGACTACGCACAATATTCCCTTCTCTAGGTAGAGGTTCCATCCTTGGGGAAAGTGAATTGGATGGTTGACCTTGATATTGAGTAGTGTCCCTTTCCTCAAACGGATTCACACTTCTTTCTCGTTCCATACCCCGGTCAAACTCAAGATCTTCATTTCCCGTAGCCATAATCGAGCTCTCGGAACTAGAACTCTCACTTTCCAAATCTTGATTCACTTCCTCAACTAGAACCGCCTTGTTTCACAAAGCGTTTCGGTGTCTAGCCAAAGCCTCAATCTCGGGAATATAAGGAAGTAATGGTTCCTTTGAGCTTCGGGTCATACACTACAAAGAGCAAACAATAAGAAAACAGTAAAACAAAAACAACCTAAGCCTGAATCTTCAAAAGACTTAAGAGATATCGATTAATTCCCCGAAAACGGCGCTAGAAAATTTGATGACCAAAATAGTAACGACCAACCTTAACCGGTAGAGTACCGGGTCGGAAGCACTATAGTGGAGAGCAAGGTCATATCCCACGAGGAATTTATCGAATACCAAAGTCGTTTTTGGATTTAGTTTAGGCTAACCAAGATGTTTCAAGTTTAATTACACTAAAACGAAATATAAACTAAAGATACTAAAGAGAGAAAGAGACATAGTCAAACTATGATCCAATTGATTACTTTCGCCCCTCTAATCGATTAGCTCGGGAATGGGATTAACCAACCTACCAACCTATACTTATATCGACTCATTCATGGGTGCAAACTTCTAAGCTAGTGTAAGATGCCATGCAACAACCGAACACCCTTTGCCCGGTTCAACAGTCCGCCTTTAAGAATTTAATTGACCGAAACAAGATTAATGCGCTAGAGTTGCCCGATTTCTCCCTAATCAATCTAAACAACTCAGTTGATTATAAGGAATGATCTTAAAACCCCTTTTCCCACACCCCTTCGCAACATACATTTGTAAAAGTGGTGTGTTTGTTAATGAACTAGGTGTACAGTCTAATTCAAGCATTGATAACAAGTTTTAAGACATGAATTCGTCAATATAACAACAATTAAACACTACCATTCCCAGTTTCATCAATTAGAGGGTGATTTCTTCAATCTTCACATAATTTGGCTATGAAAAGTTTAGCTACTTATAATAAAACTAAAAACAACAATCAAAGATAGAATTAAAGCCATAAATGAAATAGAAACTGAAATTGATTACCAAATTCATAGCAAAATCTGGATTACATCAAGCTTCATCAACACCCAATGTCAATTGATGATGAAGAAGACCCAAAATGATAAAATCCAAGAGTAGAGAAGAAACTATAGCGAGAATCTAAGCTAGATTATGTTTAAATTTAAGTAAAATATGATGAAAGAGTGAATTGAAGAAGAAGGGGAGAATTCGACCTAAAAGGGAAAAAGGTGTAAGTATGAAAGTGTAAAAGTGTCTAGATATCTCTTAAAAATCTATGCAAGTCGTATTTATATGCTCCAAAAATGTGCAGGAAAAGTCACTTTGGCGCGCCCCAAAGGCTTTGGCGCGCCCCAAAACTAGTTCTGTGATTCTGGAAGCTCTCTGTATCAACTTGGGGCGCCCCAAACTTGTTCTGTGGCTTGCTGAGCCTCTCAGTTCAACTTTGGCGTGCCCCAACTCTTTTGGCATGCGCCAAACTCCTCCAGGCTCCAATTTCTTCACTTTTCTCTATTTTCTTCTATCTCCAACCATTGGTTTCATCTTTATACGTTCCACGCCTTATCTCCCGGGCTTACGAGCACCTACATCCTGCGTCACAACATCTAACACAAACCGAGCATAATTCCGTAAGATAAATAGGGCTCGAAAAGGGCCAAA
The DNA here is from genome assembly GCA_026214975.1 of Gentiana macrophylla. Classification (NCBI taxonomy): domain Eukaryota; kingdom Viridiplantae; phylum Streptophyta; class Magnoliopsida; order Gentianales; family Gentianaceae; genus Gentiana; species Gentiana macrophylla. The sequence goes on along the minus strand of CM047811.1, from coordinate 22,294,755 downwards.
AACATCGTAAAATGCCGAGGTTTTCCATCTATATGACGGTTTACCTCAAGGTGGATGTGTAATGCAATTTTTGCCCTAAATATGGTCTAAAACTACCCGGAATGAACCAAAAGTGCCGTAAAAGGGGTTGAAACATGCGCCGAAGTATAGTAAAGTTGACTCTCATCACACTTAAGGGCAAACTCAACCCTATGGTGGACACTCTGAATGAGCATACTCAACACATTTAGAATATTGACAACATCTTGGGTGAATCACTACAACAGCTTGACACTCTCATCCAAGTCTCTGAGGCCACCAATAAGAATCTCGAAGAAAGGTTTGATGCTACCAAAAAGAGGGAAGGTAGCAATAAGCCTGGAAGCTCCAAGGGCAAGGAAAGCACAAGCAAAGGCATCAGGTTTCATGAAAATAAGTAAATTATAATGATTTTCCTTTCTCTGATTTGCCTTTGAATAAGTTTATGCCCTGAATGGATGAATAGATTTGTTGAGTTTTATTCTTTTATTATCTGAAAACATGTTTACTTATGTTCAGGCTTATGAGGGTTTTGGCATCATCGAAAAGGGGGAAATTGTTAGGAACATTTATTTGTTTTGATGATGGTCATACTAGCTGTTATAGCAAGCCTGAAATAAGTTAGAAATATTTGTATAAGTCTTTACTTAGAGTCTGACATGTTGTATAAGTTAAATCAGATAAGTACTGTACTAGACTGGTAGGATGGCTAAGTGGAAGACAGAATATCGGCAGATTAAAGGCAGCCAAGTGCCAGTAGAGAAGAATGGAGACATAATAGACTGGCTTATAACCAGGGAAGTCTGTGATGACCTTGGATAAGTCTAAGATATATTTCAAGTGATGAAATCTATTCTTTTAATATGGTGTACACTGATCTCACACTAATAGAGGATCAGTGAAGTACAAGCATACTTGGAAACTCAAAGAAATAGAGAAAACAGTAAAACGCGAAGTAAAAGTTCTACCGGCTGACTAAAAAGAAAAAAGTGAAGAATATCTTAATAGCAAATGAAAAGGATTCACTAAGCCGGTCAAGAATCAAATGAAAACAGAAAAGTGGAAGTATGCCATCTGCATTTTATTAAGAACGTGGAAAATATGCAGAATCGACCATTTAATGCAGAATCAATCAAGGATGGATTTTATGATGAACATTTGAAGAAAATCCGGAACACTTAAATCATGAGAATAAAATCAAGGATTATTCTCTGCATTTAATAGCCAACGGACGGAATTTCAAATTCAAGGATAATCAAGGCTATAAATAGAAGTCATTGACAGATACAAGAAACACACGTGAATATACAGGAATAAGGAAAAAGTGCAGAAACTCTGTCAATTTCACAAGCCTTCATACTTGAACTACACTGATAAATCTAGACTTGATCAACTCAGAATTCAGAGCTACAATTCACACATCAAGCACTGAGATTGATCAACCTCTTTGTGAATTCAATTCACACCCCAGTCAAGCAACTGAATCAGAGCCATCTTAGAAAGAGTTGTGTTTGTGATAGTTGCTGAAGGATTTGTTCCCAATGAGCAGTGTGTTGAAGACTGAGTCACTGAAGCTTTTGTAGCCAGGGAGTGATAGTCTTGAAGATTGTGAAGCTTGATTAGCCAGGGACAATCACACTATTGTATTGGTGAAAGTCAATAGTGAATTCCTCCAATCATCACAGAATAATAGGGGATTAAGGGATTACACCACCCTGAACCACTATAAACCTTTGTGTTCATTTACTTACATCACTTTACTTTACCGCATTTCTTTATTGTATTATATTCATACTTTGTGTGCATAATCTACTTTGAAACAACTTTTAAGAAGGGACTTATCCGCTGCCCAAAAGCTTTTAAATATAAGAAAAGTTTTTGAAACTCCATTATAGTCATTCACCCCCCCTCCACGCGCCTCTGACTATACTTTCACTCTTCTCTGGGACCAACAAAGGGAATCCAACCCATCATGTAAAAAAGCACCTGGATGGATCCTATAGTATCCTACCTCAAAATGGGACACTTCCCCTAGACAAAATTCAGGCTAGAAAAATGAAACTCAAAGCGACCAAGTACTCTCTTTCAATGAAATTTTTTACAGGAAATCCTTCATTGCACCATGGCTTAGGTGCGCTTCAGAAGACGAAGGAAACTATCTGCTCCGGGAGATTCACCAAGGGATATGTGGGAACCATGCTGGAGCTAGGACGTTGCCTCGAAAAAGTCGCTTGTTCGGCTATTATTGGCCGACCATGCAGCAAGATGCTGAAGATCTCGTTTGTCGATGCAAGTCATGTCAATTGCACGACAGCATAACACACCAAGCTTCTCAGCTAATGGCCCCTTTAGTTTCTGTTGGAATAGTGTCCTAAACCCAATCGGGTTGGACCGGATCCGACCGGGTCGGATCATTTCTACTATTTCTTTATGTTTATACATATATAAAATGGCTTTTCTGTTGTCATATATTTGTTCTTTTAGTGAACCAATTATGAATTGTTATATGATAACGTCCTTAGTATTAAACTGTGATAGAGAAACCATGATAGGCGATTATGGTTGATGAGATCTCTAATCACTTTAATAAGTTTGATACTTAAATGTCTCTAGGCTGATGTACTATTAAACAGGGCATTGATAGTATAAACAGACTAGCATGTATTAGATGTCTTCTGCCTTTAAGGCAGGGATAGATCTCGTCTATCGAAGTGTAGAGACACTTGGACTGTACGTGGACGTGTATTAGAGAATGCGTACGTTAGACTGACTCACTTACACAGATAAGTGTCACACTATGTGGAGGTTGTGTAATTATCCTTTGGACCGGAGTCTTCATGGCATCACGGTGTGGATTGTCATGCTTTGACACTATTGAGTTTTCCGCTAGCCACGGGGCGATCATGCGGTAGTGATTGGGTATGATACTGAAGCATGCGGAGTATACATGATTGGTCGTCTGGGAATCGCGTATCCTATGATTGGGATCGAATATCCGAAATGGCCTTCTTATAAGGAATGTGTCTTACTCTCGTGAATCTTTGCAAAGTGGGAGTAAACGAGTTACTTCGAGAGAGCTTGATATCCAGATTATAAGATACGGTCGTTAATGTTTGACACTCGACGTACGACCGTATGGATATTATTACAGCGATAGGATTGTAAGTTACATGGTAACTGTTTCACATGAAAGGTAGTAGTCATTGCATTTGACTCTTCCGATGATTGGGGGTCACGGTGTGTTGCTAGACGCTATCCCGTGATCGTTAGGCATGAAGGGCATTTTCGTAAATTGCACTTTGTGCCTACGGCCAACATATTCGGAAGCCTATCGGGTCACACACATATGAACATCTAGCCGGATTAAAATGTGGTTATAGATGATGACCAAATAAGGAAAGTTTATCTCGAGACTATAAAGGTTATAGTGGTAAATTAATATGGTGGTATTTATTTATTATGAATAAATTAAAATACAAGATATTAATTATATTGATTAATTAAAGAATATTCCGGAAGCCAATTTATGGCTAAAGGTGGCGCAACTTATTAGTGTATAAGATACACTTGGATTGTGCAATTTAATTAATGGTATTACCATATATTAATATTAGATATTAATATTTATATATATATATATTAGCTAACATGCGTGTGTTGTACATATATATAAGATATACATGTTCACACTTGTAATGGCTATATATTTATATATAGATTTATTTGTGTAATATATATGTGATATATACACATGTGTAAATTGATTTATGGTAATATAATAAAGATAGTTAATATTAGATATTGACAATATCTTGGAAATATTCAATATAAGATATTGACAATATCCTAGATTTATTTAATATAAGATATTATAATAAATGAGATAAATCAATCAATTATATTTTCCTTATTTTATTGAGAAAAGGTTTTCTTCTCCTCCACTCTAGTTGGGGCGCCCCTCTCACTATAAATAAGAGGTGGGTGTCAAGCTCTTTTGTACAACACAATTCCAAGAACTAATAGTTCATGTGTAAAATAGAGAGCATCCTATAGAGAGTTGGAGATAGGGGAAAATGACCGGTCTAGCAACCGGAGTTTTCCCCAATAGCAATCCATGATGGACTAGCGTGTGGACTAGCGGTAGAGGCTGAACACTTGGGCGGCTCTATACAGAACTACTCTCCTTAAACGGTCAAAGCGTCGATCTTTTAGATCAACCAAGGTAACCACCGTCTACTAACTCGTTTGTTTATTGCTTAAACGAAGTCGATCCTGGTTAAAAAGGAAATAAAATTTTAAATTCCGCTGCGTTCCCGCGTAGATTTCCTAACAGTGGTAGCAGAGCGAGCTTCGAGCTTAAGCAATAAGCAATGTTATATTGCGTAGTTAATTTTATCGTTTAAATCACAAAATTAAAAGATGAAAGATTTTTGATTCGCAAAAGTGATACATGAAAAGAAAAAAAAAAGAAAAAAAAACGAGATCGGGTGGTGCTCGGCCGATTGGAGGCGGCTGGACGGCGGCGACGGCAGCAGGGCAACCTGCTGCCGGCAGTCAGTTGACCGGTCAATGCTGGCGGATCTCCAAGTTATTGTTTTGTGTATTTTGTGATTCAATATGGTTCATAGTTGTGATTGTTAATTTCCCTTTATTTAGTTGTGTCATGTGGCTAACCAATGGTTCAAATAGTTTGGGCCATTGGGATGCCACATGGCATTAAAATAATAATGGTCTTTCCAAACTTTGTTTGGAATAGCTCAGCCTTCCAAATATTTGATTTGGAAAAAAGGCTTCAGTTTGCAAGCCATTCCAAAATTTTGATTTTGGAAAGTGGTGCCTAAACCAAAATTATTTGGCCTTTCCAAATATTTGATTTGGAATAAGCCAGTAGCGCTTTTCAAATATTTGATTTGTAAAAGGCTAGCTCAAGCCACTTCCAAAATTTTGATTTTAGAAAGTGAGTCAGGCTAAGCCAAATTTGGTTTAGAAACCAAAGCATCCTTTTGATTACGAATCAAAAGGAATGAAAAAAAGAGAAATAATTTTAATTTTGATTTATTTTGGAATAGTTCTAATTAATTAAAATTAAAATTAAAATCGGTTTAAAATTAATCGTTAATTTTATTTCGATTAAAATCATTTAATTAATTAAATGTTAATTAGTTAATTGATTGGATAAAATTATTTAATAGATTAAATGTTAATTGATTAATTAAGACGCAAGTAGTTAAATATTAATTTTATCTCTTTCATAAGATTTTATTGTATGGATTAGATATAGTAGATATAATATGATTATATGGGACCGATTGATCGTGGACTCGACCGATAGGATAGATGTGAATGATTTAATTTTTCTGTTGGTTTAAAAATTGTCCTAGGCCGTTATGAAGAACGTGACCTAGTTTATTTTCTGCATTTATCCCATTCCCGTTGACTCCCCCCGTGTGCGGCGGGTGTATTTATTTTATTAGATAGAATTAAATGTAACAAGAATGGAGCAGAAGATGGAGACCAAAGAAAGAAGAATAAAGATCCCATTGGAGAATGGCGCGCATTAAAGATCCTATTGGCGGTTGCGGCTACCCTAAGATTGTGACCAGCGGTTTCATCGGATTTGTATTCAGAATCGCACTTTAGAAAAGTCCATGATCATACCATATTTTTTTACGCATTTATTTATTTTGTGCTTCTATTTATTTTATATGATACGATAGATGCATGACTAGGCACGATCTAGATAAATGTGTAGGATGTATGTTTATAGAGATAGACATATTTATGATGAGACCATAATTAAAATTAATTCAGTGAATTAATTTATATAAATACTTCCACCTCAAAAGAATCGAGTTGAAATTGCCTCCCCATATTATAATGACGGTGAAGAGCCCTTATTCGGATCCAACTCATCAGCCAAAGCAGGGGGTTGACCTACCTCGGGTATATCGTCATTATCGAGATATGATCGTATGAGATCTCACGAATATTGGGGTTATGACTTGACAAAGAATTCTCTCGGCCACCAGCCAAAGCGGGGTCGTTTGGATTTTAGAGGCAAGGGTTTGACTATTTCATAAGATGAAAATTTGTCAAAGAGTTGACTAGTCAAGCAACAAGAGTCGTATAGGATACGATTGACAAAGGGATGTTGTCTACCTATTAGACTATTTTCGGCCCACCAGCCAAAGCGGGGGTCGCTGTAGTTTAGTGGGATCTTGTCCACTAAAGAAATTAATAATTCTTGAAAGTCAATTGGAAGTAGTTGACTAGTGGGAGCAAAATCATAAACCAAAAGACCATTTTTGATTTTGCATGTATAAACAACAACACTCTTTTATTTTCATTTTTATGTTGTAGTTTTAGCAAACTTTTATATTTATGTTTTATTCTCGATTGGTAAAACGAAATTATGACTGTTACCTTTTGAGAAACGTTCTCAAATATGGTTAAGTAATTTTAATCCTTTCAAAATAAGCAATGACATGAGCAATCCCGTTATAGTAGTTAGAGACGAGGAGATTACATAATTGATGCAGTGCTCCGAGACTTTAATTATTAATGAAAGCGGAAGCTCATGATATGATTAAATCATTTGAAACGAATTAGTCATATATTGGATACGATCCAACATGATCATTCAGTCATACGATGACAATTAATTCAAACGTTAGATAAGAATGACCACGTCTAATTTTGGAAAGGTTGTTTTCAAAATTGTAAGATTTAAGTATCGACTTAATTCTATCATTGCAAAGGTTAATTAAATAGTCAATGTTTTGAATACGATTCAAAAGGATGAATAAACTATTTAATAAACTTTAGATTTTCTTTATGAAAGGAAATTAAAGACATGACTCTTGTGATCTTTCTTAAGTCTTATGAAGACTACAATAAGAAACATTTTTCAAGTGCTTAAATGATTAAAAAGGAAAGTTAGGGCATGTGCTTAAACAGAGAACTTATTGAAGTTTCTATTCTAGGCAAGTGATTTGAGATAAATCTATCTAAGTGAAAGTCAACTATTAGATATATGATATCTTGCGAGTGTGATTAAATTAGAAAGATTAAATACAGATATGGAAGGTGAAGCAAACGTTGTAACACTTACCATATTCTGGATCTAGTAAACCGATAAGGGAACTAAATAAATGTTATTATGTTCCGGTTCTTATGAAGAACATACTTTTAGTTATTTGTTAGGATTTAGTAGACATATTCAATTGTAAAGAATAAATGTTATTCCGATAAAGTTGGAAGGTCACTGAATCTAACATACTAGATTGATGTCACTATATAGTTGATATATATGATGAGATCTCAACTAAATATTTGTATGGCTGTTATCCTTAATATTTGTGGTTGTTCTAGACATAGTCTCTCTGGAAGGAAAGCGTGTAACTAAACGTCATTCTGATGATGTTGAACCATATGATTATGAATCATGTGGGTAATACGTATCTCATCTAAAGATGACTAAAATACCCTTTTATGAAAAGGTGATAAAATCTAGAAAGTTATCCAAAGCCTAAACATACCGATGTTTGTTGGCTTGTAACAATTAATGCCACAAATAAATGTTTATTAATCTCTACGACTATTTTTAGAAATAGTCAAGTGTACTCAGTGAAGTGAATAATTCGGAAAGCCCGAAAAGTTCGAGCTAGTACGAATATGAGATTGATGAGCTACTTAGGAATTAACCTTCAATTGGATTGAAGTAATTAATACCTGAAGGGTGTTTCAGAAGTCGTCTGAAAGGAATAAGATTCTCCCTTGAAGGATACCATATTTGGGATATGCAATTAGATTGTGTTCCCAAAATGGAAACAACACTTTATATGATAGAGGTGTGACGCCAGCCATGCGAAGTATCCCTTACCCGTTTCGGGATAGTGCCCTTATACTTAACCGAGTTCCAAAGATAAAGGTTGAATAAATTCCATATTAGATATGGAAGAGGATAATGTCAAATCTATCTTAACCGATGATTTGAAATTGTCGTAAGCAGAGTCAAAAAGGCTTGGAGCTTAGTACGACATACGCAACTTTGTGGAATGTCTTAGCTAGTACGCTGGATATTATTTACTTGTCCGCGGAGCAAAATGTTTGTCTCCTAACATGATGTCTTCTAAAGGAAGTTTTTCTTCCAAAAGAAACAGTGGGAGTGAATCAGACCTCAAAAGAGTTTGAGAACCACAAAGATATATTCACCATTGGAACATGAGCAGACGCCGCGTAGCGATGAGGTGTAGAACACTGCTCAGAGCACACAAAAGTTCTGTAAGTTTGTGGATAACCTCAAGCCTGAAAAGGCTGCTGGTATGTTCATCTTGAAGAATGAATATCTCACGACTCATGAAAGAATATTTGAAAGGCAAGATTGAGAGATATGGCCAGGAGCCATAATATCTGAATTAGGTTCCATCAGTGACAACCAGGTTATGAACCTAGTCTATCTTACCTAGAGGGAATGTCCCTGTAAGGCTGAGCCCGGTTCTATTCACACTATACTTGTTATAACTTCGTATCATGGCTATATGATAGTGTTGATGACGTTGGGTAGAAAGCTCAATGTTGATAGACGATAACATGATATGTAAGCCCACGAGATCCATTTATGGACTCAAACAAGTTTCTCTAGACGATTTCTTTGTTTGATAATCAAAGGAGTTTGATTTAGTCAAAAGAAGGATATGCCCAATATGCAAGATGGATAGTAGGAGTGTGTTATGATTTTTGAGTAAGGTATTAGATATCTCTCTCGAGAATCATCACCCCATGTCACAGTCAATTAATGTTTGGTAGTTCAAGGTCTTTACGAAAGCATTTGGATTAGCAGCTCTTATTTTGGAAATAAGAATCTATAGCGATAGATTTAACTGCTGTTAGATTATAGTTTACCTATATAGATGTGATGTTAAAAGGAGTTTAGCATAGATCGCGACAGGGATACTGCTGGACAGTGTTCTCAAGATCTATCTATGTTAGGACGTTAGTCCTAAAGATAAGGTGAAAGATGATGCTTATGGAAGGTTTCCTTCGCTACGACGATAGGAAAGGAAATGCCGGATGTTCATAGTCCATGAATAGTCATGAGCAAGTATGAAAGTAAATCTGGTGAATGTCGAGAATATCCTTAAACAAGTTAAGGATGGTTTCCTAGTTTATTGAAACTTCGAATTAAATAAGCGTAGATGTACTGCACGTATATATCCGAGTCTTATGAAGGCGAGTGGGAGCTCTTATGCTGGGTTTGCGATCACTTTGATTAAGTGATACGATCAGTTGGAAATGTTCTAGCCTATGGGTCACTGTGAACTCTACAACTTAGCCAAAACACAGTAGTGCCTCAGAGGCGCAGCGGGAGCAGTACATGGATCTAGAAGGTTCATTCCTGAACCTTGTACGATTCTTCCACCTTTTCTATATAGTTGATATAGTAAGTGGATTCATTGCTTAAAGCAAGGACCAGGGTCTCGTCAGAGATTCGTGTGTGTGTTGAGGCGGTTCCTTTTGACTTGGTCATTTGGAGCATGGTATGAAGATAGTCGGAGTCCCCACGGATAGCGATCCGTTCATGGCTAGGGCTAGTTGCGAGTATTGCATGAGATTCTTGTGTTTCAACTTGGTCTTGTGTGTGCTAGTGATTGGTTTTAGGCCAAGTGGGAGATTGTTGGAATAGTGTCCTAAACCCAATCGGGTTGGACCGGATCCGACCGGGTCAGATCATTTCTACTATTTCTTTATGTTTATACATATATAAAATGGCTTTTCTGTTGTCATATATTTGTTTTTTTAGTGAACCAATTATGAATTGTTATATGATAACGTCCTTAGTATTAAAGCGTGATAGAGAAACCATGATAGGCGATTATGGTTGATGAGATCTCTAATCACTTTAATAAGTTTGATACTTAAATGTCTCAGGCGATGTACTATTAAGCAGGGCATTGATAGTATAAGCAGACTAGCACGTATTAGATGTCTTCGCCTTTAGGCGGGGATAGATCTCGTCTCATCGAAGTGTAGAGACACTTGGGTGTATGTGGGCGTGTATTAGAGAATGCGACGTTAGGCGACCACACTTACGAGATAAGTGTCACACTATGTGGCGGTTGTGTAATTATCCTTTGGACCGAGTCTTCATGGCATCACGGTGTGGATTGTCATGCTTTGACACTATTGAGGTTTCCACAGCCACGGGCGATCATGCGGTAGTGATTGGGTATGATCATGAAGCATCGCGGAGTATACATGATTGGTCGTCTGGGAATCGCGTATCCTATGATTGGGATCGAATATCCGAAATGGCCTTCTTATAAGGAATGTGTCTTAATCTCGTGAATCTTTGCAAAGTGGGAGTAAACGAGTTACTTCGAGAGAGCTTGATATCCAGATTATAAGATACGGTCGTTAATGTTTGACACTCGACGTACGACCGTATGGATATTATTACAGCGATAGGATTGTAAGTTACACGGTAACTGTTTCAAATGAAAGGTAGTAGTCATTGCATTTGACTCTTCCGATGATTGGGGGTCACGGTGTGTTGCTAGACGCTATCCCGTGATCGTTAGGCATGAAGGGCATTTTCCGTAAATTGCACTTTGTGCCTACGGCCAACATATTCGAAGCCTATCGGGTCACACACATATGAACATCTAGCCGGATTAAAATGTGGTTATAGATGATGACCAAATAAGGAAAGTTTATCTCGAGACTATAAAGGTTATAGTGGTAAAATTAATATGGTGGTATTTATTTATTATGAATAAATTAAAATACAAGATATTAATTATATTGATTAATTAAAGAATATTCCGGAAGCCAATTTATGGCTAAAGGTGGCGCAACTTATTAGTGTATAAGATACACTTGGATTGTGCAATTTAATTAATGGTATTACCATATATTAATATTAGATATTAATATTTATATATATATTAGCTAACATGCGTGTGTTGTACATATATATAAGATATACATGTTCACACTTGTAATGGCTATATATTTATATATAGATTTATTTGTGTAATATATATGTGATATATACACATGTGTAAATTGATTTATGGTAATATAATAAAGATATTCAATATTAGATATTGATAATATCTTGGAAATATTCAATATAAGATATTGACAATATCCTAGATTTATTTAATATAAGATATTATAATAAATGAGATAAATCAATCAATTATATTTTCCTTATTTTATTGGGAAAATGTTTTCTTCTCCTCCACTCTAGTTGGGGCGCCCCTCTCACTATAAATAAGAGGTGTGTGTCAAGCTCTTTTGTACAACACAATTCCAAGAACTAATAGTTCATGTGTAAAATAGAGAGCATCCTATAGAGAGTTGGAGATAGGGGAAAAAGGCCGGTCTAGCAACCGGTTTTTTTCCAATAGCAATCCATGATGGGATTCCGGCGGACTGTTCGTGTGGACTAGCGGTAGAGGCCGAACACTTGGGAGGCTCTATGCAGAACTACTCTCCTTAGACGGTCAAAGCGTCGATCTTTTAGATCAACCAAGGTAACCACCGTCTACTAACTCGTTTGTTTATTGCTTAAACGAAGTCGATCCTGGCTAAAAAGGAAATAAAATTTTAAATTCCGCTGCGTTCCCGCGTAGATTTCCTAACAGTTTCGCCATGGCCATTCAACCAGTGGGGAGTCGACTTGGTCAGACCCTTACCCTGAGCTCCGGGAAATCTCAGATTTTTAGTCGTTGCGGTTGATTACTTCACCAAATGGGTGGAAGCCGAAGCCTTAACTACCATCACGGCTAAGGCCATCCGAAAATTCCCCTGGGAAATATAGTGTGCCGATATGGCATACCCAAGACATTGATTTCAGATAATGGCACGCAATTCGAAGACATAGGGGTTCGCTCGTGGTGTTCTGAGCTAGGAATCTCCCAACACTTCACATCAGTTGGACACCGGCAAGCAAACGGCCAGGTCGAACATACCAACAGACAAATAAAGCTTGGCCTGAAGAAAAGGTTTGAGGAGGAAAGAGAGAATAGGGTAGAACATCTACCCAACATTTTGTGGGCATATAGGACCACCCCGAACTCGGCGACAGGGGAGACCCCATTCTCCTTAGCATACAGCTGTGAATAAGTTATACCAGCTGAAGTCGGGCTATCTTCGCCACGAGCCGAGCTACACACTAAGGCAGACCAAGAAGCCGAGCTCAGACACTCGAAAGACGATCTGGAAGAAATCCAAGATGTGGCCTTTATCAAAATAGCCAGGTACAAACAAAGGATCTCTAAGTACTACAACAATAAAGTAAAGCATTCCTACTTCAGAGAAGGGGATCTAGTGCTCAGGAAAAACGAGGTTACCAAACAGGGACCCCAGGGTGAGCTCGACCCAAACTGGGAAGGACCCTACAAAGTAGTCAAAGTACACGGAAAGGGCGCATATCAGTTGGCAGACTTCGACGGCAGGACCATTCCAAGAAGTTGGCATGCTAATAACCTGTGAAAGTTCTGCCCCTGAAACAGGCCCAAGAACACCATCTTTTTCTATTATTATATTAGCTCTACTGCTTTATATAAAACAATGTTAATCCTTCCATTTTAAGAATAAAGTATTTTTACATGTGTTTACCATTTTTTTATCAATATTTCATACATTAATGCGAGAAGTCGGTCCGACCCGGCCCCGCTCGCCATCACTTAAACGAGAAGTCATTCTAATCTGGCCTTGCTCGTCTAAATACATTAATGTGAGAAGTCGGTCCTACCCAGCCCCGCTCGCCGTAACTTAACAACGAGAAGTCAGTCTAATCTAGACCTGCTAGTCTAAAAACATTAATGCGAGAAGTCGGTCCTACCCGGCCCCGCTCGCCGTAACTTAACAACGAGAAGTCAGTCTAATCTGGCCCTGCTCGTCTAAAAAAATTAATGCGAGAAGTCGGTCCTACCCGGCCCCGCTCGCCGTAACTTAACAACGAGAAGTCAGTCTAATCTGGCCCTGCTCCTCTAAAAACATTAATGCGAGAAGTCGGTCCGACCCGGCCATGCTCGCCGTAACGTAACAACGAGAAGTCGGTCTAATCTGGCCCTACTCGTCTAAAAACATTAATGCGAGAAGTCGGTTTGACCCGGCCCCGCTCGCCGTAACTTAACTATGAGAAGTCAGTCTAACCTGACCCTGCTCGTCCTAAAGACAATAACATAAGAAGTTAATCCGACTTGGCCCAGCTCGGCACAACATTCAAGGTTCGGATCCTACACGAGGTTAGTACATGCGTTTAATCAGATTTAAGCCCACGAAACGATTTAGGCCATGTGCACCGGACTCAGCTTGTATAAACAGCAGCAGTATGCCATCCAAATCACTAATTAGTGTATGGCATACTGGGGGGACTAAAATATCCATACTAAATGATATTAAGTGCTCAAATAAACTATCCAATAAATATCACTTTCATTAATAAATTACAATGAGAGTTACATTTACAATAATTTTACGATATTTTGTAAACAAAACGAAAGTCTAGGTGTTAAAAGACCGATTTTGTTATGAATCGGGAGCCAAACTTTAGGGTTCGCCCCCGCTAGGAGGTCGGCGAGGGACTCCAGGATACTTAGCTGTAAGATCTACCCCTGCTTGAAACTCCTTCACCCGGACGGAATACATGGTGTCCGCGTCGGGAGTGTACAAATCTTTATGAGCCAAATTATTGATAAGAAGATTAGGAAAGTGGGCCTTGCAGTCATCTACCCTCAACACATAACTAGCCCTCATGGCATGACTCATCAGCCGTGTCAATGACTCGATGAAGTCAGAAGAAGCCTTGTTGTCTCGAATAGCTTGGGCAGAAGCCTCTTGAAGCCAAGCAGGAAAGGCTTGGACAGTTACATCTAGAGTAGAGAGTTCGCCTCGGACCTTTGCGATATGTCTGTCTAGCTCAGCCTCCCTCTCCAAGTGCTCATCCATGAACTCTTGGAGATGAGTGGTGTATTCCGACTTCAGATCCTCCATCTTCTTTGCTTGAGAACTCAACTGTTCCTCGAGCTCCTTTATCCTCTCATCTTTGGATTTCAGATCAGAAGCCCTTTTCTCATGTTCGGCAGATGAACGCGTGAGTCGGCAGAAAATCTCTTGGCCCACCACCAATCCCTGTGCTTACGCAGCATGCGGTAATAATCATTTAACAAGGATAAGAGCCATAAACACAGAAAGATGAAACTTACATTTCTCATGGCCTTAAAGCCTGCCTCGAGCAGCTCCGAATCAGACATTTGAGAAATCTCTTGCGCCGGATTATTGGAGGAATGCGAAGAGCTGAGATCAACCTCGGCCTCTCCGTCTTCTCTACGAGCCTCAGATGCTCCCTCAGCTCCCCCTTTATTAGGAGTATCGGTTCCCGGACCCACTCCACACTCGGCCCTACTCCTCTTTTTAGGCCTCTCCTCGGCCCCAACCTCCCCCGACCTGGGGCGAGAAGACCTCCGGATAAAGGGCGTCTTCAGCTCCTCTTCCTCCTCCTCCTCGTCAACCTTGATGATAGGAGCGTCCGATTCTCTTTCGGAGAGATAAGAACCTAACAAGGCATCGTCCTCTAACTCAGATAACCGATGAGCTGCGTGGGTGCAAAGAGAGGATCCCATGGTCCGAGTCGCCGGGCTGGAGCCTGCATGTTCCCTGCCCACGGCCCCTCTCTCTGTTTGGCGTTCTACCTCCCCCTTTTGGATGGGGGCTTGAAGGCCGGATAAGGTCCTTACTGTAAAAAAGAAAAAATTCAAAAAGTTACTAATAACAGTCAGAGACCTAAATAAAGGAGGAAACAACGATACTCATAGATATCCCGACTGTCATTACTTAAGGGAACGTGGGGGTCGGGGCCAGCCTCGGCCAGTCGAGCTGTGTTGATCAGCTCAGAAGTTAGCTCACGTAGCCTTATAGTGAACCCCTCTTTTTGGATAGTGTCCACCAAGGTAGAGTCCAGAAGGGTCGGACACTCATCCTTCTATAAGGAACTCGTCTTCTAACGTCCCAGCCATGATCTCCCTCCGTCTCTGATGAAGAAAAAGTGCCCTCGCCACTCTTTATACTTAGGGCCGTCGACGAGCATTTCTTTTACTCCCGACCAACGGGAAAAGTGATACCATCATTTAAGTCCCGGGCTCTGCACAATGCGATGAAAGACTCGGAAGAGGCCTACCGAGAAGCGTACTCCAACCGCTCGGCACAAAACAACAAACCCAATCACGGCCCTTATGCCCGAAGGAGCCACTTGGGCTGCACCTATCCCATAATGCCGCAATACAGACAAGAATGCCAGGCACAAAGGCAACCTCAGGCCAGCCTTTAACTGGGACTTTCGTAAATAGCAAAATACCCTTCAGGAGGACGCGATTCGTACGGACGCGGGTCGGCAGGAAGCAAGGGTACAAATTCCTCCATATTTATCTCGTATTCATGGTAGGTGTACTCCACACTACTCTAAGCAAGAACAGAGACTACTCCGTGCCCACCCATGATGTCTTGAGTATCCTTTTGAACCTTAAGCCTCCGGAGAAAGGTAGATGCAGCAGAGGAAGGATGAGAAGAAGAAGCGACGGACGCCGGTTGTGGAGGAACCCAGGGGATGTCCTCGATAACCACGGGCCTAGTCCTGGATTCCATTATGATGGCTTCGCTCCCGGGCGAAAGAGGTTCCTCTCCAGATGAATCAGATGAAGGTGACCTCCTCATCAGTTGTAGCCCAAAAATGGATAAGATGAGAACAAAGTTGCGATAAAGCTCTACGGTGAAATGATAATCGTAAAGAAGCAATGGGGAAGTGACGGTTGAGTTGATAGGTTTAAAGGCCCTCCGAGTTTTCCTTGAAAACTGTTCCTATTTAAACATGGATGCAGTAACGCCTCGAATTCCGGGATAGGTATAACTGCGGTATAACAACAATTTTTCCACCTGGCATCCTAAAGTCTACAAGTTTGGATGACCATGCTGAGCTACAATCCAGGCAGATCCGAGCCGACCTAGGCAGGTTCGGTTGGATCTGGGGGGCTTATGACGGAGGTCGGATCAGCACCTCGCCATGTGTCACCCCCATAACAGTCCAACAATAAATGAAGGTAGAGGAAAAATCTCCCTAAGGGCCAGAGCCCCCAGTATCTGAGCTGCACAAGCTCGGTCATCTTCTTCCGATCTCTGCAGGTCGGGTGGTACATATGGTCAGCCTATTCGTACCGAACTCGTTAGGTCGGCCTAAGTCCTCTTCGTATCAAACTCCTTACGCACGTATAAAATCAGATAGATACGGAAAGAATCCTTAGTCATAACTACTATAATCCTGGCATTCAAAGACGCCCATAATTATCTCTTAAAATCAAGGGGATCAAATCATCATGATCTTTCCTTAGGGAACACGAAACTGGAGTCCACAAAGGACACACAAACGCTAGAACACAAGCCCCTCTATATAAACAATCCCTAAGAAACTACGAAGACTTGATTCTCATACAGACGTTAGATACATAGGCAGCTTGAGAAACAACATCTCAAATGCAATATAAACCACCACAAAAACCCTCCCCGTTGCACGTCTTTTCTAGAGTTCCACCTTAAACAAGTTGTCATATAGAAGGTTAAGTCCTCAGATTTACAACCCGACGATTTTCCAGCATCGTCAACCGTGATGCCATTAACGGGAAGTTTGTGCCTAGTATCTCCATATGCACCAAAGTAACAGAATAAATGATCTGGACCACACAGTTTGAATCTGATTTAAAAAAGATAGTCAATGAGATGCCATATGTGTTTCCAGATTATATGAGGACACCAACTAAAATCCTCCCACCATTAACGACACTTATCGATGCGCCAATTATTTTCACTAGCAATTTTGACCTGGCAATCCATATCAGCCGGCAGAGGGGCTGACATAGTCAGCAAATATGTATGACATGGCATGATATAATTGGGGAAGTGACCGTAGCATTTGTGTTGAAAGCTATCAAAGTGTTTTAACACTACAACACAGGGAGTGGCGAACCCTCAGTACAGACATCCCCCGCTGTAGCTAGCCTAGGAGTAGGAGGAGGTTTCCAGATCGCTCAAATCAATCCTTCAAACCAGATTGAATTCATTTTTGGAAGGTTAAATCTACCAGTAGCAGTTGAAGTCGAGCAACGCGCATTTACGCAGTCGCCGTCCGCCGCCGTCCGCCGGTTAAGCTTCTAAGATTCTGTGGCTTCCGCTTTCTATTCTCATTTCGGTCAGTTATTTCTCGTTCTAGCGGTAGCATCTTTACTTCCATTCATAAAATCACGTTTTCTTTTTCTTATTTGGGTCGGTACGGGTCTATTTGCTTGCCATGATCGGTGGCTTCAGGTCAACAGAATCCCCTACTGTCATTATACCTCTTTTATTGCTAATTTGCTACTGCCAGGCCTTTGAGATCCTAACATCAATAGCCCTTTCGTTTTTGTTTTTATTTGTTGTTGAAGTTCAACATCAGACAAGTTCTTCCTTTCTGATGAAAAGTATCAGCTTGAAAAAACTTGGGCTTTATGAGTATATTCCACCCCCTAAATAGGCTATAGGGTACGTTGTTTATCTTACATCATATGTGTAGTGAATGTGGCTCCTTTATTGTTTTCTAGCATTTCTACAGTTGCTATTTTTAATTTACATTGATAATAGGTCTATGTTATCATTGTTATGTGTACTCTGATCTCAGTACTTGATCTTTCCTGTTGACATTGACGGAGTCGGGTCACTTTTGTTTTATTGTAGTGAATGAATATGTGCATATACAAAGCATTTCAACCGCTGTTATAGTCTTTTTCTTTACATAACAAAAGAAACTATTTATATCACAGATTCACATTTTTTTCTGAATTTCAAATTTGTTTTGTCTTATGTTAGATCAGGTTGACTTCTTCAGTGTTGCTGTCATCCGTTGGCTCGTTACTTTTCTTGTCCAGCAGGGTATATTTTCAGCATAATTATTGCATTTAGGCGGTTGTCCTTTGTTTTCTTCCAAGACAACACCTAGGATCATTGATGAGTCTCTTTTGCATTGTGATGCACTTCTCTGAGGCGTCTAAATTTTGAAATTCAACTCTTAGATCTTTAAATATTATCTACTTAATCACAGACCGTATCTATTTCTACATTTCCGAAACTAGCTGAGTGGATTGATTTTCAGGAAATACGGTTCATCTGAAGGACTTGACAGGGAAATATTTTTTCTGCTGCATGCATCTCTTCATCATAGTAAAATTTCAGACAAGCGAACTACAAAAAATCATTTTCAAAAATATTGATGGCTACTCCAGACATCAGGTACTCAGATTTTAATTTTTCCTAGTACGAACACTCAAGATACAGTGACAGGGTTCAGGGGGTAACTTTGCCCCTTGTGGTGTCTTTAGCCCATTTCCAGTTTCTAGGAGGGTGAATTCCTTCCAAGCAATTGCCATGGACGATGTCATGGAGAGTGGCAACTTGGGTCCTTATCAAGATAGGCAGAGGGCATTCCCCAGCATGCGCAGTAAATCTCATATACCTGTGGTGAGGCTCATATGCTTAGCTTTACATTTGTGGCTGCCTGTTTTTGGTGTAGTTATGAGTATGTTAAGCTTGGAGTTATTCGATACTTTTTTTTCCTCCTGTGCTTATTCTGCTTTTGTAAGAAACAGTTTTTGGTTACATTTCCATGTGATCATATTGAAGTTGTGGAGGTTAAAAGTAACTTGAGAACACACAGGTTGACTACTTTGACAAAGGTTATGTTCTTTAGGCAAGGATTTGTTTTAGGATAATAGATCAACTGTTGATAAAGAGCACTTGTGTCAGACCGCTGTCGAACCATTGGGAAATCCTTGTATGATTGAGAATGCATCAAAAAGTATTTTGAGCAATTTGAAGAACCAAATACTGATTACTTTGTCTGGAAAATTCAGTATAAGGTGTTTTGGCAGCTGTTATTATTATTTCATTTATATACTTTATTTGTTTCTCACTTTGTATGTGTTTCGCGATCAGCAATCAAGTGGGTGTAAGATAGTTGGCTTATTGAAACAAAGAATTTGCACATATCCTGTACAATCTTTTGATTATATGAAACATTTTGCACTTAAATTCGCTAGTTATACTTGCACTCGGTGTATCTCCTCTTCTTGATCGAGTGCTCCTGTAATATCAAGTATGTCAGAATCGCTTTAAGCAGCACAATCTCCTAATGCGAATGTGAAACCTTCTAATCCTTTCTATCCATGTGTAATAAGTAGCCACATCCAATCCTCTGAATCTATTTAAACAATCTTTCCTGCTGGAAAATCTTATTTTCATTAGCAGCATTTAGAAGGGATTTGAATCTACCCAAAGAGGGCACTATTCACATAGGTTTTGATGTATTTCATCAGTTCATAGCTCAATGTTCACATGCTTCTTTGTTCAACAGTCATTCTGTCAATCTAGGACATATGTTTAACTGGCATCCATCAGTTCAGATTGTAGGGAATTTTCCCGGCTACTACCAATACTCAATTTAATTTTGCTTCCTTGGGTTTCAATAGCGTAGATCCATTCAGTTCAAATGGGTTGCTTACGAGCACTTGAATTCCCTGTGGCTTTCATCCTATACGACTTATTAACCACGTTCAATCTTTCCGATCCAACCCTTCTTTCTTCACTGTCACACATATTTTGTTTTGGCTTTTCTCAGCTTTCTGAGTGATGACGGTGTGCTTGGGAAATGGCTGCTTTTTAACAGTTTGTGACGTTAATTTCAACCCAACCCAAAGGAGGAAAATATAAATTATAAAAATAGGCCAGTGATTTACTGAACTTAATAAAATATCATAACAGTTCCAGTTTTCCCAAGGGCAGATCATATTGCTTCATGTATATCTTGGCCTTTATTTTGTCCTGGCTGTAGTCTGAAGGCAGAACTCCTTGAAATACTCTCTCCTATGTCATTAAAATTGTTACTCTAGCTGAAAAGTCAATTTCGATATTTATTTATGCCCCTGTACTTGATGATTTCCATTGTTGGCTTGTTCTTTTTGAAGATTCTATGATTATTTACTGGTGTCTGGCTGATGGACTTGTTTCTCTGTGCAGATCTTCCGTATTCTCATGAGTATTAATATCCGTGTTCTTTTTTTGGCTCTACTTTTTGGACTTGGAGTGATCTTTTACATCGGTGCCCGAACTTCATCTGTAGTTGTGTTTGTGTATTCAGTTTGCGTCATAAGCTTTATCTGGTCAGTGTACCTTACAAAATGGGTTCTCTCAAAGGATGAGGGTCCCCCTGAGATGGTCCAGGTACTGCATTGCTGAAACATATTGCGAACATGAATTTCTTTTTATTAACTATGGAAAAATCTCTGCCGACTTATTTGATATACCCTTGAGTTCTTTTATATATCCTTTGATAGCACTAGCACTTCATCTGCTTTATTCATTTATTTATTATACAGATTTATAGTATTTTCTTCCACTTCACATCAGCTACGAAAGTGTTGACTGGATGATGTTTAGTATAGTCAATGTTTATGACCCTCATTTGTTGTTTTCTTTCCTGATTTATCTTAAATTTTCTAGGCTAGTTGCTTTCAAAGATTTTTACAAGACTGAGATTGCATGATTCTAAAGTCCTGCATTTTGGTGATGTATTTTGTTTAAGTTTCTTCCCAAAGCCAAAATTTGGGTACTGATGGAAATCGGTGATTGCTTTCCCGTGCAGCTCTTCTATATAAATGAGTTGTTAGTATTGCTACTTGATGCCGTGTTAGTTCATTTCATATGAATTGCGATGATCAAATTTTTTATTGTGAAGTGTTTTAAGTGTCGCTCTCTGGCATTCAATTTCAAGTATCCTCTTTGTGTGAAAACTTTTAATCCTTTTGCTCTGCATAGAATGTGATGCTTAGTGCTTACCCATCTGAGCAAAATTACATTCTCAAGTATTCTCAAAGTTGATGCTATTAGTGCCAATTATCTACTTGAACGATCCAATAAAAGGGAAATTGAAGTTTTTGAATTTGATCTGTAGCTAAAATTACCAGCAATTTCAGCCACGGGTAATAATATTGTTTTTCTCATTAGATATCTGATGCAATACGTGAAGGAGCTGAAGGCTTCATTCGTACGCAGTATGGTACTATTTCTAGGATGGCATTGCTATTAGGATTGGTTATCCTAAGCATATATCTCTTCCGGAGCACAAAGCCAGAGCAAGAATCTTCTGGGATAGGAAAGTAAGCATCAGTCCTAAAATTTTGGAAATGCTCCCTGTATATGTTGGTGCTTTTTAGTGTTAACAATAAATTATTATGCTAAGGCAGGTCAACGACCGCATATATTACTGTTATTTCGTTTCTCCTTGGGGCTTTGTGCTCTGGTATTGCTGGCTATGTTGGGATGTGGGTGTCTGTACGGGCTAATGTCAGAGTCTCAAGTGCAGCAAGACGGTCTGCAAGGGAGGCATTGCAGGTTCGATTTGCCCTTTACAAATACAACTTACAAACATATTCGTTGAAAGTTCTTGATTTATATTCCATTGCAGGTAGCCGTTCGCGCTGGTGGGATTTCTGCGACAGTTGTGGTTGGTATGGCTGTACTAGGCGTGTCCATTCTTTATGCCACTTTTCATTTTTGGTTGGGTGTGGGTTCACCTGGATCTATGAAGGTCACAGAATGTGAGTCTGCATCTATTTAGCCTTAATTACTTCTTGTGCTTGTATGTTAATGCATCTTTCTGGAGATTATATTGATATATCAGCATGAACGTATGCTTTCACAGTACCACTTCTACTTGTGGGATATGGATTTGGAGCTTCATTTGTTGCTCTTTTTGCTCAATTGGGAGGTGGTATATATACAAAGGCAGCAGATGTTGGAGCTGACCTTGTTGGAAAAGTAGAACAAGGAATACCTGAAGACGACCCTCGTAATCCTGCTGTTATTGCTGATTTGGTAATAGTTCTATGCTACGTGCACAACACAATCAGTGCCTTCTAATTTTAGTCTGCACTTTGTTGCTCATCGCCGCAACAGGCAATTCTTTTATTTTTCCTTTGTGAAGTGTTTGCTGACGGGAGATCCTAAGTGTCTGTGTCCCCCGAATCACCTAGGAATCTCTTATTTTTTCAGTTGAAGTGTGCAGAGTTTTCATTTCACTGGTTTGATTGGTTACACTCTATTGAAGGTTGGAGATAATGTTGGTGACTGTGCTGCTCGAGGGGCTGATTTATTTGAAAGCATTTCTGCCGAAATAATTAGTGCTATGATACTTGGAGGAGTGATGGCTGAGCGCTGCAAAATTGAAGGTAATTCGTTGCTTCTAAATAAATGGAGCAACCATTTTTTTTAGTTTCTCTAGACAGATATCTTTGCGCTCACATATTCTGTACAATGATCGCATGCTTCCATCTATCCACCAATTTAGACACATCCTTTGAGGTTATGCTTACCCCTTTCCCGCCCATTGTTCTGGAGGGAGATATTCATAGTGCCATTCAGTTGAAGGCTTTTCGCACCAATAATTATTCCTACCCACTCCTGTTGCACACTTGGAAATACTGCTGGTTCGTAATCAGCTGAACTAAGGAGCCTGTGGGTTCAAACGATGCAACATCTAGATTCCAAAGTGGATCCACCACAATAATGAGCTCATGCCAAGCTAAAACACTTTGATATTTCGCTACTGGAGGTGCCTAATAAGATGGGTTGCAGGAAACATGGCTCCTCTGTTACGGAACTGTGAATCTGATAGAGGATCTAAGGCAAAGTGTTAGCTTGTGAGGTTAACTTTAACACTACTTTTTTGGTCTACTAACTTTTTGCTTCCTTTTTTTTCTCTCCTTCCATATTGTAGACCCCCTCTTTGATCACAAGGTCTACTCTTCCACCCCATCTCCCTTGTTTTGGTAAACTGAGATCTTAGTCATCTTGATGAAAGTACAAAGTATAAATATGATTTTATGAATACAACTCTTAAGACAATACGCACTAGACTTTTTAGTTTATATTTCATCTTTTTGGCTAAATAAGATGTCCAAGATTTCAAGAAAGTACGAACTATATATAGGCTCCATATCCGAGTGTGAACATAATTATTCCAGCCTTGTATATCCTTGTGAGATTGCAGAATCGCTATTTACAGAAAGTAATGAAGGTGCCTAATTCCTAACAACCTTTTAATCAAATAAAATTTGAACAATATACTATATAATCAGATTTTAACAACCTTGAGATCAGCATGATTCCTCGCTATATACGTTGGCATCCTTACTGTTGAATACACGGCACAAATGTAAAATAGGGATCGTAAAATGTATCCCTATCTCCTTTTATTACTTTATATTACATATGATAGACACAAAACACAAGCCCTAACCCTAATGGACTCTTTCTTACTAAACACGCCAAGACTCTTAAGTTGGCTGAACATAGCCAACAAAACATATGATGTATTAATAGTATCTATACTATTCTAACACTCCGTCTAGTTGGAGCATTGATATCTGTCATGCCTGACTAGGAACAAATGAACTTCAATTGACTTCCTATCCTAACACTGGCTTCGTAAACATGTTGGCTAACTGATCAACTGTCTGAACAAACGGAGTACAAATCTCCTTAGCCAAAATCATGTCCCAATTCCCAAAGAAAGTGGCAATCGACTTCAATGTACTTCGTTCTCTCATGAAATACTGTCTTTAAGCAATATGCAACGCAACCTAGTTGTCACAATGAAATGGAATTGGGTATGAAGCTGGAAGACCGATTTCCTTAAGAAAATACCCGATCCAAGCCAACTCACTGCAACTATGAGCCATGGCTCGATATTCTTCTTCTGCACTTGACTTTGATACCACAACTAGCTCCTTACTCTTCCAAGTTACTAGGTTACCAATGTGCGATATCATGATGTTGATCGTCTATCTCATGGAGAGCCGTCCCAATCGGCATCTGTATAACCTTCAACTCTCAAATGACCATTCGGCATATAAAGAATGCCAAGGCCTGGTGCTTTCTTCAAGTACATCACAATACGTGTTAATGCATTCCAATGCGGTTGTCTAGGACACTCCAGAAATTATCTCACCGCACTCACTGAATATGAGATATATGGCCTTGTGATAGTTAAGTAATTAAAATGCCCCATAAGTCTCCTGTATTGACTAGTTGAATAAACAAATTCTCCTTCATTCTTGAGCAATATTTGATTTAGATCCGTAGGAGTTTCCACTAGACGACCTCCTAGCAAACCAGTTTCTTGCAAGAGATCAAGCACATACTTTTTCTGGCACAAAAAGATGCCCTCATTCTACCTGACAACTTCAATGCCAAGAAAATAGCAAAGTTGTCCCAGATCTTTGGTGTGAAACTTTTGGCCAAGAAAATCTTTGGCTCACAATGCCTTGTTCATCATTCTGTTGAGAACTACGCTGGAATTATTATTAGTATTATTATTATGTTTTATTTGTAAGGGTAGAATAGAGTTTTTATTGTATTAAATAATTTAACTTGACTCTCTCAGGTTAAGGCGGTGACGGCTCCTTAATTTTGAGGATTAAGGTTTTAGTCTTTTATTTAAAGAAGTCGTGACCTCTCTTTGTATTCATTACGAAATAATAATAAAAAGATCTCCCTTTTATTTTCTACATGGTATCGGAGCATGGTCCTTTGATCCGGCCATGAACTATAAAGCTGCGATGACTGGAGAACTCCAAAGTTCTACCACAGGTTCAATGTCATCAACCTCCGCAGAACTTGGCCACGCCTCTGAATCAACCATGATCGGGTGACCAATGTGTGCGGTGGAGACACAAACTCTAGTGGATCCACCATCTTAACCACCCAAAAACTGAATGGAAAAAACTATTTGGAATGGTCTCAGACCATGCACTTGGTCATAGATGGCAGAAATAAATTGGGATACCTCACTGGGGAAGTCATCAAACTCTTGAGGATGACCCAAAGTATGTAACTTGGAGATCCGAAAATTCCATGGTAAGGGCTTGGCTCATCAATTCAATGGAAATCTCAATTGCTCGACCCCACATGTTTCGGGCACCGCCAAGAAATGTGGGATGCTGTCAAAGAAATGTACTCAGATCTTGAGAATACCTCTCAGATCTATGAGTTAAAAACCAAAATATGGTCCTGCAAACAAGAAGACAGGGAAGTGACCCTATACTACAATGAAATGGTTGGATTATGGCAGGAACTGGACCTATCTTATGATAATTCTTGGGAATGTTCCAAGGATGGAGTAAAGTTCCAGAAAAGGGAAGAAAATGAGAGAGTGTACACTTTCCTGGCTGGATTAAATCAAGAATTGGATGAAGTTAGGGGCAGAATTCTTGGAAAAAACCCCTTACCATCCCTAAGGGAAGTGTTTTCAGAAGTGAGGAGGGAAGAGTCCGTAAAAAGGGTGATGAGAAAAGCAGCGGCGGCGACATGGAATCTTCAAAGATTGGCGATTACTGGGGAGATAATAGAGGCAGAAAACAGAAGGTCTGGTGTGACCATTGCAAGAAACAAGGCCACACCAGAGAGACATGCTGGGGAATCCATGGAAAGCCAGACAATTGGAAGCCCAGAACTGACAGGAAGCAGGCCAACCAGGTGAGTTCTGAACAGGGTAGCAACAATTCTGGATTGCTGCAGCTCTCACAGGAGCAACTTGAACAATTGAGCAAGCTTCTCAAAGCCCAAAACTCTTCTCCCACAGGTGATGCAACTTGCACACTTGTAGAAAAAGGTAACCCTTCCACATATCTAAGCACAAACCAGACAGACTCTTGGGTAATAGACTCAGGGGCAACTGACCACATGTCAAATTCCTCACATTTATTTCATTCCTATTTTCCTTGTGCTGGTAATCAAAAGGTGAGAATAGCAGATGGTTCCTTTTCCATAATTGCTGGGAAAGGCACCATCATCATCACACCTGATCTAATCTTAAAAGATGTCCTGCATGTCCCTAAATTATCTTGCAACCTTTTATCTGTCAGAAAATTAATCAGTGATACTAAATACACTGCTGTTTTCTCTGTTGATGGCTGTAAATTTCAGGATGTTCATACGGGGAAGGAGACTGGCAGTGCTAGAGTGGTGGGGGGATTGTACATTCTTGAGGAAGAACCATCCAAGAATGAAGAAAAGTCTAGAAGTTTCTGTTTTCAGTCCACTTGTGTTGATAAGAATAATGTGCTAATGTGGCACTTTAGGCTTGGCCACCCTAGTTTTCAGTATTTGAAGAAACTTTTTCCTAGTTTGTTCCTAAATAAAAGTCCAGATTTTTATAAATGTTCTGTATGTGAGTTATCCAAACATTGTAGGTCCTCCTTTCCTTCACAACCTTACAAGCCTACAAAACCGTTCACTATGATACACAGTGACATTTGGGGGCCTGCAAGGGTGCACACTCTTGAAGGAAAGAGGTGGTTTATCACTTTTATTGATGATCACACACGAGCAACTTGGGTGTATCTGCTAAAACAAAAGTCGATGCAAAGCATGCCTTTGAAACTTTTATAACCTTATTTTAACTCAATTTCACTCTAAAATCGAGATTTTTGAAGTGACAATGGGATGAGTACTTTAACTCAATCCTTGGTCCAGTTTTCCAAAAATATGGCATGATACACCAAAGTTCCTGCCCTAACACACCACAACAAAATGGTGTGGCAGAGAGAAAAAACAGGCACATTCTAGAGGTGGTTAGATCTTTAATGATAACTTCTAAATGTCCTAAGTACCTATGGGGTGAAGCTGTGCTAACAGCCTGCTACCTCATTAATAGACTACCCTCCAGAGTGCTAGACTTTCAGAGTCCTCTAGGAAAATTGGTAGATCCTACCCTACTACCAGATCGATCCAAAACACGCTTCAAAGTGTTTGGGTGCATTGCCTTCACTCACATTTACAACCAAGGGAAACTTGATCCAGTGTCTAGAAAATGTGTATTTGTTGGCTATTCACCCACTCTCGAAAAGGTACAAATGCTTGGATCCTCTCACACACAAGATTTATGTCACTTAGTGATGTCACCTTCCATGAAAACCATATGTTTTTTCACAATCATGTTCAGGGGGAGAACCTGAATGAACATGATAATGACAACATTTCACAGTTTCTTTTAGAAAGTGGAGAACCTGGTGTCTCACCATTAGATGTTGTAACCTATCAAAGACGAGAATAGCAGTCGGCCAGTTCAAATGAGCCATATATCGATCCTATTTCGGATCCAAGTGATCGAATAGTCGAAAGATAGCTCTCAGAACCAAGTCCTAAGACCGAATCACGAAATTTCAGGCCTCACTTATTCAAGGAAAGGAACTCTCTCAAGAAGGACAAGGACACTCACACTTGTGAGATTACATTGAGCAGTCAACTTCCCAGGATGAAAGTCCGACCGCTCAGGATCTGAGTAAACATCTTGAACCTTGCACTACCAACACCCCAAATGAAACCCCCAATGAGGATCCACATAATGTGAAAAAAACCATCCAAAATGACCCTCTTCTAGATGTTCCTATTGCCATCAGAAAACCACCCAGGGAATGCACAAAACATCCCTTGTATCCCCTTAGCAAATACACCTCCTATTCAAACATCTCCCCTAAATACCAAGCTTTTCTCTCCAACTGTCAAAGATATCCATTCCTAAAAACATCCAAGAAGCACTTAGTTGTCGGAATGGAAGGCAAATTGTCTATGAAGAAATTGTCGCCACTAGAAGAATGATACTGGAAGGTTGTTAGCTTACTGAAGGAAGACTCCAGGTGGGGTGTAGGTGGATCTTCACAAGAAAGTACAACTCGATGGGACCTTGCAAAGGTACAAGGCTAGGTTGGTGGCCAAGGGTATACCCAAACCTATGGTCCGGATTACTCGGAGACATTCTCACTGTGGCAAAATTGAATACGAGTGAGGATCATCCTATCTCATTTGTGAATCTGGAGTGGCCACTTGAACAACTAGATGTAAAAAATGCATTTTTACATGGGAATTTGAAGGAAGAAGTGTACATGGATCTTCCACCTGGATTCTCTGGGAAAAATGGGGGGAAGGTTTGCAGATTGAAGAAATCTTTGTATGGACTCAAACAGAGTCCCAGAGCATGGTTTGAAAGATTTATGTGGTTCTTGAAAAAAGAAGGGTTCAGACAAGGTCAATCTGATCATACCCTGTTCACTAAAAGATCTGGGCAAGGCAAGGTAGCGGTGGTCCTTGTCTATGTTGATGATATCATCCTCACGAGGGGATGATAAAGAAGGAATCAATCAAATCAAGCAAGAGCATGGGAAAGGAATTTGAAATAAAGGATCTAGGCGACCTCAAATATTTTTTGGGTATGGAGTTTGCTAGGTCGAATCGGGATAGTGGTAACACGGAGGAAATACATACTTGATCTCATTGGAAGAGGCGGGATGAGGATTGCAAACCCACCAAAGACCCCATGGAACCCAATGAAATTATGGGAGAAGAAGGATGAAGCCCCAGTAGACAAAGAAAAGTATCGAGAGATTGGTTGGAAAATTGATATACTTGGCCCACACCAGGCACGACATTTCCTTTCTTTGTTTGTAGCCTGATCGGTCGATTTATGCATGCACCATGTGAGCCTCATCTTGAAGTTGTTTGAGAATCCTCGAGATATCTCGAGGGACAGTGGGACAAGGAGTATGCTTGAAAAATGAAGAGTAGAAGTGTTGAAGTGTATGCAGATCTTGACAAGGTGTTCGGAAGGTAGAAGATCAACCCTCTGGGTATTGCGGCTTTGTGTGGGGCAACCTAGTAACTTGGAGGAGCAAAGACAAAGTGTTGTGGCTGGATGCATGCAGGCGAGTATAGGGCTATGGCACAAGGGTGTGTGAAGAACTATGGATCAAAAGAGTCTATGCAGACATTCAGTGCCTATGGCATTGCCACATGGTCGCATCTTTGTGACAACAAAGCGACTATAGACATTGCTAATGATCTGCCCAACATGACGGGACCAAACATATCGAGATTGTGATGGACACTTTATCCGGGAGAAACTAGATGAGGGGTGATTTGCATACCATTCTTGCCATCCGTGCGCAGATTGTTGATGGGTTAACTAAGCCACCGATGAAGCAAGGATTTGACAACTTTGTGAGCAAAGTCGAGCATGTTCAACATCCACACTCAACTTGAGGGGAGTGTTGAGAACTCTGTTGGAATTATTATTAGTATTATTATTATGTTTTATTTGTAAGGGTAGAATAGAGTTTTTATTGTATTAAATAATTTAACTTGACTCTCTAGGTTAAGGCAGTGACGGCTCCTTAATTTTGAGGGATTAGGGTTTTAGTCTTTTATTTAAAGAAGTCAGCAGCCTCTCTTTGTATTCATTCTGAAATAATAATAAAAAGATCTCCCTTTTATTTTCTACACATTCCTTGTAATAACGATATCATCTACATAGACCCTTAGATTGCATATGAAATACAGAGTAGTCAGTCTAGCATTGTTTCAAACCGAATACTTTCACCATTTTGTGAATTTGCCAAACCGTGCACGTGGATTTTGTTTGAGACCATACAATGACTTATTCAAATTTACATACGAACCCATTCTCCCCTTGAGCAACGAACCCAAGAGGTTGCTCCATATAAACCTCTTCATGTAAATCTCCATGTAAAAAGGCATTATTAAAATCCAGTTGGTACAATTTCCATCCATGAGTAGCAGCTATAGAAAGAATAGTACCAATAAAGGGCATGTTAGCTACAACGGATAATGTTTCCTCTCAGTCAATGCTATATGTTTGAGTATAGTCTTTAGCTACCAATCGGGCTTTCTACTTGACCATATAAACCCAATGATAGCCAACAATTTTCTTACCACTGGGTGTGGGCACAGGCTCTTATGCGCTTTTAGTGTGCATGACCTGCATTTCATCCTCCATGGCATGCTTGTGCATCAAAACGTAAAAATTAAAGTCTTCAGACTTCACATCCAAATGACACAATACAATGCTACAATATCACTTTACCTGCACTTTTCAGCCTCTTGGCATTTACTTGCTTTCTAATAGGTTACAGTTTCAATTGGCCGATATCCACTTTTGCTGATGTCATTTTCTGTGGCTTCAACTCCAAGCGCATATTTTCCTCTATATTTATTGGAAACTTATTCCTATTCTCGTCCTCCACACGCACAATTTTTTGCTCATCCACAAATGCAATTTTGAATAATCAAAAAAGCAGAGGAGTTATTTTGGGCCTGAACTTCATGTTGAATTGTGAAAAAAAAGAACATATTGAATTTCATAGTGCAAAATGGATCATTTTTTGAGCATGCTGGTATAGAAAAGACCAAAAGGACTAGGTTGGATGAAATATTATTGTGCAAACTGCTTTTTTATCTGGTCCAAAATTATGACGATTGATCAACTATAAAGGAGGGCTAATGCCTCCAGCAACAGACAACTTTGTCTATTTTTGTCCCAGGTTTCTCTGTGAAGAACCATTTTCTTTCCCTAAGATGCCTAGATTACAGGATTAAAAAAGACACCCTTAGTACTAGTCAATCTCAGGGTAGGTTGGAATCTAGTAAAGAGCATCTGTGATGTTCTTGGCCTACAAATCATTGAACACACACTTTATTTTCTAATTACAGCCTTCTTTTTTTCACAAAAGTGTTTTTAACTTAATTTTTTTGTTTGTGTGCAGATCCATCTGGGTTTATTCTGTTTCCTCTCGTCGTTCACTCTTTTGACTTGGTGGTATCATCAGTTGGAATACTTTCTATTCGCGGTAAACGTGATTCTGGAGTTATTGGTGTTATGGAGGATCCAATGGCAATTCTTCAGAGAGGATACACAGTCACTATAGTTTTAGCTGTTATAACTTTTGCTTTGGTAATGTTTCCGTCCCTTGTGTTCTTTCACTTTGTTTTTTATAGTGCCTCCAAAGTATGTTGGTTGTCCCTGTGATATGATTTCTTTGGGTGGCCATATAGGCATGATATTGGTGTCGCCTTATTATTATTTTCATATGTTTTTGCAGTCTACCCGCTGGATGCTATATACTGAACAAGCACCTTCAGCATGGCTAAATTTTGCTTTATGTGGTCTGGTCGGAATCCTGACAGCCTACATTTTTGTTTTAATAACAAAGTACTATACTGACTATAAGCATGAGCCTGTTCGCTCCTTGGCTCTTTCCAGTTCCACAGGGCACGGAACAAACATAATTGCTGGCGTTAGTTTGGGTCTTGAATCCACAGCTCTACCTGTTCTTACCATCAGTGTGTCTATCATTTCATCTTATTGGCTGGGTCACACTTCAGGACTGTTGGATGAATCTGGGAATCCGACTGGTGGTTTGTTTGGAACTGCTGTTGCGACTATGGGGATGCTTAGCACTGCAGCCTATGTTTTGACCATGGATATGTTTGGCCCTATAGCTGATAATGCAGGTGGAATAGTTGAGATGAGTCAGCAGGTCAGTTGAACTCAATTCTTCCACCTTTTCATTTTCTCTCCCCTCCCACCCCCTCCATGGGTGTATGATTCAGTGTTTCCATTACACAGCCTGAAAGCGTGCGGGAGATTACTGACGTACTTGACGCTGTTGGGAACACCACAAAAGCTACGACAAAGGGATTTGCTATTGGATCTGCAGCACTTGCCTCTTTTCTTCTTTTTAGTGCTTATATGGACGAGGTAGCTGCATTTGCTCATGTACCTTTTAATCAGGTATGATTTGATTGTACTAATCATCAGTTTTCAATCACTTACAATATATATTTCAGATGCCAGTGTCTCTTGTAATTTTCTTTTATGTGCCTTTAAATCCAACTTTTTACCCTCAACTACTTGTCAAATTGTATAGGTTGACATTGCGATTCCGGAAGTGTTTGTTGGTGGATTGTTAGGTTCTATGCTCATTTACTTGTTCAGCGCTTGGGCCTGCGCTGCTGTTGGTAGAACTGCTCAAGAGGTTGTCAATGAAGTAAGAAGACAATTCATCGAGAGGCCGGGTATTATGGTTAGTACCCCATCACAAAGCGTCCCACTTTATCTTCATATATATATATATATATATATATATGTATATGTATATATATGTATATGTATATATATGTATATATGTATATATATTGTATATATACATGTGTGTGTGTATATATATATATATTGGCGAATATGCGTGTCATGATACTGCTTGCAACCTTTCACACAGGACTACAAGGAGAAGCCAGATTATGCTAGATGTGTGTCTATTGTTGCAACTGCATCTCTCAGAGAGATGATCAAACCTGGTGCTTTGGCTATAATATCACCTATTGTAGTGGGTAGGTTGTTTGTAACGTGGTTGCATTGAAAAGTATTTTCATATTTGGAAGTCTACAAGTGTTTGGCCACACATTCATTCACTTAATTTGCAAAACCCTTATAATTAACCGAATAATACAATTTTTTTCTCCTTTGAATAAAGTAATTTTATCTCTTATTCTCTCTCCACAATGCACAGCTCTTTAATGAAACAGATTATCTCATGTGTAAATGGACCGTTGACTTTTCCCTTTGCAGGTATTATCTTCCGGATATTGGGTTACTATACAGGGCAACCACTTCTTGGGGCCAAAGTCGTGGCTTCCATGTTAATGTTTGCAACAGTTTCTGGTATTCTGATGGCCCTATTTCTGAATACCTCTGGTGGTGCCTGGGATAATGCAAAGAAATACATAGAGACAGGGGCTCTTGGAGGCAAAGGAAGCGAATGCCACAAGGCGGCAATTACCGGTGACACGTAAGTATTTTTTCTTAGACAAAGTTTATGGTGCCCTACAATTCTAAGTATGTTGTACCAAGTGGATGGTTAAAATTGATAACTATTTCACTTCTAGACACTCATACCATGTGAGATAGATGTTAGTTTGTACTACCTCCGTCCCAAAATGCAAGTCCGTTTGGATTTTTTCACACTGATTAAGAAAGTTGGTTAAAGTGGTTATGTGTCATTAATTTTTGATTAAAAAGTCTAAAATGACCTTTTACTACTATTAATGCAAGTAGTGAAAAGTGTGCGGAAATATAATAAATGAGGGGTAAAAGGAGAAAAAAAAATATAATAAATGTTTCATTGGTTTTGTAAATGGACTTACATTATGGGACAAAATCAAAAAGCTAAACGGACTTACATTTAGAGACGGAGGTAGTATATCATATCCATTCACTTAGTACAACGGGTTGTACCTGTACCATAATAATTGGTGGTGTGCTGAGATAGTGTTTCTGTTGGGGAGAAAAACAATTACGAATTATCTTATTCCTAACGAACTATATACGAACTTTTTGGATCTGATATTTGGTATGGCAGTGTGGGAGATCCATTTAAAGATACAGCAGGCCCCTCACTGCATGTGCTCATAAAAATGCTTGCAACTATAACCCTTGTAATGGCTCCGGTATTCCTGTAACTCAAATCATTTTGAAGATAGTAGAAGGGAGTTCACAGCCCCCCGATGAACTCGCGCTAAAAACATGAAACAGAGTAGGCGACCTTTTGTCTTGTGGTATGAGCTTAATATCAATTGTAGTACACCAGTGGCGGGTTACTGTTGTTCCCGTTTTTTGGTTAAGTTTAGGTGGCGATATTTTCTAGTAGATTATACGTGAAACATGGGACTTTGTTCCCAGTTTCCAGGGATATTGGATCTTAAACTTTTTTTTTTAAATTGTTCCCTTTTAAATTTAAAAACTTTGATAGAGCTGTCTTTTGATTTCGTATGTTTTGTAGCCTTTTTGATTGACAAAGGAATGACAAAAATGACAGAAATGATGGTATTATTTTAAGGCTAGTGTGGATATATATATATATATATATATATATATATATATATATATATATATATATATATATATATAATTTTTTAATTTTTTCCTTTCATTGTGGCCATCGTAACATTCTAATAATCAACTAAAGGGAAGTAATATTGGTCAAAGAAACTTTAATGCAAATGGGAATAAAATAATTTGAAAATTTCTATTCTAAACTCCATAAATTATTTAAACATAATGAAATTATGAAAAGATAAATCTCGATCCAAAGATCCAGAGCAAACTGCAATGGTGAAACTTCTTCGTGTTGTTGTGTGAGAGTGTTTTTTAGAGGGGGTGAAACTTGTTAACGTGGTGCATTTATGATTTATGCTGTTGAGTTTTCTTACGACACTCTTTATTTACATGTTTATTTTACTTATGCAACCTAACCTAATTGTTGCTCACACCACACCACATAAGGCTAATCTATTATATTTGGCTGGTTGAGATTGGACCTATACAATTTTTTTAAAAGCAAAACACGTGACTGGGGGGGGGTCACCCTGACCGTGGGCCTTCGACGGTCGCCTGACCCGCCTAATGGGTGAGCCGGCCATGTCAACTATTCATAGGTGGTAGAAGATTTCGAGCCTTATCAAACATTTGGGCAACAAAAACCGACACAAGAGGATGGAAGGCCATATCATCATGGACTACTATGTTTCTCAAGGATCAGATCCGACCGGTATCTAGTTTGACTCCAAAAGTAACACTACAGGGGATGGATTGTAACACCCCAAGTTTTACTAAGAGTATAATAATAATTCGGGTTTATTTAATTATAACTTAATTATTATTTATTCTAATTAATTAATTAATTAAAGAAATAATTAAAAGGAAATAATGGGAAATTAATAATTAAGGATTAATTCTTTTCCTAAAAAGAAACCCCCACCCTATAACTCCCTCACTAGCGCATCATTTCAAAAAAAGAAAAGGCAGAACACGACTGAGGATTTTGACAAAGAAAGATGTGCTACACAAGCTTAGCAATCGAGGCTAATCCGTTGAGATTTTGTGCAGACCACAGTAGGATAAGTTGATTGTCTCATCATCGTTTTGATATCAACAATTCTCTATTTCGTAAGTATTCATCTTTTAGGTTTATTTAGAATTCCAATCGTTGTTGTTAAATTATGGGTTTAGATAGTGTAGAAAGTTGTAATCGTAGAACTATGTTTTTGATTCGTAGATTGTGCATAGAGGTCGATGAATCGAAGGATTCGTGTTGCTTTGTGTTTTTTTTTTTTTTAATTTTATTTTAAAAACGATCTATCTTTATTCAATAAGTGGAAAACCACCATCCCAGTAATGTTGCTTTGTGTTTTGGATTGCCTTTTGTTGCAATTAAATGTAAGGGGGTATTCTTAATCGGTGTGAATATGTTTGTGTTGGCAAATTATTGTTTGGTATATTTTACTGTTGAAGAATTGCAGAATTCTGTTGTAATTTGGTACTATGAATGTACCGATGTGTATTGAAAATCGAAGGAAACGTAAGCATGTACAGGAAAGGGCCAGGAGCATCATGGGAATCGACTGGGGCGTGCGCCCGGACACACTGTTTGATTAGCAATTATTGGGCAGAAGCCTTAGGCGTGCGCCCTTTGTGCCCAGGCGTTCGCCTGGGCATCTTTTTTGTGCGGTCGGAATAAGGACAGAAAAGGGAGGCGTGCGCCCGACTCCTCTGTTTGGTATTTTGTGCTTTTTTAGTATTTCTTTGGATTGCTATGTGGTTTGTTTATCTGTTTGGGATAATAATTGGCAATTGACAATGTCTAACATTGACTTCTAGTA
The DNA here is from genome assembly GCA_026214975.1 of Gentiana macrophylla. Classification (NCBI taxonomy): domain Eukaryota; kingdom Viridiplantae; phylum Streptophyta; class Magnoliopsida; order Gentianales; family Gentianaceae; genus Gentiana; species Gentiana macrophylla. Next base: position 22,259,082 of record CM047811.1, on the reverse strand, counting down.
ACCTCGACACAGCATCACAACTGAGACCCGCTGCAGGGAGAATGGGGAACACCAAAAGGCGACTCTTTAGGCCTTGCGGGATATTGATTTAATAGTCAATGTTCACTTTACAACGTGCTAGGTAACTTAAGTAGACTGTCTAGGACTAGTTGTCCTTAAGAAGCCTTTTATGTGAATGAACAACCAACGTGGTTAGATTAACTCCGTAATAAACATACGTGATGTGTCTAAAAGCTAAACCACTATGATCATTGGTGAGACATGTTTACTCTTTGCTGCATGGAACTATTACACCTCCAATTGGTTTGATGCCAAACGGACTCGTATAATCTTCCTCACGGAGCTGTCCGCGTCGAATGTGTTCTGGTGCGGTGTTCACCATACGTAGTGTCCTTTGATATTGGTTTAACAAACTTACTTGAGCAAGGTTATACTAACTGAGCTAGTAGAGGGAGAGTGAGCTCTTCTGTTACAACTTACATGGTAGCATTTGTAGAGATTATTCCTATTATATATGTATGTTATTGTATCCAATTCCTTTATCCCTTACAAAGTACGTAGCACTTACTTTTTATTATTGTTCCCACCCCGAGAAGGTGAATGGCAGGACGAGGAGTACATAGTTGATGATGGCAATGACAAAGCTGATTTGTGAGCTCGGGATTATGTTGAAGAATGACAACTTTTATTTTATGCATTTAAATACTGTTTGAAAGGATGTAAACATTTATATTGTTTAAGAGTGTTTAGACTATAACTTTTCTGTTTCACTTGAGATTTGTAATACTTGAACAACACTTATTTCGTTGTTTCTGTCTTTTGGTTTTCTTAGACGTGGAGTGAAACTAGAGATCCGTTTTGTGTCTTTTGACATTCTCGAGTCGTTTGTTGCTTTTGATTTCCGCTGTACTCTGATTATACTGTACATGAGGCTTACGTATATATATTTCTTTATTATTTCAAATATATATATATATATATATATATATATATATATATATATATATATATATGCCGGACGTTCTTTCTGGATAAGGATTTGGTGTCCGGGAACGGGGGTCACATGAATCTCAACAGTGAAACACCCAATAACCCGGCCTCTTAGCGAGGGCGTGTTAAAAAAAAGTATCCCAACAACTTCTGTAAAGTATAGTGCACGAGATTGTCTAGGCCACGTGTAGTCTTGCAATGCATGCATAATAGATTCGCTTGCTTTCCAACAAATCTCACAAACATCATAAGATACTCCCTCCCAATTTGTTTGTGGCTTATTCCGTTTATAGATGTCACAAAATAAGTCTCATAACTAATATTTAGACTCAAAGTAATAGAGAAATATAAAAGAAATTGCATTGCATTCATTGATAAATCTGATAGAACATTACAATAGAGCTCCATTTAAACAAAACTCTATTTAAACCAAATAATCTATCCTAACACATCTATCATAATTCAAATTCAAACATTATTATCTAAACAATCTATTTATTCAATATTGTCATTATCTCTAACACGCCCCACAATCTCATGGTAATGCAATGAGCATGGAGTTTGCCTTGTAATAAATGAATCTTGTTTTCTTCACATGGTGTCTGCAACAAACTTCTCTGTATCAATCGGCAACAACTGCTTCATATCAACCTAATATTGCTTGAATCTGCAATAGATGACTCAATTTTTTTTTTCTGTTAAGAGTCATAAATTATAGAGAGAATGAAATAGTTGGAGGGAATATCATACTCCAAAAAAAAGAAATGGAAGAAAGAAGAATTTACGGATTGGGATAGAGCAATTCAATCGAGTGAAATTATAATTGCCGATGAAAGGAGAGTGAATTGGGAGAGACCATTGATTTTGATTACTAGAAAAAAAATAAGAAGATAGGTGGAGTGTGCTTGAAAGCCAGAGAAAGAGTTAATATTAGAAGGAAATGAGAGAAAAAGAAATAGTTTGGAGGACTATCACTAGTTAAGTGATTGGATTATTCCTTTTTTTTTTTGTTATAATAAAAAAAAGAGTGAACCATGTATTGCTGGGTTTGGTAGATAATAATGAGAGAAATTTATTTTGATGAAAAAGTAAAAAAAGATCAAAAGAAACCTGAACATTTATATAATGTAATGCCGCAACGGACAAAGGAAAGATAGGACCCCAAAGACCATGAGGGCATTCTGTCAAGTTATTGAACCACCAGTGTCAAAACCTTCCATAGTTTCGAAATCCACATAACGCACTGCTGAAAACAACCCATCATCATCATTCACTGCGCAACGTAGATTCAGACTCATTTCTTATCTTCTTTCCCTAATTAAGTTGTTGTTCCTGACATTCGATGGTGGTGCACCACCGTGTTTGATGGTGGTTGAAGGTGGAGAGGAGGAGCACCACCGTAAATGGTGGTGTGAAGAGGTGGGAAAGAAGTTGGAAAGAGTGGCTTAAATATCATAAAGATGCTGCATATTTTTATGCAAGTGGAATGAATTATAGGAATGAAGATAGGGGAGAGAGAAAGATGGGGACAGTTTTGGAGCCGCCCGAGGTGGTGGACTGAGAGGGGAGGAGGATAGGAAGGTAGAGATGGGAGTAGATTCCATGGATGCAAGCAGATCTAGAGATTCAGAGAGGGGGGGGGGGGGATTGAGGGAGGGGATCGGGAAGTTTGTATTAGGATCTTGAAGGGAGCAATAAAAGCTCGGGTCAGAAATTTTATTTTGGTTGACCTGAGCAGGAGGAAGACAGATACGGGAAACTTAAGGAAGAAAAGAAAATTAGGAAGATAAAAAAAAATAATAAGCAAGAACGGGGGTAAGGGTTCGAGTAGTTTATGGTAACGAACCCCCACCCAAACGAATTTCTTTACGATTGACCAGGATCTGAAAATGAAGTTAGTCAGAGAGCTCTGATGTCATACTACAGAAATATAAAAGAATCGCATTGCATTGATTGATAAATCTTATTGAACATTACAATATTTATAACATTATTAATGATAGAGATCTATTCAAATAGAAGTTCATCTAAACTAAATAATCTATCCTAACACATCTATCATAATTCAAATTCAAACATTATTATTCAAAAAAAATCTATTTATTCAATCTTATCATTATCTCTAACATAAAGTTGCTTCTTAAATATCTAAAATGATCACATATCAGCATTTATTAAAAAAATGTAAGAGAAATATAAAAAGGATGTAATTGTAAATTAGTCATGCTTTTAATGACTAGACAATATAATAAGCAACAACGGAGAATTTAACATATGTTATTTTACCTTCTCCTCGGTTCTTGGAATCTTTTCACACAACTAGGGTTTACCACTTCCGGTAGCAAAAAATATGGATCTTTTTGGGTTCCTTAGATGGATGATGGATCCACCTTCTTTTAAATTTTTTATTTTTATTTTTTATATGGGGAAATGAGGGAGAAGGACAAAAATATTTCATCAATTGAGTAGAAGGACAGTTTTTTGAAACTTTTGCATAAAAGACAAAACTATTTATTCACTGTCGAAATTCACTTGTGTTCGAAATTCACTCTTTAAATTCACTGCCGAAATTCACTGTCGAAATTCACTAATTTTCAAAATTCATTGTCGAAATTCACTAATTTTCGGGATTATTGTCGAAATTCATTGTCAAAATTCACCGATTTGGGATTCATTTGATTTTCGGGATTCACTGTTTGTCCTTCTCATTATAAAAATTATGCGATTGTCTTCTCCTATATAAAAATATGAATTGCATCTTTATTCTTAAAAATATTCCAGATTTTGTCCTTATCCCTAATTTTCCATTTTTATATTGCAGATGAAATTCTTGTGTTTCCTTCACTTTGTGAGGTTCTTAGCCAGGTTTTTGTTGTACCTGTTGGAAAAGAATGGCAATAATGCTATAGCTCTCTCGTTATTTTATGAAACAAATATGTTAATACAAGCTCATAGCCAATAATGATCCAAAATCAGAATTTTCATATTTCTGCACTGCAAGCATAGTAGGGTTAACCTGCCCCCTCTCTTGGAAAGGCACAAGAGCATGAGAATGTTGAATACTAGTCTAGTTCAATGAAAAAGAACAGAACATAGATCAATCAATCAGTAAGAATGTTAAAGAATATCTAAGTAGTTTCTAAGGCTGAACCTATGGCATCTCTTCTCCGAGAAAACCGTGAGAAACACGAGCTTATCAACTGTGAATTCTCAGTGAGCATGTAGAGACAAAGCAGGCACAATCCTGCAAAAAAAAGCGGCAAACATTAAAAGTGAGAAATGAAACTCTTACAATTGACGTGACAAAGTGAACGAAACGACTATCAATTATGCTATAACAGAACACATGTTCTTTCAAAGAAGACCAACAAGAAAACAAATTCACTTAGTAAAAGCAGGAAAATAACAGCTTAAAAAAATCAAATCAGTCCAGCAAAACATGCATTTACCACCTTTTTTTGAAGGAGAAAATCTAGGCCCATCAACATATAGAAGGAGGACCTCATATTCAAAACCTAGATCATGAGACGAGGGATGTTCATAACTTAATATGTTGGGTGAAACAATATCACGTCCTAATTTGGGAAAAATAACATCTTTGCCTTTTTCCAACATAAATAACTTTATGATAAGCAGTTAAGCACTATCCAGTGTGACTAGTTACAGCCAAGATAAGCAATTCACAGAATGGTTAAGTGTTAGTATCCACAACTTGTGCGTATCGATGTCTATCAAAGAGAAACCAACATTTAGATGGCAAAAACAGTACAAGGAACACCATGCACCTTGGAAATGAAAGTGCAAATTTATCAAAAACACAAGCTTGAAAAATTAAGTTGAAGGAACAAACAAGACGTATCCTTGAAAGACGACTACAATGCCAGAAAAGAAAAAGGAAGCTAATAAGTGAATTAGCGCAGACATTATTACCCGTACAAGCAACCGTAGCACCGGAGAACATTCTACCTAGTGCTGATAATACATAGAGGCTGGTCACCACCTGTAGTCCAGGGAAAAAACATTTTCAAGAATCTGATTGATCAATACAAACTAAAATGTAGTCAAAAGTGTGATTGATCATCATTCATCACAGTTAAAAAAGTGAATAGCCAAAAAGATCAAGGAAACAAAGTCATTGAGTGCAAAAGAATGATCATGAACCCAATATTGGATTAAGATTCTTATTCAATTCAACAGAAAACCCAAATTTCTCCATCGATCGAATGTGGAAAAGAGCAATAAATAAACCCTAATAAATAATTGATCCCTGTTGCAGATTTCAAATTGATTAGTTATCACTGCAAGAACAATAGATCTAACCATTGAAGTGGAAGAATATAATCATTGAAGCATACAAACACAAATTAATGGAAACACAAATTGATTCATCTTTTACTATAGTATACGAACCTTGAAGAATAACCGTTTGTCGTGACCGGTGGCGGCAACCCTAAGGACAGACTCAGCGGCGCCAATGGTGTTGGCTAAGCAAGCAAAGATGGAATTGGCAGTGTCCTGAGAAATCTGCCAATCAAGGGGATCGACGGGGACCTCTACGTTCATCTGACGGAAAAGGAGGCCGAGGATGGCAAGGGAACATAAGAGAACTATGAAACCATCGGAGACAAGTGTAACGAAACTGGAATGGCGAAATGCACAGTGGTAATAGACCAAACCGCCGCAGATCATAAGAATCGCTGGCTTTCCACCACCACCAGCAATTGTGCTGACGGAAGACTTTCTCCATAGTACCCCAGCCTCATCAACCCTGCTGCTGCTGCTGCTGCTGCTGCTGGTTTCTTGCTCCGCCACCACCATTGTTAAGACACGACGATCAGATGCTCTGCCGTGTTCTTTGCTAAACTTTGAGATGTTTCAATCAGCGGTTCAGACGGTCAATGTTCGGTGTGTGTTCATGGCGGCCTCCGGTAACTGACCAATTCCTTTTCTTTCATCGCCTAACTCGTCGGATCAAGTATCCCCTGTTTTTGTTATTTTATCTTTGGAGAATTCCCCGGTATCCTTGCCCCTTATTATTATTACTATAGAATGTGGTAGGCCTTGCACCGCAAGGTCCTTGATTTATGAATAGTCTGATTATATGTAGTTTAAAGATGTGTTGTAATTGTTTGAATAGAATATAATGATTTGTTTGTTACGTAAGAATAGAATGAAATGAAATAAAATGACAGGAATGGAATGAAAAAGATTGGAATAATTAATTCCATTCTTGTGTTTGTTATGCATGATACTAGAATATCGCCATTCAATTCCAACGTTTGTCATTGGTATAATAGAATGGAAATTTACGATTCTTTTGTTGGAAAAAAATAGAAGGTTTGATGGAAATAAATTTAAATTTCAATGTTTTTTTTATAACGAGATTTCCAATTCTGTATGTCGCAGGAATAAGATGAAATGAAATGATTTTTCCAGTGTTTTTGTATAATTATAAGGTAACGGAATAGAATGAAATTTTATTCCAAATGGAATGAAAACAGTCTATTTTCATTACCTAACAAAATGTATGGAATGAGATGGAATGGAATGAAAATTGACAAAACACGTGGGTGGTGGGTATGAGCGAGGTGAGTGGGGATGGGTGGGTAGGTGGGTGAATTTTTTTCTTTCCAATTTTGTTTTTTTCTCACCATATGCCACTATATTTAAAATGTCAATATCCATAAAAGATAAAGATCGTAAATTAGTCATTAGCCAACATAATAGATCAAATGTCATAATCATCTAGACATCAACCACTAGAAACGTTTTTACATTCCATTCATAATTACATTCTACCAGAATTATCGTACATAATCATAGCACATTATACACCATTGAATTACAAGTTTACATTCCATTGGAAACATACTACATTATCGTAGCACAATATACATCATCATATGCCGACAAAACTATTTTCACTTGCTACGTTAGTTAGGACTAGCCTATCCAAAAAATGAAATATAGTGCAAATTATCAAGCAAAATAACTACCTAAATAAAAACCTACCGCCATGGTCCAAAACAATACCAAGTGCCATAGTCCACAACGATCAAACATTATGATCATTGAGATTAGGATCACGAACACGGCCATTAAGTAGTGAAGTCATAAATCTTACTTTCTTTTCATCATCACATTCACTGAACATATTTAGCATATCAACATCCTTACCAATTTTATCCAAAAGGAACATCTCCTGCTCAATTGACATCGTGGGATCACTTTTCATAATATCACTCATTAGTTGCCTTTGCATCTCAATTTTCTCTTTCTTTTTCTAGTTTTCCCGGCAACCGGGACAGAAGGTGACCCACCAATACCAGCTTCTTCATTTGCATCCTCTTCTACCATGTCAACAAAGCTCATGGCCTCATTCCCAATGGATCGATCACGACCAAAAACAACGTGCAAGTCATTGTAATGGAGGAACGCTTTCTTGCGTAGACGAGTAAACTTTTTTGATTTTGTTTGTAAAACACAAAGAACACATAACTAATCAATTCTGTAACTTAGAAGAATAGCGTTTGGGTACAACTATTTGAATCTATAGCAGGGAACATAAGTTACAGCTATTGCAATCTATCACCAGCCAATTCTTTTAAAAGACTTTTTATAGATTCTCAAACATCCTACTCAATGAATGCTGATATCAAGTCACTCCCAGGCATATCATTCACCTGATTTATGGATGAACTATTTAGAACAACCACAGTTTATTTCCAAGCAGACGAGTAGACAATATACTCAACTGTTAGTAATACCATCCGCAGCGGAAACGATTTATGGATCTAGATCTATAAACTACACGTAATAAAATAACTAGATCTATATCTACAAGGGGTTGTAGAACATACCTCTTGGATCTCAAAATCCAAGTTGAAGACCCGCAATAGGATGAGCGAAGGAAAGCGTGAAGAGCACCACGATCTTCCGTGACGTGTGATCCAAGCAACTCCGGTGGAAGGAAATTCTCGACTCGAACCCTTCCGATATGCTACCCGGAAAAATCTCCAAGATTTTCCCTTGACTCCCTTGGTCGAAATTTTCCTTCTCCTCTCTAAGAGGTAGAAGTCGAAAATTACATGTGTGTTAAGGCTTGGGAGAACTCTCTTTATATAGGAGAGTAAAACTTAGCCTCCAAGGATTTTATAATTAATACAAAATCAATTATAATAATCCCATTAAATAAAAGATAATTCCATAATATTCTAGAACAAATCTAGGATAATATTTATCTTTATTTCTTTCCATAAATATTTATCCAATAAATATTTTATGCACATGTCTTATTAATCAATTTAGGAAAACAAATTTCCTAATAATAACACACAAAATATATGCGCACCTTTTACTAAAAATTAGGTCACGATACTTCCATCCTTTTGACCAATTAGGTCAAAATGGTCAACACACCAATCGGGCCGAGTCACATTAAAAATGTCTTTTCCGTGTATTTAATTATTTAGCCCAACTAATTTAATAGTCCACTAAACAATTAATTCACATATCGTTTTAATAAAGTCCAACAAGAACTAAATTAATATTATTATGATTCGACGTCCGAGAATAGCTATGCTATATTAGGAGGCACGTCGGGGACCATGGACTAATAATAAGTGGCTCCGATAAATCAAATAAATAATTATAGAATAATTATATTCGATAAATCAATCACGGAATATGCCACCATAATCCGAGAGACCGCACTCCTCCGATTATCGATTATATTTATCTCGTCACGATAATAATAATAAGCGTCCATTGATATAATCATTACATATGGATTAATCCTCCATAGATCGTTTCATTCTAAATCGGGAAGTTACCGTTAACCCTTTTAGAACCTCTTATCCTTATTTACCATTAACCCCAGTGATCAATTAATTCATACAACTCACGGTGATCAATCGGTGTAATATGAACTCGCGCGATCGATCGGTTTCTAGGATTAACAAATAAAGGGCGTTTCATCTACTTCCATAAATGGAAGGAATGGATTCCGTATTCGTGATAACACGGACTACTCACTCAATCGAAGACAATGCCAAGATGGGGTAATTCGGACCACGAGACTCGGTGTAATCCTTAACCGTCAAGTCAAACTTCATACCGATTCAAGCGGTTGGATCGTGATCACCTCAGGATTAAGATATATCCATAAATATGATCATCCATTGATTCGATAAGACTTCTCGATTACGGAATTATATCGTGAACTCTAATCAAATCGGTCCATTACATATGATATATCTATCATATATAAATGCCCCATTAGGTTCTCTTAACCGAAAGTCCGGATAAGACAATCACACCAAGCGTGTTCAGGCGCATTAATAGCACGTTAAAGGAGAGACCCGATACTCTCGATTAACCTCACACTACGGGCTAATTGTATTTTAAGTACATCTTCACTAACTCAATCCTCCCGTGTATATACCATACTCGAGTTAAGTGATTACATAAACGATATACTTAGGGTTTTTCGTAGTGTAAATACTATTGTCACATCGGTGAATATGAGAATAATAAATATGAACAATAACGTCAATTCATTTATTAAATAAAACAATTACAAAATTGTCTTTCGGCATCACACCTAACAATCTCCCACTTGCACGAAAGCATGTGATTAATTGTTTTAGAGCACACCCTAATATTTAAAATACAACAAACTACATCTCCCACTTGCTCTAAAGCAATGGAGACTTATCCCGTATTCTAGTACCCACTAAGCATGTCATAACCATTTTGATTCCAAAGTACACTCCGAGTATGCCGTCGTAGGATAGGTCGTTGACTCGGGAGCACCTACATCTAAATGTCATGGGTCTTAATGATTAGTCGGGTTGTCGGCTCGAGACGATCCGTAGAATCAAACGTTACCGGTCCATCAAATCATGTGGTATTGAGTAAACATCTGAGCCCGAGATCGACTTAACGATCATCCTTAATCGACTTAAAGTCAAAATCGATTGTATCACACATATCCAGGTTCACACATGAATATGTCCGCATATTGTTCCTCGTTCTCTCAAGATACTAAAGGACATACTAAACTTGCTTTGTTAACCGCCGAATCTAAGATTCGATCAAAGTTGACGCTCAATAACGACCACCATCTCTTACTAGAAAGAGAATCTATCCCATTTCTCTTGATCCGAAGATTTAGAGAGTCATTCCGAGGCATAGGGTAGAACTTCCTCGTTGAATGTTGCATACACAGATGCATCATCTTAACCAATAAGATGGATGGAAACCAAAGTGATCGATTCTAATGAATTCGACCGAGTCAAACTCTTAAGAATGTTGTCCAAATCTCTCATTGCGGAGAGAATTGTGGTATTGTCGATTCGACTTCGGATAACACACCCATGTTGATTCCAAGCTAGTGCAAAGTGTTATCCTTCACAAACACTAATATATGTATATATTCACTCATTGTACTAAACTTGATATCCAAATCTACAAAATACTTATCAATATTCTGGTCAAATCCACATATTGTAGCAATATATGACTTCTAATGACCGAGAGGTTTGCTTTTTATCCACAAAAGACATAAGCCTTGACAGTCATTCTGTCATTAGTTCATAACAATACCCTTCTGTTTCGAATGAATCCAGACTCCGTTTGTTTGGCAAGAAAATCTCAAGGAATCACCCCTATTTTCTGCTTTTGAACGAAATCATGCAATACCGAACTCATTCTACTCTTTTCCGTGTAGATCCAATTACTCCCACTTTGGGCCCGAGACGCTCAGGTGGTTCTACAAGAGCATGAAGCAATTGGAGTACCGAACTCCATTCACAGGGTTATGGCCATTAAACCAACCTCTATTATCGAATCTATAACGCTCACAAAAGAGCCATAGGTCATCAATCGATCCTCGGACTACAATGTCCACGTAACCCGTAATGGGTAATTGGTAAACCATACTCCCACTACATTCTGGGTGGATCGAAATTCTGATCTAGTTTAGTAGTATTTAGTGTTATCACCAACAACCGATGTTGGATGTGGTCTGATTTTAATCAGTTAGTAACTACCTTGAGTAACCGTACTCCAAGGTTCAAGGTTTGTTGTTCATAGACTCTATCAGAAAGGATGCAACAGTATAACTGTCCCTTCCCGATTTCATGAATCTTATAACAAACCTTTTTCTCAATGCTACAAGATATAGAACGATTGGTCACTGACCGAACGTGTTCGCGAAATTTCCAGACCTACCTTCAAGCACCGTGTGCTAAATGCTTATATTTATGGAAGTGGGGTGAACCGAATCCACACCTTATCCGTAAATTCCAAAGCATATCCTAGGTAGACTTCTCGGTCTTACATTTCAATGTAAACCGATATTTCGCTTCTAATATCTTTATTGAGTTAAGCGAATGTATTAGTAGCACATCTAAAAACTATATAAGGCAATTTAACGGTTTCTCACTTAGTGAAAACATTTCACTAGCGAGGCGAGCATCGAGCATCACCCTAGGACTATGTGATGGCCCATTTTCGAGTATAGAATACTCTATCTCTGTTGAAAACAGAGAAACCTCAAAATATTTTGGATAAACTTACCGGAGTGTTTGAATAGTTATCGGACAAGAAGTCACTACTCGGAAGCTCCTACTAGCTCGTATCTTTCATCGGACTCAAGGTCGTCATGAACAAGCTATGTTACTTCTTTATATCCATTATCCTTTCCCGATTGAAAGGAAACTTAGTCATCGAACCTTTGAGACAATGTAACCAGACTGGGAGAAAGGAATCACCCTGAGCCAGTCTTCAGGTCTTGTCTTTTAGGGACTATGCACTAACTATGGAATATGAAGAAGTGTTTATCTAAATATAGAAACCAATTGCTTTTAATAGTTCTTAAGATGTGTTTTATATACATATTTCAGCAGTTCTAAGTGGTTTTGACTTTATCAAACAAAAATCCGAGTCTTGGATTCGTTCTACAAATGGTATATTAACTTTCTATGCGACAAACAAATTATCGAATAGAAGGTAAATCCATTCGTTCCAACGAATCTTAAACGGAAAATAATTTTTCCCACGATATCCAAGGATTGAATCCGAGATTCATTACCTTATATCACTCCCACTATTCTAGCTAAAATTAACTGCCCGTTGTTTACTCTTTTAATCGTTAAATGCACCGCTACCTTGTTCTTCCAAAGAACTTAGCTCGAGAAAATCGCCAAGGATTCATAGGTTGGTGATCCAAAATCACTTTATCCTTATCCTATGATTTTCGATTAATTAATTTTCGGTTCGACCTTAAAATTTTCTCGGTTTAGGTGACTAACACTTTTACACATATTCTCCCATTCTTGACTTTCAATGAATGGAAACTTGATCTTGAACTAGCGGTTCGTTTGAGTAGACACTACTCTTGAGCGTAGGATGTCTATTTCGAGTGTTACTCGTCGGGACTTCTCGGATTTTCTAATATACCGGAAAAACAACAAATCATAACATTAAAGCTCCCACTAGTTTATCGGTTCCAAATACCGTCTAACGAGCAATGCTTTATTTTTATGATTTTCCGATTTTTCGATTAGAAAATCTTTCGTACATGGTTCTATTGTTTTAAAAACAACAAATCATAGAAACTCCCACTAGTTCATCGATTCCAAATATCGTCTAACTAGCAACATTTCATGACTTTCCGGTTTTCAATTAGAACGGTTACGTGTGTAGTCGATTACACTTTTCTAATGTTCTAGAAAAACAACAAATCATAAAGCTCCCACTAGTTCATCGATTCCAAATATCGTCCAACTAGTAACACTTCATGATTTTCCAATTTTTCAATTAGAAAATTACTCGTGTAATTACTACATACTCAAAATTCACTTAAGAATTTCAAAGTCCAAGATCACCTTTGGTCAAACTAAGTTTGTCTTCCGTTTGACACGAATGACACTAGTGACATACCATATGTTACTCGGTTTTAAAAGGCTTAAGAGAAAATATCTCTTTCGAAAAATAATTGCATTATCGATTAACTAGTTCAACGTCCTAGTTACTTTCCACTTTTTAACGAAGTCAATACTAGTCAATTATAAATTTTAAGCGGTTTAGTAAAGGATATAATGTTGTAAATAAAATGACATATATTAATTCAAGTTTAACACTACTATATTATTTTATTTTAGGAATTGTAAACTAAAATTAAGTCTACTCTACCATTCCAAGGTTTTAACCTCGCATCTCAAGTCGCCTTAGGGTAGGTCAAAGAGATGACGGTTAAATCGAGACAATCTCATCAATGAATAACTTGTGAGAATCGAACATCCCACGAGAATCGAACATCCCTTTATTCATTGACTACCTTCCTTTTTTAGCCTAGATATTATCAAAAAATACCCATGATGAGTGTGACCTACTATATCGGATCTCTTAGATACGCCCGAGTATGCCGTCTTAGGATAGGTCGGTGACCCAACGAGTACCGGAAATCCTATCCTTTCGGAGACCAAGCCATGAATGTTGATGGGGCGAACACCATCCTTAGGGGGACGAAATCAAAGCGCCTCGAGGCGTCACCCTTCTCTCACTTACTTGTATCTATAGTAGAGGCCGTGGGGTTGGGCTGTCGCCTCCCCGCTCCCACTCAATATTTTGGAAGTGGTTGTGGGTTAACTAACCACGTCTTTTTGATGTTAACATAAAAGCACATCAAATCAAGGATTCCGAATGGTGTCGGTAACGTAGGCAAGCCTACCCGTCCTATTCGTTGGAACATATGTGACAGTCGGACGAAATCGGGTCAAGACAGCCTCATTGAGATAAGAAGGAATCACCCCTCCGTTCTCCGGTGTAGCTTAGTCTTGCCGGACCCCCGTGCATACATCACACTAGGAGGGTTAAGTCGGTCGAGCCTAGCTCAGTTGACCACCCAACCTATAAGCGAACCGTTTTTATCCAAGATTTATTGTTCTTTTACCATCATTCAATCTCGTAGACACTACGAATTGAAGAACGTGATCTCGTTTGGGCTTTAAGGCGGTTCACCGAGAACACACACCGAAAGGCCTAACGATTTCATAACCCGTCCTCGGATCATTAATTAGTTACTAAATTAATTAATTACCACGTATTAATTAAATTTCAACTAATTACACGAGTTTGTATACATGCCTATTTTAATTACCAAAATTAAAATTCTACATGTATGCATGGAGTGGATTTATGATATGATGCATGTCATGGCAATTCCGATTTTATATCTATTTTATGATCAAACACATAAAAAATAAAGTGCGGAAAATTTAAACACCGAGATGGATCGTTGGCCTTTTTAATCTAACCTATTAGAAAATAAATAACCAAAACCCTAACTAGGGTTTACTACTTTCTAACTAAATCTGCAGCTGTTCGAACTCTTCGACGATCGGCATACAAACGAACTCGGATCGGGACGAAACTTTCCAGATCTTATCTTCACTCCTTGAACTTCAATATGGACGGTTGGATCGGTGCTTAGACTTACCAATTATCTCCAGGAAAACGCCCAAACTTGCTGCTGAATCTGACTTTGACTGCACTGCATCAAGGACTTCCTGAGGCAGATCGGGAATCGAGATGAATCCGATCGACCTGAAATTTTATGGTACGTCCAAAACTCAAATTTTATCAATCTGAACGGTCGGATTTTCATTTCAACGGTCCAAACTCTCCCAGAAAATCGAGGAAGTCACAGGTAGAGTTTCTGTGAATCCTGCGTTTTTCTGTTACAGCAGCGTCTTCGCAGCAACGAACGGATATCGAAACGGACTCTGATCGATGCCAAAATTTGTGGAGTTGATCATCATCTTCTATTCTTGATTCTGACCGGAGGGATCTTCGTTTCAACGGTTCGATCAACGGGAAAATAAAAAATACTAAACAGCTACTAACTAGATCTATTTGCTGGAAATTAAACTTGCAATAAAGAAAGAATTACATAATTTCCTATACTCATATGGACGAATTTTCATCGTTTATATGAGTTTACAATAGATCTAACGGGTAAAACGATGCCAACCCCAATCCATCTCTTCAACCACGACATTCATAAGCATAAAAATAATCATGCGTGCGCCCCATTTAAAAATTGGGACAAAAATCTACATGTTTTACCACTCCTAGATCTAATATTTTATACGTATAAATATAGATCCCATGGCGACCGATACCATCTGTTAGTAATACCATCCGCAAATGAAACGATTTATGGATCTAGATCTATAAACTACACGTAATAAAATAACTAGATCTATATCTACTGAGGGGTTGTAGAACATACCTCTTTGATCTCAAAATCCAAGTTGAAGACCCGCAATAGGATGAAGCGAAGGAAAGCGTGAAGAGCACCACGATCTTCCGTGACGTGTGATCCAAGCAACTCCCGGTGGAAGGAAATTTCGACTCGAACCCTTCCGATATGCTACTCCGGAAAAATCTCCAAGATTTTCCCTTGACTCTGGGCGAAATTTTCCTTCTCTCTCTAAGAGGTAGAAGTCGAAAATTACATGTGTGTTAAAGCTTCTATAAGCTCTCTTTATATAGTGAGAAGTAAAACTTAGCCTCCAAGGATTTTATAATTAATACAAAATCAATTATAATAATCCCATTAAATAAAAGATAATCCCATAATATTCTAGAACAAATCTAGGATAATATTTATCTTTATTTCTTTCCATAAATATTTATCCAATAAATATTTTATGCACATGTCTTATTAATCAATTTAGGAAAACAAATTTCCTAATAATAACACACAAAATATATGCGCACCTTTTACTAAAAATTAGGTCACGATACTTCCATCCTTTTGACCAATTAGGTCAAAAATGGTCAACACACCAATTAAGCCTTGAAAGTCACTTAAAAATGTCTTTTCCGTGTATTTAATTATTTAGCCCAACTAATTTAATAGTCCACTAAACAATTAATTCACATATCGTTTTAATAAAGTCCAACAAGAACTAAATTAATATTATTAGGATTCGACGTCCGAGAATATTTATGCTTATATTAGGAAGCACGTCGGGGACCATGGACTAATAATCAGTGCTCCGATAAATCAAATAAATAATTATAGAATAATTATATTCGATAAATCAATCACGGAATATGCCACCATAATCCCGAGATCGCACTCCTCCGATTATCGATTATATTTATCTCGTCACGATAATAATAATAAGCGTCCATTGATATAATCATTACATATGGATTAATCCTCCATAATTTATTCATTCTAAATCGGGAAGTTACCGTTAACCCTTTTAGAACCTCTTATCCTTATTTATCATTAACCCCTAGTGATCAATTAATTCATACAACTCCTTTGGTGATCAATCGTTGTAATATGAACTCGTGCGATCGATCGTTTTTAGGATTAACAAATAAGTGGAGGCGTCTATCTACTTCCATAAATGGAAGGAATGGATTCCAGATATCGTGATAACACGTACTACTCACTCAATCCAAAGACAATGCCAAGATGGGGTAATTCGGACCATTGACTCGGTGTAATCCTTAACCGTCAAGTCAAACTTCATATCGATTCAAGCGGTTGATCGTGATCACCTCGAGATTAAGATATATCCATAAATATGATCATCCATTGATTCGATAAGACTTCTCGATTACGGAATTATATCGTGAACTCTAATCAAATCGGTCCAAATTTCTATATGATATATCTATCATATATAAATGCCCCATTAGGTTCTCTTAACCGAAAGTCGGATAAGACAATCACACCAAGCGTGTTCAGGCGCATTAATAGCACGTTAAAGGAGAGACCGATACTCTCGATTAACTTCACTACGGGCTAATTGTATTTTAAGTACATCTTCACTAACTCAATTCTCCCGTGTATATACCATACACCGAGTTAAGTGATTACATAAACGATATACTTAGGGTTTTCAGAAGTGTAAATACTATTGTCACATCGGTGAATATGAGAATAATAAATATGAACAATAACGTCAATTCATTTATTAAATAAAACAATTACAAAAATTGTCTTTCGGGCATCACACCTAACATCAACATCACAGAAAATGAAAGAAAAAAAAAGGCTCAAAAGGAAGAAAAAGAATAGAAGAAAAACATAGATGAAACAAGATGTCATAAAAGTGACTTCATAACATCTTATCTTCAAGTTCAGACAAAGGCACATAAAAGTGACTCATAACATATATGTCACGGAGGACAACAGAGCTCGATAAAACCAATTAAGCACATGTAATCACTTCCACATATAAACAATTACATACGTGATGTTACCTGTAATACGCTATCCCAGACTGAAGAAGGTGCTTCAATACATCCTGTATGGGAATTATATCCAAAGCCCGATAAGCCGTCTGATGTCAGCATCTCAGCATACATTCCATAATCTTGCTTTAGCAGCTTCAGGCATGATGCTATGTGAGGGATTCCCTTGATTGCGGTATGCCCCATCGAAATCATCTTTTCTTCTAATATGGTCAAATACCCAGGCTTAAAACCATTATCACCTCTGTGAGTGCCAGAATCAACAAGTTCCAACAAAGACTCGACCAGTGCTTTGTCTTCTTCAGCGGTCCAATGTTTTTTGTTCTTTCCACGGCCCAACTGGCTAGACTCTTCATGACCCATTTGACTAGACATTTCTCCAGTTGCAGACTCTTCCATCTCTGCACTATAGAAACAGAACAAAAATACATACATAATATCCATTTATTCACAGAAAAAAAAACCATGTATTCCATTTATTAAAACATTGATCACCAGAAAGTCTATTAAACCAGCAAGACAGCCCAATACACTATAAAACCTGCAACTACACGAGCAGTTCTCATTTCCCTAATTCATACACAATGTTCTGCCAGCCTTTTAATCATAGCCTAATCTCAAAAAATGGCCAAACACAACCACGGCTAATACAACCTACCAACTCAAACCAATTCAAAGCTAATATTACAAGTAACTTGGGTTTGCCGGCCACTGCTAATACAGGTCAACGGTTGCAGAGAAAATAAATATGTAACTTGGGTTTGCTGGCCAAATGCCATTAATTTGGTAAAAAATACAAATCTCACAAAAGTTCCATATATGCATATGTCAACAACTGACAGGTCATATTTCTCAGGATGAAAATTATTGATGTGAGACTCGACTTCTAAAACTATTGTGCACACAGATAAAAATAATATTTTAAAAAGTATTGTGCAAAAAAAAAAAGCATAACTATCATTGATACAGAATAAAAGCACCATTGGAATTCCTTAGAAAACCTTTGCTTTCGAATTGCCAATAGAACAATGACAGGAAACCTTGAGCTTATTCATAAACAACCGACCTTGAGCTTCTAAACCAATGTTTACATTTGATACAAAATGAATTTCCTTCTTAATTTTTCTTTAAAAAATGGATCATTGATTCAGCTTAGATGCACAAAAAGTCCCGTGCTCAAACAAACCGCATGACGTATCGCTGCTTGAGCACTCAGATGGCCAAAACAACTAATACCAAAGTAAAATGATCGAGTATCAAGCCCGAAGACTTTCCATCAAGATCACAAATAAGAATTTAATCTAAAATAGCAAACTTGAATTAAAACCGAATACGCTGGACAGCTTAATATTCTCCCTGCCTGTAAGATATGCTCACGTTAATTCCATTTCTAGGGTTTAGACACTAATTCCAATACCTCGATTACATATTCAAAAAACGTCGATTAATGTCTACATCATGTAGAAAACATCAAACAAACCCTTTTAGACTCCATTAAACTACTCCATGTGGCATTCCAGTTAATAAAATAGACAACAATAAGCTTTGAGATACAATGAAAGTGTAAGGACTCAGACAAAAAGACAATGCAGATTAGCAGAGACATATCTCAAAATTAGAAACCACGAAATAATCAGCCACGTCTCGGAAATCAAACAACATAATACAATCAGCATGATTCTAACAAGATTAAGCCATCCTTATCAAGCTGAATCATTGACAGCTAAATATTCAAAAAAGAAATTCAAAAGACCAAATGCCCTGTTGGGACAGATTGCCCACACTCTTGAATGTATAAAAGAAATATAGTAGCGTCTTTACTGGCACCAATTGGTCTTAGTAAGAATGGTAAGCGCTTGAATCTTTAACATGGTATCTGTGACGCCCCATTCCAGACACCGTGTCCTTATCCGGAATTGAACGCCCGGCACGTATATAATTTAATATTTAAATCAATTATATACGTAAGCCTTACGTAATTACATCAGAGTTAAAGCGGAAACGAAGCGACACGGGAAAATCTTAAGCGACAAACAATGTCGTACCAACTAACGAAAAGTAAAATGATGTTCCCAACAACATTTAACTTAAAAGAAAGTACGAGTGACTAGTGTATTTATTACAACCGTGAACTTAAAGGACAAAAATAAAAGGATAAATAAATATTCCAAGCCTCAACATAGGCACTACTCTTCGTAATAAACGTCATCACCATCATAGCAACCTGCATCACCTTCTAGGGGTGGGAAACATACATACAAATAAAGGGGTGAGTACATAAGCACTCAGTAAAGGGTAGAAGTACCGAATTTAAAACAAGTCATAGCACAAAAGTTATCTTTACTACCACGTATGTATAAAGGCTCGCTCCCCTCTACTAGTCTCACTAGTAAAACTCATCCAAACAAGGGGTTTGTTACACACAAGGTCTAAGGACACTTTGCATGGTGAGAATGCACCACGACATATCCTCAGCTCCTCATATGGCACGGCTGCTACCCATGTGGGAGACCACCCAGTCCACGCAGCGGCTACCTTTGTGGAGGGGTAATAGTCCCAAGCTGCGAAACAGAAACGTGCCTTACCGAAGACCACGGTGTTTTATCTTTTAGACTCTCAAATATGTTTAAGCGTAGTTAAGCTAACCGCCTAAGTTCATTCCACATAAAAGGCTTCCCTAAGGACTTCTAGTCCTAGACCATTCCAATTATACTACTTATCACTTTGCACAGAAAGTGATGGCTGCTAAGCACAACACCCCACATAGCTAAGGGTTGTCTTCCGGTGATCCCGTGTTTCTCCCCGCAGAGGGTCTCCACACGGTGCTGTGCCAAATACACCAGAAACCATACCCAAAACTATGTCAATTAACATTTAAAGCTTGTCACAATACATATCACAAAGTACACAACAAGTAAATAAGCATTATTTTTTTTTTCATTATCACAGGACTTCCGGAAAGAAGAAGAAAAAAACGAAATTGTATGTTTTCATTTTGTGAATATCTTTGTAGTCACACGGAAAGAAGAAAACATATATGGTATCTAAATTATTATTCTTCTGGAAAGAACAACAAATAAAATGTATAGATAATTTTTAATTTAATTTATTTTTATTTAGAAACCCAACCTCCAAAGCAAATAGCTTCAACCCTTTCTTTATACTCACCGATCGAAAACGACTTGCTTTTCTTTTATATATATTTTTCTTTTTCCCCCTTTGTTCTCAAATGAAGACAAGTACTACCTATCAAGTACTAAATTACTAAACATGATCAAATGAAGACATAGTAAAAACAAGACTTATATCAAACCGCACGAAAAATAAAAGAGTCAAAAACAACACCAACAACAACATAATTAAATACGGTTGAACACCCCTTTACCTTATTCAATTGCAAAGCTTTGAATCAAAGCCAAACTTGAATTTGAAACAACTACGGTGATTTCTTCGATTCCTACAATAAAATAACAACCTACGATTAATCTAAAGCATCTATTCAAGCCTAATGAACCCTAGATTTCAAAAAGAGGGCTTTTCTATTTACCTTTTTGTTTATGGTGATTCTTATACCAAAACGTTAGCCTCGTCGCGGTGATCGTCGTGATATGAATTATCTGAAAAGCGGAGAGGCGAGTCAACCTCGAGGATAAAGATTATGTCAAACCTTTTCTTTTTTCTTCTTCTCTGCAAAATACCGTTCTCTCCTTTTTTTTACAACCCACGACTAAAGCGAGGGGTGGGGGTTACGTGTATTTAATAGCCATAACCTCCTAATTACCCATAATTAAATAAAAGTGAAATAATAATTCTAGATTTATTTTAAAAACCAAGACTTCCAATTTTACCCTTACTTAAAAATCATGGGTATCACATTCTTTCCCCCTTACAAAAAGTTTCGTCCTCGAAACTTGACATACCTGGAAGTCCTCGAAACTCTGGAAACTCTGAAGTCATATCCTTTTCAACTTCCCATGTTGCTTCTGAAGTATTATGGTTGCTTCATTGAACCAACACTAACGGAATCTCCTTGCCTTTGACCGTCTTCACTTTCCTCTCGAGAATCCGGATCGGTCTCTCTTCATACGTGAGATTCTCTTTAATCAAATCTGGTCCACATCAACTTCCGCATCCATCATTTGTCAAGCGTTTCTTTAGCATTGAGATGTGGAAGACATTATGGACTCGTGACATTGATTCGAGTAATCGCAACTTGTATGCCAAGGGTCCAACCCTTTCCAAGATCACAAATGGTCCTACATATCGAGGACTCAACTTTCCTTTCTGTCCAAACCTTCTCACTCCTTTCATAGGTGAGGCTTTTAGATAAACTCTGTCACCAACTTCAAACTCCAAAGGTCTTCTCCTAATATCTGCCCAACTCTTCTGTCTATCTTGAGCTGCCTTCATATTCCTTTGAACTAAGATAACCTTTTCCTTTGCTTGTTGTACTAACTCTGGACCCGTAATATGCTTCTCTCCAATCTCGTCCCAATATAAAGGAGTCCTGCACTTCCTTCCATATAAGGCCTCAAAAGGAGGCATTCCAATGCTTGCATGGTAGCTGTTATTATATGCGAACTCCGCAACTGGTAAGTAGTCGTCCCACGATCCACCTACTTCCAAGACACACGCTCTTAGCATATCTTCAAGTGTTTGGATAGTCCGCTCTGATTGTCCGTCTGTTTGGGGGTGAAAAGCCGTACTCATCTCTAACTTGGTCCCAAAGGCTTTCTGTAGACTCTTCCAAAATCTGCCCACAAACACGCGCTTATCTGCATCGGATACAATCGAAGCTGGAACTCCGTGAAGCTTCACTATGTTATCGAGATACAAGGTAGTCATCTGTTTCACTGACATATTGATCTTAGTTGGTAGGAAGTGAGCTGACTTAGTTAACCGATCAACAATGACCCAAATCATATCATGACCACTTTTAGTTCGGGGTAGACCGGTGATAAAGTCCATAGTAATCTTCTCCCATTTCCATTCAGGAATCTCTAAAGGCTTAAGCAAACCTCCTGGTTTCCTATGCTCAGCCTTAACTTTCTGACATGTGTCACACCTGGCCACAAACTCTGCAATCTCGAGCTTCACTGAAGGCCACCAATAGTATTGCTTCAATTCCTTGTACATTTTATTTGCCCCTGGGTGAACTGAAAACGCTATTTTATGGGCTTCTTCCATCACTGTCTGCCTTAGGTCATCCACATCCGGTACACACAAGCGGTTCATATATATACCTCAAATTACCATATTGATCTAGCTCATAACCACTGGTTGGCTTAGTCCTTGCTACCCTTTTGAAGTCAACCATTACTGGGTCCTCCTCTTGTTTTTCACAAATCTGATCTCTCAACTCTGATCTTGCTATCAATGGAGCCATATAACTTACCTTTGCCTGCTTCCCGAAATCTTGAAGACTTAACATACTAATCTGCTCAGTCACCCCTGGCACACTGATCAAGGTACTCATTGCTTTTCGGCTAAGAGCATCTGCAACCACATTAGCTTTACCCGGGTGGTACTGAATATCTAAGTCATAATCTTTCACGAATTCAAGCCATCTCCTCTGTCTCATGTTTAGTTGTTGTTGGGTGAAGAAGTACTTAAATTTGTGATGATCCGTGAAAATTCGAGCCTTGACACCATAAAGATAGTGTCTCCAAATCTTCAAAGCAAAAACAACCGCAGCTAGCTCCAAATCATGTGTCGGGTAGTTCTTTTCATGAGGTTTCAATTGTCGTGAAGCATAAGCTATAACTTTACCATTACGTGTCGAACACAACCCAAACCTTGCCTCAAGCATCTGTATACACGTCATAATTATCAAAGATTTCCGGTAAAGCCAAAACCGGAGCCGTGGTTAACATTTCCTTTAATGTCTGAAAAGCTTTCTCGCAAGCGCTGTTCCACTCATATTTAACATTCTTTTGAGTGAGTCGAGTGAGAGGTGAGGCTATCCTTGAAAAATCCTTCACAAACCGCCTGTAATAGCCTGCCAAACCCAGAAAACTGCGGATCTCCGTCACTGTAGTAGGCTTTGGCCACTTTGCCACTGCTTCCACTTTTGCTGGGTCTACCTTTATACCTTCCCCTGAAATTATGTGACCCAGAAAGCTCACTTGATCCAGCCAAAACTCACATTTACTAAACTTCCCATAAAGCTTCTTCTCTCTAGTGAGTATGCGCAAGACAATCCTCAAATGCTCGGTGTGTTCCTGTTTATCCGTCGAGTAGATTAATATATCATCAATGAACACAATAACAAACTTGTCCAGATATGGCATAAACACTCTCTGCATCAAGTCCATAAATGCTGAGGGTGCATTAGTTAAACCAAAAGGTAACACCCTAAACTCGTAGTGACCATATCTCGTGCTAAAAGCTGTAATGGGTATATCTTCCTTCTTTATCTTCAATTGATGATACTCAACGCAGTCTATCTTGAGAAAACTCTCTTCCTGAAAATTTGGTTGAACAAGTCATCAATCCTTGGAAGGGTACTTATTCTTGATTGTCAGGCTGTTCACTCCCCGTAGTCAATGCACATGCGCATACTACCATCCTTTTTCTTAACAAACAGTACTGGGGCTCCCCAAGGTGAGGTACTTGGCTGAATAATGTTCTTATCCAGCATGTCCTTCAACTGAACTTTCAACTCTTTAAGCTCTGCTGGAGCCATCCTGTAGGGTGCTTGAGGGTACTGATCAACGTGAGCCTGTTGGTATGGTTGATAACCATAGTAAGGCGGGTTTAGTCTCTTTGGTTCATTTCTTTGGTAGTGAGGTATCTGTGGTTGAGTAACTAGTGGGTACACAGAATCATCTGCTCAGTCTTGCCTACAAAAAAGTATGAGGTGGATACAAGAGGCCGCTCTTGAGGAGGGTAGGTTGGATGCATAGAAATCGGTGGTGGCTGGTAAGTAGACCATGGTTGAGGGTAAGCAAACTGCTGCGGTGGATAGCCAGAAACATGCGGTGAAGGCACAAAGGGTGGTGGTGGTGATAAGGTTCCTGAGGATTGAGGCAAGGACATCTCAACCTGAGAGATTTGTGGCTGACTTACTGAAGAGGTGGGAAGATCGGATACCACGGAAAAGCCACCTGTAGCTAGAAGAGTAACTGACACTGTCGGTTGAGCCATCTGAAAAGTCCCCACTGCAAGTGTAGTCTGAACTCCTACCCCCACTGGACCATGTTGTTCCCCCTGACTCTGCAAAATCGGCCCAGAACTGATTCCTCTCGACCCATGAGGTTCTTGAGAACTGCCAGATCCATCCAGATTAGAGTTTGATCGAGTGGTCACCATCCTGTAACCAAAGATTGGTTAGCTAAGTCTCTAAGAAACACAGAGAACTTATCTTAGGAAACTTTACGAATCTAAGGAACTTTCTCTCTGATACCATCTGTGACGCCCCATTCCAGACACCGTGTCCTTATCCGGAATTGAACGCCCGGCACGTATATAATTTAATATTTAAATCAATTATATACGTAAGCCTTACGTAATTACATCGAGTTAAAGCGGAAAGCGAAAGCGACACGGGAAAATCTTAAACGACAAACAATGTCGCATTACCAACTAACGAAAAGTAAAATGATGTTCCCAACAACATTTAACTTAAAAGAAAATACAGTGACTAGTGTATTTATTACAACCGTGAACTTAAAGGACAAAAATAAAAGGATAAATAAATATTCCAAGCCTCAACATAGGCACTACTCTTCGTAATAAACGTCATCACCATCATAGCAACCTGCATCACCTTCTCAGGGGTGGGAAACATACATACAAATAAAGGGGTGAGTACATAAGCACTCAGTAAAGGGTAGAAGTACCGAATTTAAAACAAGTCATAGCACAAAAGTTATCTTTACTACCACGTATGCATAAAGGCTCGCTCCCCTCTACTAGTCTCACTAGTAAAACTCATCCAAACAAGGGGTTTGTTACACACAAGGTCTAAGGACACTTTGCATGGTGAGAATGCACCACGACATATCCTCAGCTCCTCATATGGCACGGCTGCTACCCATGTGGGAGACCACCCAGTCCACGCAGCGGCTACCTTTGTGGAGGGGTAATAGTCCCAAGCTGCGAAACAGAAACGTGCCTTACCGAAGACCACGGTGTTTTATCTTTTAGACTCTCAAATATGTTTAAGCGTAGTTAAGCTAACCGCCTAAGTTCATTCCACATAAAAGGCTTCCCTAAGGACTTCTAGTCCTAGACCATTCCAATTATACTACTTATCACTTTGCATGTAAAGTGATGGTCGCTAAAACACAACACCCCACATAGCTAAGGGTTGTCTTCCGGTGATCCCGTGTTTCTCCCATGCAGAGGGTCTCCACACGGTCTTTGTGCCAAATACACGTAAACCATACCCAAAACTATGTCAATTAACATTTAAAGCTTGTCACAATACATATCACAAAGTACACAACAAGTAAATAAGCATTATTTTTTTTTCATTATCACAGGACTTCCGGAAAGAAGAAAGAAAGCGCTAAATTGTATGTTTTCATTTTGTGAATATCATTTGTAGTCACACGGAAAGAAGAAAACATATATGGTATCTAAATTATTATTCTTCTGGAAAGAACAACAAATAAAATGTATAGATAATTTTTAATTTAATTTATTTTTATTTAGAAACCCAACCTCCAAAGCAAATAGCTTCAACCCTTTCTTTATACTCACCGATCGAAAACGACTTGCTTTTCTTTTATATATTTTTTTCTTTTTCCCCCTTTGTTCTCAAATGAAGACAAGTACTACCTATCAAGTACTAAATTACTAAACATGATCAAATGAAGACATAGTAAAAACAAGACTTATATCAAACCATACGAAAAATAAAAGAGTCAAAAACAACACCAACAACAACATAATTAAATACGGTTGAACACCCCTTTACCTTATTCAATTGCAAAGCTTTGAATCAAAGCCAAACTTGAATTTGAAACAACTACGGTGATTTCTTCGATTCCTACAATAAAATAACAACCTACGATTAATCTAAAGCATCTATTCAAGCCTAATGAACCCTAGATTTCAAAAAGAGGGCTTTTCTATTTACCTTTTTGTTTATGGTGATTCTTATACCAAAACGTTAGCCTCGTCGCGGTGATCGTCGTGATATGAATTATCTGAAAAACGGAGAGACGAGTCAACCTCCAGGATAAAGATTATGTCAAACCTTTTCTCTTTTCTTCTTCTCTGCAAAATACCGTTCTCCCTTTTTTTTTTACAACCCACGACTAAAGCAGGGGGTGGGGGTTACGTGTATTTAATAGCCATAACCTCCTAATTACCCATAATTAAATAAAAGTGAAATAATAATTCTAGATTTATTTTAAAAACCAAGACTTCCAATTTTACCCTTACTTAAAAATCATGGGTATCACATTCTTTCCCCCTTACAAAAAGTTTCGTCCTCGAAACTTGACATACCTGGAAGTCCTCGAAACTCTGGAAACTCTGAAGTCATATCCTTTTCAACTTCCCATGTTGCTTCTGAAGTATTATGGTTGCTTCATTGAACCAACACTAACGGAATCTCCTTGCCTTTGACCGTCTTCACTTTCCTCTCGAGAATCCGGATCGGTCTCTCTTCATACGTGAGATTCTCTTTAATCAAATCTGGGTCCACATCAACTTCCGCATCCATCGCTGTCAAACGTTTCTTTAGCATTGAGATGTGGAAGACATTATGGACTCGTGACATTGATTCAGGTAACTGCAACTTGTATGCCAAGGGTCCAACCCTTTCCAAGATCACAAATGGTCCTACATATCGAGGACTCAACTTTCCTTTCTGTCCAAACCTTCTCACTCCTTTCATAGGTGAGGCTTTTAGATAAACTCTGTCACCAACTTCAAACTCCAAAGGTCTTCTCCTAATATCTGCCCAACTCTTCTGTCTATCTTGAGCTGCCTTCATATTCCTTTGAACTAAGATAACCTTTTCCTTTGCTTGTTGTACTAACTCTGGACCCGTAATATGCTTCTCTCCAATCTCGTCCCAATATAAAGGAGTCCTGCACTTCCTTCCATATAAGAGAACAAGAAGAGAAAACAAGATGGATGAGACGCAAAAGAAGAGAAAATTTTGACAATATAATCGAGATTACCTCAAGAAATCGAAGTTACAAGAGCCGTTTTTCTCCAAGCAGCAGCGCCAGGACGAGTGCTAGGTCTTCTCCTCGCGACTGGGATGAACGAAGAAAGGCGGGTTCGACTGAAGTGAAATGAAGAACGGCAGGGTTTTCATTCCAGGCTTTCTTGTTTTTATTCCATCTGATTTACGCTACAACAAAACTTGTTTTTTGGGACGACAATTTATCGTCCCTCTAAAACGATTGTTGTCCCATAAAAGGTTTAAAGGGACGACAAGTCGTCCTATAAAGGCGCCGTCCCTTCTGCGTTGTCGCTTTAAATAACTGACTCTTTTAAAGAGACGAAAAAGTCGTCCCTTTAAATGTATGCTGACGTGGCACGAACTTTTCTAAGAAATTTCAACGTGCTGACATGGCTTTCTTTGAAGGGACGACATTGTCGTCCCTGTAAACATGACTCGGGAAAATTTATTTTTTTATAAAATTTTATAAAAAAATTATAAAAATTTAATAATAAAATTCAATACGAAAAAACAATATTTTTTATAGAAATATTTGTTGGGACGACTTTGTCGTTCCTTCAAAAATATTTGGGAAAACAGTAATTTTTTTATAAAATATTTGTTGGGACGAAAGAGAAAAATTTCCAGAAATGCATTTATAGGGACGACATGTCATCCCTTTAAATGTTTTTCTATTTTAATTTTTTTTGTTTTCACATGGCCTCCCATGCTATTTACATCAAATCAATCCTGTTTTTTCCAAAATCCATAACAGAAGCTCACAATAAACCAATCCTGTTTTTTCCAAAATCCATAACAGAAGCTTACAAAATAGAAATGTATGGGGATTGAACAAAAAACGAAATACAGAAGCTTAGTGAAATTTTTTAACACAAAATACAAAGTTGTGCAATGTTTTCAGAAGTAACAATTGTCTCCTCTAGAATGTCTACGCATCATCGTCAAGATCAACTTCAGAATCGTCTTCATCTTCATCGGAAGACTCTGAGCTAACCTCTATTTGCATATCCGGTTCCTTATCCTTAAGATTAGTCAGCAAAAATTTGAGAAGAGCCCATTGTTTTTTGTTTCTCTTGTTCTGCTTTTTGGTTAACTTCACCAACCGATCATGAGACTTTCTAAGTTGTTCAATCTGCATATTGCATTCTTGGTGGTAGGAAGATGCAGATGATGAAGACTGGGACGATTGTGATGAATTGGATACGGAAGTTTGCGTAGGGCCAAGGCCAATCAAATAATCTCGCCTAGTTCCTAAGGCGCCCCGAAAGATTGTCTTCTCTTCTTCAAAAGTCATCGGTCGACCTGGTGCAATCATAGCATGCCATTCCTCCAGCCTCCTCTAAACACATCATATATCGTTGGCAATTAAGATAAAGAAAAGGAAAATGTGAACGTATTGAATTGAAATATATACAACGTATATCACTTACGTAAGCAGCCTCCGCATCACTGTTGAGAAACGAGCCGTCAGCATTCTTATGCTTTCTCGCCCATACATGGATAGGATCATGCCCCAAAGGATCTTCACTCAGACTCAGATTACCTTTGAAAAAACAAAAGTATTAGTTATGAAAATTCAAAAAAATGAAGTGATAGGGATTTTTTTCCTAATACTTACCCTTCTTAACCTTTCCCATCGAACTACGGGCATAGGCGTTCGTCCTTGGCGGCCTACATATTTACTCCCGGCGCGATTCTTCTTATTCTGATAATATCTTTTCTGCAAAAAAATGGTACTTTTGTATTATATATAAGCAGTACAAGTAATAATAATCGAATCTACGTAACACATGTAATGGAATAAAAACTTTACCTTAAAAGCCTAGCTACTAACATAGCGGAGATACGCTTCCCATTGTTGTTGTGAACCCACATCCCTGGGTCGGGGACAAGGCCCTGGCAACCCTTGTTGTAGTGTTCATCTACCTCCTCCCTTAGTCTAGTCTTCCATTTTCTAAATAAAGTACCGGCGCTTTTTAGCACGGCATCGTGGTGAATAGGCTCAAGGGGTTCGAACATTGCCTGAAAACACAAGAAATGAAACGATTGGTATCTAAAAAATTATTATAATGAAACTTACAATTTGAAAGTGTTAACAATTTGATTAGCTAAGTACCCGAAGTTCTTGCCAAATTAATTCTTTATGTCGGCCTTCCACCTTTCGCCATTGTGGGACGCAACAGGGAACATGGGATTTCACGACTTTCCCTGTCTCGGACTCAAAATCCTTCGCGTATTTTCCCAAAACCTTTTGAACTTTGGGAAACCTAGGATCCCATATAAGAGGAATCAAGCCCCATAACTTTTTCTTGAGGGCTTGGATGGTGAAACCTTTTGCAGGTCCACGTTCACCCTGCTTCTTTTTCAGGGGAGGAGATTGTGGTATCCATTCCTCACGCTCATTATCTGCTATATTATCTGTAGTATAGGTGTCAATGTTAATTCAACGAAATAAGAATAATCATACTAGACAAAAAAAATGAAAGTTAAATAATTACCGTCCTCGCATTGGACCGGTAGCCTAAATGGATGCTCGTGCGGTGGTTGAGAACCACCTGCCGATCCCGCGCAAGCCATTCGCCTATATGATCATGCAAGTATTTGAATATAATAAAAAATTTATATAAACAACACATATATGTTGAAGTAGTATAAGTAAAGCACTACTATTATATAATTTTTAAATTCAAGTATATTTGAATGAACTTGCTAAAAGAATATACAACCATGAATTCACTCAACCCTTTATCAAACTCGGGTTTCATTCTGTCAATATACAACCATGACTTGTCTTGTTCCATTTGAAATCACTGATACACAATTACTTGACATACCACAATAACTTAAGTTAGTATCTCACTTAAGGCACAAGAAAAGTTAATAGTGTTAGGTGTTAAGTTATTCATCATCTTGAGTATACTTTTTTTCATTAAAAACTAATATAGTATACTTAGTTTCATTAGTATACTTTTTTTTATTAATCTCTTAATATAGTATACTTTTTTTCATTAAAAACTAAGACTATTTCATTGAACACATTGATTACACTTTCACACGAAGACATAAAACTAAGTCTTAAACACTTACCACTCCTAGTTCTTCAATGTTAGTTCATTTTCTAATTTTGATTAATAACAAATTAGCACAAGAACACCTTCAATGCTAGACTTTCTTCATCATGTTCAATCACATACATACATAACAGTTTTCCAGCACTTTTCCAAAACCAATACTTGCTAGACAAAACTAGTTTATGTTCTTCATCATCATGCTAGATATATCATCATGTTCTTCAACACTTTTCCAACACATACATGGCCAAGATTCATACACTACTACTTGACGAAATAAAATTTCAAGTCAATCACACACATATACTAGTCAATCACACGCTTTATACACTAACATTGTGAAGTAAATCAACTATCTACTACCAAAAAAGCAAGCCATTATTTCATAACTCTTGTGGGCTATAGTTTCATAACTCTAAGTAGCTTTTTTTTCAAACAAGTTTCATACTACACTCACTACACACCATTCACTACACACACACACAGTACAAAATTATCACACACACACACACACACACACACACACACACACACACACACACACACACACACACACACACACACACACACAAAATACTATCCCTTTATCCTTCAAAAACACTACTATCCTTTTATCCATCATAACCTCTACTATCCCTCATTTCAAAACACACACTACTATCCCTTTATCCATCAAAAACTATAAAATTACTACATTATCACTACACTACTCACTACACACCATTCACTACACTACTCACTACTCACTACACACCATTCTTTACTTTGCATCCTTAACAACTGAATGCACACATTCTTACAAAAAAGGACAATAAAACACAATCAATCAAATAGCCACATAAACACAATCAATCAAATATACCAACACATATAGTTGTGAAAATTGCCACACAAAAAAAAGCTTACCACAAACTTCTGGCCAGAATAGGAATTGGAGAAGATGATGAAGCTCCGGAATTCGGACAGGGATGCCGGAGTATGACGGAATAGGCGAGGAGCAAATCGCCGGAAAAGGGCTACCAGTGTTCAGGGATGCTGGTGTTGAGGGATGTCAGAGCTAGATAGGACGATTTAGTGAGTGGACGCCGGAGTAGGGGCAGGGTATTGCTGAAAATCGCGAGAGGAGAAGAAAAAAGGAGGAGGAAGAAGAACGGGGGTTCGGGTAGATTTTATTAGGTTATAATGTTTTTTGGGACGACATTGTCGTCCCATTAAAATTATTAAATATTGAGATAACTAACGATCCTCAGGTTTGAAATCATCAATCGACTAATTAACGAACCCCGGGTTTGAAATCACTACTCAATATCATTTTATAAATTACATATTATATAAATTATTAAAATTATATAAAAAGGCTTGAAATCGCTTAATCGATATCGGATCTCAGGATTGAGATCAATCGCTCGTTAACGAACCCCGAGATTCAAATCAATCGCTCGATTACGAACTGACGATCTATAGTAGAGAGTACTATCAGAATGATCTATAAAAAAAGATATCGGTTTGAAATCACTTAATCAATAACGGATCTCGGGATTGAGATCAATCGCCCGGTGACAAACCCCGAGATTCAAATCAATTGCTCGATAAAGAACTGACGATCTATAGTAGATAGTACTATTAGAATGATCTATAAGGAAATATATCGGTTTGAAATCACTTAATCGATAACGGATGTCGGGATTGAGATCAATCGCTCGGTGAATAAACCCCGAGATTCAAATCAATCACTCGATAACGAACCGACGATCTATAGTAGAGAGTACTATTATAATGATCTATAAGGAAAGATATCGGTTTGAAATCACTTAATCAATAACAGATGTCGGGATTGAGTTCAATCGCTCGGTGACAAACCCCGAGATTCAAGTCAATCGTTCGATAACGACATGACGATCTATAGTAGATAGTACTATACAAATTATCTGTAAGGAAATATATCGGTTTGAAATCGCTTAATCGATAACGGATTTCAGGATTGAGATCAATCGCTTGGTGACAAACCCCGAGATTCAAATCAATCGCTCGATAACGAACTGACGATCTATAGTAGATAGTACTATCAGAATGATCTGTAAGGAAAGATATCGGTTTGATATCGCTTAATCGATAACGGATCTCAGGATTGAGATCAATCGCTCGGTGACAAACCCCGAGATTCAAATCAATCGCTCGCTAACGAACTGACGATCTATAGTAGAGAGTACTATCACATTGATTTACAAAGAAAGATATCGGCAAGAAATCGCTTAATCGATATCGGAACTCAGGATTGAGATCAATCGCTCATTAACGAACCCCGAGATTCAAATCAATCCCTCGATAACGAACTGACAATCTATAGTAGAGAGTATTATCAGAATCACCTGTATTATCGTTCGATAAAAGAATTTTTATAAAAAATAATGAATTTTATATTTTAACGCAATGTTTATTAGAATATGTATATTAGAATTTTTTAAAAAAACTGAATCTTATTTATTAACACAACGTTTTATATTAAAAAAAAATTAATTTCCTTTAAAGGGAAGACAATTGTCGTCTCTACAAACCCAAATTTTATAATTTCTTTTATATAACATATTATTTTCTGAAAAAAGTTTAATGGGTCCCTTTAAACGCGAATTTTATAAAAAAACTGAATCTTATTTATTAACACAACGTTTTATATTAAAAAAAAATTTAATTCCTTTAATGGGACAACAATTGTCGTCCCTGCCAACCCAAATTTTATAATTTCTTTTATATAATATATTATTTTCTGAAAAATGTTTAATGGGACGACAATTAAATAGTCCCGTCCACGTGGAAATCCAAGCTGGCACGGTGGGGTTAATATTTTATTTATTGGGACGACATTGTCGTCCCTTTAAAGTTTCCCTCCGAAAAAATCCGTCCAAAACTTTGACTATTTTTGAATTCATTTTAAGGGACGATTTTGTCGTCTCAATAAAGATATTTAAAGGGACGACAACATCGTCCCTTTAAAGTTTGTCCCTTCAGCTTGCAATTCTTGTAGTGTTAGTAGGAATAAACATATTACAATTCTATTACTAAACAAACATGTGAATGGAATATTTAGTAAAATATTCCTTTCCATTCTTGGATAACCAACGAGCCATAGGGGTATTGGATTTGCCGAGGAGAAGAACACGTCTGTATTACTGGTAACCTACTTTTATGGCTGTTGCTTACTTACGGTTGATAGCAATAAACAACCAGTAAATCGAATTTGACGGTGTGGATTCAACCTTTTCTACGCATATAACTACTATATCTACTACGTATTAATTGTGATACAAATACATTTGGTTATGTTGTTTTGGTTTTGTGATAACGTCTTTATGGGATTTTAAGTACTGAAACTTTTTTGAAGGTTCGGGAGCGATTTGAGCAAGCGTATCATTATGGTTATCTTTTTCATTAGTCCATAAGAGAGATAAGATTGAATATAGTGACACTCGTTAAACACTTTGTTTGAATTAATTTCATTTGTCAATAATCCAGTTAGGCATGATGAAATAGTCTATGGTAGGGCTGTAAGCGAGCCTAGCTACACGTGAGTAGCTCGAGATCGACTCGATAAAACTCAACTCGACAAGACTTAAACCAGCTCAAACTAGAAATTGACTCGACTCGAACATTAAACGAACGATACTCGAGCAATGCAATACTCGACTCTACTACTCCCAAGCAAACTTGAATATATATATATATATATATATATATATATATATATATATATATATATATATATATATATATATATATATATATATGGGCCCATGAACAAAGAATTATGGACCTTAATGAACGTTATTACAACATTAGGGATGTATTGCATCTTAACCGTTCATCTCCCCCCACTGCAGGACCAGGAGAACAAACCGGACCGCCCCCTATCGATGATCATTGAGGGCCCAACGAGAACAGGAAAAACAGCTTGGGCTAGAAGTTTGGGGCGCCATAATTATTTTTGTGGGGGTGTTGATTTTTCTTCTTACGACAATAACGCAATTTACAATGTAATAGATGACATCCCTTTCCAATTCCTCCCATATAAGAAGGAATTGTTAGGCAACCAAAGGGATTATATTGTTAATGAAAAATATAGGAAAAAAGGTCAATCTCTGGGGGCATTCCATGTATTGTCCTCTGTAACCCATATCAAAGTTATAAATTGGCTATCTCAAATGATATCAGGTTCTTTGAATGGCCTTAGGAAATGTAATAATGTATGAAATAAATCAATCCCTTTATTAATCAAGTATTGAAATACATTCTGACTGACACAGTCATTATAGATAACGTTGTTGAAACTGAATTTGCAACACACAAATACAATGCATTGTCATGAATATTATCAATGGTTCCAGTAGAAGAACCACCGTATTTTATTAAAATAGTCTTCTTCAAATATTCCTTAACACACTGCTCTTGCTGACCTCCTGAATTAGAACCTTTCTAAGCAAGCCAGGACGCACCCCTCCTTAATACCCTGAATCTGTCGGTTATATCCTCCTTAATCATTGCAGTAGAAGGTTCATTTGCGTAAACATAAAAAATATCAGTCATCTTCAAGGAATCAGATGATGTCGCCTTGGGTTTTTTTTATCAAGAACTAAAAACCATAAAACATGAAACCCTGTATATGGATCACATGTGTTAATGTACACCTTTCCTTTAATATTGATTGCATAAAGGTTAATATCATGCCCAATCCTTTGATTGGAACTGGTGCCCTGAGTAATAACATTCAATAATTTAAATTCTCCTTCATCATCGATAGCCAATTTATCATGAATCGTCTTCAACCTCTTTTCATAAAACTTCTTCTGCCTATAAAATGTTTTATTCTTATATGTTGCATGAGGTCTCCTAACTTGAGACCTGAAGTAGTTCCTAGGAATTGTCCCAAAAAGATTTCTGTTTACTCTCTGTTGAGTCCTTTAAGTGTTCAAATTGTGACGTAATCCAATGATCTACGCACATCGCTCTTAATCCTTCCCAATTCATAGGATATTCGTCCACATCGAAAATACGTGAACCCATTTATAACTGTTAATAAATTTAATAGAGTTATAAATAAACAAACAATGATCCAGGAATTGTAACTTACACAGATTTCCTCCATGTAAAACAATAATATTGTAAAAACTCTATTGTTTATAGCACAATGTTTACTTGCGCTGCACGCAAGACCTGATTTAATTTTATTTTTCTCAGTTCCAAGACACTCTTCTTCAAATTTTCGTCACTATTCTTCAACCCATCACGTGATTCTGAGGGTTTACTATCACTATTCAAATCCAACAAATTGGCCGGCCCAATTGACTGAAAGATGCTCTCCTATCAGAAAAGGCATCCCCGGCCCACAAGATATAACCTTGGGCTTGTGATGATTATCCGCATTAGAACTAAGGCATCATCTAAGTGTGGGCTTCTTATACGCACAATGACATATGGAAGGAATTGGAAATGGATGTCATCTATTACATTGTAAATTGCGTTATTGTCATAAGAAGGAATTGTTAGGCAGCTAAAGGGATTATACTGTTAATGAAAAATATAGGAAAAAAAGGTCAATCTCTTGGGGGATTCCTGCTAGAAAGTAATAGCACCGATCGAGACACTCGATCTTAGCACTGTTAGGAAATCTACGCGGGAACGCAGCGGAATTTAAAATTTATTTCCTTTTAACCAGGATCGACTTCGTTTAAGCAATAAACAAATAAGCTAGTAGACGGTGGTTACCTTGGTTGATCTATAAGATCGACGCTTTGACCGTCTAAGGAGAGTAGTTCTGCATAGAGCCGCCCAAGTGTTCGGCCTCTACCGTTAGTCCACACGAACAGCCTGCCGGAATCCCATCATGGATTGCTATTGGAAAACTCCGGTTGCTAGACCGGCCCTTTTCCCCTCTCTTCAATTCTCCATAGGGTGCTCTCTATTTTACACAAGAACTATTAGTTCTTGGAATTGTGATGTACAAAAGAGTTTGACACCCACACTATATTTATAGTGTATGGGGCGCCCCCTAGTAGAGTAGAGGAGAAGAAAACCTTTTTCCAATAAAATAAGGAAAATATATTTGATTGATTTATCTCATTTATTATAATATCTTATATTAAATAAATCTAGGATATTGTCAATATCTTATATTGAATATTTCCAAGATATTGTCAATATCTAATATTGACTATATTTATCTTTTATTATATTACCATAAATCAATTTACACATGTGTATATATCGCATATATATATAACACACATAAATCTATTAATATATATTATACATTGGTGCGCTCATAAGCAAATCACTAATTTGCATTTAATGTGTACACACACACACATGTATGCATGATATATATATATATATATATATATATATATATATATATATATATATATATATATATATATATATATATATATATATATATATATATATATATATTTATATATATAATTTTATTTTATTAATATCTAATATTAATAATAGGTAATATCAATAATTAAATTGCACAATCTAAGTGTATCACATATACACATATGTAGCGCCACTCATCAATATAAGTGTATTTAATTAATCAACTTAATTAATATCTTGTATTTAATTTATTCATAATAAATAAATACCACCATATTAATTTACCACTATAACATTTATAGTCTCGAGATAAACTTTCCTTATTTGGTTATCATCTATAACCACATTTTAATCCGGCTAGATGTTCATATGTGTGTGACCCGATAGGCTTCGAATATGTTGGCCGTAGACACAAAGTGCAAATTACTTAAAATGCCCTTCATGCCTAACGATCACGGGATAGCGTGCAGCAACACACCGTGAACCCCAATCATCGGAAGAGTCAAATGCAATGACTACTACCTTTCATGTGAAAGCGATTACCGTGTAACTTACAATCCTATCATTTGTAATAATATCCATACGGTCGTTAGTCGAGTGTCAAAACATCAACGACCGTATCTTATAACTGGATATCATGCTCTCTCGAAGTAACTCGTTTACTCCCACTTTGCAAAGATTCACGAGAGTAAGACATTCCTTATAAGAAGGCCATTTCGGATATTCGATCCCAATCATAGGATACGCGATTCCCGGACGACCAATCATGTATACTCCGCATGCTTCAATATCATACCCAATCACTACCGCATGATCGCCCCGTGGCTAGGGGAAACCTCAATAGTGTCAAAGCATGACAATCCACACCGTGATGCCATGAAGACTCCGGTCTTAAGGATAATTACACAACCGTCACATAGTGTGACACTTATCTATGTAAGAGGGTCAGTCTAACGTACGCATTCTCTAATGCACGTCCACGTCTGATCCAAGTGTCTCTACACTTCGATAGACGAGATCTATCCCCCGCCTTAAAGAGCAGAAGACATCTAATACGTGCTAAATACATTTTATACTATCAATGCCCTGTTTAATAGTACATCGCCTAGAGACATTTAAGTATCAAACTTATTAAAGTGATTAGAGATCTCATCAACCATAATCGCCTATCATGGTTTCTCTATCACAGTTTAATACTAAGGACGTTATCATATAACAATTCATAATTGGTTCTTTAAAAGAACAGATATATGACAACATAAAAGCCATTTTATATATGTATAAACATAAAGAAATAGTAGAAATGATCCGACCCGGTCGGATCCGGTCCAACCCGATTGGGTTTAGGACACTATTCCAACAATCTCCCACTTTGCCTAAAACCAATCACTAGCACACACAAGACCAAGTTGAAACACAAGAATCTCATGCAATACTCGCAACTAGCCCTAGCCATGAACGGATCGCTATCCATGGGGACTCAGACTATCTTCATATCACGTTCCAAATAACCAAGTCAAAGGAACCGCCTCAACACACACACGAATCTCTGACGAGACCCTGGTCCTTGCTTCAAGCAATAAATCCACTTACTATATCAGCGATATAGAAAAGGTGGAAGAACCGTACAAGGTTCAAGAATGAACCTTCTAGATCCATGTATTGCTCCGCTAGCCTCTAAGGCACTACTGTGTTTTGGCTTACTTGTAGAATTTCTGATGACCCTTATGCTAGAACATTTCCACTCAACGTATCACTTAATCAAAGTGATTGCAAACCCCATTTGTAGCTCCCACTCGCCTTCATAAGACTCGGGATATAAATGCAG
The DNA here is from genome assembly GCA_026214975.1 of Gentiana macrophylla. Taxonomy (NCBI): domain Eukaryota; kingdom Viridiplantae; phylum Streptophyta; class Magnoliopsida; order Gentianales; family Gentianaceae; genus Gentiana; species Gentiana macrophylla. Next base: position 22,220,384 of record CM047811.1, on the reverse strand, counting down.
TATATCTACGTTTATTTAATTCCAAGTTTTAATAAACTAGGAAACTTTCCTTAACTTGTTTAAGGATATTCTCGACATTTACCGATTTACTTTCATACTTGCTCATGACTATTCATGGACTATGAACATCCGGCATTACCTATAAGATGGTTCCTATCGCAAGAAAGTGAAGGAAACCTTCCATAAGCATCATCTTTCACCTTATCTTTAGGACCGTCCTAACATAGATAGATCTTGAGAACACCGGCTAGCAATGAAGATCCCTTCGAGATCTATGCTAAAATCTTTTAGCATCACATCTATGTAGGTAAACTATAATCTAATGTGATTAAATCTATCACTATAGATTCTCATTTCTAAAATAAAAGTCGCTAATCCAAGTGCTTTCGTAAAGATCTTGAATTACCAAACATTAATTGATCGTGACATGGGAGATGATTCATGAGAGAGATATCCAATACCTTACTCAAAAATAGTAATGCACTCCCACTATCCATCTTGCACATTGGGCATATCTTTCTTTTGACTAAATCAAACTCCTTTGATTATCAAACAAAGAAATCGTCTAGAGAAACTTGTTTGAGTCCATAAATGGATCTCGTGGACTTACGTGTCATGTTATTGTCTATGAACATCGAGCTTTCTGCCCAACGTCTTCAACACTATCATATAGTCATGATACGAAGTTATAACAAGCATCATCTGATTAGAACTGGGCTCAGCTGGCAGCATAAAGGTAATTACAAGGTTTACACCCCGTACCCCTCAGCCATCACTATAGCCTGATGGTAATCATATTACTATCCATGTCAGCCTTTCAGGGACACTCCTTTAGGTAAAGATGGACTCAGTTCGCAACCTGGTTGTCACCGATGGAATCTAATTCAGATTTTATGGCTCTGGCCATATCTCTCAAATGCCTTTCAAACATTCTTTCACAAGTCGTGAGATATTCATTCTTCAAGATGAACATACCGATAGCCTTTTTCAGGCTTGAGGTTATCCTGAACTTCTGAGAACTTTTGTGTGCTTGAGCGGTGTTGTACACCTCATCGCTATGCGGCGTCTGCTCACGTTCCTATGGTTGAATATTTCATTGTGGTTCTCAAACTACCTTTGAGATTTCAATCTACTCCCACAGTTTCTTTTGGAAGAAACACTTCCTCTAGAAGACAGCATGTTTGGAGACAAACACCTTTTGCTCCGCGGACGAGTAAATAATATCTAGCGTACTTGCTGAGATATTCCACAAAGTTGCATATGCCGTACTAGGCTCCAAGCCTTTCTGACTTTGCTTATGACAACTTCAAATCATCGGTTAAGACAGATTTGACATTATCCTCTTCCATATCTAATATGGAATTTATTCAACCTTTATTCTTTGGAACTCGGTTAAGTATAAGGGCACTATCCCGAAACGGGTAAGGGATACTTCGCATGGCTTGCGTCACACCTTTATCATATAAAGTGTTGTTGCCATTTTGGGAACACAATCTAATTGCGTATCCCAAAGATGGTATCCTTCAAGGGAGAATCTTATTCCTTTTCAGACGACTTCTGAAACACCCTTCAGGTATTAATTACTTCAATCCAATTGAAAATTAATTCCTAAGTAGCTCATCAATCTCATATTCGTACTAGCTCGAACCTTTAGGGCTTTCCGAATTGTCGTACTTCAATAAATACATTCAACTATTTCTAAAATAGTCATAGAGATTAATAAACAATTATTTGTGGCATTAATTGTCATAAGCCAACAAACATCGGTATGTTTAGGCTTTAGACAATTTTTCTAGAATTTATAACCTTTTCATAAAAGGGTATTTTAGTCCTCTTTAGATAAGATACGTATTATCCACAAGATTCATAATCATATGGTTCAACATCATCAGAATGATGTTTAATTACACGCTTCCCTTCCAGAGAGATTATGTCTAGAACAACCACAAATATTAAGGATAACAACCACACAAATATTTAGTTGAGATCTCATCACATATATCAACTATATAGTGACAACATTCTAGTATGTTAGGTTCAGTGACCTTCCAACGTTATCGGAATAACATTTATTCTTTACAATTGAATATGTCTACTAAATCCTAACAAATAACTGAAAGTATGTTCTTCATAAGAACCGGAACATAATAACATTTATTTAGTTCCCTTGTCAGTTTACTAGATCCAGTATGTGGTAAGTGTTACAACTGCTTCACCTTCCCATATCTGTATTTAATCTTTCTAATTTAATCACACTCGCAAGATATCATATATCTAAGATTTGACTTGAACTTAGATAGATTAATCTCAACTCACTTGCCTAGAATAGAAACTTCAATAAGTTCTCTATTTAAGCACATGCCCTAACTTTCCTTTTTAATCCTTTAAGCACTTGTAAATATTTCTTAGTGTAGTCTTCATAAGACTTAAGAAAAATCACAAGAGCTATGTCTTTGATTTCCTTTCATAAAGAAAATCTAAAGTTTATTAAATAGTTTATTTAACCTTTTAAATCGTATTTAAAACATTAACTATTTAATTAACCTTTAAGCAATGATAGAATTAAGTTGATACTTAAATCTTACAATTTTGAAAAGATCATTTCCAAAATTCGGTCTAGTCATTCTTATCCAACGTTTGAATAACTCGTCATCGTATGACCGAATGATTATATTGGATCGTATCCACTATCACGAGCTTCCGTTTTCTTTAATAATTAAAGTCTTGGATTCTTGCATCGGATATGTAGTCTCCTTGTCTCTAACTACTATAACGGGATTGCTCATGTCATTGCTTATTTTAAAAGGATTAATATTACTTAACCACCATTTGAGAACGTTTCTCAAAAGGTATGATCATAATTTGGTTTTACTAATCGAGAATAAAACATAAATATAAAGTTTGCTAAAACTACAACATAAAAATGAAAATAAAAGAGTGTTGTTGTTTATACACGCAAAATCAAAAATGGTCTTTTGGTTTATGATTTTGCTCCCACTTGTCAACTACTTCCAATTGACTTTCAAGAATTTTTCAAAATTTTTTAGTGGCTGAGATCCCATCTAGTTACCTCGATTCCCGGTGGTGGTCGATCAACCAAGATAATTTTGATAGGTAGGTAACTCTTTACCATTCACATCTCTATGTGATTCTCAGTGGTTGACTAGTCAACTCTTTGGCGATACACATCACTATGTGTTAGTCAACCCCTTGTCTCTAAAGTCAGACGGCCCTGACGGTGGCCAATCACCGAAAGACTCTAGTCAAGTCATAACCCAATATTCACGAGATCTCATACGATCATATCTCAATAACGACGATATACCCGAGGTAGGTCAACTCCGGCGGTGGTCGATCGTTGGATCCGAACACAGCTCTTCACCGTCGTTATAATATTGGGAGACAATATTTCGACTTGATTTTTGTTGTGGAAGTATTTTTCGTAAATTAATTCACTTAATTAATTTTAATTTCGGTCTCATCAATTATATCTATCTCTATAGACATACATCCTACACATTTATCTAGATCGTGCCTAGTCATGCATCTATCGTATCATATAAAATAAATACAAGCACAAAATAAATAAATGCGTAAAGTAACCGGTATGATCATGGACTTTTCCTAGGTGCGGTTTCGAATACAAACTGACGAAACCGCGGGTCACAATCTAAGGGTAAATGCAACCGCCAATAGGATCTTTAATGCTCCATTCTCCAATGGGATCTTTATTTTCGTCTTTCTTTGGTCTCCATCTTACGCTCCATTCTTGTTACATTTAATTCTATCTAATAAAATAAATACACCCACGAACACGGGGGAGCTAACGGAATGAGATGAATGCGAGAAAATAAACTAGGTCACGTTCTTCATGTGGCCTAGGACAATTTTTAAACTAACAGAAAATTAAATCATTCACATCTATCCTATCGGTCGAGTCCATGATCAATCGGGGTCCATATAATCATATTATATCTATTATATCTAATCCATACAATAAAATCTTATGAAAAAGATAAAATTAAAATTTAACTACTTGCGTCTTAATTAATCAATTAACATTTAATCAATTAAATAATTTTATCCAATCAATTAACTAATTAACATTTAATTAATTAAATGATTTAATCGAAATAAAATTAACGATTAATTTTAAACGATTTTAATTTTAATTTTAATAAATTAGAACTATTCTAAAAATAAATCAAAATTAAAATTAAGTCTCTTTTGTTTCTTTCCTTTTGATTCCTAATCAAAAGGGATGCCTTTGGTTTCCTAAACCAAAAGGCATCTTCCTAAACCAAATTTGGCTTAGGCCTGACCACTTTCCAAAATCAAAATTTTGAAGTGGCACAAGCTCAGCCTTTGCAAATCAAATATTTGAAAAGGGCTGCAGGCCTATTCCAAATCAAATATTTGGAAAGGCCAAATAATTTTGGTTTAGGCCTGGCCACTTTCCAAAATCAAAATTTTGGAAGTGGCCTAGGCCTAGGCCCTTTCCCAAATCAAATATTTGGAAAGGGCCTAGGCCTATTCCAAACAAAGTTTGGAAATGCCATTACTATTTTAATGCCATGTGGCATCCCAATGGCTCAAACTATTTGAACCATTGGTTAGCCACATGACACAACTAAACAAAGGAGGAATTACCAATCACAACTATGAACCATATTGAATCACAAAATACACAAAACAAAAAATTTGGAGATCCGCCAGCATTGACCGGCCGACTGCCGGCAGCAGGCTGCCCTGCCGCCGCCGCCGCCGCCGCTGGGGTGGTGCCGCCGCCAGTCGGCCGAGCACCACCAGATCTCGTTTTTTTTTATTTTCTTTTCGTGTATCAATTTTGCAAATCAAAAAATCTATCATCTTTTAATTACGTGATTTAAACGATAAAATTAACTACGCACAATTACATGCTTATTGCTTAAGCTCGAAGCTCGCTCCGATACCACTGTTAGGAAATCTACGCGGGAACGCAGCGGAATTTAAAATTTATTTCCTTTTAACCAGGATCGACTTCGTTTAAGCAATAAACAAATAAGCTAGTAGACGGTGGTTACCTTGGTTGATCTATAAGATCGACGCTTTGACCGTCTAAGGAGAGTAGTTCTGCATAGAGCCGCCCAAGTGTTCGGCCTCTACCGCTAGTCCACACGAACAGCCCGCCGGAATCCAATCATGGATTGCTATTGGAAAACTCCGGTTGCTAGACCGGCCCTTTTTCCCTCTCTTCAATTCTCCATAGGGTGCTCTCTATTTTACACAAGAACTATTAGTTCTTGGAATTGTGATGTACAAAAGAGTTTGACACCCACACTATATTTATAGTGTATGAGCGCCCCCAGTAGTAAGTAGAGAGAAGAAAACCTTTTTCCAATAAAATAAGGAAAATATATTTGATTGATTTATCTCATTTATTATAATATCTTATATTAAATAAATCTAGGATATTGTCAATATCTTATATTGAATATTTCCAAGATATTGTCAATATCTAATATTGACTATATTTATCTTTTATTATATTACCATAAATCAATTTACACATGTGTATATATCGCATATATATAACACACATAAATCTATTAATATATATTATACATTGAGTGCATATAAGCAAATCACTAATTTGCATTTAATGTGTACACACACACACACATGTATGCATGATATATATATATATATATATATATATATATATATATATATATATATATATATATATATATATATATATATATATATAATTTTATTTTATTAATATCTAATATTAATAATAGGTAATATCATTAATTAAATTGCACAATCTAAGTGTATCACATATACACATATGTAGCGCCACTCATCAATATAAGTGTATTTAATTAATCAACTTAATTAATATCTTGTATTTAATTTATTCATAATAAATAAATACCACCATATTAATTTACCACTATAACATTTATAGTCTCGAGATAAACTTTCCTTATTTGGTTATCATCTATAACCACATTTTAATCCGGCTAGATGTTCATATGTGTGTGACCCGATAGGCTTCCGAATATGTTGGCCGTAGACACAAAGTGCAAATTACGAAAATGCCCTTCATGCCTAACGATCACGGGATAGCGTCTAGCAACACACCGTGAACCCCAATCATCGGAAGAGTCAAATGCAATGACTACTACCTTTCATGTGAAAGCGATTACCGTGTAACTTACAATCCTATCATTTGTAATAATATCCATACGGTCGTTAGTCGAGTGTCAAAACATCAACGACCGTATCTTATAATCTGGATATCATGCTCTCTCGAAGTAACTCGTTTACTCCCACTTTGCAAAGATTCACGAGAGTAAGACATTCCTTATAAGAAGGCCATTTCGGATATTCGATCCCAATCATAGGATACGCGATTCCCGGACGACCAATCATGTATACTCCGCATGCTTCAATATCATACCCAATCACTACCGCATGATCGCCCCGTGGCTAGGGGAAACCTCAATAGTGTCAAAGCATGACAATCCACACCGTGATGCCATGAAGACTCCGGTCTTAAGGATAATTACACAACCGTCACATAGTGTGACACTTATCGTGTAAAGAGGGTCGATCCCTAACGCACGCATTCTCTAATGCACGTCCCGTCTGATCCAAGTGTCTCTACACTTCGATAGACGAGATCTATCCCTGCCCTTAAAGATAGAAGACATCTAATACGTGCTAGTCTGTTTATACTATCAATGCCCTGTTTAATAGTACATCAGCCTAGAGACATTTAAGTATCAAACTTATTAAAGTGATTAGAGATCTCATCAACCATAATCGCCTATCATGGTTTCTCTATCACAATTTAATACTAAGGACGTTATCATATAACAATTCATAATTGGTTCTTTAAAAGAACAGATATATGACAACATAAAAGCCATTTTATATATGTATAAACATAAAGAAATAGTAGAAATGAACCGACCCGGTCGGATCCGGTCCAACCCGATTGGGTTTAGGACACTATTCCAACAAGCACAGCGGAAGCTTATGCGATTTATGATATGAGACATAACTAATTAATCCTACGAGAAGGTTAGTAGATTTACCCATACCGGAGAGAGATGATAAAATCGACCAAAGGAGAAGCCATAGTCTTCCGGATTGTATCTCCTAGCGACGACTGGTGGACGTCGATCCTCGCCGTAGAACCTCCTCGAATATGCACAAGAAAAACCCTAGTTTTTCTTCTCTAAATGACTAAGGCAAGAAACTAATTTTTCTTCCTTTTTATTTAGTGTGTGGCGCCAAAATGTAATGTGATTGTGTTAGGAGGAACTCTCTTTATATAGGAAAATAACTAGTCAAGAGAGTTATCATTTTCACACCACAAAAACCTATTCCCATAAGGAAAAAATATTTTTCTCACAAAATAAGAGATAATTCCCAAAAACCAATCTCTTTATTTTTCCATTAATTATCAAACAAATAGATAATTAATTAATTGCACATATGAGATAATCTAGAAAAATTTCTTCTCCTAAATTATCCTCAAATGTGGCGCCAATAATGTCATTTATTTTAATAGAAAATGTCTTTTCTATTTTACATATTATTTACCAAATAAATAATATTGCATATTCTTTAAATAGACCACCTATTTAATTTAATCTCGAGGTTCCATAAGACGAGAATTCACTCGCGTGTTACGAGCCAAACCGGGGACCATGGGCCTATAACTAGTAGCTACAATAAATTGATTAAAATATTCATTGATGATATATGGCCCACTGGGCCGGGTTATTTAAAATTGGTCCAGGATCATCGTACAGTCAGATAATAATATAAGTGGCAGAGCAGGACTCCGCCAGGTTCTGAGTAGCCGTGGCAGAGCAGGACTCCACCAGGTTCTGAGCAGAAGGCAAATAACTGCCAAAGGCAGAATCTATAAGGACATAACCGTTTACAAACGTGGGTAGACCCCACGTCTGATAGTTAACCGGTGATAACTCCCCATTATGGTAGAGAGGTTATGGCCAAGATTGGAAAGGACAAAGGTAAAGCCTGAACTACGAGGGGGACTTGATTCCGATTCGACACTTGAATTGGATACGTAGGCAGCTCTCTCAAAGGAGTTTAGTCCAAATTCTTACAAAATTATACTTGTTTTGATACTATTTTCCTAACTCGAATCATTCAATTACCCGTTTACGATTTTAGGCATCATCATTTGGCGCTAGAAGGAGGGTCGATTCTAGTTAGTGAGTTGCTTTTATAGTAAAAATGGTGAAAAATCATGGGAAGAAGCATCAAAATCAACCGGAAGTTGAAGATCAAACCAGGGAAAAGAGCCCAGAAGGAAACGGTCAAGAACCTGGAAATAAAACTCTAATGGAAGAAGGACAAACCAGCACACCAAATGCAGTCAGACAGATGTTGGTGGAAAATCTGGCAAAACTCAAAGGAGAAGAGATAAAAGCCATCTTTCATGAGGTATTGAAAGCCAGAAATTAGGATGCCGAAGTTTTAGAAACAACTCCTCCTCATAATACAATTCAGAAAGAAAAACATGAGGCAAAGTCCAGTGGAAGTGTGGTGGTTACTCGCCCAGGTGGTGATAACGCCAAAGCAGAATTGGATGCTATTCTTAGGCCTAAGAAAGATGAGTTTAGGCTGGTGTCTCTTTTTACTGAGGACATTGATATATTTCCTTGTCCTCCAGGATTCAAGATCCCCAAGATTCAGTCATATGATGGCACTAAGGATCCATATGACCATATGCACCAGTACATACAACATATGAGCCTGTACAATGCACCAGAAGAGATGAAATGCAGGGCATTTGCAACCCTTCTTACAGGGAAGGCAAGGGATTGGTTCAATAAGTTGAACCCCAGATCCATACCAGACTTCCCCACTCTGACCAGGAAGTTCATGCACGCGTTTATCGATGCAAGACCTTTCCAGAGAAACCGAACATATTTGCTGACCATCAGACAGAAAAGTGATGAAACAGTGCTGCAGTTCATTAAAAGATTCAACGGAGAATCATCCCAGATAGGGGATCTGGATGATAAAGTCTTAGTAGCGTCCTTCGTGGCAGGTCTGAAAGAAGGACGGCTACATGCTAAGCTGAGCAGCAAGAATCCGAGCACGATGGAAAAATGTCTGGAAATTGCGTACAGACATTGTCAAGGAGAAGAGGCAAACAGGGCCAAGAGAGAGGACTCCTACAGGGATTCCAAAAAAGGAAAAACTGATGATAACTCTGACAAGAAAGAAAATCAGTTTGGGACAGGGTAACCGCTCCCATATCTGATAGGCTAGGGAAGAAAGGTGCTTTGCAGGACAAAGACCTTATTCCTTTGAACAGATCATGTGATCAAGTTCTGGTGATAATGGAGAAGAAAGGAATTACCAAGACTCCTCCTCTTTTAAGGGGTCCAAGAGAAAAAATAGATCATACAAGGTGGTGCATATATCATAAAGACATTGGGCATGACTCTGAGCAGTGCAGGGATCTGATCAGAGATATAGATGCGGTAGCTATGGAAGGTAAGATCGATGAATGCATCGATCGATCACAAGGAGATAACCCAAGAGGAAGGAGGGAGTTCAGAAAATTCAACAACGATCTGGATAGAAATAATCAGAGGATACGTAGAGATCCGTCCTCAAATGCCGCTAGACGGGAAACTCCATATTCCTTAGCATACGGATGCGAAGCAGTGATACCCGCAGAGATTGGGCATAAATCACCTAGGACAGAATTATACTGTCCTGAAACGCAGGAAGCAGATATGTGGCACATTAAGGATGAGTTGGAACACAAAAGAGATGTAGCTCTAATACAGATGGCCAAGTACAAGCAGAGGATTGCTCAATACTACAAAAAGTTAGAGGTACGTATTTTAAAGAAGGTGACTTAGTTCTGAGGCGAAATGATGCCAGCAGGCAAGGTCCAACTGGAAAGCTAGACCCAAATTGGGAAGGTCCTTGCAAAATTATCAAGGTACATGGAAAAGGATCTTATCAACTGGCTAATGCCTCTGGACAGACCATTCCTAGGAGCTGGAATGCTATTCACATGAGGAAATACTATCCTTAAAATAAGCTTATTTTCTAAAATTGTTATCCATTTGAAATATATCTTCATTAATTTCGTTTATTATATGTTTGAATATTTAAAGTTGTGCTGAAACACAGAAAATTAAAGGCTAAATGCCCAAAATATACCGAGCGTTGGAACTTGCAGCGCAAGGACATTTCTGGGCAGATGACCCATAGTAAAATTTTAATTGTCAAACTTGCAGCGCAAGGACATTTCTGGGCAGAGGACCCATAGTAAAATTTTAATTGTCAAACTTACAGTGTAAGGACATTTCTGGGAAGTAGACCCATAGTAAAATTTTAATTTTCAAACTTGCAGCGCAATGACATTTCTGGGAAGAAGACCCATAGTAAAATTTTAATTGTCAAACTTGCAGCGCAAAGGACATTTCTGGGCAGAAGACCCATAGTAAAATTTTAATTGTCAAACTTGCAGTGCAAGGACATTTCTGGGAAGAAGACCCATAGTAAAATTTTAATTGTCAAACTTGCAGCGCAAGGACATTTCTGGGCAGAAGACCTATAGTAAAATTTTAATTGTCAAACTTGCAGCGCAAGGACATTTCTGGGAAGAAGACCCATAGTAAAATTTTAATTGTCAAACTTGCAGCGCAAGGACATTTCTGGGCAGAAGACTCATAGTAAAATTTTAATTGTCAACTTGCAGCGCAAGGACATTTCTGGGTAGAAGACCTATAGTAAAATTTTGATTGTCAAACTTGTAGCGCAAGGACATTTCTGGGCGGAAACACCGCACACGAATGGACTAAACCAAACTTGCAGCGCAAGGATACTCTGGGCAAAATACCCAATGGTCAGTAACATAAATGCAAAGCATTCTGAGAAGAAATAAGACAGATGCAGAGACTTACTTGTAATCGCAGATGTGTGATCCAAAGAGTTTCAAATAAAGGGGCTATATGACAAGAAATGGAAGGGACGTAATGGTTCAGCCCGCAATCATTATAGTAGGGTGCAAGTTTGCCTCATTTCCCGTTATATTAATGATGGAAATTCATACGTTGCAGACTAGGATAGCTGTACAGCAGCTCACCCTAGTCTGGGGGGACTTATGATGATATATGGGCCCACTGGGCCGGGTTATTTACAATTGGGCCAGGCCCATCGTACAGTCAGATAATAATATAAGTGGCAGAGCAGGACTCCGCCAGGTTCTGAGCCTCCGTGGCAGAGCAGGACTCCGCCAGGTTCTGAGCAGAAGGCAAATAACTGCCAAAGGCAGAATCTATAAGGACATAACCGTTTACAAACGTGGGTAGACCCCACGTCAGATAGTTAACCGGTGATAACTCCCCATTATGGTAGAGAGGTTATGGCCATGATTGGAAAGGACAAAGGTAAAGCCTGAACTATGAGGGGGACTTGATTCCGATTCGACACTTGAATTGGATACGTAGGCAGCTCTCTCAAAGGAGTTCAGTCCAAATTCATACAAAATTATACTTGTTTTGATACTATTTTCCTAACTCGAATCATTCAATTACCCGTTTACGATTTTAGGCATCATCATTCATCGAACATAATATTTCTACTCAACTCATTAATTCCGGAATTACGCCACCATAAATCCGAAACTGAACTCTATCGAATATAGATATAACTTATTCTTAAAACGTCGAGTCAAGTCGATAAGTGTCAATTGATATAATCATTACATATAAACTAACCCTCCATAGACTATCCGTACTGAAGTAGGATTATTTCCGTAAACCTTCTTCACTACATCTTATCCTTATTTACCATTAACCCACTAGTGATCAATTAGTTCATAACCAATACAATCTCCCGGGATCGATCAGTTTCTAGGATCAACAAATAAGGGGATTGTTTTTCTACTTCCTGCAGGAAGGAATGGATTCCATATCTGTGAGACACACACTTCTCACTCATTCCAGAATAGTGCCAACGTGAAAGTGATTCGGACCGCGCCTCTTAAAAATCCTTAACGAACACATTAAACTCTATCCTGAAACAAGTAGGAGTCTGTAATCACTTCAGGATTAAGGTTAATCCATATATCATCATCTTGTGATTTAATAAGATTTCTCAATCACGGAATTATATGAGAAACTCATATTAAATCGGTCCAGTCCTATATGACTCTCATCATATATAAATGCCCCACTTAGACAACCAATGTCGACGGTCCGGATAAGACGGTCACACCATAAAGTGTTCTGGGCGCATTATTGGTGGTTTAATCAATAGACCCCATACTTTGATTAACTTCACCACGGACTAACATTTCAAGTGTATCACCATAAACTTAATCCTCATGTGTGACACACACTAAGTTATATGGATACATATGATACGACCTAGGGTTTTCAGTAGTGTATTACTTACCAGCACGAAGCAAGTAATAAGATGAGAATAAATCGATCATTTATTAATTCTAAAAACAATTACATAAATTTTCTTTCGGGCGCTACTTCCAACAATCTTCCATTTGCCCGTAAGGGCAAGCAACAATTGTCTTTTGGGCACACTATATCTAACAATCTCCCACTTGCCCGTAAAAACTAGCAATGATTGTTTTTAGAGCATCACATCCTTATTCTTTCTATCCACAACATTCTCCCACTTGCTCTAAAGTAGATGAGACATATCTCCCAATTTCATACCCGCCAAGCTCTTTTCAGTGACATTTGATGCCACACGACTTGGTAAACTGATCAGCTAGGTTGTCGGCTCGAGGCGATCTTAAGGACTGAAACGTCGCCTCTCTGCATGATCTATCTGATTAGGTGGTATTTACTTTCAATATGCTTTTGACCTCTTGTGATTGCGAAGACCCTTTGCATGAGCTACCACACAACTGTTTTCACATTAAATGGTATCGGCTCATCGAGACCTGGAATTACTTCCAGATCAGCAAGGACCCTTTTAAGCCATGCTGCCTCTCTAGCTGCTCCGAAAGCTGCTATGTATTCGACCAACAGAGTCAAATTGGCAGTGCTGGATTGCTCTAGACTATAGCTCCATCACTATGAGTAAACACTGAGCCTGAGATCGATTCACGATCATCCTTATTTATACAAGCATATGATTCCTCGTTCTCTAAAGATACTTGAGGATGTACTAAACCGTTTTCAATGATCGAATCCAAGACTCGACATTAATCGACTTTTAATAACCTGAATTTCTCTATCCAAAAGAGAATCTATCCTATTTTCTTTATATCCGAAGACTAAGAGAATTATTCCGTGAGGGGTTGGGTAGGAAACCTCTCGTTGAATTTGCATTAGAAAATGCATTATCATCTTAAACAATAAGATGGATGGGAAACTGCCACAACTTGTCCTCATGAATTCGACCGAATCAAATTCTAAGAATATAGTCCACTTCTCTGATTCAGAGAAGCATTGGCTCGTCAGTTCTTGACTTTAGATAACACACCCATGTTGTTTCCAGCTGTTGCAGTGTTATCTTTTATTAACACTAATGTCTACTACTTTACCAATATTGATTCGCTGGTCTACAAAAAACTCATCAATATTATAGTCAAGCCCACACATTTCAAACATGTGGCTTTTAATGACCTAGAGGTTTGCTTTAATCCACCGATTGATTTAAGCATAGGCAGTCAGTCTACCATTGGCTTTAAGCTAAAACCCTTATATTCCGAATGAATTCAAGCTCCTTTGTTCTGCAAGAAAGTTTTAGGGCATCACCCCTGTTAGTCTTTCTGCTTTCCAGGGAGTCAAGCAAGGCGGAATGGTGAGAGAGTTTTAGGGCATCACCCCTGGTTAACTCTCTTCGTCTCAGGGAATTACCCCTAGACCACTTGGCTTTGCTTTGAAAGTTAAACTTTCTCATTCATTCGACTCTTTTCAAGTAGATCCAATTGCTCCCACTGGGCCTGAGATACTCAGGTGGTTCCACAAGAGTATGAACAGAACTGGAGTACCAAAACTCCATTTTCAGGCTTATGGCTTTAAACCAACCTCTTTTATCGGAATCTTACACAGTCCTTCAAAAGGGACCATAGGTGATCAACCACCCCCAGCAGACTGTAAAGTCTGCTTAATCACAGCGAGTCAATGGATAAACCATACTCCCACTGCATTTGGGTGGATTGACATTTTGATCTGGTTCAGTAGTATTTATCAGTGTAACCCCCAACAACCAATGTTGGATGTGGTCTGATTAAATCAGATAGTAACTCCTTGAGTAACTTTACTTCAAGCTCTAAGGTTGTTATTTAAACATTCTTTCAGAAAGGCTGTGGCAGTATAACCGTCACTATCCGATCTTAAGAATCTTATAACCAACCTTTACTCATTATATTAAGATGTTTCACGAACAGTCACCATCTGAACGTGTATGCAAAATCTCCAGTCCAATCTTCAAGCACCAAGTGCTCAATGCCTCTATTTACGGAAGTGGAGTAAACGTAGTTCACTCCTTATCCATAAATTCATAAGCATCATCTAGGTAGACTTCTCGGTATTACATTATAATGTATACCGTTATTTTGCAACAAATATCTTAATTGAGTTTAAGAAGTGTACTGTAGCATATCAATAACTATATAAGATAATACATGGTTTATCCTTTCAGTGAAATCATTTCACCCGGAGATATGCCAAGCATCAATGCCAATACTATGCTATAGCCTATATCTGAGCATGGAATGCTCGTTTCACTGGTAATATCAGAGATTCCTCCAAAATATTTAGATAAACTAATCGGCGTTTCGAGTAGCTATCAGACAAATTGTCCACTACTCAAAAAATCCCACTAGCTTGTATCCTTCATTAGACCCCGAAGGTCAATATGAACAAGTAGCGATACTTCTTCAGCTCTATTACCTTTTCCCAATTGAAAGGTAACTTTGTCATTTTTCCTTTGAGATAGTGTTCTTAGGCTGGGAGATAGGAATCACCCTTAGCCAGTCTTCAGATCTTATCTCTAGGATATATGCACTAATTAATAGATGCCGAAGAATCGTTCATCTAAATACGGTAACCATTTGTCTTAATAGTTTATGATGTGTTACATATACCTTTTCAGTATTGTTTAGTGGTTTTGACTTTATCAGACAAAAGTCTGAGTCTCAGAATCATATACAAACGTCATACTCACTTTCTTTAAGGCAAATATATTATCGATGTGAAAGTGAATCCATTTGTTCCAACGAATCTGAAAACATAAATTATATTTCTTCGATATTCAAGGATTAAAATCTGAAATTTATTTCCTTATATCACTCCCACTATCTTAGCTGAAATAACTGCCCGTTGTCTACTCTTTATCATGAATGCCTAGCTACCGTGTTCTTTCAAAAGAACATAGCTTCCGGGTCAGAATCCCGGTTAAGAAAGGATTCATAGGTTAGTGACCCGAAATCACTTTCCTTATCCTTTATTTTCTTTTATTAATATTTCGGTTTAGCCTTTAACTTATTTAGTTTTGATGACTTACACTTGTAGACATTTACTTTCCCATTCTTGGCTTTCCATAAAGGAAATGGCCGTGAACTAGCAGTTCATTTGAGTAGGCACTACTTGTGAACCGTGGGATGTCCGGTGAGATTGATATCAAATCATTCTTGTCATCTTTGAACTAATATCGGTTGTCTTTCGTTCAACACGAGTGACAACAGTGACATACTTGTCACTTAAGTTTGAAGGCTTAGGAGGAACATCCTCTTCCGAAAAATTAATTTGCATTTTCGATTATTGAGTTCAACGTTCTTGTTACTTTTCCACTTTTACGAAGTCATCATAAGTCAATTTATCATTTTCAGCAGTTTATATACCATGAGATAATATGCGGTTGTAGAAAATAAATCATGACAGAAATATAAATCAAATCATACACCACAACAAATAATAAATTTTAGAAATTATAAATGTGATGTCATGCATGCAGTTTATCCTACCATTCTAAGGATTTAATCTCACACATCAGTGCCGCCGACGGGTAGGTCAAAGAGGTGACGATTAAATTGAGACTATCTCTCTCAACAATTAAATGAGAATCAGACATCCCGATTTAATTGTTGATTACCTTCCTTTTTCAGCCAAGATATTTCCAAAAATACCCTTTAGAGTGTGACATACTGTTTCATATTTTTAAGTAGACCCCGAGTATGCCGCCGAAAGTTAGGTCAGTGATCCGACGAGTACTCAAAATCCTATCCTTTCGGAAACCAAGCCTTGAATTTTGATAGCGGTGAAGGCCATTCGAAGGGGGCCGAAATCAAAGCGGCACGAGGCGTCACAATTCTCTCACGGTGCTTGTGTCAACAGTAAAGGCCGAGGGGTTGGTTGTCACATTCCCCGCTCCCACTCGTTATTTTGAAAATTAGGTAGTCTTTTAGGATTTTCAGAATTTATTTACAATCCGAAAAACAATAAATCATGAATATTTAAATTAATCCTCCCACTAGTTCATCGGTTCCAAATACCGTCTAACTAGTGTCACTTATTCACGACTTTCCAATTTCACGGATTTATAAAATCTTTGTGTAGACACTACACAATTAAAATTCACCAAGAATTTTAAAACCCTAATATATTAGGACTTTATGAATTTTTCTAATAATTTCCAAAAAACAATAAATCACAAAATTAAAAGCTCCCACTAGTTTATCGGTTCCAAATACCGTCTAACTAGCGACACCTTATTCATGATTTTCCAATTTTTCGAATATTTAGAAAATCTCTTGTGTAGACACTACACAATTAAAATTCACCAAAGAATTTTAAAGTCCTAATCTTATCATGATAAAAATTTAGGATCTCAGAATTTTTCCAATAATCGAAAACAATAAATCTTGAAAAGTAATCACCAACTTATCGGTATTAAACCCTGTCTGAGCTTTAACCGATTTCACCGAATGGTGTTGGGATCGGCTAGGCCGACCCGTCCTCTTCGTTGGCTCATTGTACGACTGTTGGATGAATCGGGCTAAGGTTGCCCCATTGCGCCTCAGCTCACCGGATAGCTTGACCTTGCCGGACCCCCGACGCTAACGTCGCACTTGGACGGACAAGTCGAGTCGAGCCGAAGCCTTGTTGACCGCCCGAACCGATTTTCGAACCTTTTGCTCAGTTGGTGTCCCACTTTTCCGGATTTTCAATTATTAAAATTCTTTTATGTAGTCACTACATAATTAAAATCCACGAATGAATTTTAGATCCCAAAATTAAATTCACGAGTAAATTTTATTTTATCATGTAAATTTTATATCCTGATAAAATTCCGTTCGTTTTAATTAATTTTAATTAATTACCTAAATTAATCAAAATTAATTACGTCTCATACATGCCTAATTAATATCATGATTAATTATCTACATGTACGCATATGCTAGGAGTGGAATTCATGAATATGATGCATGTCATGGCATGGTTATTTCACATAAATTATCGAACATGAAAATAAATGCGTAAAGTAAACCACTGAGATTGACCGTTGGTACCCCGTATCTAATCTATAAATTAAATAAACCCTAAACCTAGAATAAAAATAATCTACTATTTTCTTCAGCCACTCCATGTATTTAATTTTCTGCTCTTGTCTTTTTATCAAAAACGCTCCAGCCGAGTTGGTAAGAGTCTTCTTCTTCCTTCATCAACTCTTGAGTTCGAATTCCCTTTGGTTTAATTTTTTTTTCGTACAGAAAATATTTCGAACAGTTAAAAAAATAATTACGAACATGTTTAAAAATTTCGCACAGAAAAAACAAAAATTGAGAATTAATCCGGCCAAAAGGATTCAAACTTGGGTCTGTGCGCAATAAAACTTGTGTCTTGACCACTGTACTAGCTTCCAACTTTGATGAAGAATGCGTCCTAGCAATTAAATAGGTGCCGGCCGAAATAAAAAAAAATTGCAGAAATTAAACTTGCAAAAATAATTACATTACATCCTATACCCGGAAAAACGGGTTTACAATAGATCTAACGGTAAACAAGTACCAACCACAATCCATCTCGTCAACCAAATCATTCAATCGCATATATATAAAAAAATATATAAAAGATGCAATATTTATTCAATTTCACTCCTAAGTTAATTAATTATGCTCTCGATATCATAAAAATTTAACCTGGCTATGCTACCACATGCTAGAAGTAATAGCACCGATCGAGACACTCGATCTTAGCACAGCGGAAGCTTATGCGATTTACGATATGAGACATAACTAATTAATCCTACGAGAAGGTTAGTAGATTTACCCATACCGGAGAGAGATGATAAAATCGACCAAGGGAGAAGCCGTAGTCTTCCGGATTGTTGGTGATTTAAGTATAATCACAAGCCGTTGAGGTAATCGGGGCTTAGTACAAGGGTGGATATACTCGTAACACTTAATAATAAGTTTGGAGGTGCGGAGTGCACGCTTATATAAGTGTATATTAATATACGGATGGAAAATAAGCAAGTATAGTTCGAGAAAATCACTTAAAGGACCGGAAAACCAGTTAGAGGACCAAAAATCAGCTTTTGGTGAAAGCAGTGTGTGCGCGACGCTTTGTGGATCGATGCAAAGCACGCGCTGTGGTGATTCAGCATGCCTAAATGTTGAACAGAGAGTTTTGCGGTTTTTCTCGTTGATCACAAGCCCGTACAAGCGGGAACTGTGGGCTTAAAACGATTTTTAGGTACCTCTTGGTCCTTTTAAGTGGTTATAACCAAGTGATACCTTTTCACTTAGGTTGCAACCTTAAATTACGAACTTGTAACTTATTTCTCTGCAATCCAAGTACCATAAAGGCTTTTTACATTGTTGAACAAACACACAACAATTGTATGCATCCTTGATAAAGTCTTAAACATCTAAAAACTTCATGTAATCTTTTGATCTATTTTGTCCTAGACAAAAGGCAAGGCTCTCGATCATTATCTCACTTAAATTATTCGTGATACTCCGGACAAGTTAGGGGGTCGAATAAATTTAAGAAGGATGACGATATATGCGTGATCATGAGGATCGTTCTTCATAAAATTTGCAGGTTTTTTTATAGCATTGGTGATCAATCAAGACCCTCAAAACTACAACAATCTTCTTAAATTTATTGTTTTGATCACAATGGTGAATGCAAAAGATTTGATGATGAATTTCGGGAAATTAGACAAGTTTGAAGGAGTTGATTTCCGGAGGTGGCAAAGGAAGATGCATTTCCTTCTCACAACATTGAAAGTGGTGTATGTTCTTAGCACAGAAATACCAGAAGTTGATGATGATGCACCGTTGGAGGAATTAATGAGGCGGAACAAATGGGAAAATGATGACTACATCTGTCGTGGTCACATTGTCAATGGTATGTCTGATTCGTTATTTGACATTTATCAAAACTTTGCTTCTGCAAAAGAGTTATGGGATGCACTAGAAACTAAGTATTTAAATGAAGATGCATCTGCTAAAAAGTTTCTAGTTGGTAATTTTATGAAATACATGATGGTAGATTCACGGTCTGTAATGGAACAATTCAATGAACTACAACGCATTTTAGGCCAATTTGCACAACACAAAATGGAAATGGATGAAGCCATTTCTGTTTCTAGTATCATTGACAAACTACCACCATCATGGAAGGATTTTAAGCATATGTTGAAACACAAAAAGGAAGAACTCTCCTTGGTTGAACTTGGTAGCCATCTGCGCATTGAGGAATCCTCGGGCGTAGGGAGGGGTTAAAACCAAGGGCAAGGAAATTGATGAATCCACTTCCATTCACGTGATGGAGGTTGGGAGAGTTCTAAAACTAACAAAGGAAATACCATGGCAAGAAAAGAAAAGTCAAATGACAAAGAATCCGGAAAAAGGCCAAAAGGGGCTGTTGGATTTGTGGTAAGACGAGGACACTACAAGGCTGATTGCCGAGTTCGAAAGAATGGTAAAGGCAAGGGTCCAGAGCAAGGGTCGAAAGACCAAGGACCACCACATCATCAAGGTCAGAATGTTAATTATGGTATTAATTCGGTTATGAATTATGTGCCATTTATTTCTGAAGCTTTTTATATGCAGGATGATGATGTTACGTGGTGGATCGACTCGGGAGCAACAAGACATGTATGCAAAGATCGATCGTATTTGGTTTGAAGACTTTGAACCCGTTGAACGATGGATCTATCTTAAAGATGGGAAAGCGAGTCGAAGGTTGTAATAAGTGGTGTAGGAACTATTACTTTAAATTTCGATTCTGGAAAATCAGTAAAACTATTTAATGTTTTATTTGTGCCATGCATTCGGAAAAACCTTGTTTCGGGTGCTTTGTTATGTAAATCGGGCTACAAACAAGTTTATGAGTCCGATAGGTTTATTTTGTCAAAACATGGTGTATTTGTTGGTTTTGGTTATTTGTGTAATAACATGTTTATGCTTAATGTTGTTAATAATAAAGTTAATCAAGTTATGCATATTTCTGATGTTAATATTTCAAAGTTGTGGCATGCACGATTAGGACACGTACATTACAAACGTATGCATTTTATGTGTAAGAATGCTATTATTCCCCCTTTTGATATCAATATGGATAAGTGTACTACTTGTATGCTTACTAAGATTGTAAGACAACCTTTTCATGGTGTTGAAAGGTCGTCTACAATTTTGGAACTTATCCATAGTGATTTGTGTGATATTTATGCCACACCTTCTTTGGGAAATAAGAAATATGTTGTTACTTTTATAGATGATCATACTCGCTTTTGTTATGTATATTTACTTAATACAAAAGACGAAGCACTTGATAAGTTTAAAGTTTATAAAAGTGAAGTTGAATTGCAATTAAATTCAAGTATCAAACGTTTTCGTACCGATAGAGGTGGTGAATTCTATGATCCAACCTACTTCGGGTCGTGTGGTATAATACACGAGGTTACTGCACCATATACGCCACAACAAAATGACATTGCAGAGAGGAAAAACCATACTCTAAAAGAGATGGTAAATTCCATGTTATCCTACTCGGGATTGAGCAGTGGATTTTGGGGTGAGGCCATGTTAATGGCCTGTTATCTACTAAAAGAATTCCTAATAAAAGGAATTACGCTACCCCAATATGAACTTTGGTTCAAAAAGAAACCAAACTTGAATTACTTGAAAGTTTGGGGCTTTGAGGTGGTTGTTAGACTTCCGATCCTAAAATTAAAACTTTAGGAGAAAGAGGCATCGATTGCATATTCATTGGATATGCAAGTCATTCAAAGGCATATAGGTTTTATGTTTTAGAACCTGGTGATTCCGTGGTTTGCACATTCGGTTATAGAATCACGAGATGCTATCTTTGATGAGAATAGATTTACTTCTATTCCTAGACCAAAGGATATTGCTCCTACAATAGTTGGAGTGGAGAATGTGGAGAATAGTGATTCTCAAGTTGAGCCTTCTGAACTTCGAAGAAGTAAGAGGGCTAGAATAGCGAAAACATTTCCACCGGATTTTGTTACTTATTTGGTGGAAGGTTCGAGAAATGAAGTTGGATATCAATACTCATATTGCTACAATATTGAGGATGATCCAAGAACATTTTCTGAGGCGATGGGATCTCAAGATGTATCATTTTGGAAAGAAGCTATCAAGGACGAGATGGATTCCATAATGGGTAACAATACGTGGATTCTTACGGATTTACCACGTGGTTGCAAACCATTAGGTTGCAAATGGATTTTCAAAAGGAAAATGAGAGTCGATGGTACTGTTGATCGATATAAAGCCCGGTTAGTTATACAAGGCTTTAGGCAAAATGAAGGTATCGATTATTTCGATACTTATGCTCCCGTTGCTAGAATCTCCTCAATCAGGTTGTTGATTGCCTTAGCCGCAATTCATAACTTGGTGATCCATCAAATGGATGTTAAAACAGCGTTTCTAAATGGAGATTTGGATGAGGAAATATACATGAAGCAACCGGAAGGATTTATTATGCCCGGTAACGAGCATAAGGTTTGTAAACTTGTTAAATCATTGTATGGACTTAAACAAGATCCTAAACAATGGCATCAAAAGTTTGATGAGGTTGTCTTGGCTAGTGGGTTTAAACTCAATCAGTCGGACAAGTGTATTTATAGTAGATTTGATGAAACCGGTAACGGTGTGATAATCTGTCTATATGTCGATGACATGTTGATTTTTGGTACGAACCAAAATCAGGTTGATAAGTGTAAAGAACTCTTATCTTCTAGATTCTCTATGAAAGACATGGGGGAGGCGGATGTAATTCTTGGTAATAAAATCAAGAGAAATCGGGAGGATTTTCACTAACACGATCTCATTATATTGAGAAAGTGTTGAAAAAGTTTAATTGTGAAAATTGTACTCCGGCAAATTCTCCCATGGAGCCTCATGAGAAGCTTGGACCTAATAAAGGTGAAACAAGTGAATCAACTTGAATATTCACGAGTCATTGGTTTTTGATGTATGCAATGACTAGTACACGACCGGATATCGCCTATGCGGTTGGGAAACTAAGTAGATATACTAGTAACCCAGTGCTTGTCATTGGAGAGCGGTTGTTCGTGTATTGAGATATCTAAAGTCTACCAAAGATTTTGGTTTGACTTATGTTGCATATCCTTCGGTGATTGAAGGATATTCGGATGCTAGTTGGATATCTAATGTAGAAGATCATTCTTCTACTAGTGGATGGGTGTTTGTTTTAGGTGGAGGCGCCATTTCTTGGGCTTCTAAGAAACAGACATGTATATCTAGCTCGACTATGGAGTCGGAGTTCATTGCCTTGGCGGCAGCCGGTAAAGAGGCAGAATGGCTTAGGAATCTGATTCATGAAATTCCTTTATGGCCTAAACCAATATCACCAATATCTATCCATTGTGATAGCTCATCTACACTGTCTAAAGCATATAGTCAAGTGTATAATGGTAAGTCACGACACTTAGGCGTTAGACATAGCGTGGTACGTGAGTTGATCTCTCACGGGGTGATATCGGTTGTGTATGTGAGATCTCAAAGAAATTTGGCTGATCATTTGACGAAAGGATTGGCTAAGGACTTGTTACAAAAGTCGGTAGTCGGGATGGGACTACAACCTGTATAAGTTTCTAAATATGGGACGCCCAATTTCCCTTTGGTACAATGCCTTAGGCTAAATTCAATGTGGTAAGCCTGTCTTTGGAAACTTGAGCACATGTATTAATCCCGAAGGTATGTCTTTGTTTACTGTGAGATTAGGTTGAAGTATTATCTTCTTAATGAATCTTATAAAAGTGCTAATGCAGGTGCACGGTAAACTAAAGATTCACCTATATGAGTATGAAGTATGGCCGCTTCAAGGAAAGTTGGGTTGGCTTTCTAAATGCTCAAGAATGGATATGGACACAAGGCCGGTTTTCAAGAATGGTGTCAAGTATAATACTTCGAAGTAGTTTCAATTTATGTGTATTATTATGTACAAGTATTCAAAATGTGTAAAGGGGTTCAATGCTTAGTCACACCCTAATACTCGAATATTTGCGTGTAATAATACTATATGGAAATTCAATCTTCGTGACATTTTCAATGAATCATGAGTTGGTTTGTTTTATGACTGTTT
Source organism: Gentiana macrophylla (assembly GCA_026214975.1). Lineage (NCBI taxonomy): Eukaryota > Viridiplantae > Streptophyta > Magnoliopsida > Gentianales > Gentianaceae > Gentiana > Gentiana macrophylla. The sequence continues at coordinate 22,196,766 of CM047811.1, read as the reverse complement.
TGTTTTACTAAACCAAGGATTACACTTAAATGGGGGAGGAATGTTGGTGATTTAAGTATAATCACAAGCCGTTGAGGTAATCGGGGCTTAGTACAAGGGTGGATATACTCGTAACACTTAATAATAAGTTTGGAGGTGCGGAGTGCACGCTTATATAAGTGTATATGAGTATACGGATGGAAAATAAGCAAGTATAGTTCGAGAAAATCACTTAAAGGACCGGAAAACCAGTTAAAGGACCAAAAATCAGCTTTTGGTGAAAACAGAGTGACAGCTTGCGCTGTGGTGAAAACAGTGACAAAGCGACGCTTTGTGGATCGACAGCGCTGCGCTTTGTGGTGATTCAGCATGCCTAAATGTTGAACAGAGAGTTTTGCGGTTTTCTGTTGATCACAGGCTGGCCACAGGCGCCCGCCTGTGGCCCGAAAACTGATTTTTAGGTACCTCTTGGTCCTTTTAAGTGGTTATAACCAAGTGATACCTTTTCACTTAGGTTGCAACCTTAAATTACGAACTTGTAACTTATTTCTCTGCAATCCAAGTACAATAAAAGGCTTTTTTACATTGTTGAACAAACACACAACAATTGTATGCATCCTTGATAAAGTCTTAAACATCTAAACACTTCAAGTAATCTTTTGATCTATTTTGTCCTAGAAAAAAGGCAAGGCTCTCAGTCTGTATCTCACTTAAATTATTCGTGATACTCCGGACAAGTTAGGGGTCGAATAAATTTAAGAAGGACAGCGATATACGCGTGACTGCGAGGATCCGTTCTTCATAAAATTTGCAGTTTTTTTTTATAGCATTGGTGATCAATCAAGACCCTCAAAACTACAACACGGATTGTATCTCCTAGCGACGACTGGTGGACGTCGATCCACGCCGTAGAACCTCCTCGAATATACACAAGAAAAACCCTAGTTTTTCTTCTCTAAATGACTAAGGTAAGAAACTAATTTTTATTTCTTTTTATTTAGTGTGTGGCGCCAAAATGTAATGTGATTGTGTTAGGAGGAACTCTCTTTATATAGGAAAATAACTAGTCAAGCGAGTTATCATTTTCACACCACAAAAACCTATTCACATAAGGAAAAAATATTTTTCCCACAAAATAAGAGATAATTCCCAAAAACCAATATCTTTATTTTTCCATTAATTATCCAACAAATAGATAATTAATTAATTACACATATGAGATAATCTAGAAAAATTTCTTCTCCTAAATTATCCTCAAATGTGGCACCATTTATGTCATTTATTTTAATAGAAAATGTCTTTTCTATTTTACATATTATATACCAAATAAATAATATTGCATATTCATTAAATAGACCAACTATTTAATTTAATCTCGAGGTTCCATAAGACAAGAATTCACTCGCGTGTTAGGAGCCAAACCGGGGACCATGGGCCTATAACCAGTAGCTACAATAAATTGATTAAAATATTCATTGATGATATATGGGCCCACTGGGCCGGGTTATTTACAATTGGGCCAGGCCCATCGTACAGTCAGATAATAATATAAGTGGCAGAGCAGGACTCCGCCAGGTTCTGAGCAGCCGTGGCAGACAAGGACTCCGCCAGGTTCTGATCAGAAGGCAAATAACTGCCAAAGGCAGAATCTATAAGGACATAACCGTTTACAAACGTGGGTAGAGCCCACGTCTGATAGTTAACCGGTGATAACTCCCCATTACGGTAGAGAGGTTATGGCCACGAATGGAAGGACAAAGGTAAAGCCTGAACTACGAGGGGGATTTGATTCCAATTCGACACTTGAATTGGATACGTAGGCAGCTCTCTCAAAGGAGTTCAGTCCAAATTCATACAAAATTATACTTGTTTTGATACTATTTTCCTAACCCGAATCATTCAATTACCCGTTTACGATTTTAGGCATCATCATTCATCGAACATAATATTTCTACTCAACTCATTAATTCCGGAATTACGCCACCATAAATCCGAAACTGAACTCTATCGATTATAGATATAACTTATTCTCAAAACGTCGAGTCGAGTCAATAAGTGTCCATTGATATAATCATTACATATAAACTAACCCTCCATAGACTATCCGTACTGAAGTAGGATTATTTCCGTAAACCTTCTTCACTATATCTTATCCTTATTTACCATTAACCACTAGTGATCAATTAGTTCATAACCAATACAAACTCCCGGGATCGATCAGTTTCTAGGATCAATAAATAAGGGGATTGTCTTTCTACTTTCCGCAGGAAGGAATGGATTCCATATCTGTGAGACACACACTTCTCACTCATTCCAGAATAGTGCCAACGTGAAAGTGATTCGGACCACGCCTCTTAGCGATCCTTAATGAACACATCAAACCCTATCCTGAAACAAGTAGGAGTCTGTAATCACTTCAGGATTAAGGTTAATCCATACATGATCATCTTGTGATTTAATAAGATTTCTCAATCATAGAATTATATAAGAAACTCAGATTAAATCGGTCCAGTCCTATATTACTCTCATCATATATAAATGCCCCACTTAGACAACCAATGTCGACGGTCCGGATAAGACGGTCACACCATAAAGTGTTGGGCGCATTATTGGTGGTTTAATCAATAGACCCCATACTTTGATTAACTTCACCACGGACTAACATTTCAAGTGTATCACCATAAACTTAATCCTCATGTGTGACACACACTAAGTTATATGGCTACATATGATACGACTTAGGGTTTTCAGTAGTGTATTACTTACAAGCACGAAGCAAGTAATAAGATGAGAATAAATCTATCATTTATTAATTCTAAAAACAATTACATAAATTGTCTTTCGGGCGCTACTTCCAACAATTCCATGTATTTTCCTCTGTTACCCAAATCAAAGTTATAAATTGGCTATCTCAAATGATATTAGGTTCTATGAATGGGCCTTAGGAAATGTAATAATGTATGAAATAAATCAACCCCTTTATTAATCAAGTATTGAAATACATTCTGACTGACACAGTCATTACAGATAACGTTGTTGAAACTGAATTTATTCTTATATGTTGCATGAGGTCTCCTAACTTGAGACCTGAAGTAGTTCCTAGGAATATTGTTTGTCACGGGTGAATATTGTTTGTCACGGGGGGCTTTTCCAGGGACAGGGGAATCTGTCTCCGTTGAGGGAAAGGTTGCTTAAACTTCGTTCTGTTAATCGCAGATTCAACAGAGATAAGGACAAGTATTGGATTAAGAAGCAGAAAGCAGAGGTAGAGCTTGATCGGATATGCAATGTCATCAGCGAACAGAAAGATGCAGGAGATGTTGGCTGCCAAACGGAGGTTGGCATATGCAAGAGTAAACATAAATCATTTTGGGACAATTCCTAGGAACTACTTCAGGTCTCAAGTTAGGAGACCTCATGCAACATATAAGAATAAAAAAAATTATTGGTAGAAAAAGTTTTATGAAAAGAGGTTGTAGACGATTCATGATAAATTGGCTATCGATGATTAATGATAATGTAAATTATTGAATGTTATTACTCAGGGCACCAGTTCCGATCAAAGGATGGGCATGTTATTAACCTTTATGCAATCAATATTGAAGGAAATGTGTACATTAACACATGTGATCCATATACAGGGTTTCATGTTTTATGGTTTTTAGTTCTTGATAAAAAACCCAAGGCGACTCTATCTAATTCCTTGAAGATGATTGATATTTTTGATGTTTACGCAAATGAACCTTCTACTGCAATGATTAAGGAGGATATGACCGACAGATTCAGGGTATTAAGGATGGGTGCATACTGGCTTGCACAGAAATGTTCTAATTCAGGAGGTCAGCAAGAGCAGTGTGTTAAGGAATATTTGAAGAAGACTATTTTAATAATTATCAATGGTTCCAGTAGAAGAACCATCGTATTTTATTAAAATCAATTACAAAAATGGGTATTAATGGGCAGTGTGGATATGTTAAGAATATTGATTTTTCTTGTAGTTGGTATTTATTTTGGGTAGGTTATCTAGGCATTTTGAATTTAGAGAGAAAGAGAGAGAAATAATGCTCACCCCAAAACTTGGATCTACATATGGTTTTGCTAAGCAGTTGAGCTAATTTATAGTAAAAAAAATTGTCTTTAGTGGGGGGTATTTTTGGCAAAACCATATAATATTACTGGTTTTGCCCGTCTGACCGACACATGGTCCCACCACTAAAGTAAAAGACGAATATTCCCCAGCTTTTTTACTGTAGCACTTTTACTTTTCAATTATTAAAGTAACAGCTGTATTCTGTCGGATTGGTAAATCATTTTTTGCATTTTCTGAGAAAAGCACTTTTCCTACAGTGAATATATATATATATACAGACTGTATACTATATATATATATAGATATGTACATTGTATACTATATACACTGTATACTATATATATACACTGTAACATTGAAAAAAAATAAAAAATTTACACACCACACACACATGCACATATATATATATATATATATATATATATATATATATATATATATATATATATATATATATATATATGTGTGCGTGTGTTTTTGCGATGTTAAGATTTGATATTTTCCGTAAGTAGTTGTGAAATGATTTGATATTTTTTTTGACAAAAGACAAGGGTAATATGTATAGTATATATATATATATAAAGTAAATAAGATTGTTTCCAAAAAATAGTAAATAGGATTTGTACGTGTGAGTATTTAAATATAAATATATATATATATATATATAACAGAAATGTCTTATCATTTGTTTTTGTTTTTCGGAACATCGTTGTTTTGTGTGTTGTGTTGTGTTGTAACGTTAGGGGGTAAGAGAAGAAGATAATAATGTTTTTACCAACGTCATTGAATACTTGTTGATGACGAAGGAGAACGGATGCCGGACGGAGCCGGCAGAACAGAACTTATATTTTCAATCTAACGGGTGCCTCACTTACGGCATAAATCACCCAGGACAGAAGCATATCGAGCGAAAGTACCATTTAATCAAAGAGATTGTACAAAGAGGAGACATTTCCGTCAAGAAAATCGCCTCTGCTGACAACCCCGCTGATCCTTTCACCAAGACATTGCCGTTAGAAGTCTTCAACCGGCACTTGGAGACTATTGGTATTAGGGACATGACTTATTTGCTTTAGAGCAAGTGGGAGTTGTATTGCTGTAATATAGATATATGGTGTGCTCTAAAACAATTAATCCACTTGCCTTTCGTGCAAGTGGGAGGTTGTTAGGTTTTTTGCCCGAAAGACAATTTGTAATTGTTTTATTTAAATAAATGACAGAATTTATTTCATCTTATTTATTCACATTTATTGCCAATATTAATACACTACAGAAAACCCTAGGTATATTGATTATGTAATCACATAACTCAGTGTATGGCTATACACACGAGGATTGAGTTTGTGAAATATACTTAAAATTAACTTAGTCCGTAGCGTTTATTAATCTGAGTACGGGTCTCTAGATTAATTTGCTAATAATGCGCCTAACAACACTTAGGTGTGATGATCTTATCCGGATTTATCGGTAATAGAAGTACCTAATGGGGCATTTATATATGATGATAATCATATAGGGCTAGACCGATTTGATTTGAGTTCTCGATATAATTCCGTAATCGAGAAGTCTTATCGAATCACAAGATGATCATATATGGATTAATCTCAATCCTGAGGTGATCACAGACAACTGCTTAGACTAGGGTAGAGTTTGATGTGTTAGTAAGGATCACTTCTTAGTATGTGGTTCAACACTTCTCGTTGGCTCTATTCTAGAATGAGTGAGTAGTCTGTGTCATCACAGATATGGAATCCATTCCTTCCCTCGGGAAGTAGACAGACAGTTCCCTTATTTGTTGACCCTAGAAACTGATCGATCGGCCGAGTTCATATTATATTAGTTATGAACTAATTGATCACTAGGGGGTTAATGGTAAATAAGGATAATATGTTTCGAGAAGGGTTTACGGAAATATCCCGAATCGAAGTGAATAGTCTATGGAGGATTTATCCGTATGTAATGATTATATCAGTGGACGCTTTCGACTCATAAATTGAGTGTAAGTTATCTATATTCGATAGAGTTCAGTTTCGGGTTTATGGTGGTGTAATCCCGGAATTAATAGGTTGGATATAATTATTCTGTGTGATGAATAATTTTGTTTGATTTATTGTAGCTATTGAATATAGGTCCATGGTCCCCGACGTGGCTCCCAAAATAGCATAATTAGTTTTCTCGTCGTTTCACCTCGATTATAATTAAATAGTGGATTGGGCTATTTAATTTGATATGTGGATTGATTGTTTAGTTGGACTAGATAATTAAAATACACAGAAAAAGAAATTTTTCGTGGACTCGGCCCAAGGTGTGGAAAAATGCGTGTGGCCTTATTAAATTAGGGTGGGGCGCATTTTTGTGTTGTTCAATTATTAAAGAATTAATTTTTTGGATAATTAATTAACATGTGATTTATCTTTTATTTGTTAATTGATAATTCATGGAATATTAGATAATAATATGATTTATCCTAATTTGTTTGGGATAATTTTTTTTATTTATCTTTTATTTTGGAATAAGGATTAATATAATAATTATCTCTTAATTATTAAATCCTTGGAGGACAAGGATTACTCTCCTATATAAAGAGAGTTTTCCCAAGCCTTTGACACACATATTACACGCCATTTTGTGAAGTATTATAGCTTGGAATTTTCGGCTATAATACTTGGGTTCGAGTTTAGAAAACTTTGGGTTTTCTAGGTAGCATATCAAGGAGGTCCAGCGGCGTGAAACACCATCCACCTGGTGTTGCTGGGAGACACATGTTGGAAGGCTGTGGCTTCTCAATACATGTGTTCTTGGAGACCTATTGTTCTTGGAGTTAAGCACCATAAAAAGGTTGGCTCCTAAACCCCCTTGTAGTTTGATCTTTAATTTATGTTCTTTGTTTCATTAAGATCTAGATCTGATGCATTCCGCTGCGTAATCGGGTCAATCCATGATTGATCCGATGATATTACATCTAAAAGTATCCACCCCCCACTTTGAATGAAGCACTGTCCTCAGTGCCTGAATGAGATAGAAAAGAAAGACTTAGCTTGTGAACCCGGCAGAAAGGCACTATCGAATACCGTAACAGCCTCGTGTAAGCATGACCCGAATCCCTATATCAATGTAGACAGAAACAACACAAAGTATGCAAGGGACATGGTCCGCGTGCCAAAATAGATAATAGGGGTATGGGGGTATAACAATAATAAGGCCATGTCACGTCAGAAAACTCGAAACGCAATATGGAACGCACAAAATGGATTGCTATAGATGGATAAATAACCCCTACGGGAAAAACACAGAACATCTAAGCATAATAGAAAAGCCACAAAGGTTCAGAATGTAAAAAACATCCACAGTGCGTAGGCAGACATCATCAAAGGCAAGTATAAGTAGCGTATACTCAAAAACCCCTAGATCACCTTTTATTCCAAACAGTCTTATTATGGCGGGGTTGCCTCCCCCCAAGCGCCTTTGTTTTACGTCGTTGGCTCAACCGGGTGACTCTTAGCAGACTCCAATCAAGACAAACTTCAACAACTATAACAAACAGGCATCACCTAGCACTTAAGCAAGTAATCAACTCAGCCAAATTCCGTACTAATCAGTTTAAGCATGCTCACTGATATACCAAATACAAACATCAACATAGTAGAGCTAATGAACGGCATACCTCGTTTTCTCTCATCGACGACATCACGTGAACTCACCACCTTCCCTTTCAATGGGATCTTGCTTTCCTGCATGTTAGTACGAGCCACAACACAAGAAAATATAGACTCGGCATACAAGCATTCATCATGTGTAACTTTACGACCTCTGTCCTTGTAAACATTCAGTTTCTCTCTCTCGCCCCCATGCCAAATGAAATATCTCCTTCCTTCACTCCAACGTGAGCATCGGTCGTGGTCAAAAAGGGCCGACCAAGCAGGACAGAAGTTCTAGAGTCCATTTCCATGTCGAGGATCACAAAATCTACTGGGAAAACAAACTTACCTACTTGCTGTTAGGTTTTATGCCCGAAAGACAATTTGTAATTGTTTTATTTAAATAAATTACAGAATTTATTTCATCTTATTTATTCGCATTTATTGCCAATATTAATAAACTGCAGAAAGCCGTAAGTATATTTATTATGTAATCACATAACTCAGTATATTTATTATGTAATCTCACTATGCACATAACTTAGTGAGATGTACTTAAAATTAACTTAGTCCGTAGCGTTGATTAATCTGAATACGGGTCTCATGATTAATATGCTAATAATGCGCCCAGAACACTTTACGGTGTGAAAGTCTCATCCGGACTGTCGGTAATAGGGTACCTAGTGGGGCATTTATATATGATGATAATCATATAGGGCTGGACCGATTTGATTTGAGTTCTCGATATAATTCCGTAATCGAGAAGTCTTATCGAATCACAAGATGATCATATATGCATTAATCTTAATCCTGAGGTGATCACAGACAACTGCTTAGACTAGGGTAGAGTTTGATGTGTTAGTAAGGATCACTTCGCAGTATGTGGTCCAACACTTTTCGTTGGCTCTATTCTGGGATGAGTGAGTAATCTGTGCTATCATAGATATGAAATCCATTCCTTCCCTCAGGAAGTAGACAGACAGTTCCCTTATTTGTTAACCCTAGAAACTGATCGATCGGCCGAGTTCATATTATATTTGTTGTGAACTAATTGATCACTAGGGGGTTAATGGTAAATAAGGATAATATGTTTTGAGAAGGGTTTCCGGAAATATCCCGAATCGAAATGGACAGTCTATGGAGGATTTATCCGTATGTAATGATTATATTAGTGGACGCTTTCGACTCATAAATTGAGTGTAAGTTATCTATATTCGATAGAGTTCAGTTTCGGGTTTATGGTGGTGTAATCCCGGAATTAATAGGTTGGATATAATTATTCTGTCTGATGAATAATTTTATTCGATTTATTGTAGCTACTGAATATGGGTCCATGGTCCCCGACGTGGCTCCCAAAATAGCATAAATAGTTTTCTCATCATTTCATCTCAATTATAATTAAATAGTGGATTGGGCTATTTAATTGATATGTGGATTAATTGTTTAGTTGGACTAGATAATTAAATACATGGAAAAGAAATTTTTCGTGGACTCGGCCCAAGGTGTGGAAAAATGCGTGTGGCCTTATTTAATTAAAAGGGGCGCATTTTTGTATTATGTAATTATTAAGGAATTAGTTTTCTTGGATAATTATTTAATGTGTGATTTATCTTTTATTTGTTAATTGATAATTCATGGAATATTAGATAATAATATTATTTATCCTAATTTGTTTGGGATAATTATTTTATTTATCTTTTATTTGGAATAAGGATTAATCTAATAATTATCTCTTAATTATTAAATCATTGGAGGATAATGATTACTCTCCTATATAAAGAGAGTACTCCCAAGCCATTTGATATACAAAAACACGCCATATTGACTAGTACTTGGGTTGAAATTTCGACCAAGTACTTCGGGTTTCGAGTTGGGATAATCTTTGGGATTATTCCGGTAGCATATCAAGGAGGTCCGGCGGCGGGAAACACCATCCACCTGGTGTTGCTGGGAGACACACGTTGGAAGGCTGTGTCTTCTCAACTTGCGTGGATACTACTTTTGATTTTGGAGTTAAGCACCATAAAAAGGTAAAATCCAAACCCCCTTGTAGTTTGATCTTTAATTTATGTTCTTTGTTTCGTTCAGATCTAGATCTGATGCATTCCGCTGCGTAATCGGGTCAATCTATGATTGATCCGACGATATTACATCTAACAAGTGGTATCAGAGCCTTTGATCTAACGATCAAAGTATATGAATTATAGATCTTGGAGTGGAAAAGCATGTTTTAGGTGTTTTTATTTCGTTTTTTTTTGGTAAAAAAATTCGAAATTAATCATGTTGTATGCTTGTGAATGTTGTGGTTGAAGAGATGGATTGGGGTTGGTATTGTTTACCCGTAGAACTATTTTGTAGCTCCCTTGTTTAGTAACAATTGAGCATAGGATTTGTATCTTTTTTTTTATGTTTTTTTTCGAAATTCCATGTAAAGTAGCATCTTTTATTGTAATTTTGATGTTCCGGGCTCGACAAGATGAAGATCTTGAAGAAAAGTGGAAGATCAAGGCGAAACCCAAGGTATGAATAAGGAGAAACGGCTAAAAACCTGATTTTTAATTAAAATTCTGCGCTACAGGACTTTCTGCGACATTGAAAAGCGTCGCTATAAGTCTGTTTTTTATAAAACTAGCATGCGTCTAGGGTTTTATGCGGCTGTATATGTATATATATTTTTTATAATCTGTTTTTAGTAAACAGCCTTTCGGCTGTAATAATAATAATAATATATATATATATATATATATATATATATATATATATATATATATGTATATTCTGGAATAAAATTTTATTTTCAGCCGCATAACAGGAAATTTTTTTCTAAAAGGTTTTATTTAATTATAATAAATTGGTTTTATTTAATTAAAAAGTCTTTCTCCTCTCGGGTGTTCGTGATTCGTGATCCGGCGGTTCGAGTTCAAGATTCGAAGATCAAGACTCGAAGACATAGATTAAGTTTTACTTTTCTTTAGAAAATAGTTAGTCGGGGGTACCAACGGTCCATCTCGGTGTTTACTTTTCGGTATAATTTTGTGTTTGATCAAGATTACGTGCTTAAAACTGGAAAATTGCCATGACTTGCATCTTCATGATTCCACTCCAATGCATACATGTAGTTTTTAATTTTTGAATTAAAATAGACGTGTATAACTCGAATAATTAGTATGAATGCTTATTAATTTAATATGTGGTAGTTAAATAATAAGTAACTAATTATAAAAACCGAGGACCCGGGTTTTTGTCAATCGTTACGATTTTAGTGATGGATTCTCGGTGAATCCCACTTAGATAAATCGTTGAGCTTTTCGGTGATGGCTTCTCAGTGAACCCACCTTAAACAGAAACGAGATTACACTTTGTGTGACAATTTAGAAATCGGAGAATCTTAGTACATGGGTTCGGAAATGGTCTAACCATGGTTGGGCGAGTTCAACCGAGCTTCGGCTCAATCGACTCCCCTCCACGTGTGATGTACGTTACAGTAGTTCGACAAGACTTAGCATAGCCGATAAGCCTTGGGGCTAAACGGGGCTTCTCTTGCCGGATTGGCCTGAACTGTCACATATGTTCCAACGAATAAGAAGGTGTAGGCTTGCCTACATAACCGACCCTGTTCGGAGTACTTTGATTTATTGTTTCTTATTGTCAAGGTCAAAACCGTAATTAGTAAACCCACCACTTTTTCAAATTATTGAGTAGAGCGGGAATCGACAGTAACCCCACGGCCTCTACTATAGATGCAAGCACGTGAGAGAATGGTGACACCTCATGCCGCTTTGATTTCGGCCCCCTTTGGATGGTGTTCACCGCTATCAAAATTCAAGGCTTGGTCTCCGAAATGATAGGATATCGGGTACTCGCCGGGTCACTGACCTGCCCCTCGTAGGCATACTCGGGGCGTACTCTGAGATCTGATATAGTAGGTCACACTCTTTATGGATATTTTCGAAATATCTAGGCTAGAAAAAGGAAGGTAATCAATGATTAAGGTCCGGGATGTTTGATTCCCGTGAGATGTTCGATTCTCGAAGCTTAATCATTGAGAGAGATTGTCTCAGTTTAACCATCATAGTGCTGATATCGACCCTCTCGGACAGTACTATGTGAGGTTAAATCCTTGGAATGGTAGGATAGAATTTATACAAGTTTATTATTCCTAAAATAAAAATTATAGTAGTGTTTATTTGATTAAATTTCTGTCATTTTATTTACAGCAACATATCTTCGCAAATTCAAACTTTACTGAACGATAAGCTAAATGGCGACAATTTTACTAAGTGGAAAAGTAACGTAAACGTGGTGCTCATATTTGAGAATGTGCAATTTGTTTTGACTGAGGAGTGCCCTGTACTCCCCCCTCAAAATCCGCCTAAACGCATTTGTAATCAACATCAAAAATGGACAGAGGCGAATAACAAGGCATCTTCTTAGCCTCAGTGTCGAGGTCATTCGGAGCAAGATTGAGGGTTTTAATACTGCACAAGAAATTATGCAGCATTTGACCACCATGTTTGGCAAACCGTCTGATCAAGCAAGACACGAGGCCGTGAGGAAGGCTGTCAATGCCAAGATGAGGCGGGGTCAGTCGGTTATTGGTCATATGATGAACATGATTAGTTACTTTACTGAAGCAGAAACTCATGGTGCGACTATAGACGATGCTACCCAAGTGTCCGTGATTCTCGAATCATTGACATCTGATTTCCTAACGTTCAGGACTAGCTACGTCATGTCTAAGGCTCACCTTTCCATGACGGAGTTGATCAACGAACTTCAAGTCTTCGAGGGTCTTTCTACGAAAGATAAATCCCAAGCCTTTTTTATTATGTAATTATTAAGGAATTAGTTTTCTTGGATAATTATTTAATGTGTGATTTATCTTTTATTTGTTAATTGATAATTCATGGAATATTAGATAATGATATTATTTATCCAAATTTGTTTGGGATAATTATTTTACTTATCTTTTATTTGGAATAATGATTAATCTAATAATTATCTCTTAATTATTAAATCCTTGGAGGACAAGGATTACTCTCCTATATAAAGAGAGTACTCCCAAGCCTTTTGATTTACAAAAACACGCCATATTGACTAGTACTTGGGTTGAAATTTTGACCAAGTACTTCGGGTTTCGAGTTGGGATAATCTTCGGGATTATTCCGGTAGCATATCAAGGAGGTCCGGCGGCGGGAAACACCATCCACCTGGTGTTGCTGGGAGACACACGTTGGAAGGCTGTGGCTTCTCAACTTGCGTGGATACTACTTTTGATCTTGGAGTTAAGCACCATAAAAAGGTAAAATCCAAACCCCCTTGTAGTTTGATCTTTAATTTATGTTCTTTGTTTCGTTCAGATCTAGATCTGATGCATTCCGCTGCGTAATCGGGTCAATCTATGATTGATCCGACGATATTACATCTAACACTTGCACCAGGACATCTTCCGCTAACCCCCATAGGTGTCCTCACTGACCTATCAGCCATCTGAAGGGTCATTCCCGTAGGCTCTAGTTCACCCAACCCTAACTTCTCATATAAGGCTCTAGGCATCAAGCTCACAGAAGCTCTTAGATCGCATAAGACATTCTCGATCACAGTGCCTATGGTGATAGGGATGGTAAAACTGCCACGATCTCTCATTTTTGGGGGTATTTTTACTATCATACACCGCCGAACACTCCTCCCTCAGTTTTACTACTTGATTCATTTTCTCTCGACTCGATAACGCCCCTTTCAAACACTTATAGTACGCCGGTACACTCGCGACCGCCTCTAGCAAAAGAACGTTAATCTCTACCTTCCTAAGGATGTCTAGGAACTTATTTTGACTATCAGTGAGAAGGTTCTTCCTAGGACCCTTAGGTGGATAAGGTAGCGTACTCTCATCAAAATCAGGAGGGGGATGAGGCATAAAATCATTCTTACCTCGAGCTTTTGGCTACGACGGTACGGCTGTAGCCTCTTTCCTGGCAGGGGTGCTCGACTCTTCCTCTTTCATATCTACCACTATGAAATCCCGCTTCTTCGCTGACTCTACCTTCTTTCTCTGAGCCTCTAGCTCTTTCTCCATTTCCATCTCTCTCTCTTTCTTCGCAATTGCTAGATCTCTCTTGACTGCCACCAACTCTCTTCTCATTGCCTCTAACTCAGTTTCGACCCTGCCTCTTTCCAAATCCTCAGCCTCATCTTCTTCATTCAGATAATTCTCTGCTTTGGTCACTCTATCTCTCTTTGACCAATCAACCCCCAGATCTCTACTACTTCTAGTAAATACTGCATTCACTTCCCTCAGATTCTGTTCAGTATTGCTTGGGAGGCCACCACTCAAATTTTTCTTCAATGTATTCGCGATTTGACCCACTTGGGTTTCTAAGTTCCGGATAGCGGAGTGGGTGGCTACCTTTTGCTCCATAGCATTCTTATTCAGCTCAGATACGCTCCTATCCAACTTTTCTAGAAGCATTTCCATGGAAGCCTTTTGAGCACCAGAGTTATTCAATTGCTGATTATTATGATTGCTCTATTGGAGATGAGCATTCGGATGCTGATAGGTGCCAGAATTATTGTTTCTGGGTGGCTGATTTGCTTGCTGATTATTGATGACGGAAAAATTCACTGTTATTTTTATAACTTTTCACCCCGTTTCTGATATCATTTTGAGCATTTTTGTATCATTTCGAGTCTGTAATTCCTAAATTTCATAAAAATATAAGTCATGAATATTTTATAAAATATCGTGTTTTTATGTGTTTTTATTAGTTTTTGTACCGGTTTAGTAATCCTGGAGTGTGTCGTGTCGATTTACGTTTGGTATTTTGGTGGTTTATTGCGAATTATAGGTTGACCAAAATCCCGAGTAATGACACGTTTTGAGGCCTAAAAGAGGTATTTTTAGGGATATAAGAGTGTGCCACTAACTTAAGTGGTCAAGTGGTTCAGTGGTTAGTGGTACCACTAACGAATTATATCTTCGACGAACAAATGGCTCATTAAAACGGCATTTTCTGAAGAAGTGTCCTTAATGAAAGTTGTAGATCTTTGAAAGAGCTTTCCAACGCATTTTGAATCACGTCAATCGGACTTCTACAACTCAAGTATCATTAAGTCAAGTGGTCAAGTGGCTAATCGATTCGATTTAGTGGAAATCGAGAAATATCTTCGACGAGCGAATGGCCCATCAAAAAGACATTTTCTGAAGAAGAGTCCTTCATGAAAGTTTTATATTTTTCAACGAGCTTTCCAATGCCTCTTGAATCATGTCATTTGGAGATCCAGAACTCAAGATATGAATTTTTAAAGTTTTATTCCAAAATATAAATTTTTATCCGTAAATTGGAAATTAAGGGGAGGTGAATGTCATCATTAGGCCGGACCAGTCCGGCCATATCAAGGACTGGTCCGGCCCCTGGAACTTTGCTTATATAAGGATCATTCAGAGAGCAAGCTGAGGGTGCACCATTATATATATACATAGCGTATATATATATATATATATATATATATATATATATATATATATATATATATATATATATATATATATATCCTTCTTATTTTCTTTAGTTTTTAGGTTGTAAATAAGGCCTTATGCCGAAATAAATTTAGTAATATTAGTATCGTTGTAATGCTCGGGGAATTATCAGAAGTTCGGTGTTGCTGAAATAGTTGTAATATCAAGCTTTTGATATCGCCGTTATAATAGTAAGCTTGTTTTTTTTATCGTTTTCTTCATTGTTGTTTCTTTCATTTTTGTTTCTTTTATATATCTATCTACACATATATATCTATATATATTTATAGATCTATATACCTATATCTATATATATACTTATGTATTTATATATATATATTTATATATATATTAACTATATGTGTAGCTAAATATATACATAGCCGAATTATGTGAAAACGGGTGAAATCAACCCTTGGGAGACGAGATGGGAGTTGTGTTGTGCTTAATTAAATGTTTTTATGATAAACTCATGTTTTAAAACTTGTTTTGATCATGTTAATAATTTTGAATGAGATTGACAACCTTGTTCATTGATACATCAAGCTTATAAATGTATTTTGCGGTGAGATGTGGGATATGAGTATCACTAATCATAGTCTTGATTGTCAGATTGACAATCTGAGTGACAGGTCAGGACTATGCCTATGTGAGATTCTTATCTTTACGAGATGAATGAAACATGTATTAGAATCACTAAAACATAGCCTTAATCGTTAGATCGACAACCTAAGTGATACGTTAAAACTATGTTTTTGTGAGGTTTTTCAGCA
The DNA here is from genome assembly GCA_026214975.1 of Gentiana macrophylla. Classification (NCBI taxonomy): domain Eukaryota; kingdom Viridiplantae; phylum Streptophyta; class Magnoliopsida; order Gentianales; family Gentianaceae; genus Gentiana; species Gentiana macrophylla. The sequence continues at coordinate 22,180,770 of CM047811.1, read as the reverse complement.
GTTTTTTTATTCCGGTCAACCATGTTAGGCAAGTTAGCTCTCTAAAGGGAGGGTTAATAAACATAGTATGGGGGTTAAGTGAGAGTTGTTCAGACCTTAACACCAGAATTAGGAGTTGACACCCGTGAATTTCATATAAACTGAATCAGATAAAACACACTCTTTATCAAGTTTTTCCTGTGGGGAGATAACCTGTTGGATCATGGCTCGGCTATACTTTTTAATCACCTAGATAAATCCGCTAGAATAATATTTATTTTCTGCATTAGTTATAATACTCTCCACCACAACTTTGATCGCCTAGACTAAGACACACGTTCGCTTTGGTACTCACAACCACATTTCCCTTAGGATCGACCTCGTACTCCTGTAGCTATTCTAACAATCGACCCGGTACTCTGCTGGTTACAGAGTTGGTTTACCCACAGATTTCGAGTTTTTATAAATTGTATTTTTGAAAGGGGTAAATTTTAGCTCATCAATTACCCTGCTGGCCCTGATTCTGGATCCATCCCCGATTACGCCCCACCCGATTACGCAATTCTTTGTTGGCCTTGTGATTGAGATTGCTGATTCTGGTTGTTCGGATAATTGCCTTGGTTATTTTGGTAGTTCTGATTCTGGTCCCAAGGCCTATTGGATGAACCTTGAATTGGCCTAAAGCTTTGACCCTGATTGGAATTGTGGTTCCAATTCTGATGGTGGTTTTGATTCCAACATTGACCTTCTTCCTATCCAGCTCCATTTGGTCCATCTTCAGTACCATTTCTTTCATCTTATCATGCATGGCTGTCTCTCTATCCAACTCTTCTTTCAAAGACTTCACACTTTCCATTGGAGCCTTCTTCTTCTTCCTAGATGACCCCTATTGCCCTTCTCCATCAACCATATTCTCAATCTGTCTCATAGCTTGATCCAGTGGAAGATTCATAATATCTCCGCCACTTGCGGCGTTCAGTTTATTCTGGTCCACTGGCTCTAAGGCTCTAAACAATATGATTACCTGCTCAACCGTGGAAAAACCATGTGGATGGCACCTTTTCAGCAGACCCCTAAATCTCTCATATGTCTCTTTCAGTGTCTTTCCCTCGAACCCATCAAATGAAGAGATTTCTTCTTTCAAATCCAAAATCTTAGCCAGAGGAAAGTACTTCCTCAGAAACACTCTAACCACATCCGCCCACGTATGTAATGAATCATTAGGCAATGAATCGTACCAATCCTTAGCTGCTCCTCTAAGTGCAAACGGGAAAACTATCAGCTTTATCGCCTCGTCGCTAACACCATTATACTTCATCATCCCACAAATTTGGAGAAAATGATCCAAAAAGCTGTTCGGCTTTTCAGTTGACTTCCCGTGGAACAAAGCATGTTCCTCCAACATATTCAAGATATTCTACTTTATGTCCATGTTGTTGGCATTGATTGGGGGCACTCTAATTGGATTGTGCCCTGTAACTTCCTGTGGGGTCGTCATGTAATCTCGACAGACTCTCGGTCCCTGTACCTGCTGAGCCCTCTGTAGCTGATAATTCTGTTGTGGTTGCAGTTGATTAAACTGCTGCATAGGTGGTTGCTGAATATTTGTTTTTGGAACACTTGTTGGTTCCCCTGATTCCTAAGCATTTGCAGTACTCGGTTTACAGTAGCTTGGTCGAGTTCTGGTTCGAAGTTCTGGGCATTCTGTCTTCCCCTGTTCTGTCCAATCCCTGTTCTGTGATTAAATTGCCGGGTGATTAACTGTTGTAACACTGTATCGTCTCCCCCTAACTGTTCTACATGAGGGTCTCTCGGTGGAGTTTGCAACGGTAGTGTTGCATTACCACCAGTAGTGTTTGAGGTTTGCCCTTGTGCATCATGCTCAATGAAGGGATCAATGGCATCTTTACCGTTCATTATATCCTCCATTTCTTTAGAGGAATCTGAGATAGTGCTTTCTACTACCCCTTATTCTTCAAACAGAGGGTTCGGACTAGCAATTTCTTGTCGGTGTTGACTGTTTATGTGGCGTGCAAAAGCTTCAATCTCTTCAATCGGCTCGATAAGAGGTTGTTTTGAAGATCAGGTCATGCACTGTAAAATAGGAAACAACAAGAAAACGAAATAAAAATGACCTAAGCCCAAGCTTTCGGTCTTAAAAGATATCAGACATTACTCCCCGGCAACGGCGCCAAAATTCTTGTTAGCAAAATACTTAACCGCTAACTTTCACCGACAGAGTATCGGGTCAACGGGAGTATAGTGGTCACAAGGTCGAATCCACATGGAGTAATGTCTAAGTACCAAAGCTGACGTAGATCTTAGTTCAGGTCAAAATATGGTGGAAGATATTATACTAATGCAGAAATAAACAATTATACGAACGATATTTAACTAAGGATTAACGGGTATAGCCGAACTATGATCCCACGAGCTACTTTTATCCCTTAGGAGGGACTTAACAGGGAGCGTGTTTTAACCGACCTACCTATCCTATGTAGTTTAACGACATCCACGGGTGCCAACTCCTAATTCTAATGACTAGACTGAACAACTCGATCTAATCACTCTATCTGAAGCTAACCGACTCTCTCTTTAGAAAACCGATTACCCTAACATGATGAAGTTCTAGAGTTGCTCGAACAACGATGACAAACCTCTGTATTGGAAACGGTCCTAACAACTAGGCCGAATCTACGCAACGATCCTAAACCCCATTTTCCCATATCTCACCGCAAAATGCATCTATAAGTTCGATGTGTGTGATAGTGAACTAAGTGATCAATCTAATTCAACGATATTATAATAAGTTTTAGAACGTGGATTAATCGTTTAAACATTAAATTACACACTACACTACTCCCTACCTTATCCCTCTTAGGGTTTTCACTCGCTTTCACATAATTCGACTACACATGGAATTAGCTACTCATGATTATACTAATAACGGAAATAATGATTGAAATCATAACTAAAACAATAACAGAAAAAGTAGTCATTACCATATAGTCGAAGAAAATATATTCCAGAAAAAGTATGAAGAAATAATCCACCAAAAAGTCGAATCTTTGATCTTGAAACGGAAATCTAATCTATAAAGAATGTTTAGAATCAACGGGAGTAATCTATGGAGTCAACGGATCAAAGGATGATCAACCTACACTAAAACCGCACCAAAATCGCCCTAAAAGTGTCTAAAGTCGGCCAGAGTTGCAAAAGTGCTGAATGAGCTACGTATTTATAGTGTAGGGTTGAAATCTGCTGCTGGCGGGGCCGAATGAGCGTTTGCCTCATGGGGAACGCTCGTCTGCCTGGTGATCTTGATGATGATTAGGGTTTATCCTTCAATGAACGAGCATCTGGAATTCCTTGGACGCTCGTTTGGATTATCTGAGCTTTCTTGAATTCGGGCTGAACCTAACCAAACGTCCGTTTGGGGGTGTTGTGGACGCTCGTCCGTCATCTGAGCCAACTTTCAGTATCAAATACCACTTATGTAAATGCCCGTTGGAACTGGCCAAAAGCCAGTTTAGCCTGAGCTTGCCACAAACGCCAGTTTGGATAGAGCAACCGTTTGGCATGATTTCACTCCAAACTTGATTTTTCTCTACTTTCATGCTACATTCGTGCCACGACCATGTTCCTCATTCCAAAACATCGCCTTTCGGGTCCTCGAGTCACCTAAGTCCTGCAATAACATATACGAACAAACACCACACGTAATTCCGCAAGACAAAAGTGCTCGGAAAAGAGATAAATATCGCTAAAAAGGCGGAGTCTACTATTGATATGACAGTTCAACTCCCTGTGCGTATAACTCTCGATATTACTCTTAATTAGGTCTAGAACTACCCAAAACATGTCAATAAAGTGATAAACGGGGGTTAAACTGCACACCAAAGTACAGTAAAGTTGACTCCCATCAAGTTCCGCATGACGGACTCAGCAAGTTTACAGACGTAAAACTCACTAAATCCCAAGACACATGAAAGTGTTGAGCGCTTAAAATAAGTACTGGAAGAAAGCCAAGGCAAAAACACTTGGTAGAAAACTTTGCATGTACTATAAAACAATTGTACGAAAGTTAAAATTCTTTAGAGCAAAAGCGACCAAAGAAAAAGCAAGTCCACAAGCAACCTGATCTATGCATCAGGAGCTGGACTTTGTTGTTGCTCAGAAGAACAAGGAGCTGAAGCAGCTGAAACAGAAGGCTCTGACCCAGTAGCCGTTTGACGAGAGGCTGCAGTTCAACGAGAGTATTTGGACATAATGTCCATCCCTTCTTTGAACTCCTTCAGACGCTTGTCATAAATTGCACCCATGCCGGGCTTATAGAAAGCATGGCTGGTCAGACTATCCACAGCAAGGTCAGCAAACTGACTCTTAGCCTCGTCAACTCCCACGGTATTAGCCATGGTTAAGGACAAGAATGAGCAGCAAGAGCAAACTCATTTGAAGCCTTGTACTCCTAGATAGCTCCAGTAATCCGACCTAGAACATCAACTTTCAGCTCGTTATTCTCAGTACTGAGCTTCACCACGGCTCGCTCCAACTCAGTTTTCTCTGCGGAAAACTGGTCATCTGTGGCTTGAAGACTAGCAGCATACTTGTCTTCACTAACCTTTCACTCAGCCTCCTGAGCCCTGAGTTGCTCCTCGAGAGCCTCTACCTCTTTGTCTTTGTATTCAACAGAGCCCTTAAGCCTTACCCGATCTACATGCATGTCGGTAACCTTCTTGTCCAGATTCATCTGGATGGCGGAAGACTTAGCCAATCTTCTAAAAACTTCCTGGCCAATCCAGGTCCCCTGCATAACGAAGCAGCAAACATGAAAAACATTGTCAATTTGAAATACGAAACTCATATGGAATATATGAACTTACATATTCCATAGAACCAAAGCCCGTTCCAACCAGCTCGCTAGCAATCCGCTCTAGTTCGGTAGCAGCATCTTCTCTTTCTTGAGACAGATCTTGAGCCTCATCAGGACGGGTAGCAGATTTGCTCTTTTCCTTGGGCCTTCCCTCATGAGGGTTCACAGGAACCCCAGCTTGACCCCTCTTTTGGAGTTAGCCATCTTCTCACTCTTAGTCAGCTTTATCCAGGGTGATCAGGTTAGTGTCCCCTTTCGGAACAGAGATGGGCGGGGCCACTGCATCGTCAGGGTGACCAGCATCTGGACCCCAACAACATTCATAGTAGTGCTTGTAGATCGGGCTAAAGGAGGCTTCACACTTGCAGTCCTCTAAGTATCCTAGCTCTGTTCGGGCTGACTATCCTCAACCACATCATCACCGGTACCAGCCAGTTGCAGCAAAGTCTACCACTGCAACAAATAAAAACACGGTTAGACAAAATACAGAAGAAAAGAAAATTACAAGCATAAATAAAACATAAAGAGAAATAATAAGAGAAGTCCTACGGACATCCATCTCCTCATCACTAAGGGCCACGTAAGGGTCATGCCCAACATTTGTTAACCGAGCAGAGATGATTAGCTCGGTGAAGAAGTCCTTGACGTGCACGGTGATACCCAACTCTCAGATACCTCTTAATAACTCCTCACTAACAGTGGGGCAGACGTCCTTGAGTTTTTGCCGACGGTCGGAGGCCGTCTTCTCCATATCGGCAATCTTCCTCTTCAACTTCACCATGTTGGCCGAAGATGTAGCCAGCCTTGCAAAGGCCTCCTGGCCAGTAAGGATCCCTGCATCAACAAGTCATCAAGTATGGGAAATCTTACCAAGTTACATACAAAGAATGACTGAAGAAGCGAGGCTTACATATTTTATGTCCTTAAAGCCAGCATCAGCCAACTGCTGATCGGACAATTGATTCGACGAGGGTTATAAAACCCCAAACACGTTCTCAAAAACCGTTCCGCTTTAGACGACGTGGGCAGAAATGGCTCGAACCCTGGAAAACGTTATGACAACGTCATAACAGTAACTATACCACCTGGCAGAGTAGGTCATTACAAATTCTACAAGTCTGGATGACAATGACCGAACAACACATCTTACAGATCCGACCTCACAACGAGTAGTTCAGTCAGATCTAGGGGGCTTATGACGAGGGAAAAATAGCCCTCGCTACGTGTCATCCTCTCATTGACCAAACAGTAAATGAAGATAGAGAAACTGCAACATTAAGGGTCAGGAGCCCCACCTTATGGCTAAGGGAAGACCTGAACGCCAAGAGGGAGGTCTTCCCCGTTATGCCGAATAGCACCATCGCAGGTCAGCTAGGTTGCTAGGGAGCTCGAGTCTATGTCGTATGGGCCAAGTCGGTCTGGAGAGGCTCGACGTAGGTCGGTTAGGGCCTTCCTTATCTTATTTACGCACATGTAAAATATACGATAATTATGAAAATATCCTAAGGATCCTTCTCCTAATAGGACTCTGATCTTATCATTAAATGTCATTTAATGATGACCGTTATTATCTCCTAAAAATAAGAGATATATACGGAGGAATCCCCAATCCTTAGGGGACAAGAAAACCGGATGAGATGTCCCCTATATAAACAACCCATAAGGAACTACGGAGACTTGATTCCGGAACAATGACAGGATACGTAGGCAACCTGGGATAAAGATCTCAGACTCAGTCTAAATCACCACGAAATCATCCCCTCCTTCATCTTTTCTAGGGTTCTTTGGTTTTGAATTATTGTCACTGAGAAAATACGATCCAAATTTATACCCGACGTTTTTGCATCGTCAGAACACATATGCCCATTGAACATGTATAATGCAAGAAAGTAGAATGAAATGACAATGATTAAATTTAAATTAAATTAAATTCTAGTTCAAAAATACATGTCCAAAACCAAAATAATACATTACATGTCCCAAAATATAACATAACATGTCCAAAATGTTCAAGGCCCTATTCCAAAATATAACATAACATGTCCAAAAATACCCTGCAACTCTACGAGCCGAACATGTTCAAATATGTTCGGCTCGTTAGTCCGAATACCAATTTCCAAGGCCCTATTCTACGTTTGATGATACGAGCCGAGCCCCGAACCGAACTTTTTCGAGCCGAACACGCCGAATCGAATCGAACTTTAAGGCTCACTTACAGGCCTAGACATGAGTTCCCAATCAAATGTGAAAGGACGTAAATGATCCAAGTCGATTCGATCATACTTTAAATTTTACAAATTCAAGTTCGAGCATGGATTCAACATGACCACTGAATTCAACTCGATCACAAGCAGTTTCGAACTCGAGCTGATTTCAAGCATAAACTCAACATGACTATCGAATTCAAACTCGATCACGAGCATCTTCAAACTCGAGTTGAACTTGAGCTTACATTGAGTTATGTAAACAAAAGCAAATGACTACGAGAAGTATAATATAATCTTGATACATTTTTCATCTAAAACTAATATTCTAAAAGAAAAATTAGTTTTTCATTGAACATTTAAATCATTGTTTTAACTCACACAGTGATCGTACACTAACAAATCAAGCATACAAACGTTTGAGATTGACTCTATAGTATCCGAACATTATTCGATTAGAACCTATTCGATCTCAAGCCATATCGAACTGAACTATTCGACCAAAAGCCCGATTAGAAAATATATTTGTATACGTTATTTGTGGTAAATAAGCAGAGTTATCTTTATATCGTGCTGATAAAGTTGATTTTATATATATATATATATACATGCATATACTTATGTAAAAAAAATTATAATATCATGAGAGAACGTTGGTTGCTTGTGCACTAGGAGCAACCTTAATAAAAACATCTTTTAAAGTAGTATCAACAAGACCTATGCTTGAACTGTGTATCTATTTTTAGCATTCTAAACTGCTTCAAATACATCTGCAATCTGAATCTCGTGTTTCGGGAGTTCGTTTTTTTTGTGTAACTGATATCTGATATATCCTGTTTGCGTTTGGGGAGTGACGTCGTACCATGTTCTCTACTTCTACTTCGTGATTGATTGATGTTGTTATTGTGAACACGTATTGATATACCCAAACCGGAATGGGGACATGTTCATCTAGATTGGGCGTACTATCATGGCCCAATAAATGAAGATATGAGGCCTCTTTCCCCTCTGTCCGCGCTCAGAAGCCGGATCCTACCCGCCGTTCGTAAGTCGGGTCCTATCCGCCAACAGTAAGCCGGATCCTGTCCGCTGGTCATAAGTCGGACTCCTCCTCTCCGTGTGATTTCTCCCCATATGGTCAAGCTGATTTCAAGACAAGGCATATACGAGTCCGTTGTTCGCTGCTCGCCATACTTATCACTCTAGCTGGCTAATCCTGACAGCTGGCTAGGCCACTTGTATTGCATGCATAATTACCTTTAATTATGTATTCTTAATTGTCTTGTCATGAACAGTAAACCAACATAGTCTTAGCCTATATATATGGGATCACAATGTAATAGAAAGGATCGAAGAATGAATACACAGAGCTACTCTGTCAACTTGTCGACTCATTAACGTGTTCTTGACCTAGCATTTATCCAACTGTATCGTTCTTACACACCGTCATACACTCTCCGGAGAAATCACATAGAAAAAGCCTTATATCCTCAAGATAAACACTGTTACCGCAAACCTGATATTCTACGCCATATCAGTTGGCTCCGTTACCGGGAAAATCAACATCATTCAGCTCCAATGTGTCATTTGCTCCACCGAAAAGACGATTCCACGGTGTCTCCGACAAAGACGCCGCCTCTCCCGTTCCTCCGATCAGCAGAAACCTTGATCTCCTGGGATAATCCAGCCCAGACATCATCGTTCTCTTCATCTCAGCAACATACACGAAGCAGGGATAGTCAAATTCAGTATAGACCGCCTCATTCTGAGGAAGTATCCACAAACTCATACACGAGTCCATCTTTAAATACCCAGGTTGGTTTGTGTTAAGGGTGATTTTATATGATTTATATCGTTATATTTTGTAATAATTTCCTCCATATTCATATAATTTGCATAGAAATTAAGGGTTTAATCGAATTATTGAGCAGATGAGTTTTAAAAGTCTTTAAGTGTAAACTTGGGCTAATTTCGTGATTTTATTGGTAATTATCTATGGTTTTACACTTTGCATGTCTTTGTGGTTTTGTAGGTGCATAAACATGTCATAATTGGAGATTTAATAGAAGGAGAAAGAGGCAAGTGAAACTTGGAATGAAGATTTGGAAAAGCTGAACGAGCGTTTGATCATTCCGTCCAGTGGACTGGCGTCCAGAAGTTTGGACGGGCGTCCACTGGAGCCTTTGGATTCAGGATGTTCAGATTTTCAGTGGACGAGCGTCTCATTTTATATAGGACGGGCGTCTGATCCAGCTCGGCCCGACTCGAAGAATTTACACCAACTGGACGGGCGTCCAGAAGGAGTGGACGGGCGTCCGTCCGCCGCCATGCTGAAACCGACCTAGTTTTCTATAAAAGCAGCCGCATTCTCAACCCTAATCATCATATCATCATATCGACTGCAGCCGCCAGAGAACCCTAAATTCTGAGTAGAGGCAGGCTCGGTCGGCAGAGCCTTGTGCTCTGTCGACCGAGGTTAATTAGGTTTTTTTTATTCTATGTCGTTTCTTCTTGTTCAATTCATGAGGATGGCTTGAGGCTGATCAAACTTGGAGCAAGTATGTAAAACTTTTCAGCATCGTTTTTATTTCTTCCTTTGGATGATTTTGTGAGTTTTAATTAAGTTGTTTCTTTTCTATGATTTTCATGCTATGCAATTTAAATCGAGAGATGTTTTGCTATTGATGTTTGCCATATGATGAGAATCGGTGTAAACACTAGATCACCATAGGCAAGAATAGATCTTTTTAACCTAAAAATACGAGAGTTGCTAGGTTAAAGTATCTAGATTGTTAGATTGAGAAATCTTGCACCTTGGTTTGAAAGCGTTAATCTTTAAGATCGAGAGATAAAAGATTGATAGGCGAACTTTTCTAAGAGATTAGGAGTTCATACCTTTGTTAGGTGAATCACAAGTTTAATTAAATCATCATAAGATAACCTTAGAAGGAAAGCGAGGGTTGCGGGACGGTGGATCATTGCTTGTTCTTTGTTGAATCACCATAGTCATTGTCATGGTTTTACTAGTTTTATTTATTTTCTTAGTTTGTAGTTTAGATTTATTTTTCGCAACGATCTTTCCTGGCTTTGGATTGACAACCCTCTGTCCAGTTTATTTTTCGTTTTGTTATTTTAGGCTTTAATAATAATGGTATCAAACTTAGGAAAATTAAGAACTAGACCAACCTCGATTCCCTGTGATTCGACTCCGGTTGTAACTACTATACTACGATCCCTGCACTTGGGGTAAACCGGATTTATAAATTTATTACTTGTTTATTTTCATTAGATAAAATCCGAGACAAGTTTTTGGCGCCGTTGCCGGGGAACCGGACGGTTGTCTAGTTTTTATTTTCGTTAGTAAGTTAATTTAGATATTTTTGTTTTAGTTTCTGTTTCGTTTCTGTTCCTGTAAACGGGCGTCTAGAGTAGTGGACGCCCATCCGGTCAAGTTTTTATAACTGTTCATATTATTACCCAGTCAAACGAGCGACTGGTTATCCAGACATCCGTCCTGTTCCTCTTCCAGGCAGACGCCCGTCCAGTAATCTGGACGCCCGTCTGACCTCTTTTTCTTTAAAAATCTTTTCTCGGTTTTAACTTTTGGTTTCGGTTTATGCAAACTCGGAGTCAAAAGGGGCCACTACTCTATACCCCTGACCTCGAGCGGACCATAGTCCGACCAAACAGGAGAAGGCTACATTTTGCGGACCTCCCTGACGAAGAGAACACAGTTGATCGAGATATCGAGCAAGATTTAGCTCAAGAGATCAAAAATATAGTCATTATGGCTGCTGAAGATAGACGTACATTGGCTGACTACGCCATGCCTGGCGTAGTCAAGGTCAACCCGGCTATTGTCCTACCAACCATAAATGCTCAGACCTTCGAACTCAAGCCTGGGCTCATTCAAATGATGCAACACGCATCTATCTTTCACGGTTTTCAGTCTGAAAATCCGCACACTCACGTACACACATTTCTGGAGATATGTCGCATCCAAGGTGTAAGCGAGGATGCCATTAAGCTGAAATTGTTTCCGTTTTCCTTGAAGGGGGAGGCAAAAGAGTGGTATAACTCTCTCCCTGCTGAATCCATTACCACTTGGGCTGGACTCGAAAAAGAGTTCCTAAGTCAATATTTCCCACTTTCCAAGACAGCCCAATGCCTCAGTGAAATTTTTACATTTTATCAGAAGGAAAACGAGTCATTCTTTGATGCTTGGAAGAGATTCAAATCTCTTCTTCGTAAATGTCCCCATCATGGTATTGACTTGCAGAGGCAAGTCAATACATTTTTCAGTGGATTGACCGAGCTCACTAAGGGCATGGTCAATAGTTCTTCTGGTGGGGCATTCTTGAGAAAGACACCTGAAGAGGGATGGGCACTATTTGAGGATATTGCCAAGTACAATTACGCCCCCTCCTCTCAAGCTATCCAAGCACCTCCTCCTCCTCCCAAGATCGAGGAGGTGAACATGCAAAGTCTGATCACCATGCTGCAAAAGCAGATGGCAGCTTCTCAAACTTCCCCTAATCCGATCAATCAGAATCTTTCTCCTCAACAGAACTCTCAAGTTCTATACTGTGATAATTGTTGTCAGACTGGCCATATGGTTGGCCAGTGTCAATTTGTTCCCCCCCTCTGCTTATCAAGTTAATACTGTTCATGACAATGGACAGTATAATCCAGTCACATGTCAGAACTGTGACAATGTGGGGCATACATCTCGTTTCTATCCTATGAACGGACAGAATGCTGAAGTAAACGTCTTCTCTGGCCAGACCAATCAGAGGTATAACAATCAATTCTCTGGCCAGAGTAATCTTCAAAACCAGGGTTTCAGCCAGAATCAAAATTTCAATCCTAATTCAAATTTTAATCAAAATCAAAACTTCAATCGAAACCCTACTTACAACCCGAACCAGAACTCCAATTTTTCCAATCAGAATCAAAGGTTCAGCCAGAATTGGCCTAACAATTCTAATTCTACATTTCAGAATCGGTCCAGCCAGACGTATCCGCAGAACCTCCAAAACTCTCAAGGCCCCACACACTCGAATGATATCCAAGCTGAATGGAACTCTTTTAGGGAGGAGCAAAATAAAAACCTCCAACTCCTGATGAGCACAAACAAGAATCTTGAGAGGCAAATAGGGCAATTGGCTGAACAGTTAGCTTCTAGACCCCCAGGGCAATTTTCCAGCTTCACGGAAAAGAATCCAAAGGGTGGTCAAGTTGCTCAGACCGATCTGAATAATAGCCAATGCACTGACCCGGTGCCTTCAATTCCGTACGGTAGAGAAGAGGCCAGTGCGATGAACTTAAGGTCAGGTACTCAACTAAGTGGTCCCCCTCACCAGGGAAACCACTAATCCCTCCTGCCAGCGATAAGGCAGGAGGGGAAGTCGAGCACCTACGTTCCCCTTGGCTGCAAGAAAATACTCAGGTGGCTGATCCCCTGAGAGGTGAAAAAGTAGGAACTCCTCAGGTGGCTGAACCCCTGAGGAATGAAGAATCGAGTGAGAGTCAGGAGGCTGACCCCCTGACTAGTAAGAATAATGAAAAGGTAGTAAGGTGGAAGGACTTGGAAGACAAAGATGTCAGTTCATCCTCGAAGAAAGCCTTTTCTGAGAGTGACTTGAAAAAGCTTCTATTTCCACCTAGAAAAAGCAACATCTCCTTGAATGAGGACAAAAAGTATGAAAAAGTGCTAAACCTTCTGAAAAATACTCAGGTTAATCTTCCATTATCCGAGGTCTTGGTTGAGATGCCTAAGTATACCAAATTCATCAAGGATGTTGTTTCTTCTAAGAAGAAGTTAGCGGACATGGATCGGTTGATTGGTGAGGATTGCTCACATGATCAATTATGAAGATCTACCAATCAAGAGGGTGACCGGGAAATTTGTTCTCACATTGCTAATGGGAGGCTTATTTTTCCCAAACTCTTTATGTGACACAGGTGCATCCATAAGCTGATGCCATTGTCTGCATCTCGCAAACGACTTGGGTTAGACAATCTTCTAGAACCCACCACCATGAATCTTCAATTCGCGGATAGATCTTCTAAGAAATCTGCAGGAATACTAAAGGACATGTTAGTTCAAATTGATAGATTTACCTTTCCGGTGGACTGGTACGTTCTGGACATAGAGAAGGATGAGCATGTTCCTCTAATTCTTGGGAGGCCTTTTCTGTCTACAGCCAGAGCCCTCATTGACTGTGATGGTGGGCAAGTGACGATACGAGTTGGTGATCAAGAGGTGAGTTACAATGTCTCCAAAGCTATACCCCTTTTGATTAGTGATTTTTGTTATCTTATAAGTCATGTGCTTAGTGCTAACGTATGTATCGTGACGATTATGATAGTTTGTATTTATAGCCAAAGTATGATATACTGTGAATATCTGAGGTTTGAATGTGATAAGTGAAACGTAACTATTGTTCTTTAAAAAGTATGTTAAAAAACAAATATAATGAATTAATTGTGTGTGTCGGAAGCTGGTCGATGATTGGAGTGCGGTAGGTCATATCTCGAATGTCCTATACCACTATGATGACCAAAAGCTCACGACAGTCAGAAGAAGCTGCCTTATGATTTGAGTAAGGTAGGGTATATCTCGAATATCCTATTCTTCTATGACAGGGCAAGAGCTCATTCTGATGTGTGTTTAAAAGTGAAATAGTTAAATCAACTTGCAATAAGAAGTGGTATGAAATGAATGGAAGACTTAGTTATCGTCTACCTTATCCCCAGTATAAACTGATAGATATGTTGTAGGGATTATCCTCTGAGTATATCAGAAAGGCCCTAGATGTATTCTATCATCTTTTTCGGGATATGTCACGTTTTGTAGGGTACATCTTATAAGTATCATTTATCTCTAGTTTGAAGGGGGTATTAGCTAGTTGCTTTGAAATTTTCAAGTTTGTACTTAGTGGAAGTTTACTATGGCTCTGCACACACACATGGGTGAACTTTTGATTTATTAAATATGCGTTATATTTGCTGAGATGTCTATCTTTTTCCGAGCCTTGGTTTTGTCTTGTTTTGCTCGGGACGAGCAAAAGCTAAGTGTGGGGGAGTTGTTAAGGGTGATTTTATATGATTTATATCGTTATATTTTGTAATAATTTCCTCCATATTCATATAATTTGCATAGAAATTAAGGGTTTAATCGAATTATTGAGCAGATGAGTTTTAAAAGTCTTTAAGTGTAAACTTGGGCTAATTTCGTGATTTTATTGGTAATTATCTATGGTTTTACACTTTGCATGTCTTTGTGGTTTTGTAGGTGCATAAACATGTCATAATTGGAGATTTAATAGAAGGAGAAAGATGCAAGTGAAACTTGGAATGAAGATTTGGAAAAGCTGAACGAGCGTTTGATCATTCCGTCCGGTGGTGGCGTCCAGAAGTTTGGACGGGCGTCCACTGGAGCCTTTGGATTCAGGATGTTCAGATTTTCAGTGGACGAGCGTCTCATTTTATATAGGACGGGCGTCTGATCCAGCTCGGCCCGACTCGAAGAATTTACACCAACTGGACGGGTGTCCAGAAGGAGTGGACGGGCGTCCGTCCGCCGCCATGCTGAAACCGACCTAGTTTTCTATAAAAGCAGCCGCATTCTCAACCCTAATCATCATATCATCATATCGACTGCAGCCGCCAGAGAACCCTAAATTCTGAGTAGAGGCAGGCTCGGTCGGCAGAGCCTTGTGCTCTGTCGACCGAGGTTAATTAGGTTTTTTTTATTCTATGTCGTTTCTTCTTGTTCGATTCATGAGGATGGCTTGAGGCTGATCAAACTTGGAGCAAGTATGTAAAACTTTTCAGGATCGTTTTTATTTCTTCCTTTGGATGATTTTGTGAGTTTTAATTAAGTTGTTTCTTTTCTATGATTTTCATGCTATGCAATTTAAATCGAGAGATGTTTTGCTATTGATGTTTGCCATATGATGAGAATCTGTGTAAACACTAGATCACCATAGGCAAGAATAGATCTTTTTTAACCTAAAAATACGAGAGTTGTTAGGTTAAAGTATCTAGATTGTTAGATTGAGAAATCTTGCACCTTGGTTTGAAAGCGTTAATCTTTAAGATCGAGAGATAAAAGATTGATAGGCGAACTTTTCTAAGAGATTAGGAGTTCATACCTTTGTCAGGTGAATCACAAGTTCAATTAAATCATCATAAGATAACCTTAGAAGGAAAGCGAGGGTTGCGGGACGGTGGATCATTGCTTGTTCTTTGTTGAATCACCATAGTCATTGTCATGGTTTTACTAGTTTTATTTATTTTCTTAGTTTGTAGTTTAGATTTACTTTTCGCAACAATCTTTCCTGGCTTTGGATTGACAACCCTCTGTCCAGTTTATTTTTCGTTTTGTTATTTTAGGCTTTAATAATAATGGTATCAAACTTAGGAAAATTAAGAACTAGACCAACCTCGATTCCCTGTGATTCGACTCCGGTTGTAACTACTATACTACGATCCCTGCACTTGGGGTAAACCGGATTTATAAATTTATTACTTGTTTATTTTCATTAGATAAAATCCGAGACAGTTTGTACGCCTTTCTTGCAGTTTCAGATCTTCAAGTAATAAGGAATCTGAGTACTTGACAAAACCACTTGGAAAATAACCCTCAGTAAACACCCCCTGCATTTTGATATTTTGAGTTGGAAAAATATCTAGCCACTAGCCAAAATATCTCACAAAAATATCTTACTAAAATATCTCCAAAAATCTTAGTTAGAAATGGCGGGTTCAAAACACTTTAACCCCGTTACTCCGAACAAGGGGGGTAACCAGGGTAATACGCGGCATGCGAACACACAGCACGGGGAGCCGAGCAGAAGAGTACTATCTACAGGGGCTGATGCCGGGCAAGACATCACACCCGATATGCGAGCCTACATAAGATAAAGGACTAGATTCCGGGAGATGCATGAGGCCGCGGTCAGAATGAGCCGTGGGAAAGGCGTCGCAGGAAACGTCTTACCAGATAATGAACAAGAGGTTGTTTCAGCAGGGGGAGCGTCCCCACAGCATGACTTATATAAGATAGCTCTACAAGGACACATAGAATATGTAGAGGAAATGCGAGTAGGAAATACGTTGCTAATTGCTGAGGGACTACCACCTCAACCTATGCGCAAGTTCAACCCTCCTCAACCCGCACCAACAAAGGTGCAGCTCACTCCCATTCCCCCAAAAACAGTCCAACCTCAACGATCAGAAACGGAGGGAAGCAGCCATGCAACTTCGCAACCACGGGGGGATAGAAAATCAGCTCTAGGTCGTCTGGGGCCCGTGGTCGACGATCGCGGTGCAACCCCAGGGCGACCTAGGAATCCTTGATAGGTCCGTACTGGCACGGAAGGACGGGGGGACTCGCAAGTTGAAGGAGGTTACGTTGCGCTCCCACCTATCCCCCTAAATCAGGTGGATATGGGCATAATGAAAAAGCAGATAGAGGAGTTGCAAAAAGGTACGGCGGGTGTTAAAGTTGTTCCGACTTGGGGAACAAGTGTACTTCATCCCGGCATTTTGAAAGTGGCCCCGAGAGGGGGAAATCACTACCCAAATTTCATCAATTACCATGGGGCTACAGATCCCTTGGATTGGCTATCCGCATTTTAAAGTAGAATCAGTTTGTGCACATCTAGCGACGAGTCCTGGGGCATAGATTTTGTGGGATCAATGCAAGACAGGGCAGCATCATGGATCCACGGTCTTCCTCCGGGTTCGATTTTATCTTGGGATGATTTGATCAACAAATTTATAGCGGAGTTCAGATCAGTAGGAGGACCCAAAAAGACACACATCGACTTGCATGAGGTACGACAATGTGAGAATGAGGGTACTCGCAGCTACTATGAGCGGTTTTACAAAGTGTATGAGCTAACAAGGGGTTTAGCAGACAACATCGTTATGAGCAGTTTCAAAACGGGGCTGAATCCTGGGTACTTGAAGTCTTATTTTGCTTTGACCCCACCAGCAAATTTGCGAGAAATGTCGAGTTCAACCAGGAAGTATATTGCTACTGCGGGAAACGAAGAGCGTCTTCGTCCAATAAAGGCAAACAGAGGGCTGAGCGCAGTCCACCTAGAGATTTTTAGATGTAATATCGTTGGATCAATCAACGATTGACCCTATTACGCAGCGGAATGCATCAGATCTAGATCTAAACGAAAACAAAGAACATAAATTAAAGATCAAACTACAAGGGGGTTTGGATTTTACCTTTTTATGGTGCTTAACTCCAAGATCAAAAGTAGTATCCATGCAAGTTGAGAAGCCACGGCCTTCCAACGTGTGTCTCCCAGCAACACCAGGTGGATGGTGTTTCCCGCTGCCGGACCTCCTTGATATGCTACCGGAATAATCCCGAAGATTATCCCAACTCGAAAACCCGAAGTACTTAGTCGAAATATCAACCTAAGTACTACACAATAATGGCGCGTTCTAAGAATGTGTTATGACTTGGGAGAACTCTCTTTATATAGGAGAGAAATCCTAGTCTCCAAGGTATTCATTTAATTAATACAAAATCAATTAAATAAATCATTTTCCTAAAAAGATATATCTAGAATACTCCAAAATAAATAAGGATATATAAAAGATATTCTTTTCCTTAAATTATTTAACTAATAAATAATTTAATCACATGTCTTATTATTAATTTAGGAAAACAAATTTCCCAATAATAATCCATACATATTTCGGCCAAGCTACGGTTTAACCCTTAGCCACACGAAATTTACACCATATTGGGCCGAGTCCATGAAAAATTGTATTTTCATGTATTTAATCATCTAGTCCAACTAAACAATTAATCCACATATCAAATTAAATAGCCCAATGCACTATTTGATTATAATTGAGGTGAAATGACGAGAAAACTAATTATGCTATTTTGGGAGCCACGTCGGGGACCATGGACCCATATTCAGTAGCTACAATAAATTAAATAAAATTATTCATCAGACAGAATATTATATCCAACCTATTAATTCCGGGATTACACCACCATAAACCCGAAACTGAACTCTATCGAATATAGATAACTTACACTCAATTTATGAGTCAAAAGCGTCCACTGATATAATCATTACATACGGATAAATCCTACATAGACTGTTCACTTCGATTTGGGATATTTCCGTAAACCCTTCTCGAAACATATTATCCTTATTTACCATTAACCCCCTAGTGATCAATTAGTTCATAACCAATATGATATGAACTCGGCCGATCGATCGTTTCTAGGGTTAACAAATAAGTGGAGGCTGTGCATCTACTTCCCGAGGAAGGAATGGATTCCATATTCTGTGATAGCACAGACTACTCACTCATCCTAGAATAGAGCCAACGAGAAGTGTTGGACCACACTATCGCTGAAGTGATCCTTACTAACACATCAAACTCTACCCTAGTCTAAGCGGTTGTCTGCGTGATCACCTCGGGATTGAGATTAATCCATATATGATCATCTTGTGATTCGATAAGTCTTCTCGATTACGGAATTATATCGAGAACTCAAATCAAATCGGTCCAGCCCTATATGATTATCATCATATATAAATGCCCCACTAGGTACCCTGTTACCGACAGTCCGGATAAGACTGTCACACCGTAAAGTGTTCTGGGTGCATTATTAGCATATTAATCATGAGCCCCGTACTCAGATTAATCAACGCTACGGACTAAGTTAATTATAAGTACATCTCACTAACTCAATCCTCTTGTGTATAGCCATACACTGAGTTATGTGATTACATAAACGAGGTACTTAGGGTTTTCAGTAGTGTCTTACTTATAAGCACACATGCATATAATAAGATGAATTATTAATTCTGTCCTAAAACAATTACATAATTGTCTTTCGGGCACTACACCTAACAATCTCCCACTTGCACGAAAGGCAAGTGGATTAATTGTTTTAGAGCACACCCTTTATTTCTATATCTACAACATTCTCCCACTTGCTCAAAACAAGTGAGACATGTCCCTATGATTCATACCCTCCAAGCGCATCCAAGTAATTCACGTTTCCAAGTACGACCGGAGTATGCCGCCGTTGGGTAGGTCAGTGACCCGGCATGTACTTAAAACTGAACACCATGTGACTTGGTACACTGATCAGGTAGGTTGGCGGCTTGAGTCGATCTTTGGGATCGAAACATCACCTTTCCATCTAATCAGGTGGTACGATTTCAATATGCCTTTGATTCAACACTGAGGACTAGATCGACTTAACGATCATCCTTAATCTGACCTAAAGCCAGAATCAGTGTTTATCACTTATATTCTAGTTTGCACCTGAATATACTAGCATATTATTCCAAATTCTCCCGAAGATACTTGAGGATTCACTAAACATCCTATTTCGTATTCATCCTCAGGTTTAGATAACCATTCCTGAGAGGTAGGGTAGACTACATCGTTGAATGTTGCATAAATGCAAGAATATCTTAACCAGGTGAATAGATGGGATTGCCAATGATCGATTCTCGTGAATTTGAGCGAATCAAATCCTTTAGAATGAATCCCGATGGCATGTCAGACTCTGACTTCATATAACACACCCATGTTGTTTCCAACTGTTTCAGTGTTACCATTCATAAACACTAATCTACATACTACTTTACTAATATTGATTCCCAGTCTACGAAAGACTTATCAACATTCTGGTCAAGTCCACATATTAAAATATATGACTTTGAAATGACCTAGAGGTTTTCTTTAATCCCCAAAAGATATAAGCTATGGCAGGCATCCTGCCAAAGGTTCTTTCTGAATAAATTAAGATACCGTTAGTCTCGCAAAAAGGTCTTAGGGAATCATCCCTCTTTTCTACTTTGTAACGAATCCGTTATTTGTTCTAAGCTAAAACCCTTCTGTTCTGAATGAATTCAGATTCCGTTGTTCGGCAAGGATGTCTTAGGGAATCACCCATATTTCCCGCTTTCTGACGAAAATCAAGCAAGGCTGAGTGGTAAGAGAGATCACGGTCTGGTTAACTCTCTACCTTTTAAGGAATCACCCCTAAATTACTCAGCTTTGCGTTGAAAGTTAAACTTTCCTATTCATTCGACTCTTCTCCGTGTAGTTCCAATTACTCCCACTGGGCCTGAGATACTCAGGTGGTTCTACAAGAGTTTCAACAGAACTGGAGTATCAAACTCCATTCACAGGGTTATGGCTTTTAAACCAACCTCTATGATTAGGATCTTACATAGCCCACGAAGGACTATAGGTCAACAATCTACCCTATAGACCGTAAGGTCCTGCAATGGGTAATGGACAAACCATACTCCCACTGCGTTTAGGGTGGATTGATATACTGATCTAGTTTAGTAGTTTTTATTAGTGTTATCACCAACTGCCGGTGTTGGATGTGGACTGAACAAATCTGTTAGTAACATCTTGAATACAAATACTTCAAGATCTCTTGTTATTTATAGACTCTATCAGACCGAGTTTGACAGTATCACCGTCATTCTCTGATTTTATGAGTTTTATAACCAACCTTTACTCAATGCATTAAGATATTTCACGACCTGAACGTGTACGCAAAATTTCCAGTCCTACCTTCAAGCACTAAATGCTAAATGTCTATATTTACGGAAGTGGGGTGAACCGAATTCACTCCTTATCCACAAATGCGTAGGCATCTTTTAGGTAGACTTCTCGGTTTTTCATTACAACCGTTATTTTGCAACCAATATCTTAAATGAGTTCAAAGAATGATCGTAGCACATCAATAACTATATAAGGCAAATTTATGGTGTATCCCTTAGTGAAAACATTTCACTGGGAGGCAGGCCGAGCATCAGTCCCAAAGACTACGCAATAACCTATTTCTAACTATAGAATACTCTATCTCTGGTGAAATCAGAGATTTCCTCCAGATATTTTGGATAAACTTACCGGAGTCTCGAATAGTTGTCAGATAAGATGTCACTACTTCAAAAGCTCCCACTAGCTTGTATCTTTCATATGACCCCGTAGGTCAATATGAACAAGCTATGTAACTTCTTTAAATCTATTACCCTTTCCCGATTGAGAGGAAACTTAGGCATTGTTCCTTTGAGACAGGGTTCCTTTGACTGGGAGATAGGAATCACCCTAAGCCAGTCTGCAGATCTTGTCGTTGGGGAATATGCACTAATTAATAGTATATAAAGAAGTGTTTATCTAAATACGGAAACCATTTGCGTTTATATTGTTTAAGATGTGTTACATATACTTATTCAGCATTTCTTAGTGGTTCTGACTTTATCAAACAAAAGTCCGAGTCTTGGGTTCGTGCTACGAATGTTATATTTATCGTCAATAAGACAAACAAATTATCCTATTGAAAATGAATACGTTCGTTCCAACGAATCCGAAAGCAGAAAATGAATTTTTACGTGATACTCAAGAATTGAATCCGAGATTCATTTCCTTATATCACTCCCAACTGGTCTATCTCGAAATAAGCGCCCGTTGTCTATTTTATTTATCGTTTAATGCAAAGCTACCTAGTTCTTCCAAAGAACTTTAGCTTTTTGAGAAAATTGCTAAGGATGCATTGGTCAGTGATCCGAAATCACTTTCCTTATCCTCTAATTTCCAATTAATTTTCCGGTTTAGCCTTAAAACTACTTAGTTTAGATGACTAACACGTATAAACATTCTTTCCCATTCTCGACTTTCCTTAAATGGAAACAGTCTTGAACTAGCAGTTCGTTTGAGTAGACACTACTCTTGAACTGTGGGACGCCTAATGATAGTGTTACTAGCTTGGACTATTCAATTTTTCTAATCGAAAAATCATAAGACCAAAGCTCCCACTAGTTTATCGGTTCCAAATACCGTCTAACTAGCAACACTTTGTTCGAATGGTTTGAGAGATCATAATAAAGCTCCCACTAGTTTATCGGTTCCAAATACCATCTAACTAGCAACACTTTGTATTTATGATTTTTCAAAGATCAGAAAATCCCCCAGAACTAAGCTCCCACTAGTTTATCAGTTCCAAATACTGTCTAACTAGCAATGCTTTGTTCATGATGTTTCAAAGATTATAAAATCTCCAGAACTAAGCTCCCACTAGTTTATCAGTTCCAAATACTGTCTAACTAGTAACGCTTTATTCTTGTTTTTCCAATGAATGGAAAAACTCTTGTGCAGTCCATTACACATTTCTAATGATTCAGAAAACAACAAATCATAAGACTAAGTGTTAACGGTGAATTTTATGGTTTTTATCGCTTTATTCCGTAACAATATTCTTCGTATTTTATTACTTTTTATAGAAAAGTAGGAGTTTAATTGAAATATTGAGGGGTTGTGTATGAAAAGGATTAAAATGCAAATTCGAGCTATTTATGTGGTTTATTAGTCATTTTCTATCTATATATATTTCTACAGTTTGCATGTTTTTACCCCCTTGTAGATATACATTTTTTGAGCTAAAAAGAGGATTAAATGGTGTCAAGGATCGAGTTTATACGAAGGAAAAGAGATAAAGGGGAAGTCGGTTGAAGATAAAGATGAGAAAATCACTTTTTGACCAAGTTGAACGCACGTTTGATGTAGCGTCCACCGGACTGGCGTCCAGAAGGAGATTTTTGATTCAGAGTTTGATGATTTTTAGCGAACGAGCATCTGATTTTGCATAGGACGGACGTCCAAGAAGACTCGGCCCGGCTCGATGAATTTTGTGAAGCTTGGACGGGCGTCCAATAGCCGACTTAACCCTAGCCGCCTCAAAATATTATAAACACCAGCGTGTATTGAACCCTAATCGCACCATATCATATCATTCACTCAAAAATATACACAGCAGCCGCATATTTCAGAGAGAAAACAAGGAGATGAGATCTTCCATCCCAACAATCATAATCACCAATATGATTGTTGGCTAAGCAATTCGCGGTGGGACAACGGAGGAAACCAATCAACAACCACACCAACTAGAGGATTTTTAGCTACATCTTTAGTGAGTTAATATATGGTTTTTCATCAATTGAATGTTGTGATTTATTGTTTATGTTTTATTGAATCGGGAGATCGATGGAACTATCTTTTTGATTGAAATTATATGAGAATATTGTTCAAGCTTTGATCTTTTCAATTGATGCAATTAATTGTAATTCAAGAGATTGTTTATGATTAGTTGAGTAGAGTATTGGAGACAGTCTCATGATCGTGTTATGCATGCTAGTTTAGTTTTGCTTGAGAAAGAAAACGAAACCCTAGAAATTGATTAAAGAGACTTAATCGAATTCGTGATTTGATCATTACTAAAAATCGTATCTTTAGCGCACAATCTAGTTGGGGTTGGTTGGTTGATTGGTGGATTCTCGTTGCCTTGCCGTTCTTTTAATTATTTGATAAACCGATTAGTTCATATCAACTTTTGTTGCTACGTTTAGTTATTTTAAAAACCCTAGTTTTTACCAGCTGTTTTCTGCATATTTTCTTTTTCCAGAACGTTATTGGACGCCCGTCCATATCAGTGAACGCCCGTCCAGTGTTGTTTCTTGTTCTATTTTCTGTTATTTTCTGTTTCTTTTCATTGTTCTTAGATTACAAGTAGTATATACCTTAGTTTTAGATAATAATTTGTGACATAATCGATACAATAACTGTACTTCATCCGATAGACGTTCGATTCCCTTAGGACGACCCGGCAACACCTTTACTATGAGCCTTGCACTTGGGGTGTTCTGGTAATTATAAATTTAAAACGAGTTTTTACCGAACAAGTTTTTGGCGCCGTTGCCGGGGAATCGGTAACGGTTGTCGGATTCTTCGTAGTGCAGTTTTCTGTGTCGGCAGTATTTTGGCCATAACTTTCGGCTCGAGTGTCCGTTTGGCGCGCAGGACCCCAATTCGGAAAGCTCGTTCCGACGCCGACGACGTGGTGAACCGCCGTAGGCCGTTAAACACCGTTTTCGAGGTCAAAATCTGCTGTTTTTCCTTCCATTTTAGCCCTAGAAGATTTCAACACGTTTTTTTTTCACCGTCTTAGTGTTTTTCCTGTTTTTAAGTTTTTCGTAGGTAGGTTTCTTTTCCTGTTTCTGTTTCTATATCTTTTCTAAATTAAAAAAATAATAATAATAATAAAATAAAATAAAAAAACTTTCTGAATGAGCGTTCACTCATACTGAACGCCCGTCTACCCCCAATTTGTCTTCTGAACGCTAGTTCAGTGACCTGAACGAGTGTTCACCTCCAGAATCCCCTTCTCTCTTCTCTCTTTCTAAACCTCTAAACCTTCTAATCTTCTCTGCATTCGTTCTCATCAACCTTAAGGTTGATTTCTTCTTGTTCTGCTCTTCTGGTTTATGCAAACCAGGAGTAAGAAGGGACCTCTTACCTTTAATCCCGAACCTGAGCGATCTATTATCAGGAGAAAGCTCTTCCCTAATCCAGACATTATGGCTAACGAAGTTCAAAATCCAGATCCTCAAGCCCAAATGAATCTGATCCTTCAACAGATGCAGGCAATACAACAACAACAGAATCAACAAGCTGGGATAAATAATCAATTTCAACAGTTCCGTCAGAACCAGCTAAACCAATTAAATCAAGACTCCTATGCTCCCTATCTTGACCAAGACTTCCTGGAAGGGCATAGACCTATTCGCCCTCCAGACATGGGGCAAGTGAACTTCGATCCGAAAAATTGAGTGGTAGGGGTGGTCCGAATAGTTCTTTTCATGGCACTCTTGATGAAGATCCTCATGACTTCTTGTCCACCTTCGTTCAAATCTGCGAAGCGAGCCACTATCCTGGTGTTGATTACGAGATTGTCAAGTTAAAACTCTTCCCGTTTGCTCTAAAGGGTGAAGCAAACCGTTGGTTCAAATCCTTAGCCCATCATTCTCTCCGTACCTGGAATGATGTCAAAAGAGCCTTTGCTCTGAAGTTTGTCTCACCTGGGACAATCATGGACATGAAAAGGGAGATAGCCACATTTGAACAACTTGATGGTGAGAGTGTGGGGAAAGCATGGGAGAGACTAAATCTGTTGATGAGGAAGTGCCCCAACCATGGATACAGTAGACATGAGCTACTAGAGTTATTCTACAGAGGTGTCTCTCAACCAAATAGAGACTTCCTTGATTCAACTGCTCATGGATCCTTCCTAGGGGGAGGTGATGATGCTGCTTACAGGGTAGCTGAAACTATAGCAAAGAATAACATGTGGTCAACTCCAAAGAAGACCAATGTTAGTGGGAATAAGAAGGAATCTGCTGCGAGCAATTCTGAGACTAAGGTGTTAGTTGCTCAAATGGAAGTAATTAGCAAGCAGCTAGCCAACTTGCAAATGCAGCAGCAACAAGGGTCGTCAGATGGGAACTACCTGGGAATGCAGGCGGGAAATGAGATGAATGAGGAAGTGAATTTAATGAAGAATCATAACCAAACCTTCAGAAACTTCAATCAGAATCAGACTTATTCCGGATTTCAACGTCCCAATCTTAATCAAGCCAATGCACCACCTGGACCATCAAATTCCAAACCTTCTTTCAGCTCAAGTTATCAAAGACCACCTCCCGGGGTGGTTGATCAATCTCACAATCCTAACTCCCAAAGACCTCAAGGTGGTTGGGATCAAAACCAACCTCATAACCAAACCACCTCTTGTGTCCCTCAACATAAGTTTGATGAGCTAGTAGACATGGTGAAGACCCTGGCTACTAGTGTCAAGACAATAGAGAGACAGGTTGGTCAGATGGCAGACCAACAAGCAAGCAGACCCCACGGTAAACTTCCAAGTTATACCGAAAGAAATCTAAAGCGAGATATCAATGTTTGCTTTGCCATCACACCTCAATGGGAGTATGGAAACGAAGAGTGAATGAGGTCACTCTAAGTGGTAGTAGAGGTGGGACCGGAAAGATGTCGGAAGCGAGTAGCCCCTCTCCGGCGCCATAAGTTCGAGGAGGGGCAATCGGAAGTTAAATACCGAAGGAAGCAGCAGTGAGGAGGAGCTTAATGATGATTCTTCGGGTGATGAAAATGATTACGATAGAGAAATGAGGAAAAGTCGGTGGCTGTACCACTGACAAAGAAGAGGGAGGAAAAGTTTGTCAGATGGAAGGATAAGGAAGACGAAGCCATAAAAAATCAAGCCATGAACAATGATAAAGCCCTTCCTTATCCACCGAAGGAGAAAGAGAATACCCTCAGTCATGACAGACAATATGACGGTGTGAGGAGGATGCTTAGAGATACCAAAGTGAGTGCACCCCTAGCTGAGGTATTGACTGAAATGCCCAAGTGCTCTAAGTATCTTAAGGAAGTTTGTGGAAGCAAGAAGAAGCTTCAAGGGATGGCAGAAGAAGCTTTAAGAGAAGAGTGCTCTATGGTTTCACAAAAAGTTGCTACTAAGCGAGGTGACCCCGGGAGACCTTCAATCTCTTGTGAGATTGAAGGCCACATGTTCCAAAACGTCTTATGCGACTCAGGGGCCTCCATAAATGTGATGCCATTGAACGTCTGCAAAAAGCTCGGTTTAGATAAAAGAATGCGAACGCGCCTATTTCTCTTGGATGGTAGACCGATCTAGCCGCTCGGCGACCCGGTTGTGTTGCTAATGTTCTTCTCCATGTTGAACATTTGGTTTTCCCTCTTGATTGGGTTATCTTAGACTATCCACGACAAAGAGATGCCCCCACAATTCTAGGCCGGACCTTTTGGACACCTCTGCCGCCTCATCGATTTCGTAAGGGTCGATTACGCTTAGAGTCGATGATACATACATTACCTTCACACGAGGAAAAGTCCACGAGAAACCTTGATTGAAGAAATCTCGTTCGTTGAAGCAATTTATGAGGATGAAGAAGATGCCAACTCGAAGAAGCGGTAGAGCTAACGAGAGATAGGTGTTTTGAAGCTATAAACATTAAAGATCAAGTATTTGTGGACCATCTTCTGTTTCATTACAGGCCGTAGTCAGCGACGAAGTCGTCTTCACAACATGCTCACACCGAGAGCCTGTCAATGAACAAGAAACATGGAGATTCCCGGCAATGAACGATGATTTCAAAAAGAGCTGCATCGGGGAAGACTTTAACCCTGTAGAAGAGGAAATACGATGGGTAGTTGGGATGAAGTGGATTTCTGGAGAGAGACTACTCATTGGGAGGTTGATGATTGGGAACAGCTAGCAGAGGAGCTAGAAGAAGAAGAGTTGAGAAAGATGATCAAGCATAAGAAGGAGAAAGCGGGTCTTTGTGAAGGATCCTATGGATGATGTGATCAAGATGCCTTTCGGGGTTATACCTCGGGAAGATGAGGTATTCTTGACCAACCACTTCAAGCCCATAAGGAAAAAGGTGGCCCCTTAAAATCCGGTGATTGAGCAACCACCAACCGACTTGGAGCTTAAACCGCTTCGCAACACCTTAAGTACATTTTTCTTAAGGATGGTGATAAGTTACCCTTGATCATCTCTTCAAAACTCGAGCCCGAGCAAGAAGCACTATTGATAAAAGTGCTTGAAAAGAACATCCTCGCGTTCGGATGGCAAGTGGGTGATATCCGAGGAATCAGCCCGATGTGTGCATGCATAAAATCCGAGCAGAGGAAGGAGCTAAGAAAGTCGAGACAACCTCGTGAAAAATTTGAATCCGCGCATATGCAGGAGGTTGTCAAGAAAGAAGTCATAAAATGGTTAGATATGGGAATCATCTATGCAATCGCCGACAGTGAGTAGGTTAGCCCCACCCAAGTTGTGCCAAAGAAGGGAGGCATTACTGTGGAAAAGAACGAAAAAGGGGAGGAAGTTGCCTTACGCCTTGTGACTGGCTATAGAGTTTGCATTGATTATCGCAGGTTAAATGAAGTCACCGCCAAGGATCATTTCCCCCTGCCCTTCATTGACCAGCTTCTTGAAAGACTGAGTGGTCATAAGTATTATTGTTTCCTCGATGGATATTCTGGTTACTTCCAGATAGCCATCGACCCTAATGACCAGGAGAAGACTACGTTTACGTGTCCATCAGGCACTTTTGCTTTTCGCAGAATGCCTTTCGGGTTATGCAATGCACCAGCAACATTTCAACGGTGCATGTTGGCCATTTTTGATGGACTTGTGGAGAAATGTATGGAAGTCTTCATGGATGACTTCTCAGTCTATGGCGATAGCTTTGATGAGATCTTGGAAAATCTAGATATGGTGCTTCAACGCTGTGTTGAAAAGAATTTAGTGCTTAACTGGGAGAAATGCCATTTTCTAGTAGATGAAGGGATTTTTCTGGGACACAAGGTGTCGGGCCTCGTATTCAGTTGATAAGGCTAAAGTAGAGGCCATTGAAAAGATGGCGTACCCAAAAACAGTGAAAGAGGTACGAGGTTTTCTAGGTCATGTTGGCTTCTACAGGCGGTTTATTCAAGACTTTTCTACCATCGCCAAGCCCTTATCTAACCTTCTGAAAGATGATGTTGAGTTCTTGTTTGATGAGAAATGCAAGGAAGCTTTCAATTGCCTAAAGGATAAGCTCATAAGTGCCCCTATCTTAATCGCACCTGACTGGACTAAGCCTTTTGAATTAATGTGCGATGCTTCTAACTACGCAGTGGGTGCAGTCTTAGGCCAGAGAATTGATAAAAAGTTCAGGCCCATTTACTATGCGAGCCGCACCTTGAACCCGGCTCAATGCAATTACACCACGACTGAGAAGGAATTCTTAGCCGTTGTTTTTGCTATCGACAAGTTTAGAAGTTACCTTCTAGGGTCTCAAGTTGTGGTTTGGACAGACCATGCAGCCCTACGCTACCTTATGGACAAAGCAGATGCAAAGCCAAGGTTACTCAGATGGATTCTAATTTTGCAAGAGTTTGACCTGGAGATCAAAGATAAGAAGGGTAGTGAAAATATTGTGGCTGATCACCTGTCTCGCCTAGTAAATCAGGGTGGCAAAAACCACAAGGACATAGGCATTGAGTTTCCAACCGAGCAATTGATGAAGCTTGATACAGTTAGGCCGTGGTACGCTGATTACGTCAACTATTTAGCAAGTGGGCATTTAGAAGAGATGACGTATCAGGAAAAGAAGAAGTTTTTTAGAGACTTAAAGTATCTCGTATGGGAGGATCCATATCTGTGTAAAGTCTGCAAGGATGGGTTGCTTAGAAGGTGCGTTCCGGAGCATGAACAATTGGATATTCTGGAGCAATGTCATAGTGGTCCCGCTGGTGGGCACTACGGAGCACCTAAGACAGTCACAAAAATCCTTCAGTTGGGTTTTTCTTGGCCTACTTTGTTTAAAGATGCTGAAGCCTTTTGCAAAGGCTGTGATAGATGCCAAAGAGTAGGGAGACTCAGTAATAGGATGGAGATGCCTTTGAGGCCTATCTTGGAATGTGAAGTTTTTGACGTCTGGGGCATTGATTTTATGGGACCGTTCCCATCATCATGCTCTAACAAATATATTCTGGTCTGTGTGGACTATGTTTCCAAGTGGGTAGAGGCCATAGCCACCCAAACCAATGATCACAAAGTTGTAAAGAAATTCTTGCAAAAGAATATTTTTACTAGATTTGGCTGTCCTAGAGCCCTTATCAGTGATGAAGGTTCGCATTTCTGTAACACGCCGCTTGATAAAATTCTTGAGAAATATGGTGTCAAACATAAAATCGGTACACCATATCATCCCCAAACAAGTGGCCAAGTCGAGGTGAGCAACCGGAGCCTTAAACGGATTCTAGAAAAGACCGTGAACGCAAATAGATCCAACTGGAGTCTGAAGTTGGATGACGCACTTTGGGCTTATCGCACTGCATTTAAGACCCCTATGGGTACGTCGCCCTTCCAAATGGTTTATGGCAAAGCTTGCCATCTACCAGTCGAGCTTGAGCACAGAGCTTACTGGGCTATTAAATTCTTGAATTTCGACAGCCAGCTTTGTGGGGAAAAGAGATTATTGCAATTGAACAAGCTCGATGAGTTCCGACTCCGTGCCTACGAGAATTCGAGAATCAGTAAGGAAAGAAATTAGGCACTCCACGATGCTAAGATTAAAGATCGGGAATTCAAAGTGGGAGACATGGCTTTGCTGTATAACACCAGGCTCCATCTTTTTGCTGGTAAGCTTAAATCTAGATGGTCTGGCCCCTTTGAGATTCTTGATGTTCATCCTGGTGGAGCCATTACGTTGAAAGGGTACGGCGATCAACCGTTCAAAGTCAATGGTCACAGGATTAAGAAGTACTTTGGGCAAGCCAAGGAACAGCCTGAAGTACTATACTTTCAAAAGAGAAATGAAACGGTTGAGTCGTTTATTTGTGAAGATATTCCATCCGACTTCTTTAGAGTGGATGATGACATTATTACCCTTAACTTTGCAGATCCTTCTGTCGATGCTCCTGAGCCTGTTAGCATACCTCAACCGAATCTGAGAAACAAGAAAAATAAGCAAAGAGTCAGTGTTGTCTGGAGAGAAAAGTTTCATGATCTTCTCGCGCACTTGACTTGTTGTTGTGGCGAAAACCATTTCCGTCCTAGTCATTCTGATTCTGACAGAGAAGTGGTTAGCCTCATACCCAAGTGGCCTGATCCAGGTTGACTTGGTTTACTCTGTCAAGCTAATGACATAAAAGAAGCGCTCCTAGGAGGCAGCCAAGTCTTTTAAGTTACTTTTTAGTTAAGTTTTTAGGGCATTAGGAATAAAACCATGGTGATTAGTGTGTTGGTTATCCCTGTCCTATTTGTGACTGCTTTATTTGCCCATTTCTGTGTGCATTCATGTTTACTCATATACCCCTTGTACCCCGAGATTATATGCTATGTCGAGTGTTGCAGATACTGTTGAGCGGTTTTTGCCAGTTATCACTTTTAGTGTTGTTTGTTCGTGATACGAGCTGCAGCGGTTCATTCATGCTACGGCCTGACCTCTGCCAACCTACAGCCCGACAACCACTTTGAAACCAGCTAAGTATTCTTTTCTTTTATTTGCACATTCTGAGGACATAATGTGATTTAAGTGTGGGGGGTGTCTACATTGGGTATGTTATCATGCTATATTTCTGACAATGAGTAAATGTGATTTTATCGAAAATTTTAAAATTTTCAAAGTAAACTTGGATAATTGTAAATCTTGAGCATGTAATTGAAACAAATGGCTTGCTAGTTGTAGTTTCCTGACAATGATTTTATGTGAATTTGAGAGATAATTATAGCATGCTTTTACTGATTTGAGATAGTATTCATTTCACACTCACGAAAGCCTTTGATATTGAAGCAAAAATTTTGAACCTGTATCTTTTCACTATTTTAGTGATTTATCTAGAGAGATTTGGTCTTAATAGTAACAGTGAAGTAACACCTAAGTTCAGAACGTGCACTGTGAATATCTGAAGGTTTGAATGTGATAAGTGAAACGTAACTAAGTTCTTGAAAAAAATATAAAAAATAAATAAAGGGGTGTGTCGGAAGCTGGTTAATGATTGGAGTGCGGTAGGGCATTATCTCGAAATGTCCTATTCCACTATGATGACCAAAAGCTCACGACAGTCAGGAAAAGCTACCCTATGATTTGAGTAAGGTAGGGTGTTATCCCGAAACATCCTATTCTACTATGACGGGTAAAAGCTCATTTTGATGTGCGTCAAAGAAGAGGAAAAAAGAAAGTGAAAAAAATTAAAGACTTTGTTATCGTTGAACTTATACCCAGTATAAACCGAATGATATGCTGTAGGGATTATCCTACTGAGTGTGCAGAAAGACTTTGTGTGGAACGACTGCTACCTATACCTAGGATAGTGATTAAAATTATTTGAGAAGATATTTGTTTGAGAGGATTGTGAAGATTGAAAAGGGCTTGTCACACACACACAGAATCTATCTCTATGTTGGTATCACTTGCTATAGTTGTTGTATCTTTTGTTACGTGAGTTAGGGATCTATGTGGATTGCATGAAAGTGAGCTAGTTTTGATTATTTTGTTCGGGACGAACAAAAGTTTAAGTGTGGGGGAGTTGTTAACGGTGAATTTTATGGTTTTTATCGCTTTATTCCGTAACAATATTCTTCGTATTTTATTACTTTTTATAGAAAAGTAGGAGTTTAATTGAAATATTGAGGGGTTGTGTATGAAAAGGATTAAAATGCAAATTCGAGCTATTTATGTGGTTTATTAGTCATTTTCTATCTATATATATATTTCTACAGTTTGCATGTTTTTACCCCCTTGTAGATATACATTTTTCGAGCTAAAAAGAGGATTAAATGGTGTCAAGGATCGAGTTTATACGAAGGAAAAGAGATAAAGGGGAAGTCGGTTGAAGATAAAGATGAGAAAATCACTTTTTGACCAAGTTGAACGCACGTTTGATGTAGCGTCCACCGGACTGGCGTCCAGAAGGAGATTTTTGATTCAGAGTTTGATGATTTTTAGCGAACGAGCGTCTGATTTTACATAGGACGGACGTCCAAGAAGACTCGGCCCGACTAGATGAATTTTGTGAAGCTTGGACGGGCGTCTACCTTTTTGGACGGGCGTCCAATAGCCGACTTAACCCTAGCCGCCTCAAAATCTTATAAATACCAGCATGTATTGAACCCTAATCGCACCATATCATATCATTCACTCAAAAATATACACAGCAGCCGCATATTTCAGAGAGAAAACAAGGAGATGAGATATTCCATCCCAACAATCATAATCACTAATATGATTGTTGGCTAAGCAATTCGCGGTGGGACAACGGAGGAAACCAATCAACAACCACACCAACTAGAGGATTTTTAGCTACATCTTTAGTGAGTTAATATATGGTTTTTCATCAATTGAATGTTGTGATTTATTGTTTATGTTTTATTGAATCGGGAGATCGATGGAACTATCTTTTTGATTGAATTTATATGAGAATATTGTTCAAGCTTTGATCTTTTCAATTGATGCAATTAATTGTAATTCAAGAGATTGTTTATGATTAGTTGAGTAGAGTATTGGAGACAGTCTCATGATCGTGTTATGCATGCTAGTTTAGTTTGCTTGAGAAAGAAAACGAAACCCTAGAAATTGATTAAAGAGACTTAATCGAATTCGTGATTTGATCATTACTAAAAATCGTATCTTTAGCGCACAATCTAGTTGTGGTTGGTTGGTTGGTTGGTGGATTCTCGTTGCCTTGCCGTTCTTTTAATTATTTGATAAACCGATTAGTTCATATCAAATTTTGTTGCTACATTTAGTTATTTTAAAAACCCTAGTTTTTACCTGCTGTTTTCTGCATATTTTCTGTTTCCAGAACGTTATTGGACGCCCGTCCATATCAGTGAACGCCCGTCCAGTGTCGTTTCTTGTTCTATTTTCTGTTATTTTCTGTTTCTTTTCATTGTTCTTAGATTACAAGTAGTATATACCTTAGTTTTAGATAATAATTTGTGACATAATCGATACAATAACTGTACTTCATCCGATAGACGTTCGATTCCCTTAGGACGACCCGGCAACACCTTCACTACGAGCCTTGCACTTGGGGTGTTCCGGTAATTATAAATTTAAAATGAGTTTTTACCGAACACTAAGGCTCGCACTAGTTTATCGGTTCCAAATACCGTCTAACTAGCAACGCCTTATGTATATGATTTTCCAATTTTTCAATTTAGAAATTTGTTGTGTAATTACACTTTTAAAATTCACTAAATGAATTTTATCTGATAGTCCTATGTCATCTTTTGTAAACTAAGTATGGTCGTCTCTCGTTCAACACGAGTGACACCGGTGACATACCTATACTATGTCACTTAAGTTTTTAAAGGCTCAAGAGAAAATCTTTTCCGAAAATTAACTGCATTTGTTGATAATTCACAACGTACTTGTTACTTTCCACATTTTTAATGAAGTCCTATTACTAATAGTTTAGTAGCCTAGAGATTAAATCATTAAAGTTGTAAATAAACATGACAGAAAGTTAAATTCAAAATTAAAATTTCACTACTAGATTTTTATTTTAGGAATTATAAACTAAAAAAAGTTTATCCTACCATTCCAAGGATTTAACCTCGCACCTCAGTGCCGCCGTAGGGTAGGTCAAAGAGGTGACGGTTATACTGAGACAATCTCTCTCAATGATTAAACTTCGAGAATCGAACATCTCACGGGAATCAGACATCCCGGTCCTTAATCATCGATTACCTTCCTTTTTCTAGCCTAGATATTTCGAAAATATCCATAAAGAGTGTGACCTACTATATCAGATCTCAATGTACGCCCCGAGTATGCTGCCGTAGGGTCGGTCAGTGACCCGATGAGTACCCAAAATCCTATCCTTTCGGAGACCAAGCCTTGAATTTTGATAGGGGTGAACACCATCCGTAGGGGGCCGAAATCAAAGCAGCTCGAGGCGTCACCCTTCTCTCACGTGCTTGCATTTATAGTAGAGGCCGTGGGGTTGGCTGTCGCCTTCCCCGCTCCCACTCAATAATTTGAAAAAGTGGTGGGTTTACTAATTACGGTTTCAGCCTTGACAATAAGAAACAATAAATCAAAGTACTCCGAACAGGGTCGGTTATGTAGGCAAGCCTACGCCGTCTTATTCGTTGGAACATATGTGACAGTTCAGGCCAATCCGGCAAGAGAAACCCCGTTTAGCCCGAAGGCTTATCGGCTATGCTAAGTCTCGTCGAACTGCTATAACGTACATCACACGTGGAGGGATTCGATTGAGCCGAAGCTTGGTTGAACTCACCCAACCATGGTTAGACCATTTCCGAACCCATGTACTAAGATTTTCCGATTTCTAAATTGTCATCCAAAGCGTAATCTCGTTTCTGTTTAAGGTGGGTTCACTGAGAAGCCATCACCGAAAAACTCAACGATTTATCCAAGTGGATTCATGTTAAGGGTCAATTTGTAGTGTTTTATAAGGATATATTTTATATCAATATTCCCCATATATAGATGTTTTTCGTAGAATTCGAGCTTATAATCGATTAATTGAGCAAATGACGTTTTGAATAGTTAAAATGTAAAATCGAGTAAATATCGTGGTTTTATTATCTATTTTGTATGGTTTTACGTTTTGCTCGGTTTTGTCATCTTTTAGGTGCACAAATGTGGAATGGAAGAGGTCTAAATGATGTTTGATTGAAGATTAAAGTGGAAAGAAAGAGATACAAGAGGATGAAGATGAAATAAAGCTTGGGAAAATCCGAAAACGACTCGTATGTCTGACGGGCTAATCAAAAAGGCGTTTTCTGAAGAAGAGTCCTTAATGAAAGTTGTAGAGTTTTCCGAGAGATTTTTTATGACATTCGGATCATAATTTTTGGAGGTCTACAACTCAAGATATGAATTTTAGAAGTTTCATTCCTAAATCCATAATATTCGGCCGACATACATAAATCCTAATTAAATAAGGATTTAATTTCAATTGTGACCGCCTTATACTATTTATATATATGCGCATGCAATACCCTAATCCCATAATATTAAAAACAATTATTCATTGGTAACTTCACAGCAGCAGCAGCGTTCTGGGAGTTCCAAGGCCGGTCACCCGAGCTTTGTGCTCGGGTGATCCGGGGTTAGATTAGGATCGTTTTTCTTCCGTTTGTTGATTCGTGGTGCTCAACCGTTGTGTAAACTATGTGAGTTTATTTTTAATTTATTCAATCCTTATTTATTTTTCATGATCTTTAATTTATTTTGTATCTTTCTTTGATTATGATGCTATGATGTGAATTAGATCGAGAGATCAGTTTGCTATTGATACGTTTACAACATACGGAAGTTGCGTAGACTAGATCACCATAGAAAGATAGGATCTTTAATCATTAATTATGTGACAAATTAATTGGTTAATTATCTAGGTTGTTAGATTCTAAAATACGAGAGTTAACCTGAATCTACACCGAGTTTTGTTTGGTAAATCGATCTCAACATTCGGAAGATGAGAGATTGATAAATTGGACTCACTAAGGAATTAGGAATCCATAGCTTGAGATTAAATTCACTAAGGAATTAGGGATTTGTATCTCGTGTAAAGGTGAAACCACAATTTGAATTAAAATCATGAGATGAACTAGGATTGAAATCACTTGGTTTGTGCCTTCGTTTGATCCCATGTATCTTTAGTTTAGTTTAGGTTGTGTTATTTTATTTATGAGTTAGATTTATTTTAATTGCTCTTTCGTTTATTTTATTTGTTCTTTCGTTTATTCGTTTTTACTAAGTAACAATTGAAAGGAATTAGTGAAATTAGATTCAACATCCCAATTCCCTGTGGATCGACCCCTTACTCACTTCGCTCTACTATCAATTACCCGGTATTCGGCCGGTTAGGAGTTAGTTTTGCATGGTAGTTAGGGTTTATAAATTTTCTTTTGTTTAATGATGCAAAATCCCTCCAACAATTCACCGAGAATCCATCACTAAAATCGTAACGATTGACAAAACCCGGGTCCTCGGTTTTTATAATTAGCTACTTATTATTTAACTACCACATATTAAATTAATAAGCATTCATACTAATTATTCGAGTTATACACGTCTATTTTAATTCGAAATTAAAAAACTACGTGTATGCATTGGAGTGGAATCATGAAGATGCAAGTCATGGCAATTTTCCGGTTTTAAACACCTAATCTTGATCAAACACAAAATTATACCGAAAAGTAAACACCGAGATGGACCGTTGGTACCCCCGACTAACTATTTTCTAAGGAAAAGTAAAACTTAATCTATGTCTTCGAGTCTTGATCTTCGAATCTTGAACTCGAACCGCCGGATCACGAACCAAGAACACCCGAGAGGAGAAAAGGCTTTTAAATTAAATAAATCCAATTTATTTATAATTATAAAACCCTTTTTTTTGTGGCGGCTAAATAAAAAAAAAAGAATTCCAGATTTTTTTTTTAATTTTTTATTATTATGTCGGCTGAATAAGTCGGCCAGTAAAAAAAAATACAGATTATAAAAAAAAAATCAAACAGCCGCATGTTTACCATAGCCGCAAGCTAGGGTTTTAATAAAAAAAACTTTTGCGGCGGCAGTAAGCGCCGCTACAGGTGCTGCTGCCGCCTATTTAAAAAAAAAAGCTGTTGTGACGTTTTCAGCGCTGCTAAAGGTGCTGGACAACCTTTAAATCAGGGTTTTTGGCCGTTTCTCCTCGTTCATACCTTGGGTTTCGCCTTGATCTTCAACTTTTCTTCAAGATCTTCATCTTTTCGAGCCCGGAACAACAAAATTACAAAAAAAATATGCTACTTTTACATGGAATTTCGAAAATTGCATAATTAAAGATACAAATCTTATGCTCAATTGTTACTAAACAAATAAGCTACAAAATAGATCTACGGGTAAACAATACCAACCCCAATCCATCTCTTCAACCACAACATTCAAAGCATACAACCATGATTAATTTCGAATTTTTACCAAAAAAACGAAATAAAAACACCTAAAACATGCTTTTCCACTCCAAGATCTAAAATTCATATACTTTGATCGTTAAATCAAAGGCTCTGCTACCATTTCGTAGATGTAATATCGTCGGATCAATCAAAGATTGACCCGATTACGCAGCGGAATGCATCAGATCTAGATCTAAACGAAAACAAAGAACATAAATTAAAGATCAAACTACAAGAGGGTTTGGATTTTACCTTTTTATGGTGCTTAACTCCAAGATCAAAAGTAGTATCCACGCAAGTTGAGAAGCCACAGCCTTCCAACGTGTGTCTCCCAGCAACACCAGGTGGATGGTGTTTCCCGCCGCCGGACCTCCTTGATATGCTACCGGAATAATCTCGAAGATTATCCCAACTCGAAAACCCGAAGTACTTAGTCGAAATATCAACCTAAGTACTACACAATAATGGCGTGTTCTAAGAATGTGTTATGACTTGGGAGAACTCTCTTTATATATGAGAGAAATCCTAGTCTCCAAGGTATTCATTTAATTAATACAAAATCAATTAAATAAATCCTTTTTCTAAAAAGATATATCTAGAATACTCCAAAATAAATAAGGATATATAAAAGATATTCTTTTCCTTAAATTATTTAACAAATAAATAATTTAATCACATGTCTTATTATTAATTTAGGAAAACAAATTTCCCAATAATAATCCATACATATTTCGGCCAAGATACGGTTTAACCCTTAGCCACATGAAATTTACACCATATTGGGCCGAGTCCACGAAAAATGTATTTTCATGTATTTAATCATCTATTCCAACTAAACAATTAATCCACATATCAAATTAAATAGCCCAATGAACTATTTAATTATAATTGAGGTGAAACGACGAGAAAACTAAATATGCTATTTTGGGAGCGACGTCGGGGACCATGGACCCATATTCAGTAGCTACAATAAATTAAATAAAATTATTCATCAGACAGAATAATTATATTCAACCTATTAATTCCGGGATTACACCTAAACCCGAAACTGAACTCTATCGAATATAGATAACTTACACTCAATTTATGAGTCGAAAGCGTCCACTGATGTAATCATTACATACGGATAAATCCTCTGGTTCTAGCATAAGGAAAGTGGCATTTGTAGGAGAATCTACATCAAATCTGGAAGTGTTAGCACATTTGGAAAATCTTAGTAGGAAGGTTGATGGCTTACAAGCAAGCAAAAGTCTAAGCTCAGAAGGCAATGTATCTAGTGAATATTCGAACCATGACAATGTGTCATTAGGAATGGAAGAATCCGAAGGATATTCACGGGAGGAAGTGAGTTTTATGCAACAACATAGGAATTCTGTATCTAGATTTCATATGTATCATACATAGAATCCAAGATTTCATTAGTAACCAGTACATGGATTTCATATGTTTCTTACATAGAATCCTGGATTTCAATAGTAAGCAGGTGTTCAGTTGAATTTGAACCCGCATAAACCAGTAGGAAACTTTTTGAATAGAATCCTTTTCTTTGTAACATGTATTGTTCTTGATAAACAATACAAGTCAAGTCTTTGAGGATAATAGATCTCTTCGTTCTTTTCCCAAAGATTCTATTATTCATAGAGTCTGATGTATTATCATTAGATTTGTAGTAATATGTTTCAGGCCTCATGTTTATATTAATCAATCCATATTGATAAAAAATAAAAGAATTATGAATATGGTTGGGATGTCTTTCACAATTAGGAACACACCTCAAATCTTGTAAGAAAATATGTGACCAAGCTTTTGAGTGTTCTGTCTCTTCTTTCTGCTACACTATTTTGTTGTGGAGTTCCTGCTGCAGATAATTGATGTAATACTCCATTTTGCCCCATCCATAGCGCCCGCCAAACCTCCTTGGCGTCCGCCAAGAGTGAACAGAGTCACACTGCTTGATTTTGGCGCCCGCCAAACCCTTATTGGCGTTCGCTGACACTTTCAAAATAACCTGTTAACCTGTTGTACCTTGTTGGCGTCCGCCAAAGCTAACCGGCGTCCGCCAAGACGAACATAATCATCATGTATATTTTCTGCTCAGGGTGGCATCCGCCAAGACCACTTTGGCGTCCGCCAAACCGACCGAATATACAGGATCAGCCTGGTCCAAGGCAATTCCTGCTGCCATCCTCATCATTCCCAACCTTATTACTACCATAATCCTGCAATTAAAAATTAGTTCATCACAGAAAATCAACATATATCCGTTTAAAGAACACCCACTTACTTTTTTAGCAATTGAAAGCAAACTCCAAAGCGAAATTAAAGCAAACCAATGTGAATCCTTCGATTCACGACTTCGGCGAACAACCTACGATCCATAAACGATATTCTACGATTAAAACGACCCTTTACATAATTAAAGCTCGGACTTTCATCAAGAACGATCAAGATTCGGATTTTATGGCTAAAACGAAAACTTACTGAATTGAAAACGATTGGTGAGGGAACGTTCGTCTCGATGAGACGATGATTTCCGTCTTCTGTGGTCTGCCCAAATTCCTAACGGATTAGTCGTGCGATTGAAGATTCCCTTCTTCCTCATCCTGGCCATTTGCGTCATATGGAGAAGATTAGAAGATATTTTTCTTAAATAGCCATTAATTAAATAACTAAATTCCTTTTATAATAATTAAATCCTTTTTAATTATTAAGATTAACATAAAATAGGGAAATAAATAAATTAAATTTCCATTTTACATTTTACATTTCTTAAAATTTCGGGGTGTTACACTTTCGGAACGCCGCTTTTATGGTTTTTTTTTTTTTGGAAATGGTTTCTCTCATAAACACTAAGTAGAATCTAATATCGTATTAGATCTTTGGAGGTTCGGGCATTCACAAGTTTTCGTGGGGAAAGCAACCCAGAAGATCAATGCATCTACATTGCATCCTCAATGTGGGTATATACTGCTAATCTCCCTTGTGTATTAATCTAGTTATTTAATTATGCAACTTTCCATTTTTTTGATATGGATTTATATTACGTTTTTGCTTTTGGTTTGGATGAGATCGAATTCTGGATGATTTGAACTTGAAATTGATTACTGGGAGGCGGTCTAGTCAGGCGGCGTCCGAGGGCTCTTGCATCACTGTCGCGAGCAGCTCGTATCCGGGTCCCACAAAACGAAATTGATTGGGAGAGATCATCATTTACAACACATGGTATTAGAGCATATGTTGGATACTACTACACAATTCTCTTTTAAAAAAAAAAAAAAAAAAAAAAAAAAAAAAAATTTAAAAAAATTTAAAAAAAAGGTTCTTAAGCAACTTCCAATGCTACACAGAGGCAATGTACAACAAGAAACAAAAGTTCAAACTACAAATCATCGGACGTTTGTCTTCTGACCACATAAACCTGAATTATGTACCAAAAGGATCTGACTCCTTATTTCTATAAATTACATACATATATATACGCCTGTCCTGTATAGGGAATTGCCCTTTGTGCAAGTGCTATACATTAGCCACTAAATGTCAAAATGGATACATATGTACATGAAGGTTTATACAAGTATCCCTGTGAGAAATAATACTGCAACAATTATTGACAGAATATACCGAATGGACGAATGTGATACATTCAACTCACCGTCATTCACATAATAGAGGTGTAGTGCTCAGTTAGATGTATTGCATCAGTCAACTTGGTATAACTTTCCTATAATTGTTGCTCGTAACTCTACTCGACTCGATATCAGTAGTACCACAAAGGTTATGAAGCTTTGAAGTAGTTAGTATCCTAGCCATGCACATGGGATCGGCTGAAACTTGTGCTTCGCGCATGAGAGCAAATCATAATAGTCGACATGGCTCAAACAATCGCGAAAATCAGTAAAAAGCCTTTCAAACACTTTCCATTGCACTTTTAAGGGCCTTGAGTATGGAAATTGCAGAAAAACCTGCGTCCAAAAAACAAAGGATTGTTGTTTTGCACAAAAGGCATTCATTGGACGCGAAGAAACCATACCCAAAATCTAAAGAAAGGACCCTCTAAAGCCTCCGCAATTAACTTATAGTGACACCACACCTACACGGAACCACGCTGAAAATCGAGCTTCAAAAGGTCGAGCATTCACGTCCGAGTTTGTAAGTCAACTATACACCAAAAAAATCGGCTTTTTAAGAGTATATTATCATAATCGACTTTTTGAAAGTTGAGTTTCAACTGTTGAAGTTGGTTGTATTTAACATGTAAATTACCTACCACCATAATACCATAAGATTTTGGGAGAGATGGTAATCGAACATGATATCAGAGCAAAAGGTCACGAGTTCAACTTCAAAGCTCTCTACCGAAATTGTCTTCTCATTTTGTTTAAGTTTTGGACCTTCTTGTTGGTCTTATTGTACCCGTTATATGCCTTTGTGTGCCTTGTGTTGGTCTAGACTTTTTATTATAGGCCTACACTTGAGGGGGCATGTTGAAGTCAATAGTGTTTTATATGCAAGTTAAATACCTCCCCAATAACCTAAGCTTTAGGGGGAAATGGTAATTCAACATTAACTTGGTGCCCGGTTAGGTATGTTGTCACACTAAATCAATGTGGTGCATATAAAGACTCCATTCAAAAAGTCGTTTTCCTTATGATCTATGTTGTAGACGCAAGAATCAAAGCACTCAATTAAATAGAGGTTTTTATTACCTATCACCACCCCATTGAGAAACTTCCTCAAAGAAATTGTTTGACTTGTTTTCATTCCATTCATTACAAAGGTGCATCACTCATTTCAACTTGGGTTTAAACAACTATCAACATACAAGTAGTACACACAAAAAGATGTTGTGAGAGGATTTGCTTACGTCTCCCTCCATTGCCAGCCGTTTAAGTAAGGAAAATGTTTGCGCAGTTTCCTCCAAGTTGTCTATAACAGCCAACCAGATCAGTGAAGCAAGTTCGTAAGCTTTCTCTCGCGACTTACCACAAGCAATAAACTGATCTGCTTACAACAAGAAAGCAACCAAAGACAAATTTAGGTTGACACATAAAATTGCAAAGCAACCCCAAACAAAAATGGACACATAACGAGTTTTAAATTTAACAAATAGAAAATTTCAAAAATGTTGAGCCATGGTGCAAATAATTTGGCAGATTTAGACATACTGCAAAGTGGCATGTACTTAAAGTCTTGCTGTAGGGAAACAACTTTGGAAGTCTTTATAGGCATTGAACCCTCATAATGTATCGCTGGGAATATAACGTCTAAGAAAATTTTACTGAAAAAGGATGCAATATTACCCACTTTTGAATTTATGTTGTTAACGTATTTACTTCCATATACAATGATTCCTGCTATTTTAACCAGCATCTCATCAAAGGGGTCATACGTGTTCTTTATACCATGCAGAGCCAGAATTAAGAGCACAACTATGACAAACCACCCTTATAAGCCTCTGTACCAAAGTCTGTCATTAATTATCCCAGAATCTGGGTCAAACCCCCACAGAAAGGAAAAGGAAAAAGCAACACGTAATTCAAATAGAAGCAGCGTAGGGAAATAGTACATATGAT
The DNA here is from genome assembly GCA_026214975.1 of Gentiana macrophylla. Lineage (NCBI taxonomy): Eukaryota > Viridiplantae > Streptophyta > Magnoliopsida > Gentianales > Gentianaceae > Gentiana > Gentiana macrophylla. Next base: position 22,137,768 of record CM047811.1, on the reverse strand, counting down.
ATTTGAAACTACACCTATTATGGTTCCATGAAGTATCCCAGAAGGAAGAGGCATCAACGACATGTCAAGCTGCTCCTTCAGATATAAATACGTATGGCCCACAATTTCATCATCCAGCGCTAAGATGTGTCTACTAGCATAAAGCGCAACATATCTCCTGCAACCAGCAGTAAGAAGATGTCAGTTTCTTGATACAGCCTTGCTTGTCTAGTGAGCACAGCAACATGTGATATTGGAAATGCATCAACTTATTTGCTATACTGTTACTTCCAAATCACAGTTGAAGTTTTAGACAAAATCTAAGACAACTCAAAGAACCTCCGAAATTGACCTCCAGAAGCATACTAAAATTTTGGTAGATTTTCCAGAATAACTTCCCCTATTTCTTTAACGAAAAGCTATAACCCTAAAAGAGAAGAATGAGTTGTGGTTGAGTGCAATCTAAAGACTTTTTCATTGTAAAAAACATAAATATATACAAGCAATTGCATAGCCAAAACCAGAAATCAATCGACTTAAGCTTTCTTACTCTACTTATGAATAGATCATGAACTCCAGTTTAGCCTGGACGGCCTAGCCACTAGCTAAGGCTAATGCTGAATCAAATCATTATTTGATTGGACTATCATGAAGGACGAAAGTTCTAAATACTTAGTAGGAACTATAGAAAGTCATGGGGGTAAGGAGAGGTAATAGATATTCATACATAGAGAAAAGTTACTGATTTCTAACCTTTTGCTCAACCCTCTCGGTATGGGCCCAGGCCACCTTCTAGCTAGCCCAGCAAAAGGGAAACTCCTGAGAAGGGCAGCATTCCACAAGCACTCTTCTTGGAACAATCTAGCCCAATGTTTCTTAACACATGATACTTGCCTCCAATCTGACACTGGAACCCGAATGAATATTTCTACCAAAAGATGATCTGGGAGCTCTCCGAATTCAGTTGGTATAGACACCATACAATTGTTTTTATCTTTCTCCTTCATCACACTGCCAAGCAATGTTTGTAGTAAAAGATTAACAGGTAAACACACACACAATATATATAAACACAGCTAAAACTAATTTCTTCCAATTCATCTCATTTGTGTGATTCAAAAGGTTGTTATCTAAACTGAAAATAAATCAAATTCAGTATAATAATATAGGAAATCATGAATTTTTCAGTTATTATAAAGTTATTTTTTCCGCACAAGGCTGAAGTAATCATTCAAAAGGGTACAAACACTCTCAGTCAGCTCTAAATTGTGAAACAATCCACCCATGAAAGAGGCACAGAAGAAAAAAATGTACATACAGAAATGAGCCAAGGCGAGCAAGCTTCACTTGCTACATACAGGCCTCTCTGTTTCCAGGACCACCTATTGCACTTGCATACGAAATTTTTTAAATAAAATTAATTAATTAATTAAATCTGCAAGCTAAGCCAAGCCATAGTTAGACCAATGACCAGGCATATTCAATCAAATTAAAACTTGATTATTTTTATGCTGCACGACAACCAACTCCTAGTAATCTAAGTGCCATGATTCTGATAAACATTTAAGCAATCCGGATCGGCAGAATTAGTAAATGAGGTTTGAATTAAACTGAAATTTTTTTTTTCCCAATAACAATTACCTTATTATTACCTGAGAGCCCAGCGGTGAGGAATGAGATGATTGATACTTATTGTCGGCACCAAAGTTGTAGCAAACAACAAGCAGAACTGGATGAACTAATCAAGACCGGAGATTTCGCTCCACTGCCGCCGCAACTCGTGAAGTCGGCCGGCAAATTAGAATAACAATCGGCGTCTTCAATTCAATAGCAATCGTCTTCCCTTCTCTATCATTACTCTATGGGAAAAGACCGCACAATCACTTTAACCAACGATTGGAGCTACGTCAGTCAATATAAAACACCGTTGTATCTCTGAAATCAAATTTATAGTCAATATTCGACATTTCCATTATCGATTATGGTTCGAGGTTATGGAAGTCTCATTTTGGCTATAGATAGATTCGATATTTTTCTGTGAAAATTGTTTGATGCAATGGTAGGAGGGATAACGGGTAGAATAAGTGTGGTGTAAATAATAAATCTTTTAAGAATATAATCGCACCACTTATGCATGTTTGGTCATAAATTTTTTTTTTTTCAAAACCGAATATTTTATTAAATAAGATAAAACTATACAAATTGTACAAAGTGTAAAAACGTTCGACACAAAAATCTATAAAATAGTTTCACTAAAATTACATTCAAGCTACTCTAAGTTTATGGGTTTTACCAATGACATCAGAAATAAAGACCATCTTTGGGGGTCGCTGTGTGTCACATCTATGTATTTCTTGGTTCCGCCAAGTTCACGAAAAAGAAATCTCAGAATTCCATGTTGTCGTATTTATACATAGTCATGCTGAGACATCTCCCAAGCCATTCAAAAGTATCACAAGTCAAGATAAAATAAGGTCAATAATGTCGGTTGAACACATTCTTCCACATATTGTTCACCTAGGAACAGTCTTGTAAAGCGTGTAAAGTAGTTTCGAGAAACATACCATATAGATAGCATGTTCCATCATGTGCAATGTGCAAAGGAAGGAGAGCAGCCGTAAGAAGGGCACCTCGTTAAATTTTTCAAGGGAGAACATTGCCTCTAAGGGGGCCTTTAATAGACCAAATTAATTTCCAGACATTTGTATTAGTCGCCACCAGGGGATTTTGTTGGAGTTCAAGATTGGCAGGATTTACAAAAATTTAACGGTGGAAGTCAGGTGCCATATGAAGTTTCCATGGTTGTCGACACCAAAAGAATCTCGGAGATAGTTTGCGGCATTGCAAATGTGACGCCAAATAAAAGATAAAGTGGGTTTAGGTGCGTTGAGAGGTGAGCCATATTTATGTTGTAGAATCTGCACCCATAATTTTCCATGTTCAGTAAGAAGCTACCACACAAGTTTGGCTAGTGGCGCAATGTTCATGCCTTCAGCCGAGCGTATACCAAGCCCACCACTAAATTTGGGACAACAAATATCTTTTCAAGATACAATGTGTAAGGCTCTTTTATCTGTATCATGGCCTCATGAGAAGGATCGAGCCAGCTTGTCTAATTCTTTTGTAACAGAAGATGGTAAGCAAATGGTATGCATGTGATAATATGGAGTCGTGGTGAGTACCGTTTGCGTTAATATGGCTCGGCTTACTTTGGAGAGGGTGGTGGCTTTCCATGGTTGAAATTTTGAACGGACCTTATCTATAACTCCTTTAAAATCTTTCTTGTTGACCCGGCAATGATGCAAATGGACCCCAAGGTATTTCTCAAGATAGAGTGTGTGAGACTTACCAAGTTCTTCTGTGATAGTGCTTATTGTTTGCGGATTCATGTTAGGGGAGGTTGTGAACTTCGACTATGAAGTACTAATTTTCTGGCCTGGCATACCATATATATAAGAGAGATAAGACGTGGTCAGTTTCTCGTGCTTGATAAATAGTTGCTTCCACGAAGAGCATGAGGTATTCTGCAAAGAAGAAGTGTGAAAATTTTCACCCTCCATGAGAGACAGTAATCGGCTTCCATCTTCCTGCAGTCATTGGTTGGTTAATTAAGTAACTCAAAACCTGCATGACAAATACGAAGAGATGTGGTGCAAGTGGGTCACCCACTTTTAAAGCACGGAGGGGCCAAAACCGTTAAATAGGACTACTGTTCCAAAGAATCTCTAAAGACGTGCTTGATAACAAAAAACATGATTAGCTCAACAAGACTATCACTAAATCCAATACTGGAGAGAATCTGTCGTGGAACAGTTGGCTCTGTCATAAGCCTTTTCAAGATTAACTTTGATAATCATGGTCTCTTTCCTTTTAAGATTTTATCCTCATAGCGTGTAAGACCTCCTAAATTACAATGATGTTATCCGAGGACTGTCTTCCAAGTATAAATGCATTTTGGCTGTTGTCGATAATTTTGTCAATGATCATCCGTAACCAGTTGGCAATAATTTTTGTAATGGTCTTGACAATGACATTTGCAAAATCAATAGGCCACAATTGAGAATCATATTCAGAAAGATTTATTTTTGAAATCAAAGCGATAAAAGTCTTATTCGTGTTAGATGGAAAGCACTTATCTTGGAATGCCTTGACGATATAAGCCGTGAAAGAGGGATCGATTGTATCCCAGTTTTGGTGGTAGAATATTGGGGGGAAACCATCTGGTCCAGGAGATTTATAGGCTCCCATTTGAAATAATATAGCCCGAACTTTCCCTGCACTAACAGGTCGATCCAAAAGCCTCTTATCCTCATGTTTAATTTGTTGAGAGAAAAGACCGTGTGGGTAGGAGGCCACTGGTTCGTCAGAGTAAAGATCTATAAAAAATTGCCAAACCATGGTATGGAGGGAATCACAATCATTGATCCATGTTCCCGATGCATCTTTTAAATAAAGAATATTATTCTTACCTGCTCTACGTTTTGAGGACTTACGGTAATACCGAGTACTCCGTTCACCATCTTCAATCTAATTTAGCCACGATTTCTGATACCAATAAATTTCCTCTTGAGCTAGGATTTCATCATATTCTTACATTAGCTCATTGTTTAGTTTAGTCAAGAAACTCGAAGGATCTTTTGAAAGAGATGTTAGGAAATCAACTAGTTTAACGCAGCGGAATTTAAAATTTTGATTTCCGAACCAAGATCGACTTCGTTTAACATAATAAACACGTTAAGTAGTTTGACGTTGTATACCTTAACTGATCTAAAAGGTCGACGCTTTGATCGTCAATGAGAGTAGTATTGTTCGTGATCCGTCCACGTGTCCGGCCTTTATCGATATCCACACAAACTCCTCGCCAGAATCCTCCTTGAATTGCTACTAGAAAAATCCGGTTGCTAGACCGGCCTTTTCCTCTCTCTAAAAATCTCTAGTAGAAGCTCTCTGTTGGTCCCTTGAAAAGGATTTGGTTAAGTTTAGAAGGGGGGGGGGGTGAATAAACTTAACACTTAAAACTTTTGGAGTTAACAAACTCAGCAACCAGTGACTTTGTTGATACTTGATGGTCTGCCGATTGTGAGTTTCTTGAATTTGTGCAAATGGAAATATATCAAAATTAAGCCTTATTACTTGTTGTTAAATATGATACCAAGTATTAGATACTCAGTAGTGTAGGTGTGTGATTCAGTTGCTAAATTCAGTAGATTGATGTGTTAGATAAACTAAGTGCAGAATATAAATGCAGAAAGTAAGTAGGCAGATTTTATAGTGGTTCCAGGTGGTGTAATCCTGTCAGTCCACTCTTCTCCTGTGATGTTGGAGGTAATTCACTAGAGATCTTTGATGTAGCTGTTACAAAAATCCCTAAGTTGCTTGTCCTTCACCAATAACTATGGCTTCACAAAACCGAACACTTGGAACATGTAGGATTGCTGCTCCAAAGTCTTCCACTGGTTCTTGAAGGGTAGGATTGCCTCTTCACCAGCTCCACCACAAACAACAGTCTTTCACACCCAAGGATGCTTCACTGTCTTCAGTAGATTTCTTGTAAAAGAAAGATTGAATCAAGTAAGTGATTCAGCTTTCAGCAGCTTAATCAGGATGATATGATCAGCAGCTTGATGTCTTCAAGTGTGTAAACTTGATGTAGCTTGAATGCAGATACACTTGAAGAATTTCTCTGGATCAGTAGATTAAAGCTCAGTAGGGTCAGCAGGGTGTTTTTCTTGATCAAAAATCGAAGCTCAGGATTTATCTCTTAATGTTCATCAATTTTTCATCTGTTGTATCTGAATTATGAGTCCTCTATTTATAGGTAGGAGTCCTTGTGACTTATGTTTGAAATTCAAACATAGCCGTTTCAGATTTGTCTCATTTGACTTGCTTTTACATCGTTCTTGTTCATAAAATCTTGACACAGTCAGAGCTTTTTTGACGATCTACGATCTGTCCACCCTCTGACTTGTAACCATTGGATAAAGGTCTGAATCATCACAACGTCCCTTTGATCCTAACCATTGATTTGTTTGATAAATCAGAGGTTGTTAGATGTCCCTTTCTTGTAATCTTCCAATGTAGCCTTTGAATAATCGAAATATGTGTCCAGCAGGTTCCTGAGAACATAAGTCTACTGATATACACATCAGTAAGCTTATCCTTATTTTGCTGTGTTTAAAAACACTTCAGCTTACTGTCTTTTATCTAACTTTTATTTATGAAGTTAGATTGCACCTTTTTGCAAATAACTAAGTTCAAATCACCACTTAACTTGTGGAACTTAGACCTTGTACATAAGGTATATGTAATCAGTTTAGGTCATCACAGACTTCCCTAAATTCTGATTCCATATCCTTGACTTTAATTACTAAGTTTGATCCCTTAGCCTCCAATTACTGAGTTTGAGCCCTCAGCCTTCAGTCTTCAGCAGGTTCCTGGCAAGTCTACTGACTCAGCTACCCTACTGATCTAGACTAGTCTGCTGATGTAAGTCAGCTGACCTTTTTACAGTGCTTGTTTGATCAAAAGTATACAAAATCAAACTCTAATAAACTTATACATTTGATCTAGACATCTTTTTGCCTTTGCTCTATAACAGCTAGTCTGGCACTCATCACTAAAACTTAGAAATAAGTCCAACACTCTCTATTTTTCTCAAGAACAATTAGCTCTTGGAATTGTGATGTACAAAAAAGCTAGCCAACCCCTTTCTTATATAGGGAGAGTGGCGCCCCAATGTCCCCTAATCTGATTAGGAGAAGCTTCCTTGAAGATATATGAAAGAGAAAAACTTTTTCCTAATAAAATAAGGAAAATCACTTTGATTGTTTTATCTCTTTTATTATAATATCTTATATTAAATAAAAAAATATTTTCAATATCTTATATTGAATATCGTTATCTTATTACCATAAATCTATTTTTTCCAAAATCAATTAATATCCAATATTAATATTATGGTAATCTTATTAATTAAATTGTACAATCCAAGCATATCTAATACACATGTCTTCTGCACCCCATATTGCCAAATATTGGCATCCGAAATATTCTTTAATTAATATAATTAATATCTTGAATTTAATTTATTCATAATAAATAAATACCACCATATTAATTTATTCACTATAACACTTTATAGTCGAGATAAACTTTCCGTATTTGGTTATCACTATAACCGTATTTTAATTCGACTCGATGTTCTTATGTGTGTGACCCGATAGGCTTCCGAATATGTTGTCCGTAGACATTAAAGTGCAAATTATGAAAATGCCCTTTATACCAAACGATCACGGGATAGCGTCTAGCAACACTCCGTGACCCTCAATCATCGGAAGAGTCAAAATCAATGACTACTACCTTTCATGTGAAACAGTTACCGTGTAAATAGAATCCTATCGCTGTAATAATATCCATACAATCGTATCTTGAGTGTCAGTACATTAACGATCGTATATTATAATCTGGATATCATGCTATCTCGGAATAATACATTTACTCCCACTTTGCAAAAATTCTCGAGAGCTAGACATTCCTTATAAGAAGGCCATTTTGGATATTCACTCCCAATCATAGGATACGCGATTTGTTAGGAACATTTTATTATGTTTTGATGATGGTCATACTAGCTGTTATAGCAAGCCTGAAATAAGTTAGAACACTCTGCATAGTCCTTACTTAGAGTTTGACATGTTGTATAAGTTGAGTCAGACAAGTATTGTACTAGTTGGAAGGATGGCAAAGCAAGGACAGACTTTCGGCAGAGTGAAGCCAGCCAAGCACCAGCAGAGAAGCAATGAAGACATCATAGTCTAACTTATAACCAAGGAAGTCTGTGATGACCTTGGATAATTCTAAGTTATATTTTAAGTAATGAAACTCAATGTTTAAATATGGTGTACACTGATCTCACCCAAATCCAGGATCAGTGAAGTACAAGGATTCTCCTTTAACTGAAAGAATAAAGGAAACAGTGAATCGGTAAAGTGGACCGACTTCCGGCTGAGTGAAGAAAAAGCAGTGAAGGAAGATCTAAGCGGCAAAGCCAGATACGTCACTTGACCGTTCAAAGAACGGCTGAGTAAATCTTACTCGATCAGATCATTGAAATATGGAGAAGATACAGAAGATCCAGCATTAAATGCACAATTAATAGAGGATCAATCAAGGACGGATTTTATGGTAAACGTTTGAAGAAAAATCCGATCACTAAAATCAAGGAGAATATAATTAAGGGGGAATCAAGAATAAAATCAAGGATTATTCCCCTCATTGATATAGCCAACGGACGGAAATTCAAATCAAGGATAATCAAGGCTATAAATAGAGGGCGTTGACAGAAAAACAAAAAAAAGATCGAACTAAAAAATCTGAGTAAAAACTCTGTCAAAGTAAAAAGCCTTCTATCTGCGCTTAAAGGAAAACATCTAGTGATCAACTCAAAACTGAGAGCTACAATTCAAACATCAAGCATTGAGATTGATCAACAAGTCTGTGAATCCAATTCACATCAATCAAGCAACTGAATCAGAGTCATCTGAGAAGGAGTTGTGTTTTGTGATAATTTCTTTGAAGGATTTGATCCCAAGGGAGCGATGAAAGAGACTCGAGTCACCAAGTCAAGCATTATTGCGAGTCAAGGAGTGATAGTCTTGTAGATTGTGAAGTTTGTGAAGTCAAGGACAATCATACTATTGTATCTGTAAAAACAATAGTGAATTCCTCCAATCATCACATGAGAAGAGTGGATTAAGGGATTACACCACCCTGAACCACTATAAGCCGTGTGTCAATTTACCTTACTGCATTCATTTAATTGCTTATATTATATCATATATTTGTGATTGCTTAAACTACTTTGAAATAACATAGTAAGAAGGGACTTATCCGCTGCCCAAAAACTTTTAAATACAAGAAAAGTTTTTGAAACTCCACTATAGTCATTCACCCCCCTGATAGGCTTAAACTGGGTGTCCAATCGTACCGGCAGTGTACCGGGTCAAATTGTAGTCTAGTCTAGTGAACAAGGTCGTCTCCTCAGGGAAATGAAAATATAATTCAAAATGTGGTTAAACACCAATTAGCTGTTATTATCTCAATCTAAGTCGCAATCCTTACCATATAGAGTGAATGAAATGACTGTCACAATAGGTCTATTGTGTCATTTTTTTAGGTTTTTGTGGCACTTTGCATCCACGGCAAAAGCTAGAATTTTTAGTAGTGTGACCATAGTTTAGCTACTCTTTTATCATATTATCTAAAATAAGCATATTTATTCGTAGTTATAATTATTAAAATCACCAATATTTGTGAGCTTAAACTAAATACGAGTGTGATTGTGATACTTAACTGATTTCTAGTAGGATACGACCTTGTTCGCCGTTGTAGTACAACCGACCCGGTACTCTGCCGGTTAAAGTTGGTGACGATATGGGATTTCACCCCTCCACGTGGAATTATCTAATTGGTCCAGCTGGCATGTGGAAAAGTCTAAGTCTATTATTCATGTTGGATCGGATAGGAGACATATCGGTGAAGACCGCAACAACTGGCAGATTCAGCAAGTGTCCCACCTCGAGCATCCATGTCGGTATGGATCGAGTCGACATGAGATCCGGCCCAGATTCCTAAGCCCAATAATCTAGAGGGTTACTTGGGCAAGGGGCAAGGCCCATTAAAGGGTATTTATGTCAATAGACCAAACCGCCCTAAGTTTTAGGGCAGAAGTAGGACATGTGCCTATAAATACATCATTCCAGGAACTACTTAAGGCTTGATTCCTGGACATTACACAGGATATGTAGGCAATCCAAGATACATTCTTGGACTCAGCCATTAAACACCAAAAACACCATCTTCATCTCATTTCTAGCCATTCGATCCCTTTACAGCTCACCCTTAGATTACACGTGGCCCTGTTATTCTGGTGGTGCATTATTTAGCATCATAATTTGGCGCTAGAAGGAGGGCCTTCTACCGGTGAGTTGGTAAAAATATCGCAATGGCGCCCCCTGCAAGAAAGAAACCGACGAGTAGTAAGAATATGCAGATCGAAGAGCACACGGATTTGGATCCAGCAGGGGTTTAGACTCAGGTTTAGGAAGTCCCCACTGGATCTAGACCCGCAGCTGCAGAACCACCAAGACCTCAGCTTCCCCCTCAGCTGCAAGACATGGCAGATCACTTAGCGTCTTTAGATGAAGACGGCCTGAAAAGAGTGGTGGCATCAGCGTTCATAGGTAAGGGAATTTGTAACACCCCTGAGGGACACCTGTTAGACCCACTGGGTCGAAAGGAAATTGAGAAGGCCAAAGGGAAGAGGCCTGTCGATCCTCAAGAAGAGCATGAGGATGAAGTAGAAATCAGCATAACCAAGAAGCGTCCTGGACACGAAAAGCAACAACGGCAGGTCGAGGACAGTATTCGAAACGAGTTCAATCGCATCGTAGGGAAGGAACAGGTCACAGAGTGGCTCGAGTCGCCATTTAGCCCCGAGATAGAAATATACACGATGCCCGAGTCGTTTAAGCCACCGAAGATGGAACCTTACGATGGTACTACGGACCCCGAGGACCATCTGTATCGGTATATATCATTGATGAGATTGAGAAATGCCAACGATGCCATGAAGTGTCGTGCATTCGATACCTTGCTAACGGGTCGAGCTCGGGAGTGGTTTCATAAGAAACGGCCCAGGTCGATCTCAAGTTTTTTACAGTTGGGACAAAAATTTCGAGATGCTTTCATAGGGAACAAGAAGTTCCACCTCAGTGCTACCCACCTCATGAACATCAAGCAAGAGAAAGGGGAATCAACCATTGATTTCATGAGGCGCTTCAACCTCGAGGCCATGAAAGTGCATAACGCCAGTGATGCACTGCAGGTTAATGCCTTTGTTGGAGGTCTACGTAATATGAAACTGTATGACAAGTTGTCCAAGAAAATGCCCAGTGATATGGACGAATGTGTGAACATAGTCCACAAATTTTGCCAAGGTGAAGAGGTAGTGCGTTTGCACACCATTTCACTTGGCCTCAACTCGAGGAATGATACCCGAAGCCAGACCAAGGGTCAGCCTAGGGGTCGGAACGAAGAAGGAAAATCCAGCGTGTTCGATCGATTGACCGCCCCGATCACGGATCGGCTAGGCAAGAACGGAAATTTGAAGGATCAAGATTTTATACCTCTCAACCGATCTCGGGGGAGGTGCTGGCTATCATGATTAAGAAGAATATCGCTCGAACGCCCAAGCCAATGTCCAAGGATCCTAAGAAGAGAAAGAACACCCACAAGTACTGTGACTATCACCAGGATGTGGGGCATGATACAGAAGAGTGTTTTGACTTAAAGAGAGATATTGATGCCTGTATTCAAGAGGGTCGGTTGGACGAGGTAATCGACAGATCGAAGAAGGACGAGCCCAAGGGTCGTCGAGAGTATAAGAGAAAAAGTTATAACGGGAAGAAAGATCGATCGCCGCGTCGAGATAATCAAAGGCGACGGGATAAATCATCCGAACCGACCTACAAAGATAACCGTCGGGATGATCGTTGAACAGATGTGAATCGAGACCCTCATGGGGATAACCGCATCGGGTATGATGTCAACACTATTGTCGCTGAACACGAGTCAGATCGACCTCGGTCCAGTCGACAGTCTTCAGACAGATCGAGGGAAACGAAGCCTAGGTTCACAACGGAGGTAGGTTATGGACCCAAAGATGATATTCCAAGCTCCCACAGTCACAGTGAAGGTTTGGTAATAGAGGCGGTGATAAGTAGGGGTCGGATAAAGAGAGTCTGTGTTGACAGTGGAAGTGCCATCAATATCCTTTACTACTCAGCCTTCAAAGCTATGAGGTTGAAGGATGAAGACATTGTGCCGTTATCTACCTCTCTGTTCGGATTCACAGGGCAGGCCATCCACCCTGTCGGGTCGATCAACTTATTGACTACAGTTGGAGATGGAGAAAAAGGCCGAACAATGGAAATGACCTATGTCGTAGTTAAAGCCCCGTCCGGGTACAATGCGATATTAGGTCGACCTGCTTTATACGACCTGAGAGCCATCATTTCCACATTCTACAATAGCATGAAATTTCCCACCTGGTATGGCACCCATGAAGTGAAAGGAGACGTCGAAGTAGCCAGAAATTGTAGTTTGGTCACAATTAAAGGGAAAGGAGTTGGACAAGTGCTGGTTGAGGAATTGACCCCTGAAGAAGAAGAGGATCGAAGCTGGGTCTCTGTCGACCCGACAAAAGAGATTTGAGTATGGAAGGAGGAAGAGGGCCAAGGGGTACAGATCGGGAAGTGGATACCACACCCCGACATGAAAGCCTTGGTCGACCTTCTTGTTGAATATCGAGATATTTTCGCATGGAAAGCAGACGACATGCCAGGCCTATCGGCAGATATAGCAGTACATCAACTCAACGTCGACCCAAGAAAGAAGCCGATACGGCAAAAGAAGAGAAACCTCGCCCCTGAAAGGAAAGAGGCAGTGAAAAAGGAAGTTGACAAATTGTTAGTTGCTGGAATTGTAAAGGAGGTTTTCTATCCGGATTGGTTAGCCAATCCAGTGTTGGTTAAGAAGCCAGATGAAAGCTGGCGAATGTGCGTGGATTTTATAGATCTCAACAAAGCGTACCCTAAGGATTCGTATCCGCTCCCAAAGATTGATTAGTTAGTCGACTCGACGCTGGACTTCGAGGTATTCGGGTTTCTCGATGCGTATAGGGGATATTACCAGATCTTCATGGACCCCCAAGACTCAGAGAAAACCGCTTTCATAACAGATTTTGGCACGTTCTGCTTCGTGACGATGCCCTTTGGTTTAAAGAATGCAGGAGCTACTTATCAAAGGGCAGTTAATAAAATTTTCAAGGGATTGATAGGTCAAAATATGGAAGTCTATGTCGATGATCTGTTAATCAAGAGCAAGTCCATGGGACAGTTCCTTGTTGATACCAGAGAGGTTTTCGAGGTGCTTCGAGCTGCAAGTATGAAGCTCAGTCCGAAGAAATGCACTTTTGGGGTTCGATCTGGGAAATTTCTAGGCTACATGATATCGAAAGATGGAATCCGAGCTAACCCGGACAAGATCGAGGCCCTCAAAAACATGCCTACACCTCGTAATGTTAAAGAAGTGCAACGGTTGACGGGTCGGATGGCGGCCCTCAACCGCTTGTTATCGATATCGGTGCAAAGGGCCCTACCTTCTTCAAGATATTGAAAAAGGCAAGTCCGTTCCAATGGGATGAGAAATGTCAAAAAGCATTCAATGATTTGAAAGAATATTTGACTGACTTACCAACACTGTCTTCACCACGAGAAGGAGAGAAACTCCTGGTCTATCTAGCAATCTGTGAAGAGGCAGTAAGCGCAGTGTTGGTCCGAGAAGGAAAACAGGGACAAGTTCCGATATATTTTGTGAGTAAAGCATTGCATGGAGCTGAGATCAGATACACACCTACTGAAAAACTAGCATTGAGTTTGGTTCATGCATCAAGGAAGTTGAAGCCATATTTCCAAGCACACCCCATTGCTGTGGTCACTGACCAACCTTTGAAGCAAATTTTGGCAAAGCCTGAGACAACGGGTCGATTAGCAAAATGGATTGTCGAGTTAGCTGAATACGACATCGATTTTCTACCTCGTATGGCAGTCAAAGGCCAAGCTCTGGCGGACTTCATAGCCGAGGGATTATCTATCCAGATGGAACATGAAAAACAATCACCAGAGGAACAGTGGACCATCCATGTCGATGGTGCATCGAGTAAAGAGGGGGCTGGAGCTGGGTTATTGTTGGTTAGTCCGAAGGGAGAAGAGTTCCCCTATGCACTTCGATTCGAGTTTAAGTCCACCAACAATGAAGCAGAGTATGAGGCCATGATCACGGGTTTGAAGCTGGCATCGAAGTTAGGGGTCGAGAATCTCCTGGTGTACAGTGATTCTCAGCTTGTAGTAAATCATGTACGAGGCGAGTATGAAGCCAAAGAAGAATCCATGAAGAATTATTTGAAAGTTGTTCAGGGGTTGATATCGAAGTTCAAGACGGTTCACATCGAGCAGGTACCTCGGAGCTAAAACAAACTGGCCGATGCATTGTCTAAACTCGCATCGATATTCAAATCGAAGAGGAAGGTCCTGGTCGAAATGTTAGCAGAGAGAAGCTACAACGAGGTCGATGTGCAACCAGTCGCCCAGGGATCAACATGGATGGACCCTATAGCTCTGTACTTGAAAGATGGAATCCTCCCGTCTGACAAGTCTCAAGCCAGAAAAGTCCGATGACAAGCCTCTAGGTATGCTCTTTTCGACTATGTTCTTTATTGAAAATCGTTTGTAACGCCCTGGATGCGATGCGCATCGGAAGAAGATGGGGCTTACCTTCTTGAAGAGATACATCGAGGAGTTTGTGGTAATCATTGCGGAGCTCTAATGTTGGAAAGGAAATGTAAACTAGCCGGGTATTTTTGGCCATCCATGCAAAAGGACGCCAATCGATTGGTGATGAGATGCAGGGCTTGTCAAGTGCATGATGTGGTGACACACCAGCAAGCACAGGAGATGAACGCCATCGAATCGGTATGGCCATTCGATGAGTGGGGGGTCGATATAGTCGGGCCTTTACCTCGAGCTCCGGGTAATTTCAAATATGTTGTGGTCGCGGTCGATTATTTCACAAAATGGGTCGAAGCCAAAGCTCTTACCGACATCAGGGCTCAGACCATCAAAAAATTTCTATGGGAAAATATTTTGTGCAGGTTTGGAATTCCGAAGTACCTGATCTCGGATAATGGGACTCAATTTCTAGATGACAGAGTGCAGAGTTGGCTGAAGGAGTACAAGATCGAACATCGAACCACCACAGTGACCCGACCTCAGTCCAATGGACAAGTCGAACAGACAAATAGGCAGATTAAGTTTCGTTTGAAGAAGCGGCTCGAAGATGAAGGTCGAGATTGGGCAGCTCAGTTACCAAATATTCTGTGGTCGTATCGAACAGCACCCAATGCAGCCACGCAAGAAACTCCCTTTGCCATGGCTTATGGATGTGAAGCAGTAATACCTGCAGAGATAGGGCTAGAATCGCCTCGTGTCTTGGCCTACAACGTCGAGACAAATGCTCTTGATCTAAGACTAGAAAAAGACAACGTCGAAGAGAGAAGAGAGATTGTTGCACATCGAATGGCCAATTATAAAAGAAAGATCTCGCAATATTACAATGCAAGAGTGAAGTATAAATACTTCCAAGTAGGAGATCTCGTGTTGAGGAAGAATGAAGCCAGCATGCAGGACCCAATAGGCAAGCTCGAGCCGAATTGGGAAGGTCCATATAAAATTCTGAAGGTGCACCCTAAGGGATCGTATCAGTTGGGCAGGTCGGATGGAAGCACAGTGCCTCAAACTTGGCACGCCACCAACCCCAACCTCAGAAAATATTATGTTTAAATTGTTTAATCATTTCATGACATTTGCAACTTTACTTTC
The DNA here is from genome assembly GCA_026214975.1 of Gentiana macrophylla. NCBI lineage: Eukaryota > Viridiplantae > Streptophyta > Magnoliopsida > Gentianales > Gentianaceae > Gentiana > Gentiana macrophylla. Next base: position 22,122,295 of record CM047811.1, on the reverse strand, counting down.
TAAATTATTTGTAACGACATTTGATTTCGACCCTCTTTATTCAAGCAATTTTCTTTTTTAATTATGATGTACTTACAAGTTCGTATAAAAAAAAAGAGGGGAGCAGAAGAAAAAGCGCAAAATTCGACTACGACACAAATCCCTCGACATGACGGAGTCGGAATAAAGTAGTGCATAAAGCCAAGTCACTGACAATGCTTATATCACCTCCGATCTGCAAGTCCTCGACACGACGGAGTCGGAATAAAGTAGTGAATAAAGCCAAGTCACTGACAATGCTCATATCACCTCCGATCTGCAAGGCCTCGACACGACGGAGTTAAAATAAAACGGTGAAAAAGCCAAGTCACTGACAATGCTTATATCACCCCCGACCTGCCAATAAGCCACGATGCGAGACGGTCGGAAGATCCCACGATGGATACCTAATTCGACCAGATCATAAGCACCACAATGTGCAACAGTCGAATAAGGAATTTTTTAAATCGACCAAGTCATAAGCCTGACGAGGTACGACAGTCGAATCGAGCTCCGACCAAATAGCCAGGTCAAGCCGATAAGGCCGTACAATGCTAGGTCGACTCATATACAAGTGTACCATGAGTCATGTACTCATACTACGCTTCGAGGAGCCACAGGGGAATTAAGTCCAAAGGACTACACCCCACAAGGCAGCGTTTGCAAGGGAATTAAGTCAAAAAAGACTACACCCTAGACAAATAATCAACAGTGAGAAAGACATTCAACTGAAAAATATATATATGGAAATGCAAAAATCAAAATGCAAAAGTTTCAAAGATCGAATCACAGATTTGATTCAAATAAATGAAAGTTATACAACCATATCGAAACAAATTGTTTGAAAACAACAACAAGAAGTAAGGTCAAGCAGCAGGCTGATTGGCGTTGGGGTCGACTGGATCTTCCGACTCGAGATCCACCTCACCGTCTCTCTCCAGGGCAGGGACCACAAACTTGTCATAAAGAGACACGCCAGCCTTGAAGTCTGTGATATATCGACCATATCAGGGAATGGCCTCTGGATCATACAAGTATGCCTTCTCGATGCTCGAAACTTCAAAGTCAGGGACGACCGTCTTGACCTGATCCAACGCATTCGAGAATCCCCCCTTCATGGACTGAGTCATCAGCAGTGCCAGATCATTCTCGAGCTCTTCAAATGTCAGGAAGTCCTTTTTAACCGCCTCTAGACGAGTCGGGAAGCTATCGACCTCAAGCTGAAGGTCGTCTCGAGTCTTAATTGATCCAGCCAACTCAGTTTTTGTTTGATCCAGCTCCGACGTTACCATTGCTAGCTCAGCATCCCTGTCGGATATATCTTTTTGCGCCTTGGACAGATCGTCTCGAGCCGCTGCCAGGTCAGACTCCAGTCTGGCGCGTCGATCATCCAGCTTGTTCGCCTTGGCTCTCAGCTTCTCGATGTCGGAGGTCAGTCTGGAAATAGTCTCTTTCTGTTCCTCCAAAGCTGCCGAGGGGGAGTCAATTCTGGTCAGAGCCACTTTAGTCGCAAGACTAGTCTGCAAAGAAGAGCACTGTTAACATCGGAAACAGACAAAAATCTCAAAACTGCAAAATAAATGAGAGGAAGACTTACAGCTCGATGGCTTTTCATGATGAAGTCGTGCAGCTCATCCGGAGTCATGGCTTCCATCTCCGCCACACTCATTCCAGGGATCGGGTCAGTGGAATTTCGCGGAGCAAGGTTGCGAGTTTCCTTCCCGAACCCATGCCGCACCTCGGTCGTTTTCTGGCGCTTCCTCGAGACGAGGTTCTCTTCAGACTGCTCGACCACCCTAGCCTCGTCAGGTTGGTCTCTAAGAATGTTAGACGTCGACACGGGGGTAGAAGATCGGGCCGAGGCCCTCTGGCTCCCAGAAATTATGGCACCAGACGCTGGCTTCTTCGACCTGATACCAGCCAGCTCTTGGATCTTCTTGGGGTCCGTTTTCTTAGGGTTGGGCATCTTACCCAATGCCTCCAACTTTGAGAAGTGTTCCACTGCAAATGCAAAGACAGAAAGATCGACATCAGTACTCAGACACAACAAAAACGAGTATAGAAAAAATATATATATAAGATACATAAAAGTGTAACAGCTCGACAGAGTGAATAAATATCCTACACAAAACTCGAACATCCTCATCGAGTTCCAGATAGGCGCCCGGGCCTGCCGTCTCGACATCAGCATAGGGGTACAGAGAATGTAGGTTGCGAGTCGCGACATCGGGATTAACCCTCTCGAGAACTTTACACGCGCGGGGGACATCGGGATCGAGCCTATCATGCATTTTCTTAGGCCTTTTGTACCAGGTCCGGATATCGACATCTTCCAATTCGTGTCGGATGAAAAAGAAGTGTGGCTTCCACTCGCCTTGAGACGAGGTTACTCTTCTCACAAACTCCGGCGCTAGGGGACGTCTCTGGAAGGTATACCATCCTGCGTCCTGCAGGCCTTGGATGGCATAGTATTGCCGGAACAGTCAGACAGTGAACTCGACTTTGGCGATCCGACACGCCAACACGAAGCCCATGACGCTCCTGACCCCGTTTGGAGCGAGCTGAGTAACGCAGATCTGGTAGTGCCGCAGGACCTCAATGAGGGACGGGTCGAAAGGATACCTTAACCCCTCTTTCAGTTGTGCCTCGTAAATAGCACAGAAACCATGAGAGGGATCACAGGCATATTGATGGCTACCCTGAGATACTTTAACGTTTTCGGATGAGTATAGAATTCCGTATCGTAGACAAACGGCTTTGGCTTTTTCTTGGGTGAAATCAGATATGCAGCCGTAAGGTCCTTGACCTTTCATCCTAGTTTGGCGTTTTGGCAGCGGGTCGAGAAGACGATTCTTCTTCTCCTCCCTCTTCTTCTTCTTCTTCTCCGGCAACTCCTTCACCGGAAGCAGTTGATGCCTCAGAAATCGTTTTTTCCGCCGATTCTTCTTCTATCACAATAGGCTCTTCCCGATTTTGAGAATCGCTCTCACTACTAGACATGGAACTAGGAAAAGATACAAGAAACAAAAACGAAGGAAGAAATTGGGTAAGAGTAGGGCTTACTTGAGTTTTGTAGAAATTAGGAATGGCAAATGAGAAGCTTCTGTGGCTTGGACTCCTTATATGAGGAAAATCTTCAAATGATTTGAAAGGGCAGGATTTGGGGGCAGTTATAGGTTTTGAAACGCGGTAATGAAGGGTAGTGGGCCGGATAAAACGCTTAGTTTCCTGCACCCATTAATGCTGGTACAGTGTGACGTCACCCTACGACAGCCTACATCGGCTAGAAGGGACAGCTGTATTCCCGCCTAAAGAAGATCTCATACCGAAAAGATAATTCAAATTTTCAGATCCGACCTCAGCATACGAGATGAGCTTCTCTCCGATCTGGGGGGCTTATGACGATATGAGATTTCACCTCTCCACGTGGAATTATCTAATTGGTCCAGCTGGCATGTGGAAAAGTCTAAGTCTATTATTCACGTCGGATCGGATAGGAGACATATCAGTGAAGACCGCAACAACTGGCAGATTCAGCAAGTGTCCTACCTCGAGCATCCATGTCGGTATGGATCGAGTCGACATGAGATCCGGCCCTGATTCTAAGCCCAATAATCTGAGGTTACTTGGCAAGGGCAAGGCCCATTAAAGGGTATTTATGTCAATAGACCAAACCGCCCTAAGTTTTAGGGCAGAAGTAGGACATGTGCCTATAAATACATCATTCCAGAAACTACGTAAGGCTTGATTCCTGGACATTACACAGGATACGTAGGCAATCCAAGATACATTCTTGGACTCAGCCATTAAACACCAAAAACACCATCTTCATCTCATTTCTAGCCATTCAATCCCTTTACAGCCCACCCTTAGATTACACGTGGCCCTGTTATTCTGGTGGTGCATTATTTAGCATCATCAGTTGCTTTGCTATAATTTGGTCATCTACTTTCTTAATCAATGTGAAAATTCTTGGATGACTTATATTTTCGACCGGATGTAGTATTTATTTTCTCACTCATATAAATAAGGGTAGATGTAGGAAAAACATAATAAATATTGCATTGGAATGTAACAGCCTCAGTTATTTTAAAACAGATCTTTTTGTCAGCTGCTTCAATTATTTCGAAACGGAGGAAGTATTGCATAGTGGCTACCTATGATGCACCGACACTTTAATTTGGTCGCCGTGCGCCGTGTCCGGCACAAGACACAACATGACACGCTCCGACACCGTGTCCGACACGTGTCGGCTGATTAAATTAATATTATTTAAAATTTAAATATCGACATGCTTCCGACACACTGTCGACACTCCCTGACACGGCACCGACACTTCTGAAACCAATTTTTTAAATTTATTTTTCTTTATTTAAGTTTTCTTCAATGTAAATGTTAAAATACACGATTTTCATTTCTATAGTAAATAAATAATACGTCGTATCAAATTTTTTTTTGTTGATAAACAATCATTTTTACAATTTGTAATATTTTGAACGTCAATCACAATTTCTTTTGGCGCCGTATAAATGTTGAATATATATTCTAGATATTCATAGAGTTTATGTAATATCCATCTTATTTTGTCTAGTTTTTTCAGTTGTATAACGTGTCGGCGGCATGTCGTATCCTTAAATATTGAAATTAATCATGTCGCCGTGTCCGTATCGTGTCTGTGCAACATAGATGACTACAAAGAGAGCTTTACACATATTTATGACTTTGGCACTCATTCCAAAAAAAAGAAAGAAAAAAGAGCTCTGCACTCCTCGTTATTTCTTCCTCCTTCCCCATACGGGCCATACCTCTTTAATTTCTACCCAACGTCCCACACGGGAAGTTATTGTGTGTTGATGTATTTTGAGGTGAAGTGACGGGTAAAACGATTAGAACCACAGAGTTTAAATAGAAAGAAAAACTGTGTGGTCTTTGTATTGTCACACGGTATCTCCGCACCGTGAGAAAACACCACACAATAACTTCTCGTCCCACACACCTCTTTCACCTTCACCTCTTTTTTCCTTATATATAAACGACACCTCTTCACCATTTTCCTCCATCTCCATTTCACATAATCTTCATTTCTTTTCCTTCTTTTTCCTACAAACCACCGGCACCACCACTATCACCACCATAAAACCACCACCACATCACCCCAAAATCCATTTCTTTTAACCAAATTCACCCCCAACCTTACCACTTCCATGCCCCAATTTCTGTTGAGCTGTTGCTGTTGCTAATCATCAAGTTTCATCATTTCTGGATCAATCTTTTTTATTGAAAGGCCCCAACCTTGTTATTCTTTTTTTGTTTGTTTATTGAATGGTAAGTTCATTATTTTTTTATTTTTATTTTTTTTCCCTCCCTTGTTGTTTAATAACCCTATTCATTTCTTTATAGGTTGTTTTTTATGAATCCAATTATATAAATCACAGATACAAATACGGATATTTCCTATATTCAGATTAAGTGATACGTGTTGTTAACAAATATGGTCAAATTCAACAGTGTTAGCAATGTTTATTTTTTTTAAGTTTTGAAAACAGTTCCTACTAAAAAATCGTAGGAATTACAACTGACGAGGGTCGGACTAGCCATCGCCACGTGTCATTTTTATATCGATTGACCATTAATGGAGAACAGAGAATTAATAGCTACTAAAGGCCAAGAGCCCTAGAGTTTAACTGAGAAAGGGGACCTGAACCCCACGGGGGAGGTTAGCTCGGCCCTTCTTAACTTACCACCGCAGGTCGGCTCGGTAAGAGTGGAGGCCGGGTAATGCAAAGTCAGTCGAGATGGCCGGGGCTCGACACACAGTCGGCGAGCCTTCCTTATTCATATTTGACACACATGCTTAATAATATCAGATAAACAAGGAAAGAATCATAGGTCATAATGACTGTAATCTTGACATTAGATATGTCTATAATTATCCCTAAATTAGGGGGATTTATGCGTGTTAATCCTTAGGGGAAATAATAAATAATAATAATAATATAATTCCTTACAGGACAAGGAAAGGGATAAATCATTCCCTATATAAACAACCCTAAGGAACTACGGAGACTTGATTCCTGAAACATAACAGGATACGTAGGCAACTTGGGAAAATAACCCAAGCTCAGTCTAAAAATCACCAAAAAAAACATCCCTCGTTCAATTACCCCTAGATTAAACGGCCCGGATTTATTCATAGACGAAATCCAGCATCATCAAATGGCGCTAGAAGGAGGGTCTTCTATCGGTAATGGATCGAGGTTGTTCGTGATCAAGTTAATGGCAAAAACATGCCAAAAACGCAGTCAGATCCGGAGCTAATTGCCAGAGAGTGAACCGTCAAAACAATATTTCCACCGGTCAGATCGAAGAAGACGGAAGGACGAAACAAGCTCTACAAATTTCGTACCGATCGGAGTCCGTTTGAAGGCCCGATCGTCGCCATAAATTTGTTGGTGCAGCTCTATCACCAAAAAACGAAGCAGTCGGATCAGCGGCCAATGGCCAGATATTGAGCCGTTGAAAAACTATTTCCACCGGTCAGATCGAAGAAAAATGAGGAACGAATAAGCTCTCCAAATTTCGTACCGATCGGAGTCCGTTTGAAGGCCCGATCGTCGCCATAAATTTGCTGGTGCTGCTCTATCACCAAAAAACGAAGCAGTCGGATCAGCGGCCAATGCCCAAAGATTGAGCCGTTGAAACACGATTTCCACCGGTCAGATCGAAGAAGAAGGAGGGACGAACAAGACCTCAAAATTTCGTGTAGATCGGATTCCGTTTGGATGTCCGATCGACCACCGAGAGTTGCGGCTGTAACACCAAAATAAGCTGCAGGTCACTCTCCAAGGTCCGAGTTCCCGACCTCCCGAGCTCCTCAACTCTCCATGGTCCAAGCTCCCGACCTCCTGAGCTCCTCAACTCTCCAAGGTCCGAGCCGACCTCCCGAGCTCCTCAACTCTCCATGGTCCGAGCTCCCGAGCTCCTCAACTCACCAAGGTCCGAGCCGACCTCCCGAGCTCCTCAACTCTCCATGGTCCGAGCTCCCGAGCTCCTCAACTCGCCAATGTCCGAGCCGACCTCCGAGCCGACCTCCCAAGCTCCGCTCCCGACCTCCCAAGGTCAACTCGAGGTCCGAGACCTCCCGAGCTCCTCAACTCTCCAAGGTCCGAGAGCCGACCTCCCGAGCTCCTCAACTCTCCATGGTCCGAGCTCCCGACCTCCCGAGCTCCTCAACTCTCCATGGTCCGAGCCGACCTCCTGAGCTCCTCAACTCTCCAAGGTCCGAGCCGACCTCCTGAGCTCCTCAATTCTCCAAGGTCCGAGCCGACCTCCCGAGCTCCTCAACTCTCTAAAGTCCGAGCCGACCTCCCGAGCTCCTCAACTCTCCATGGTCCGAGCCGACCTCCCGAGCTCTTCAACTCTCCATGGTCCGAGTTCCCGACCTCCCGAGCTCCTCAACTCTCCAAGGTCCGAGCCGACCTCCCGACCTCCCGACCTCCTCAACTCTCGATGGTCCGAGCTCCCGAGCTCCTCAACTCTCCAAGGTCCGAGCCGACCTCCCGAGCTCCTCAACACTCCAAGGTCATATGTGGAACTCGCCTTCGGGCGAGCCTTTTGTAAGTCCGATTTAGTTCGGCATCATATTTGGAACTCGCCTTCGGGCGAGCCTTTTGTAAGTCCGACTTCAGGTCGGCGTCATATTTGGAACTCGCCGCGAGCGAGAGCTTCTATAAGACCGACTTGATTCGCATCGACAGATTACACCAATAAAGCAAACGGTACGTTAACTTAATATTATTTTGTTTTCCATTATGCATGGTCTTTATTGAGTTTGCAGGACATACACACGATCAACAATATGCGGGAAGTCAGTAAAAACTGGCCCAGCTCGCTCAACTAAAGTCCGAGAATTCAGACAAATCAACACCGCTCGGCAAAATTATACGTCGCCAGGATCGATTTAATCGAAGTCATGCAGTCGGACTCGAGAAAGTTTGCAAAGGACAAACTTCCTAAGTCTGCAGGTCAGGCTAAAATTTTAATCGAGGGCTGCAGTCGGACTCGAAAGCTTGAATACCACAAGCTCCCCGAGTCCTCAGGCCAGGACGGGGTTTTAACGGAGTCAGGTCATACTCAGAAAGTTTGCAAAGGACAAACTTCCTAAGTCTGCAGGTCAGGCTAAAATTTTAACTGAGGCCTGCAGGTCAGACTCAGAAAGCTTGAATACCACAAGCTCCCCGAGTCCTCAGGCCAGGACGGGGTATTAACTGAGTCAGGTAATACTCAGAAAGTTTACAAAGGACAAACTTCCTCGACCGCATGTCGCTAGAGTTTTAATCGAGTCTCGCAGTCGGACTCGTAAAGCTGAATACCACAAGCTCCCCGAGTCCTCAGGCCAGGACGGGGTATTAACTGAGTCAGGTAATACTCAGAAAGTTTGCAAAGGACAAACTTCCTCATTCTGCATGTCAGGCTAGAGTTTTAACTGAGTCCTGCAGGTCAGACTCAGATAGCTTGAATACCACAAGCTCCCCGAGTCCTCAGGCCAGGTCGGGGTTTTAACTGAGTCAGGTCATACTCAGAAAGTTTGCAAAGGACAAACTTCCTAAGTCTGCAGGTCAGGCAAAAATTTTAATCGAGGCTGCGCAGTCGGACTCGTAGAAAGCTTGAATACCACAAGCTCCCCGACTCCTCAGGCCAGGACGGGGTTTTAACTGAGTCAGGTCATACTCAGAAAGTTTGCAATGGACAAAATTCCTAAGTCTGCAGGTCATGTTAAATTTTTAACTAAGTACTGCAGGTCAGACTCAGAAAGTTCGCAAAGGACAAACTTTAAATTTAGTATGCCATCCAAAACTATTAAGTTATTGCGTGCATCTTTGAAGGTCTGGAGAAGCGATCGATGAACAGATGACCTTAAAATTTGCAAGGAAAACAACCGGTAAGGGCAAGGTAAGTTGCAAAAAAATTCATGTGCTATAATTTTTGAACTTCTACGCTTTGATATGACCAAAAACTAAGTCGACCAAGTCGGACATCAAAGGTCAAGTCTGCTGAGCAGAGCCCAAATAATTTAAATGCCGCTGAGCAGACTCCACAAAATTAAGTCTGCAAGATAGACAAGCCGATCTCCGAAGAACGGACTCCGCTCAAATCATTAAAACTGACATCCGAGCTCCGCCGGTCGGACTCAGCAAACATATGTCAGCAATATTTATTAAGCCCGCAGGACGGACAGAAAACTGAGTACTGCAGGCCAGACTCAGAAAGCATACAATGGAAAAAATTCCCGAGTCCGCAAATCAGGCTAAAACCAAATCGTAAAAAGTATCTGAGCTCAAAATAAAAACAAAGTATGCCATCCACTACAATAAGTAATGCATGCCACACTAGGGGTGCACAGGTGCAGTTAAGTACTCAAACCTCAAAATAAATTTCAAAATAAAAGTATACAGTGGACAGAGCACTACAAACATCTAGAAAGCATACAAGTTTTTTTTAAAAGAAATTTCATAAAACAAATATGTCTTGACAATAGGAGAAAGGGCAATCAATTTTGGGCACCAGGATTTTGCTCCGCTGAGGAAGGAGCCGGCTCAGTGCTCTGAGAAACAGGGTGGCGTTTAATATGCTTAGCCCCAATGTCCTCTCCTTCCTTAAACTCTCCCAATCGGTGGTCAAGCAAAAGGAAGAGTATATACCACTGCTGCCAGGTCGTGGTCAGACATGCGCCCCTAACCCAAGGAAGGTCTATCCTTCTTCAGGTCCTCGATATCGTCATCTGGATGAGCCTCAGGCCTTCTCTGTTTGGATCTACCTCTTTGTGGGGTAGCAGCAGTTATAACTTGCCTCTTCCTTTGAAGACCAACTTCCTCCACTCCCTCATCCGCATCTGTTAGTAATACCATCCGCAACGGAAGCGATTTATGGATCTAGATCTATATAATACACGTAATAAAATAACTAGATCTATATCTACAAGGGGGTTGTAGAACATACCTCTTGGATCTCAAGATCCAAGTTGAAGAACCGCAATAGGATGAACGAAGGAAAGCGTGAAGAGCACCACGATCTTCCGTACGTGTGATCCAAGCAACTCCCGGTGGAAGGAAATTCTCGACTCGAACCCTTCCGATATGCTACCCGGAAAAATCTCCAAGATTTTCCCCTCTTATTCTCCCCTTGGCCGAAATTTTCCTTCTCCTCTCTAAGAGGTAGAAGTCGAAAATTGTAGTGTGTTATTTGGCTTGGGAGAACTCTCTTTATATAGGAGAGTAAAACTTAAGCCCCAAGGATTTTATAATTAATACAAAATCAATTATGATAATCCTATTAAATAAAAGATAATCCCATAATATTCTAGAACAAATCTAGGATAATATTTATCTTTATTTCTTTTCATAAATATTTATCCAATAAATATTTTATGCACATGTCTTATTAATCACAAGAAAACTAATTTCTTGTTCCAAAAATAAGAGGGGGGGGCTTTTAATTCATGACCTAGTCATAATTAATTTTGGGCTATAACACAATTGGGCCAAGATTATGGAAAATGTCTTTTCCGCATATTTAATTATTTAGCCCAACTAATTTAATAGTCCACTAAACAATTAATTCACATATCGTTTTAATAAAGTCCAACAAGAACTAAATTAATATTATTAGGATTCGACGTCCGAGAATAGCTATGCTGCTATATTAGGAGGCACGTCGGGGACCATGGACTAATAATCGTGGCTCCGATAAATCAAATAAATAATTATCTTACGAACAGAATAATTATATTTGATAAATCAATCACAGAATATGCCACCATAATCCCGTGATCGCACTCCTCCGATTATGAGATTATATTTATCTCTCACGAGAATAATAATAAGCGTCCATTGATATAATCATTACATATGGATTAATCCTCCATAGATTGTTCATTCTAAATCGGGAAGTTACCGTTAACCCTTTTTAGAACCTCTTATCCTTATTTACCATTAACCCCTAGTGATCAATTAATTCATACAACTCTTTGGTGATCAATCGAGTGTGATATGAACTCGCGCAATCGATCAGTTTCTAGGATTAACAAATAAGGAATGTTTATCTACTTCCATAAATGGAAGGAATGGATTCCCGTATCTGTGATAAACACGGACTACTCACTCAATCCAATTACAATGCCAAGATGGGGTAATTCGGACCCACAGACTCGGTGTAATCCTTAACCGTCAAGTCAAACTTCATAATGCGATTCAAGCGGTTGATCGTGATCACCTCAGGATTAAGATATATCCATAAATATGATCATCCATTGATTCGATAAGACTTCTCGATTACGGAATTATATCGTGAACTCTAATCAAATCGGTCAAAATACTATATATGATATATCTATCATATATAAATGCCCCATTAGGTTCTCTTAACCGAAAGTCCGGATAAGACAATCACACCAAGCGTGTTGCAGGCGCATTAATAGCACGTTAAAGGAGAGACCCGATACTCGATTAACTTCACACTACGGGCTAATTGTATTTTAAGTACATCTTCACTAACTCAATCCTCCCGTGTATATACCATACTTTGAGTTAAGTGATTACATAAACGATATACTTAGGTTTTTACGTAGTGTAAATACTATTGTCACATCGGTGATTATGAGAATAATAAATATGAATAATAACGTCAATTCATTTATTAAATAAAACAATTACAAAAATTGTCTTTCGGGCATCACACCTAACAATCTCCCACTTGCACGAAAGCATGTGATTAATTGTTTTAGAGCACACCCTATTATTTAAAATACAACAAACTACATCTCCCACTTGCTCTAAAGCAATGGAGACTCATCCCGTATTCTAGTACCCACTAAGCATGTCTAACCATTTTGATTCCAAAATACACTCCGAGTATGCCGTCGTAGGATAGGTCGGTGACTCGGGAGTACCTACATCTAAATGTCATGGGTCTTAATGATTAGTCGGGTTGTCGGCTCGAGACGTTCCGTAGAATCAAACGTTACCGGTCCATCAAATCATGTGGTACCGAGTAAAACTCGAGCCCGAGATCGACTTAACGATCATCCTCAATCGACTTAAAGTCAAAATCGATTGTATCACACATATCCAAGTTCACACATGAATATGTCCGCATATTGTTCCTCGTTCTCTTCAAGATACTAAAGGACATACTAAACTTGCTTTGTTAACCGCCGAATCTAAGATTCGATCAAAGTTGACGTTCAATAATCGACCATCTCTTACTAGAAAGAGAATCTATCCCATTTCTCCGATCCGAAGATTTAGAGAGTTATTCCCGAGGCATAGGGTAGAACTTCCTCGTTGAATGTTGCATACACGGATGCATCATCTTAACCAATAAGATGGATGGGAACCGTTGGATCGATTCTAATGAATTCGACCGAGTCAAACTCTTAAGAATGTCCAAATCTCATTGCGAGAGAATTGTGGTATTGTCGATTCTCGACTTGAGATAACACACCCATGTTGATTCCAATCAGTGCAAAGTGTTAGCCTTCACAAACACTAATTTATATATTCACTCATGTACTAAAATTGATATCCAGTCTACAAAAGACTTATCAATATTACGGTCAAATCCACATATTGTAGAAATATATGACTTCCAATGACCGAGAGGTTTGCTTTTTATCCACAAAGGACATAAGCCTTGACAGTCATCCTGTCATGAGTTCATAAGTCAATACCCTTCTGTTTCGAATGAATCCAGACTCCGTTTGTTTGGCAAGAAAGTCTCAGGGAATCACCCCTATTTTCTGCTTTTGAACGAAATCATGCAATACCGAACTCATTCTACTCTTTTCCATGTAGATCCAATTACTCCCCTTTGGGCCTGAGACGCTCAGGTGGTTCTACAAGAGCATGAATGCACTGGAGTACCGAACTCCATTCACAGGGTTATGGCCATTAAACCAACCTCTATTATCGAATCCTATCGCTCACAAAAGAGCCATAGGTCATTAATCGATCCTCAGACTATAAAGTCCGCCGAACCCGTAATGGGTAATGGATAAACCATACTCCCACTACATTCTGGGTGGATCGAAATTCTGATCTAGTTTAGTAGTATTTAGTGTTATCACCAACAACCGATGTTGGATGTGGCCTGATTTTAATCAGTTAGTAACTGCCTTGAGTAAACGTACTTCAAGGTTTAAGGTTTTACTGTTCATAGACTCTATCAGAAAGGACGCAACAGTATAACTGTCCCTTCCCGATTTCAAGAATCTTATAACAAACCTTTTTCTCAATGCTACAAGATATAGAATGATTGGTCACTGACCGAACATGTTCGCGAAATTTCCAGACCTACTTTCAAGCACCGTGTGCTAAATGCTTATATTTACAGAAGTGGGGTGAACCGAATCCACACCTTATCCGTAAATTCCAAAGCATATTCTAGGTAGACTTCTCGGTCTTACATTTCAATGTAAACCGTTATTTCGCTTCTAATATCTTTATTGAGTTATGCAGTGTATTGTAGCACATCTAAAAACACATATAAGGCAATTTTACGGTTTCTCACTTAGTGAGAACATGTCACAATGAGGTAGGCTGAGCATCAGTCTCGAGGACTATGAATGGCCTATTCCGAGTATAGAATACTCTATCTCTGTTGAAAACAGAGAAACCTCAAAAATATTTTGGATAAAATCGACCGGAGTGTTCGAATAGTTATCGACAAGAAGTCACTACTGGAAGCTCATACTAGCTTGTATCTTTCATCAGACCCCGAAGGTCGTCATAAACAAGCTATGTTACTTCTTTATAACCATTATCCTTTTCCGATTGAAAGGAAACTTAGTCATTGAACCTTTGAGACAATATAACCAGATCGGGAGAAAGGAATCACCCGAGCCGTCTTGTGTCTTGTCTTTTAGGGACTATGCACTAACTATGGAATATGAAGAAGCGTTTATCTAAATATAGAAACCAATTGCTTTTAATAGTTCTTAAGATGTGTTTTATATACATATTTCAAATAGATTCTAAGTGGTTTTGACTTTATCAAACAAAAAGTCCGAGTCTTGGATTCGTACTACAAATGGTATATTCACTTTCTATACGACAAACAAATTATCGAATAGAAGGTAAATCCATTCGTTCCAACGAATCTTAAACGGAAAATAATTTTCCCGCGATATCCAAGGATTGAATCCGAGATTCATTACCTTATATCACTCCCACTATTCTAGCTAAAATTAACTGCCCGTTGTTTACTCTTTTAATCGTTAAATGCACTGCTACCTTGTTCTTCCAAAGAACTTAGCTCGAGAAAATCACCAAGGATTCATAGGTTGGTGATGCAAAATCACTTTCCTTATCCTATGATTTTCAGTTAATTAATTTTCGGTTCAGCCTTAAAGTTTTCTCAGTTTAGGTGACTAACACTTTTAGACATATTCTCCCATTCTTGACTTTCCGTGAATGGAAACAGTCTTGAACCAGCGGTTCGTTTGAGTAGACACTACTCTTGAACCGTGGGATGTCTATTTCGAGTGTTACTCGTCGAGACTTCTCGGATTTTCTAATATACCAGAAAAAACAAATTAAAGCTCCCACTAGTTTATCGGTTCCAAATACCGTCTAACGAGCAATGCTTTATTTTTATGAATTTCCGATTTTTTCGATTAGAAAATCTTTCGTACATAGTTCTATTGTTTCCAGAAAAACAACAAATCATAGAAACTCCCACTAGTTCATCGATTCCAAATATCGTCTAACTAGCAACATTTCATGACTTTCCGGTTTTTCAATTAGAACGGTTACGTGTGTAGTCAGTTACACTTTTCTAATGTTCTAGAAGAAACAACAAATCATAAAGCTCCCACTAGTTCATCGATTCCAAATATCGTCCAACTAGTAACACTTCATGATTTTCCGATTTTTCAATTAGAAAATTACTCGTGTAATTACTACACATTCAAAATTCACTAAGAATTTCAAAGTCCGAGATCACCTTTGGTCAAACTAAGTTTGTCTTCCGTTTGACACGAATGACACTAGTGACATACCATATATGTCACTCGTTTTTAAAAGGCTTAAGAGAAAATATCTCTTTCGAAAAATAATTGCATTATCGATTAACTAGTTCAACGTCCTAGTTACTTTCCACTTTTTAACGAAGTCAATACTAGTCAATTATAAATTTTAAGCAGTTTAGTAAGGGATATAATGCTGTAAATAAAATGACATATATTAATTCAAGTTTAACACTACTATATTATTTTATTTTAGGAATTGTAAACTAAAATTAAGTCTACTCTACCATTCCAAGGTTTTAACCTCGCATCTCGAAGGTGCGCTTGAAGGGTAGGTCAAAGAGATGACGGTTAAATCGAGACAATCTCATCAATGAATAACTTGTGAGAATCAAACATCGCACGAGAATCGAACATCCCTTTATTCATTGACTACCTTCCTTTTTTAGCCTAGATATTTCCAAAAATATCCTTTATGAGTGTGACCTACTATATCGGATCTCTTAGGTACGCCGCCTCGAGTGTGCCGTCGTAGGATAGGTCGGTGACCCGACGAGTACCCGTAAATCCTATCCTTTCGGAGACCAAGCCATGAATGTTGATAGGGGTGAACACCATCCGTAGGGGACGAAATCAAAGCGCGCGCGGCGTCACCCTCTCTCACTTACTTGTATCTATAGTAGAGGCCGTGGGGTTGGTCGCCTCCCCGCTCCCACTCAATAATTTGGAAGTGGTGGTGGGTTAACTAACCACGTCTTTTGATGTTAACATAAAAGTACATCAAATCAAGGATTCGAATGGTGTCGGTAACGTAGGGAAGCCTACCCGCCCTATTCGTTGGAACATATGTGATGATCGGACGAAATCGGGTCAAGAGAGCCCTATTGAGATTAGAAGGAATCACCCTCCGCTCTCGGTTTGGCTTAGTCTTGCCGGACCCCGTGCATACATCACACTAGGAGGGTTAAGTCGTTCGAGCGAAGCTCGATTGACCACCCAACCTATAGGCGAACCGGTTTTATCCAAGATTTCTTGTTCTTTTACCATCATTCGATCTCGTAGACTCTACGAATCGAAAATGTGATCTCGTTTGGGCTTTAAGGCGGTTCACCGAGACACACACACGAAAGGCTTAACGATTTCATAACCCGTCCTCGGATCTTTAATTAGTTACTAAATTAATTAATTACCACGTATTAATTAAATTTCAACTAATTACACGAGTTTGTATACATGCCTATTTTAATTACCAAAATTAAAATTCTACATGTATGCATGGAGTGGATTTATGATATGATGCATGTCATGGCAATTCGGTTTTATATCTATTTTATGATCAAACACATAAAAATAAATGCGGAAAATTTAAACACCGAGATGGACCGTTGACACCCCCGAATCTAACCTATTAGAAAATAAATAACCAAAACCCTAACTAGGGTTTACGACTTTCTAACTAAATCTGCAGCTGTTCGAACTCTTCGACGATCGGCATACAAACGAACTCGGATCGGGACTAAACTTTCCCGATCTTATCTTCACTCCTTGAACTTCAATATGGACGGTTGGATCGGTGCTTTGACTTACCAATTTTCTCCAGTAAACCGCCAAACTTGCTGCTGAATCTGACTTTAACTGCACTGCATCAAGGACTTCCTGAGGCAGATCGGGAATCGAGATAAATCCCGATCGACCTGAAATTTTTATGGTACGTCCAAAACTCATATTTGATCAATCTGAACGGTCGGATTTGCTTTTCAACGGTCCAAACTCTCCCAGAAAATCGAGGAAGTCACAGATAGTGTTTCTGTGAATCCTGTGTTTTTCTGTTACAGCAGCCTCTTCGCAGCATCAAACGGATATCGAAACGGACTCTGATCGACGCCAAAATTTGTGGAGTTGATCATCATCTTCTAATCTTGATTCTGACCGGAGGGATCTTTGTTTCAACGGTTCGATCAACGGGAAAAGAAAAAATACTAAACAGCTACTAAACAGATCTATTTTCTGGAAATTAAAATTGCAATAAAAAAGAATTACATAATTTCCTATACTCATATGGACGAATTTTCATCGTTTATATGAGTTTACAATAGATCTAAAAAGGTAAATGATCAACCCCAATCCATCTCTTCAACCACGACATTCATAAGCATAAAAATTAAACATATGCATCGCCCCCAAAAAATTGGGACAAAGAATCTACATGTTTTACCACTCCTAGATCTAATATTTTATACGTATAAATATAGATCACCATGGCGATCGATACCATCGTTAGTAATACCATCCATAACGGAAGCGATTTATGGATCTAGATCTATATAATACACGTAATAAAATAACTAGATCTATATCTACAAGGGGGTTGTAGAACATACCTCTTGGATCTCAAGATCCAAGTTGAAGAACCGCAATAGGATGAACGAAGGAAAGCGTGAAGAGCACCACGATCTTCCGTACGTGTGATCCAAGCAACTCCCGGTGGAAGGAAATTCTCGACTCGAACCATTCCGATATGCTACCCGGAAAAATCTCCAAGATTTTCCCCTCTTATTCTCCCCTTGGCCGAAATTTTCCTTCTCCTCTCTAAGAGGTAGAAGTCGAAAATTGTAGTGTGTTATTTGGCAGGAGAACTCTCTTTATATATGAGAAAAAACTTAAGCCCCAAGGATTTTATAATTAATACAAAATCAATTATGATAATCCTATTAAATAAAAGATAATCCCATAATATTCTAGAACAAATCTAGGATAATATTTGTCTTTATTTCTTTCCATAAATATTTATCCAATAAATATTTTATGACACATGTCTTATTAATCACAAGAAAACTAATTTCTTGTTCCAAAATAAGAGGGGCGCCACTTTTAATTCATGACCTAGTCATAATTAATTTTTTGGGCTATAACACAATTGAAGCAAGACATTATGGAAAATGTCTTTTCCACATATTTAATTATTTAAGCCAACTAATTTAATAGTCCACTAAACAATTAATTCACATATCGTTTTAATAAAGTCCAACAAGAACTAAATTAATATTATTAGGATTCGACGTCCGAGAATAGCTATGCTTATATTAGGAGGCACGTCGGGACCATGGACTAATAATCGTGGCTTCGATAAATCAAATAAATAATTATCTTACGAACGTAATAATTATATTTGATAAATCAATCACAGAATATGCCACCATAATCCCGTGGATCGCACTCCTCCGATTATGAGATTATATTTATCTCCTCACGAGAATAATAATAAGCGTCCATTGATATAATCATTACATATGGATTAATCCTCCATAGACATCGCTCATTATAAATCGGGAAGTTACCGTTAACCCTTTTTAGAACCTCTTATCCTTATTTACCATTAACCCCTAGTGATCAATTAATTCATACAACTCATGGTGATCAATCGGTGTGATATGAACTCGCGCGATCGATCGGTTTCTAAGATTAACAAATAAGGAATCGTTTCATCTACTTCCATAAATGGAAGGAATGGATTCCGATATCGTGATAACACGTACTACTCACTCAATCCAAGACAATGCCAAGATGGGGTAATTCGCACCATTGGACTCGGTGTAATCCTTAACCGTCAAGTCAAACTTCATAATCGATTCAAGCGGTTGATCGTGATCACCTCAGATTAAGATATATCCATAAATATGATCATCCATTGATTCGATAAGACTTCTCGACACGGAATTATATCGTGAACTCTAATCAAATCGGTCCAAATTTCTATATGATATATCTATCATATATAAATGCCCCATTAGGTTCTCTTAACCGAAAGTCCGGATAAGACAATCACACCAAGCGTGTTCGGGCGCATTAATAGCACGTTAAAGGAGAGACCCGATACTCTCTCGATTAACTTCACTACGGGCTAATTGTATTTTAAGTACATCTTCACTAACTCAATCCTCCCGTGTGTATATACCATACATCGAGTTAAGTGATTACATAAACGATATACTTAGGGTTTTTCAGTAGTGTAAATACTATTGTCACATTGGTGATTATGAGAATAATAAATATGAATAATAACGTCAATTCATTTATTAAATAAAACAATTACAAAAATTGTCTTTCGGGCATCACACCTAACAGCATCCACTTCTATAAGATCAACCCCTTCGCGCACGGAGGGTGACCCAGGTACGTCGTCAGGAAGCTCGGATAAATGCCGAGCTGAAGAGGAATTCAGGACGGTACCCACAGATCGGGTCACATGCAGATTAACACGTTCGGTCCTCTCCGAGCCCTGATTAGTCTCAGTCTGCACCAAGGAACTGCAGCAACATTCTTAAAAACTTAGAGAAAAATCTCATAAGTCAGCAAGACTGACGAGCTGAGCTCCGCAGGTCGGACTCAGCAAAAATTTCACAAGTTAGCAGGACTGACGAACTGAGTACTGCAGGTCAGACAAGACACCCCACGGCGGATCAAAGTACTTTAGGTAAGTGCTGAAAATAAAATTAGGCAAGAGAAATTGCAAAAGTTTGCATATATTAAAACATTGTACATGAAAAAATTGGAAGCATTTCTTCTAAGTATTACAAAACAAACTCCAAAGTTTGAGCCCCGCAGGTTGGACTCGAAAGCTTCAGCTCCGAAGGCCGGACCCGAAAAGTTTTCTTAAGTCTGCTTGACAGACATCAACTTTCAGAACTCCACAAGTCGGACTCAACAAAGTTTGCAGGCCAAACTCATCGGATTGAGCTCCTCAGATCGGACTCACCAAGTCAGCACGACAATCAAAAGTATGAGCTCTCTAGCTCAGCCTCCGTAAAATTTCATAGACCAAACTTCTTTAGTTCGTAGACGAACTCAAAGCCGAGCTCCATAGGCCGGACTCGTCATAAAATCAGTCTGCAGGACGGACTCTCGCAAACATTGCGAAGTAAACTTCCTAAGTCCCCAATGGGACCCGAGCTGAGCTACGCAGGTTGGGCTCGTAAAAATACAACGAAGCATAAACGAAATGCAAGTTCCAAAACTTAGGAAGCATTAAGGGCTGAGTTCTGCCCAGGCACTGTAGCAGGAGTAAGATTCTCCACAGAGGCATTGACCTGGGGAGGCTCGGCAGGAGCCGTTGAAGCATAAACAACAGCCGCAGAAGGCACTAAACAAGGAATTGCAGCAACGTTCTCAAAAACCGTTCCACTTCAGAAGATGTGGGCACGGATGACAGCGTCATAAGAGAAACTACGCCACCTGGCAGAGAAGATCATCGTAAGTTCTACAAGTCTAGATGACAGTGGCCGAACAACACCTCTAACAGATCCGACCTCACAACGAGTGGTTCAGTCAGATCTGGGGGGCTTATGACGAGGGTCGGACTAGCCCCCGCCATGTGTCATCTTTATATTGATTGACCATTAATGGAGAACAGAGAATTAATAGCTACTAAAGGTCAGGAGCCCTAGAGTTTAACTGAGAAAGGGGACCTGAACCCCACGTGGGAGGTTAGCTCGGCCCTTCTTAACTTACCACCGCAGGTCGGCTCGGTAAGAGTGGAGGCCGGGTAATGCAGTACAGGTCGAGATGGCCCGGGGGGCTCGACACAGGTCGGCCAGAGCCTTCCTTATTCATATTTGACACACATGCTTAATAATATCAGATAAACAAGGAAAGAATCATAGGTCATAATGACTGTAATCTTGACATTAGATATGTCTATAATTATCCCTAAATTAGGGGGATGTATGCGTGTTAATCCTTAGGGGAAATAATAAACAATAATAATAATATAATTCCTTGCAGGACAAGGAAAGGGGATAAATCGTTCCCTATATAAACAACCCTAAGGAACTACAGAGACTTGATTCCTGAAACATAACATGATACATAGGCAACTTGGGAAAATAACTCAAGCTCAGTATAAAAATCAGCAAAAAAACATCCCTCGTTCAATTACCCCTAGATTAAACGGCCCGGATTTATTCATAGACGAAATCCAGCATCGTCAACATCTATAATTTTTATTTATATAGGATGACGATCGACGTCATTTAGTTTTGATTTCATAAATACCGATACTTTAATTTGAGTCATACGCAGTGTCCGACATTTTTTTGATACGACACGCTTTGACATGTGTCGGTTTATTTAAATAATTATACTAATCAAATTTTCATATATGATTCTACGACACGATGAAGATATATGAACACAAAATTTTTATTTTATAATTTAATTTTTTCGGAGAAATGTTTTACGACAAGATAAGTTACGTACAAATTGCGATGAAATATGATTTTCAACCTGATTTATAATTTGAAAAGTACTCTTTTTTATAATTGTTTATTGCCGTTTTATCTGTCGTGTATTTCAATTTTAAATTTAGATATATTGCCGTATTAATGTTATGTAATACAATATGTTCGTGTTTATATCCGTGTTTTATAGATTTGAATTCATTAAAAACAAACTATAAAGAAATGAACAAGGTTATTGATGAAGTCGGATATCACCTATGGATCCAATTAACCTCTAGGACGATTCAAGCAAGAACAAAAACGATGGGGACTGTGATTTGTGCGAGATTAAGACTGAGCCTGAGAGTTAGTTTCTCTCAAGTTGCCTACGTATCCAATAGTGAAATTGGAATCAAGTCATTCGTAGTTCCTTAGGGCTGATTATATAGGGAGGCGTCTCACCCATTTTCTTGTCAAACAAGTCGTAGAATCCTTAAACCCTAAGGATCATCACGTGTTTATCTCTGACAAGAGATAATTACGATTATATTCGAATTATGGGATCTCCTTCCGGTGATCCAGGGATTCTCCTATAATATAGGCACATGTATTATTTACCACTTAAGGAAAGAGCCAGTAAGCTCTCGATGGGCTCATCAGGTCGTCTCGACCTGAGCTACGCGTCCTACCTCCAGACTTGGCCGAGCTGCTCTGCACTGCCGTAGTCGGGAAGGATATGGACAGACCTCCCTCCTGGGAGTAGGGTCTTACTACTGCAGGGCTCCTGGCCCTAAAATCTTCCTTCATACCTCTCTCGGTTAACCTTGAGGTGTTATAAAGGTGACACGTGGCCAGGTCTGTTTTCACCATCGTCATAAGCTCCCAGGTCTGGCCAGACTACTTAAGAGCTGGGTAGACCTGAGATCAGCTCGGTTGTTTCAGGATAACACGCTTGCCTTGACACGTGGCTTCGCTACCCTTTAGGTTGTCACAGCGAGCGCGAGAAACGAAGCGTCTTTGTATACACCGTAATAATGGGGCGGTTTTTCCAAGACCTCTTTTTGGGGTTTTATAACTCCCTAGTCTTATCACATCCTCTCAGACGTTACTCTTTAAATCAAGTGTGGAGTCGGGACGGTTGCCATTCCATTCTTCCATCTCTCCGGTTTCTTTATTCAAGTAAGCTCTCTATCTTGTCTCATTCTTCTAAGTCTTTTTCTGTTGTTAATGAGCGAACCTATAATCCTTACTGATAGTTCTATTGAGGCCTTATTTGAATCGAAACCAGAATTAGAAGAAGAAAGTACCCCTGTTGGAGTCAATTTCAAGAGACCTGCCCTCTCTTTTTTCAATCCTCCCCCTTCTTCCTCGTCTTCCAGATTTGTCCTTACCCTAAAGGCATTTATGGCTCTGAAATCTCAGGCGGCCTGCCATGGTATTGATACTAAGTTAAACGCTGCAGATGTGACCCGCATCTGTAAATAATACAATCTGGTGAATCCGCTTTTCAAACATACTGTCCCGGCCTCCGGCATTTATGCCTACCAACCTCCGGCTGGGTACTGCGCCGTTTACAGAGAGCAGTTTTTGTACGGTTTAAGGTTTCCGATCTGTCCGGCCGTTCTGGCTGTCTTAGAGCACTATGATCAAGGGTTGGCCCAGATCGTGCCGAATGGTATAAGGGCGATAGTAGGCTTTGCCATGTGGTGCAGATGTGCTTGTATCCCCTTTAAGGTCCAAACATTTCGGCTGTTCTTTCAACGCAAACAGGTGCCTAGGCAGGCCGGATACTACTGCTTCCCTCGCCGGGGGGACTTCATGCCTGATGTTCAATTTACCGAGCAGGGGGATACTTCATACAAAGGTTGGAAAACCAGATTCTTCTTTATTTAGTCCCGAGGTGGCTCGGGACCTAGGCAGGTGGAACTCATCTGATCTAGACAACGATCCACGACCGACTGACGTGGATAAGAAGCTGCTAGATGACATTCGCAAAAGTGGTGTGTACATCAGGGCAAAAAAGTATTCTTCTGAGCTGATCTTGGCTGCCCAGTTGCCCACTGCGGGCCCTGATCCATACAAGGAACTAGATAAGGAGTACAAGATATGTAGGGCTTTAATACTTTCTTTTTGCCATACTTTACTATCTGTAAAAATGCCTTTTAATATTTCTTTCTATTCATTTTGACAGTGTCTTCCTTTGCCGAGCTCCTGGAGGATGTTAACGACGAAGGGGTTTCTCCAGTCAACCCTGGCGAGTCTACCAAGGGAACTGAGCAGCAGGAGAACATAGAGCCGGAACGCCTCTGGGCTGCTGGGACTTTCCTGACTCCCACCTCGGCTCAACTATTGTCCGGACAACCAGATGACTCCTCTGGGGAAGTTGAGCGGATAGACGTGGATGACGAGCATGAAGAAAGAGAAGATGTTATCGAGCCCAGCCGGAAGAAGAAGGTAGTTTCTCCCTCGACTCGAAAGGGTCGATCAAAGAAAAGGAAGGCGGCTCGCCAGACCATAGAAAATGTTGAAGATTCTCCTGAGGAGCAGTCCTCCCCAAGGCACAATCGGTTGTACGAGTTGTCCGACCAGGACCTCGCCGCTGTGGTAAGTTCTTGAATAAACATGTCTGTCATTCCTATTTGCCTAACCTCTTTCTTACCTCCCCATTGCCTTTTCTAGGGAGCTCAGGTCGGTCAGGAATTCGTGGATCACCTTGCTGAATCTGCGGCGAGTAAGGAGGCTCTTCAGGGGACTATCGAGGAGCTTCGACCGAGTCGTGAGAAGCACAAAGAAGCCTCAAAGATTAAGGACCAGGAGGTTACGGCATTGAAGAAGGAACTTGCCGAGACCAAGGCCAAGTGTACTGCCGAACTCCAGGCTAAGCATGATGAGTATGTGGCAGAGAACTCCGAGCTCGGACAGTCATTGGCCAAACTCCGAGCTGAACTGGCTACTCTGGAAGCCTCTCTCCCGGCTCGGGATGCCCGAGTCGTGCATGAGTATAAGTCCTCCGATCATCTAGCTGGAGCTCTGAAGGTCCTACTGAACCCTGTCATGCAACATGGGTACACGACGGCTGCGGATGAAGTGAAAGAGCAGTGCCCTGAGCTGGTTCTCCCTAACCTTATGCATTATCGTTCCATGTACAAAGAAGGAGCATGTCAGATTTATGATGCCAGGTTGAGGGAGTTTAAAGCAGGTGAAGACATTGGTGTCAAGTATGCCAGACGTCGTCCTGTTTCTCAGAGTGTTGTGCCCACCCCATCTTCAACGGAGCAGACTCCGAGGACCCAGACCTTATTGTTTCTCCTTATGTTGTTTTTGTGTTTTTGTAAAAACTTTGAAACTTTTTGTCCAAGTTCATGTACTTTGCTTATACTTTGTGGTGCCCTGCCCACTATGTTTTGTACTTTGGCTTTATTCGGTTTATTTTGGGTTTGAATGTTCGAATTCTGTCTTATAGATGTCCTCTTCCCCCCCAGTATGGCATGCATTACTGATGGTTTGGATGACATACTAAGTTATGATAAAATTCTGGCATGACCTGCAGACTTAGGAGGTTTGACTTTCCAAACCTTCTGAGTATAACCTGACTCAGTTAAAACCATGTCCTGGCTTGAGGACTCGGGAAGCTTGTGGTATTCAAGCTTTCTGAGTCTGACCTGCAGGCCTCAGTTAAATTCTGGCCTGACCTGTAGACTGAGGAGGTTTGACTTTTGCAAACCTTCTAAGTATAAACTGACTCAGTTAAAACCTTATCATGGCCTGAGGACTCGGGAAGCTTGTGGTATTCAAGCTTTCTGAGTCTGACCTGCAGGCCTCAGTTAAATTCTGGCCTGACCTGCAGACTGAGGAGGTTTGAATTTTGCAAACCTTCTGAGTATAACCTGACTCAGTTAAAACCCTGTCCTGGCCTGAGGACTCGGGAAGCTTGTGGTATTCAAGCAATCTGAGTCTGACCTGTAGGCCTCAGTTAAATGAAATATGTTACATTACACAGATTGACAATGTATAACAGAAAATTATATATTTTTTAGAAATCAATGGTGTTTGATAACACTTTATTGAAAGTAACAACATAAATGAAAAGACAGAAACAAGCCTGGAATCGTCTCATGCATAAAACTTTCTAAGGTTTGCTGCATTCCAACTCCGCGGTACGGTCTGGCCGCTCGCATTAGCTAGCTGGTAAGCACCTTTGCCATGAACCTTTACCACCCTGTACGGGCCTTCCCAGCTCGGGTTGAGTTTTCCCTGGGGACCCTTCTTGCTGACCTCATTCTTTCGCAGTACCAAGTCTCCTTCTTTGAAGAACGAATGTTTAACTTTAGAGTTGTAATATTGGGATATTCTCTGCTTGCATTTTTCCATTCGGATATAAGCCACTTCCCTGGCTTCTTCCAAATTATCCTTGGCGTGCCTGAGCTTGAGGTCTTGGCCTGCGCTGGTATGGAGCTCGGTCCTCAGGGAGGGGAGCCCTATTTCAGCCGGAATAACTGCTTCACAACCATAGGCTAAGGCAAAAGGAGTCTCTCCGGTAAACGAGTTTGGAGTATTTCTATACGCCCAAAGGATGTTGGGCAAATGCTCAACCCATCCTTGTCCTTCTTCTTCTAACCTCTTTATCAACCCAACTTTAAGTTGCCTGTTTGTCTGCTCCACTTGGCCATTGGCCTGGGGGTACCCGACAGAGGCAAAATGTTGGACTATACCCAGCTCGGCACACCATGATCTGACCACCCTGTCCTCAAATTGCGTTCCGTTGTCTGACACCAGGATCTTGGGTATCCCAAATCGGCATACAATATTCTTCCATAAAAATTTCTGAATGGCTTTGCCAGTGATGGTGGTCAAGGCCTCTGCTTCCACCCACTTCGTAAAGTAATCGACGGCCACGACAAGAAACTTTAAGTTACCTGGCGTTCGGGGGAGGGGTCCAACCAAATCTACCCCCCAATGGTAAAAGGGCCAAGAGGAGACCAATGGAATCATATTCTGTGCCGGCTGGTGAGACAATTTATCATGCACCTGGCATGACTTGCACCTCATTACCAAGTCGTTTGCATCGCCCTGCATGGTCGGCCAATAATATCCAAACAAGCGGCATTTGCGAGCCAACGTCCGGGCTCCTGCGTGGTTACCACAAATGCCGATGTGAATTTCCCTGAGTAGATAGTTTCCCTCCTCCTGAGTAGCACATCTAAGCCATGGTGCTATAAACGACCGCCTGTACAGGATATCATCGAAGAGAGCATACCTGCTTGCTTGTAGTTTTATCTTCCTGGACTGAGCCTTGTCAGTTGGTAAAATACCATGCTTTAGATAGGAAGTTATTGGGTCCATCCAGGTGGCTTGTTGGCTAATCGGGTGCACTTCATTCCGGACATAACTTCGTTTGGCCAGCTGTTCCACCAGGACTTTTTTATCTGAGAAGAAATTGGATGCCAGCTTGGAAAGGGCATCAGCCTTTTTGTTCCTGGATCGAGAGACCTGCTCTATCTGGACTGACTTGAAGTGTTTCAGCAAAGCCTATGCTGTTGCTAGATACTTTTTCATTGATTCCTCTTTTGCTTCGTACTCACCTTTAACGTGATTGACTACCAGCTGGGAGTCACTGAATACATGTAGGTTATTTGCCCCAAGCTTAATGGCTAGTCGGAGCCCGGTAATTAAAGCTTCATACTCCGCTTCATTGTTTGTTGCCGTGAAGTTAAAACGCAACAATGCACGGGAATTCTTCCCCTCCTGGACTGAGGAGCAAAAGGCCTGCCCCTGCTCCTTCTTTTCCAGATGCTCCATCAACAAAAAGGGTTCAGATATCGACCTGACCTGCTGGTGGTTCTTTTTCTATCTCAACCTGAATTCTTTCGGCCAAGAAGTCAGCTAAAGCTTGGGCTTTGACAGCAGTCCGGGGTTGGTAATCTAGGTCATACTCTGCCAATTCGATAACCCACCTGGCTAACCTGCCAGATGTGTCTGGTCGTGCCAAGATCTGGCGTAGTGGTTGATCTGTGACCACAGTGATTGAATGTGCTTGAAAGTATGGTCGTAACTTTCTAGAGGCATGTACCAGAGCTAAAGCTAGCTTTTCCGCGTTGGTATACCTGAACTCCGGTCCGTGTAAGGCCCGGCTTACATAGAACACGGGTGTTTGTCTCTGTCCCTCTTCCCTGATTAGGACTGCGTTGATTGCCTCGTCGACTACTGCCAAGTGTAAAAGCAGTGTTTCACCTTCCCGAGGAGATGTGAGGGTTGGTAGCTCGGCCAAATATCTTTTAAGATCTTCAAATGCCTTCTGACTGTCCTCACTCTATTGGAAGGGACTCGCTTTCCTTAGGATCTTAAAGAACGGTAGAGCACGCTGTGCTAACTTGGTTAGGAACCTACTCAGGGCGGCCATGCGACCTGTTAGCCTCTGCACCTCCTTGATGCTTCTGGGTGGCGGCATCATCTTTAAGGCTTCAACCTTATCCGGATTGGCCTTAATTCCTTCCTTTGAAATCATATACCCCAGGAATTTTCCTGACCTGACCCCAAACATGCATTTCTTGGGGTTGAGTTTCATTTGGGTCTGCCTGAGTACCACAAATACTTCTTGGACATCGGTCATGTACTGATCCAGAGACCTGCTCTTGATCAAGAGATCGTCCACATAGACTTCCATGCATTTCCCTATCTGCTTCTCAAAAATTTTATTCACTACTCGTTGATAAGTGGCCCCAGCGTTCTTTAATCCGAACGGCATGGTTACATAGCAGAAAGTTCCTTCTTCTGTTATGAATGCCGTTTTTTCTGCATCGTCTGTCAATTTTAGGCAGTGGGTAGCAATCCTTGGGACAAGCCTTGTTCAGGTCGGTGAAATCCACGCACATTCGCCAGCTACCGTCTGGCTTTTTTACTAGAACTGGATTGGCAAGACAGGTAGGGTAGAATACCTCACGTATAATCCCGACCTGGAGCAACTTCTCCACCTCCTTCTGAATAGCCTCCATTCTATCTTTTGCAAACTGTCTCTTCTTTTGCGGGATCGGTTTCCGGGCTGGGTCGACATGAAGCTTGTGCAGGGCCAGCTCGGGTGACAAGCCTGGCATGTCCTATGTCTTCCATGCAAATACGTCTCTAAAATCCTTCAAGATTTTTACAAGTTCTGCCTTGAGTCGATCTGGGATCCATGATCCTATGTTGACTGACAGGCCTTCCCGTTCGTTTCCCATATTTACCATCTCGATTTTGTAGTCTGAGGACCAGTTTTCTTCTTCCTCTGGGAGCAATTCTTCCACAGAAACCTGTGGCACCATCATCTTTCCATTAACGGTGGCCGTGTAGTAGCTCCTGGCTGTTTCCAGATCTATCAGGACAGGCCGCCCCATAATGACATTGTAAGCTGATGGGGCCCTGACTACCACGTAATTCACCATAAGGATCCTGTCCCGAGGTGCTTTCCCAAAGGTGGTAGGTAGGATGATCATACCCATGTGATGGACCGGTGGTCCTGCAAATCCGAATAATGGAGATGAAACAGGTGCTAAGTCCGCATCTTTTAACTTCATTGACTGGAACACATTGTAGTATAGCACGTTGACTGCAC
The DNA here is from genome assembly GCA_026214975.1 of Gentiana macrophylla. Lineage (NCBI taxonomy): Eukaryota > Viridiplantae > Streptophyta > Magnoliopsida > Gentianales > Gentianaceae > Gentiana > Gentiana macrophylla. The sequence goes on along the minus strand of CM047811.1, from coordinate 22,093,452 downwards.
TCCCGGTGTCCACACAAATATGTCTCACTGTATGTTTGTTGATTACCGCCCCGATAACCAAGCCTTCGTTATTGATAACAAGGGGAAGAGGGTCACGTGGACCATAAATTACCTCCCCGGACAACCTTTGTCTCTTTCCCGAGTCTGTACTGGTAGGTGCCCGGTTACCGCTTTTTTCTTCAGGTCGGGACGATGTACTGGGACCGCCTGAGATGGTATTAATGGTATTGATAGGACGATTATCCGGCTGCCCCTCAGGCCCTGGAGAGGTTCCCTCATTCGTCTGTAATCATCCTTTCGGTCATGGCCGAAATCTCTCCTCTTGTACTTCCGTCTTCCACGGGGTTCTGGGTTACGGGATCTATCTATGACCTCGTCAAGTTTTCCTTCCATAATAGCAGGATGGATTTCTCTTTGTTAATCCCGGCATTGCTCCGAGTCATGACCAATATCTTCATGAAACTTACAGTACTTGGTCTGGTCCCTTTTTTCCCGGGGACCCCTCATAGGGGGTGGAGTGCGGGCAATGCCTTTTCTTTGCATTATTGCGAGAACCTGCTCGCGTGATCTGTTTAAAGGGATAAAATCCCTTTCTTGAAGGGCCCATTTCTTCCCGAGACGGTCAGTTATAGGTGCAGCTATTCGGTCCCATACTGGTTTGCGCTTTCTGTCAGATCTGTCATCCGACCTCTCTTTCTTAGGAGCTTCCGACTCCCTCTTTAGGCGGTTGGCCTCCTCACCCTGACAGTGTTTGTAGGCTAGATCCAGACATTCGTCCATTGACTTCGGAAGCCGGCCATTTATCTTAGCATACAATCTACCTTCTCGTAGGCCTGCTACGAAAGAGGTGATCAAGAGGTGTTCTTCTGCATTCCCGACCTGCCTAGACTCCTTATTGAATCTTTTCAAGTATTGGAACACGGTCTCGTCCTTTTTCTGATGGATGGTAAGGAGGTTAGTGACATTCCTCTGGAAGGGTTTGGCGGTGACAAAAGCTTGCAGAAACCTTCTTGCTAGGGTTTCAAAATTTTCGATGGACCGGGGTGGTAATTTCCGGAACCACTCACGAGCCCTGCCCGTAAGTAAGGCCGGAAAGGCTTTGCACTTCATCTCTTCAGCTGCACAATCCAAGTTCATGTGTGTCAGGTATTGGAAGAGGTGGTCTTGGGGATCCTTTGTTCCATCATATGCTTCCAGCTTGGGTATCTTAAACCTCTCCGGGCGTGGGTAATTCAAGATCTGCTCTGAGAATGGCGATTCGATTGAAAGATCGTCCGCTTTCTTTCTCAAAATTCCGTCTAATTCGGCCCGAGCAGCCTCCTGGGCTTGAGCGTTAACCTGCTTTTGTCGTGCATGGGAGGTGGAGGATAGAGTTTCTCCTCTATCTTCCTTATTCGCCAAGTTACCTTTAGGGTCGTTATTTTCTGGAACTTCCTCTTCCCGCCCCTTTAGGGCTAGACCCAGCACGCTTTTGAACGCCGGGACATCCAGATTACGTAACGCTTTCAGCAGAGCCTGCTGTCCCGGGTCTGCTAGTACTTCTTCCTGGTTGGTTCGTGGTTGACTGGTGGTAGCAGTTGGATCTACCTCTCCGCGCGCTCTCTGTTTGCGCATTTGCTGCGAGTCTTTTTCCAGTATTTTTGGTGGTACCATCGCAGTCTCTTGATCGAGTCGCTAAAATAGAGACCCTCCTTCTAGCGCCAATTGATGAAGTCGGATATCATCTATGTATCCAATTAACCTCTAGGACGATTCAAGCAAGAACAAAAACGATGGGGACTGTGATTTGTGCGAGATTAAGACTGAGCCTGAGAGTTAGTTTCTCTCAAGTTGCCTACGTATCCAATAGTGAAATTGGAATCAAGTCATTCGTAGTTCCTTAGGGCTGATTATATAGGGAGGCGTCTCACCCCTTTTCTTGTCAAACAAGTTGTAGAATCCTTAAACCCTAAGGATCATCACGTGTTTATCTCTGACAAGAGATAATTACGATTATATTCGAATTATGGGATCTCCTTCCGGTGATCCAGGGATTCTCCTATAATATAGGCACATGTGTTATTTACCACTTAAGGAAAGAGCCAGTCAGCTCTCAATGGGCTCATCAGGTCGTCTCGACCTGAGCTACGCGTCCTACCTCCAGACTTGGCCGAGCTGCCCTGCAGTGCCGTAGTCGGGAAAGATATGGACTGACCTCCCTCCTGGGGGTAGGGTCTTACTACTGCAGGGCTCCTGGCCCTAAAAGCTTCCTTCTTACCTCTCTCGGTTAACCTTGAGGTGTTATAAAGGTGACACTTGGCCAGGTCTGTTTTCACCATCATCAGTTATTAAACAAGAAGGGAGGGAAAAAAATAATGAACTTACCTCTCAATAAACAAAACCGAAAAAAAGAAAGAAAATTTAACAAGGAAAGAAATATGCGGCTAAGAATATATATAGCACTTTGCCCCACACATGGGTACCGTTAGGGGATCCTCCCCCGGTTAAGGAGTTTAAGTTGAGCACATTTCTACGGCAACGGCAAAAGTAAGTATTAATTAACATTTAATGTGTTTGGTAAATTGTTTTGGGTACCTCCACGTTTATATTTTTTTAAAAAGGACAGCTTATCTTTTTTTTTGAAAGTACCTATTTTTGCTAAATAGCATATGTAATTAGATATGGTTTTTTTTATAAATTTTTTTAAGTACTGAATGTTTTTCTCATGCTATATGAAAGGCCCTTTGTATGGCCAGCCAGGCCAGGGCTTGTTTTGGTAAAGCCAGGGCAGTATTTGAGCATTTTCCAAGTCTGCCCTTTATGTCAAACAAATTAATGGTGCTCTCCAGTACTGACTGTTCGTCGGTTATTTTTTATTTTCTTAAAGGTTGTGAAATTTGTTTTTTTCTTAAAGAAGAATTAGGAATAAATACAGTTTTTGAAATATCCTTGAATATAGTTAAAGTTTGTGGAGGACTGTTTGACGATGGTAAGGATGGACCTTGTCACGTGTCATCTCCAGAACGCCTTAAGGTTAACAAAGCAGAACGGGAAGGTAGCATTTAGGGCCAGGAGCCCCATAGTAGTAAGACCCTACCCCAGGAAGGAGGTTTGTCCCATCACCTTCCCGACTAGGACACTGCAGAGCAGCTCGGTCAAGTCGGGAGGTAGGACGCATAGATCAGGTCGAGACGACCTGAGGAGCCCATCGAAAGCCGACTGGCTCTTTCCTTATACGATAATTCACACATGTGCCTACATAATAGGATAATTATGGGAGAATCCCTGGATTACCGGAAGTAAGTCTTATAATTCGAATATAATCTTAATTATCTCTTATCAGAGATAATCACATAATGATCCTTAGGGTTTAAGGATTCTACGACTTGTTCGAAAAGAAAAAGGGTGAGACACATCCCTATATAATCAACCCTAAGGAACTACGAATGACTTGATTTCAATTCGACTATTGGATACGTAGGCAACTTGAGAGAAACTAACTCTCAGGCTCAGTCTCAAATCACACACAAATCTCATTCCCCATTGCTCTAATTCTTGTTTAAGTCGTTTTAGAGGTTGATTGGATCTATAGGTGATATCCGATATCATCAATTGGCGCTAGAAGGAGGGTCTCTTTTTTCAACGATTTGATCAAGAGACAGCGATGGCACCACCGAAAAATATTGGAAAAAAACTCAGACAACAGTAGCTAGAGACGCTGGAGAGGTAGACCCAACTGCTACCACTAGCCAACCGCAAACCAACCAGGAGGAAGTACTGGCAGATCCAGCACAGCAGGCCTTGTTAGAAGCGCTACGCAATCTAGACGTACCGGCGTTCAAAAGCGTGTTGGGCCTAGGCCTAAAAGGGCGAGAGGAAGAAGCCCCGGAAAATAACGATCCTAAGGGCAACTTGATGAACAAGGAAGATAGGGGAGAAACTCTATCTTCCACCTCCTATGCACGGCAGAAGCAGGTTAACGCTCAGGCCCAGGAGGCTGCACGAGCGGAGTTAGATGGAATTCTGGGTAGGAGAACGGATGATCTTTCCTTTGCGTCACCGTTCTCAGAGTAGATCTTGAATTACCCACGCCCGGAGAGGTTTAAGATACCCATGCTGGAAGCATACGACGGCACAAAGGATCCCCAGGAATATCTCTTTCAATACCTGACGCACATGAATTTGGTATGCGGTGAAGAGATGAAGTGCAAAGCCTTCCCGGCTCTACTTACGGGCAGGGCTCGTGAGTGGTTCCGGAAACTACCACCTCAATCCATTGGAAATTTCGAAACCTTGGCAAGAAGGTTTTTGCAAGCTTTTGTCACCGCCAAACCATTCCAGAGGAATGTTACTTACCTCCTCACTATTCGTCAGAAGAAAGAAGAGACCGTGCTGCAGTTGAAAAGATTCAACGAAGAGTCTAGGCAGGTCGGGAATGCAGAAGAACACCTGTTGATCACCTCTTTCGTAGCAGGTCTGCGAGAAGGTCGATTGTACGCTAAGTTAAACGCCCGACTTCCTAAGTCAATGGATGAATGCATGGATCTAGCATACAAACATTGTCAGGGTGAGGAAGCTAACCGCCTAAAGCGAGAAGCGGAAGGCCCCAAGAAAGACAAACAAGATGACCGATCTGATAGAAAGCGCAAGCCGGTATGGGACCGAGTTGCCGCACCCATAACTGACCGACTCGGGAAGAAAGGGGATCTAAAAGAAAGGGATTTCATCCCTTTGAATAGATCACGTGAGCAGGTCCTCGCTATAATGCAAAGAAAAGGCATTGCCCGAACTCCACCCCCTATGAGGGGTCCCAGGGAAAAAAGAGATCAGACCAAGTACTGCAAGTTTCATGAGGATATTGGTCATGACTCAGAGCATTGCAGGGATTTACAAAGGCAAATCGATGCTGCTATTATGGAAGGGAAGCTTGATGAAGTCATAGATAGGTCCTAGAATCCTGAACCCCGAGGAAGACGGGAGTACAAGAGGAGAAATTTCGGCCAAGACCGAAAGGATGACTACCGACGAAGGAGAGATCCATCTCCAGGGCCAGAAGGGAAGCCTGATAATCTCCCTGTCAATACAATTAATACCATCTCAAGCGGTCCGGGTTCGTCTTCCCTACCTGAAGAACAGAATGGTCACCGGATAGCTGCCACCACAGACTCAGGAAAGAGACAGAGGGTGTCTGGGGAGGTAATCTATGGTCCTCGGGACCCCCTTCCCCTGGTTACCAACAATGAAGGTTTGGTTATCGAGCTGGTAATCAACAAACATACCGTGAAGTGTATATGTGTGGACACCGGGAGTGCGGTCAATGTGTTATACTACAATGTGTTCCCGTCAATGAAGTTAAAAGATGTGGAGTTAACACCTGTCTCGTCCCCGTTATTTGGGTTTGCAGGACCACCAGTGCATCCCATGGGTATGATCAGGTTACTGATGACAGTTAAAATATACCTATTTATGTCATCAATTATAACCTTAAATCAGAGTTAATTATATATATTTCATATTAAATCACGTGTTTATATTTATTATTTAATGATAAGTGATTATTAATGTGATAATTGGTATTTAGCTATTTTTATTATAAAAGAGCAATTAATTGTGTGATAAATACTGATTTTTGCAGATCATAACGAATCGGGAAGATAATTATCACCCAATCGAGAAATCTCAAGATAAAAGAGAAGAAAATCGAAGCATTGAAGAAAAGATTAATCAGATCAATTCAAAAGCATGGAGTGGGGAACAAGTCAGAAAAAGCGGAGTGAAAACGCGTAACAAGGGAAGGCTCGGTCGACCGAGCCTAGCCATTCGGTCGACCGAGCGTGTAGGTTCGGTCACCCGAGCCTAATTGATAAATGCATGTCAATCTTCTGGATTCTCCCTATGTCGGCTACAACTCCTATATAAACAGCAGCCACGATGCTGAGAAAAACACACCATTACAACACAAGACAATTTATACAATTTGAGTTTTTAGTTTTAGTTTTCTTTTCTTTATGTTTGTTCATTGTGGATTCATCGGATTCTCCGGTTGGGGAGCGCATTAAAGAGTGGGAGTCACTCTCGTCTTCGAGGGTATGACTATTCGATTATGCAATCTTTATTCGTAGATCTGATGTATTTTATTATGGAGTAGTTTTTCTTGTATTGATTGCGTGATGTAGCTTAATTTATGAACCCATGTGTTTAGGTTAGAAACGTTAAGAAGTAATCATGATTTGTACCAACACAGAACTGTGTTCGGTCGACCGAGGCTTGTCATTCGGTCGCCCGAGTGCTCTCATTCGGTTGACCGAGCGTGGTGATGTGTAGGGCAATATTATGATCGGCTTCGACTACGTCAGATTCTCTGATTTGGAATTAAAACGAGTAATTAAACATGATCAACTTAATTATTTGTCATCATAATTTAACATGAAACCTAAAAAGTGATTGTTACTTAGGATATAGATTGATTCGGCATTTAAGAAGTACGCCTTACCCTAGGAATGTTGCTTAGATGAGGTTACGGTTTATACCGGCATCCCTAGTTTTGTAATTGTGTCAGAAGTTATATGAGATGGAGGCATCAAAAAGCGAAGTCACGTAATGGAGGCACGATGATTTAGATGGCCTAACCGGAGCTAAATCTACTTTACGGGATGACTCCCGTAGTCATAATAATTAATCTTTAACATTTGTTTTATCTCGTTATCATCCTAATTCACATGGGGGAGTTATAATCTACTAGCGTAATCAATAATGTTTGTTTAGATAATATCAACCGTATTATCCGTGTTTTAGTAGTCTTTAGTTTGTCTTTGTGGTAGTCTGTGTCTTGTGGTTGTCACTATTTTATTTACTGCATTTAGTTGGTCATAGACCGCCCTTTCAATTTAGTTCTAATAGGATAAAGTTGTGTTTTGTTTGTGCCGAGTCTCTGTGGGATCGACCTCGACTCTATCTAGCTATGCTACAATTGAACCTAGTTCTCTTGCTAGTGTGTTAGTAGGCATCGAGTTAATAATTTAACTTGACCTCAATCAAGTTTTTGGCGCCGTTGCCGGGGACTCGAGTCATTAAATTAAGATATAGCTTATTTTGTTAGAACTGGATTCGTGAATATTCTGTGAATAAGAGTCTGTATATTAAACAGTGTCGTAAAAAAAAAAAAAAAGAGTGATCGGTCGACCGAACCACAGCTCTCGGTCGACCGAGAATTTATTTTCTTTTATGTTTCTGTTCTGTATTAGTTTTATAATATTCTGCTTCTGTTTTATTTACATTTTCTTTTCTCAAACTTATTACGAGTCTGTTTTAGTTTTATTTAGTTAGTTAAAGGCATAGCCTTTACTAGTGATTAATTGTTTTATTGTTGTTTATTATTTTATAGTACGCTACTCGGAAATCGAAGGAACCGCTTGAACATTATAATCCTGAAATAGAAAAATTTGCGAGAAGGAATAGGAAGTTAGCTAGGGAACTGGCTAAACAAGGAGAAGAGGATCCAAATCTTGAGGAAAGCGAGCAAGGAGTGGAAGAAGGACATACAACCGATCATTCTGAACATTCCGAATCTGAAACAGAAATGGAAGGCAATCCGGTCAATCCAAACCAGGTACCTAATCCTGTTATTAATCCTGTTATCAATAATGCCAATAATGTGAATGCAAATGCTAATAATGAGAACCAAGCCCTAGTTCAAGGAGCGAGGCGTACTTTGCAAAGTTATGCAACGCCAACTATTGAATAATTCATTCCCGCTATCGTAGCACCGCAAGATGCTGCGGAAGTCTATCACCCTAGGCCTAATGTAATTCAAATGGTGACCAACTATTCTACTTTTCATGGAATTCAGAACGAGGATCCTGGTGTTCACGTGACGAATTTCTTGGAAATCGTTAGCATAGTGAAACTAGAATTAATCCCGGAGGGGAACATTCGTCTTAAGCTTTTCCCTTTCACTTTGAAAGATAAAGCTAAGCAATGGCTTCTCTCTTTGAATTTGGATCTATCACTACTTGGGAACAATTGTTGCAAAAATTCATGAATAAGTATTTTCCCTTGGGAAAAACCTTTAAGTTACGCCAAGACATCCTAGGATTTAAGCAACAACCTGGGGAGAGTTTTGATCAAGCTTGGGAGCGTTTCAAGGAAGCTATGAGGAAGTGTCCTCATCATGACATCTCTCTTTGGCTTTTAATGCAAACTTTTACCATGGGTTGAGAGAGATGGAGAAAATTAGAGTAGACGCCTCCAAAGCAATGGAGCGTTTGTTCTTTATCTCATGAGGAGGCACAAAGGAAGATGGAGCAAATAGCGATGAATAGCCAATGGGGAGGCAATGACATAGCTCTTTGTGAAGATGGCACGACATATTTGATGATAGTGCATCTACCAAAATCTTAGAACAACTTGTTTGTTATCAACAATAAGGTAGATGGGATGCAAGAGAGGATGACAAGAGAGAGAAAATTTGGATCGTGGTAGCACCTCAAAGTGAGAATCTTTGGGTCATGAAGAAGCCAATTATATCGGGAGGGTACATGCCTAATCATAACCATCATGGATTCGATATAGTGACATTAATGCAGGAGAAAGGCCTAAACCGCCTACCACTTATGTACCACAAACAAACTAAAACTTTTGGTTGGGAAAGCTGCGATAGAAAAATCGAGTAATGTCGTCACCGACAAGAGTGTGGGACAACTTTCAAAATCTATGGCTGATTTAGCCACTAACTTTAGCCAATATTGTCGAAGACCGATGCTAAGGTGACCAATCAAGAAGCTCTAGTCCAAAACCTCACGCACTGAGATAGGACAACTAGTGAGCAAGTCTCAACTAGACCTCCCGGAGGTTGCCAAGCAACACCGAGAAGAACCCTAAGGATTTGAATGCGATCATGACAAGGAGTGGAAAAGAAGTAACTCCACCATCCTTGCAAGAGAAAGAGAAAATCACAAAGAATAAGGATGGTGAGCCAAGCAATGAGACTAATACTTCCGAGTCTTTGCCTAAGCAAAGAACGTATAAAGAACCTGCTGGCCCTAGAGTTGAACTTTACGATAACAAGTATCCAATTTTCACTGATGTCGATCCTTCAACTCTACCTTATCCTCACCAAAGCCGAAGCCTAAGTTTGATAACAAGAGGTATAAGAAGTTCGTGGATATGTTTAGTAAGTTACAAATCAATATACCCCTAGTTGAAGCACTAGCTGAAATGCCTGAGTACACCAAGTTTTTAAAGGACACCGTCTCAACTAAAAGGAAACTTCTAGATTTAGAGACCATATGCCTTAATGAGGAGTGCTCAGCCATTCTTCAACATAAGTTACCTCCAAAATGCAAAGATCCGGGAAGCTTTCTCATTCCCTGCACCATAGGTAACGTATGTCTAAACAAAGCTTTGTGTGATCTAGGAGCAAGCGTGAATCTGATGCCACTATCTATTTTTCGGAAGATCTTAAGAATACCTCAATCACATTGCAATTAGCTGACCGTTCTGTCAAGGAACCGTGTGGAGTGGTTGAGGATGTGCTAGTAAGAGTTAAAAAGTTTGTATTTGCTGTCGACTTTGTGGTCTTAGATATGGAAGCTAACTACGAAGTGCCCTTGATATTAGGGAGACCTTTCATGGCCACTAGTAGAACACTAATTGATGTTTACAAGGGCGAGTTAGTGTTAAGAGTGAATGAAGAGAGAGTTGCATTCAATGTCTTCGACACTATGAAGCAACCTGATGATGGAGAGGATGCATGTTTCATGTTAGATTCCATTGATAGGATCGTTCAAGAATTTCAACAACATGAAAGTATAAAGGATTTCTTGGATGCTGTCTTGGAAGAAGAAGATGAAGTCAAGTACGTGAGTAGTGAGGAGGAGAAGATGATATGGCCAGGATGTAGTAGAGGGACCCCTAGGCCTGTAGAGGAAGTAAGTTCTGCGGAGATTGAAAGATTCTACCATAGACCAACATGGCACAAGTACTTCGAACTCAAACTCACTGGTCAAAAGTTGAAAACATCTTTGGAAGAACCTCCCACAAATTTGACTTTAAAACCTCTTCCTGCAAATTTGAAGTATGTATTTCTTCAAGATGAGACTTTGCCACTAATTATATCATCTTCCTTGACGGACTTACAGGAGGAGAAACTAATGAGAGTTCTGAGAGAGTACCGCGGAGCATTTGGATGGACCATAGCTGACGTTAAGGGCATTAGTCCTAGCGTATGTATGCACAAGATCTCCGTGGACCCTGAAAAGAAAGCGGTTGCACAACCTCAGAGGCGTTTAACCCCACAATTAAAGGAAGTGGTTAGGGATGAGGTTATGAAAATGTTAGAAATGGGAATTATATTTCTGATTGCTGATAGCGAATGGGTAAGCCCTATTCATGTAGTTCCCAAAAAGGGAGGATTGACGGTGCAAGCCAATGAGTTGAATGAGTTAATTCCTGTGAGGCTAATCACCGGTCATCGAGTATGCATAGACTTTAGGAAATTAAATGATGCGACTCGTAAGGACCATTTTCCTCTTCCCTTTATCGATCAAATGCTCGAGAGACTGAGCGGGCATGCTTTCTATTGTTTTCTTGACGGGTATTCGGGATACTATCAAATCCACATCTCGCCCGAAGATCGTGAGAAAACAACGTTTACATGCCCATATGGGACATTTGCGTATAATCGAATGCCATTTGGATTGTGTAACGCCCCCGCAACATTTCAACGATGTATGATGTCATTATTTGTGGATATGGTGGAAGACTTCTTGGAAATCTTTATGGATGATTTCTCCGTGTTTGGAGACGATTTCGATTCATGTCTCACACATCTAGCACGAGTGTTGAAGAGATGTGAAGAGACGAATCTTGTGCTTAACTGGGAGAAATGTCATTTGATGGTTACGGAAGGTATAGTACTAGGCCACCGCATATCAAAGAACGGTATAGAGGTGGATAGAGCCAAAGTTGAGGTGATCGAGAAACTACCCCCACCTACCAATCTTAAAACTTTGCGAGGTTTTTTAGGCCACGCCGGATTTTATCGTAGGTTTATCAAGGACTTTTCCCTAATATCTAGACCTCTTACCGAAATATTGGCCAAGGATGTGCCATTCGTGTTTTCTAATGAGTGCATAAAAGCTTTCAACGAAATAAAAAGTAGATCGACATCGCACCCGTTAAGTCGCACGGATTGGGATCTTCCGTTTGAACTGATGTGTGATGCAAGAGATACTGCTGTTGGCGCCGCTTTGGGTCAAAGAAAAGATAATATTTTTAGGCCTATTTATTATGCAAGCCGGACTTTGAATGCTGCCCAAAGAAATTACGCCACAACGGAGAAGGAACTTTTGGCCGTTATCTTTGCTTTTGACAAGTTTAGATCTTACTTAGTGGGATCTAAAGTCACCGTGTGGGTGACCATGCGGCTCTTAAGTATCTCCTAGCAAAGCAAGATTCAAAGCCTAGATTGTTGAGATGGATTCTCTTCTTTGCAAGAATTTGACGTAGAAATCCGAGATAAGAAAGGAAGTGAGAACGTGGTGGCCGATCATCTATCGTGCTTACAATTAGAGGATGGTGAGGAATTACCTGAGATAGGATAATCTTTTCCTGATGAACAACTTTTCTCCATCACCACCATCGGGGGACATGATGATTGTGTTGCAGTTTCTTCACGAATAGAGGTTGTAAAGGAGAAGAAGCAACCATGGTTTAGTTTGTTTGTTAATTATCTATCCGCAATGTACCTACCACCAAATCTCACTGTCCAAGAAAGAAAAAAATTCCTTAAAGATCTGAGACACTATTATTGGGATGAGCCTTATTTGTTTAAGCTAGGATCTGATAATGTTTTTCGAAGGTGAGTGCCAGAGGAAGAGTATAATAGTATCCTGAAGCATTGTCATTCTTATGAAGTTGGAGGACACTACGGGGAGATAAAATCATGGCTAAGGTCCTCCAATGCGGTTTTTATTGGCCGACATTGTTTAAGGATGCACACCAATATGCAAAAGCATGTCATGCTTGTCAAATGACAGGAAATATATCACGGAGGAATGAGATGCCACTTAAGAGCATATTAGAAGTAGAACTTTTTGACGTTTGGGGAATAGATTTCGTTGGACCCTTCACTTCATCATTATCTAACCGATATATCTTAGTTGCTGTTGATTATATATCCAAATGGGTTGAGGCCATTGCTTCCCCTACTAACGATGCTAGGGTTGTGGTTAGATTCTTGAAAAGAATATTTTTACAAGGTTTGGGGACGCTAGGGCAATTATAGCGACAATGGTAGTCATTTTTGTAATAAACCTTTTGAAAGGCTGATGATTAAGTATGGGGTTCGACATAAGCTAGCAATCGCATATCACCCCAGACTAGTGGATGTGCGAAGTTACCAATCGAGAGATAAAGCGTATCCTGGAGAAAACTGTCAATACGACTAGGAAGGATTGGTCGTTACGTTTAGACGACGCTTTATGGGCTTATAGGACTGCATATAAAACCTCGATTGGAATGTCACCATATAGGATTGTTTTTGGAAAGGCATGTCATCTACCTGTGGAACTGGAGCACCGGGCCATGTGGGCAACAAGGATGTTAACTTTTGATGAGACGTTGGCCGGTGAGAAGAGGATGTTAGAATTAACTCGCCTGGAGGAGTTTCGTTTAGAGGCATACGAGAATGCCAAGATTTTCATGGAGCGCACGAAGAAGTTTCATGACAAGAAAATTCTAGAGAGGACCTTTCAAGAGGGTGATCTGGTTCTCTTGTACAATTCGCGCTTAAGACTCTTCCCAGGTAAGTTGAAATCAAGATGGTGTGGCCCATTTCAATTACAACAAGTCTTTCCTTCTGGAGCGGTGGAGCTATTCAATTTTAAAGACGGGTCCAGATTTGTGGTCAATGGACATCGTGTGAAGCATTATCAAGGGCTTCCGCCTGATGCTGAGGAGGAGGTTTTGTACCTCGATGACCCTGTCTATGAATAAACCATCTTGAACTGAGTCGAGCTAGCGACTATAAATTTAGAACTACTGCCTATAACTATCTTTTTCGTTTTTCTTTTTAATAAAGTAGCATGCGCCTATCACGGTTTTTTTCATCTCGCCATGTTACGAGTCTAAGTTCGGAATAAACGAGGTTTTTTCCTTGATAGCCGTCATATGAGTTTCTATTTAGGTTTAAATCCCTTTTGGTCTTGTCCATGGCAGTATAAAGTAAAGTGGCTTAAACTATTTTTAGATATTTATATCTAATTACTGCCACGTTTATTTTATAACTTCCATAGACATGGTGTTTGACGATTTCGTGGAGTTTGTTTGCTTATACAGGATGTGTCTGTCTCTCCACGATGTGCCGATGATTACTCCGATATTGTTTCTTTACTTGGGAGCCGTTTCCAGAGCTAAGTCTTTCATCTTGAACTCTCGTTTATTTTTGTCATTGAGGAAAATGCCATGTTTAAGTGGGGGGCAACGGACTTAGCTATATGTTGAAAATATATGTTGAAAAAGTCAAGGGGAACGGAATACTGAGACAATATTGAGCCAAAATTTAAAATTTTTTATGGATAAATGCCAAGTTGTTTAACTCGTACCCTTAAACTTGTGAAGTTCTTATACTTAGAATTGATAGGAAAGGAACCAAGTTGCGTAAGTACGTGGTCATATTATACTTTTGCGATAAATTGTTAGTAGACTTAAGGATATTCATGCCAAGAATTGCAAGTAGTTAGGTATTGTTCAATTACTCAACATGTGAATCGCGTAGTACCGCATGAGTTATAATAATTGAAAGAAGTATGTGTACATTGTGTAGATAATTGGTTATGAGGACCTAGTGTCGATATTTGTCGACTGATGTATTCTGATATTCTAGCCAACAAAAGCGGAGTAATAAGCTTGGGACGTACCTGTGTTTTGACAATGCATTAAAACACTAGGCTTGTAGTAACATTACCAAAGTAGCCCCGCGCTTGTGGTAATATTCGATGCTATGCTTAATCTAAGATAGGGGGATACTCTATGAAAAGTTTTCTTCCTTGAGATTAGTAGTATTCGAAAAATATGCAAAATTGAAAATTTTAAATTTATTAGAGGCTTTGAGTAGTACTCGGTCTCCAAGTCCAAAAACCATATAGATACGCTCTTTCTTATTGTTCTAGTGCTTTAACCATTGCGAGGCATAAGAAGTATGAATGCTGATGTTGGTGAATTTTGATATGAAGTCTGCATAAGCTCTAATCTTGCTACATTTATATAAAACCAATGCACATGCACACAATCACTTCGATTCATAGCGAGTAGTGAATAATGCTTATCTTATGAGCATGATTGGTATGAGTTGACTCGGGTTTCTTGTGTAAGTATGAGATGACCAAGGAAAATGTTGTCTTGGGGAATGACTTATTGACGCTTTGTTCGGGACGAAGCAAAGTTTAAGTGGGGGGCATTTTGATGACAGTTAAAATATACCTATTTATGTCATCAATTATAACCTTAAATCAGAGTTAATTATATATATTTCATATTAAATCACGTGTTTATATTTATTATTTAATGATAAGTGATTATATTAATGTGATAATTGGTATTTAGCTATTTTTATTATAAAAGAGCAATTAATTGTGTGATAAATACTGATTTTTGCAGATCATAACGAATCGGGAAGATAATTATCACGCAATCGAGAAATCTCAAGATAAAAGAGAAGAAAATCGGAGCATTGAAGAAAATATTAATCGAGATCAATTCAAAAGCATGGAGTGGGAACAAGTCGGAAAAAGCGGTGAAAACGCGCGTAACAAGGAAGGCTCGGTCGGCCGAGCCTAGCCATTCGGTCGACCGAGCGTGTAGGTTCGGTCACCCGAGCCTAAATTGATAAATGCATGTCAATCTTCCGGATTCTCCTATGTCGGCTACAACTCCTATATAAACAAAGACCACGATCTTTGAGAAAAACACACCATTACAACACAAGACAATTTATACAATTTGAGTTTTTAGTTTTAGTTTTCTTTTCTTTATGTTTGTTCATTGTGGATTCATCGGATTCTCCGGTTGGGGGCGCATTAAAGAGTGGGAGTCACTCTCGTCTCGAGGGTATGACTATTCGATTATGCAATCTTTATTCGTAGATCTGATGTATTTTATTATGGAGTAGTTTTTCTTGTATTGATTGCGTGATGTAGCTTAATTTACGAACCCATGTGTTTAGGTTAGAAACGTTAAGAAGTAATCATGATTTGTACCAACACAGAACTGTGTTCGGTCGACCGAGGCTTGTCATTCGGTCGCCCGAGTGCTCTCATTCGGTTGACCGAGCGTGGTGATGTGTAGGGCAATATTATGATCGGCCGACTACGTCGATTCTCGATTTGGAATTAAACGAGTAATTAAACCTGATCAACTTAATTATTTGTCATCATAATTTAACATGAAACCTAAAAAGTGATTGTTACTTAGGATATAGATTGAATCGGCATCTAAGAAGTACGCCTTACCCTAGGAATGTTGCTTAGATGAGGTTACGGTTTATACCGGCATCCCTAGTTTCGTAATTGTGTCAGAAGTTATATGAGATGGAGGCATTAAAAAGCGAAGTCACGTAATGGAGGCACGATGATTTATATGGCCTAACCGAGCTAAATCTACTTTGGGGATGACTCCGTAGTCATAATAATTAATCTTTAACGTTTGTTTTATCTCGTTATCATCCTAATTCACATGGGGGAGTTATAATCTACTAGCGTAATCAATACTGTTTGTTTAGATAATATCAACCGTATTATCCGTGTTTTAGTAGTCTTTAGTTTGTCTTTGTGGTAGTCTGTGTCTTGTGGTTGTCACTATTTTATTTACTGCATTTAGTTGGTCATAGACCGCCCTTTCAATTTAGTTCTAATAGGATAAAGTTGTGTTTTGTTTGTGCCGAGTCTCTGTGGGATCGACCTCGACTCTATCTAGCTATGCTACAATTTAACCTAGTTCTCTTGCTAGTGTGTTAGTAGGCATCGAGTTAATAATTTAACTTGACCTCAATCAGTTACTTACCATATTCGGGAGAGCACCTCGGGGCAAGATCCTTATGGTGGATTACGTAGTAGTCAGGGCTCCGTCGGCCTACAATGTTATTATGGGACGACCTGCCCTGATAGATCTTTGAGCAGTAATCTCCCCGGCTCATATAAGTATGAAGTTCTCGACATTGCATGGGACGGCAGAGATTAAAGGTGACGTCGAAACAGCCAGGAGTTGTTACACGGCTACCGTTAACGGGAAAATGATGGTGCAACAGGTTTTTGTTGAAGAGTTGCTCCCAGAGGAAGAAAACTGGTCCTCAAAAGACAAAATCGAGGTTGTAAGTTTGGGAAGAGAACAGGAAGGCCTGACAGTCAACATAGGGTCATGGATACCAGATCGGCAGAAAGAGGAACTTGTCAAAGTCTTGAAGGAGTTCAAAGATGTGTTTGCATGGAAAACGGAGGACATTCCAGGCCTGTCACCCGAGTTGGCCCTACACAGACTTCACATTGACCCAACCCAGAGACCAATTCGCCAAAAGAAAAGGCAGTTCACAAAAGACAAAATGGAGGCTATTAAGAAAGAGGTGGAGAAGTTGCTCCAGGCCGGGATTATACGAGAGGTAATTTACCCGAGCTGGCTTGCCAACCCAGTTCTAGTAAAAAAGCCAGACGGTAGCTGGCAAATGTGCGTGGATTTTACCGACCTAAACAGGTCCTGTCCCAAGGATTGCTACCCACTTCCTAAAATTGACAGGTTAGTCGACTCAACGGTTGGTTTTGAAGTTTTTGCATTTCTAGATGCGTACAAGAGGTACCATCAAATTGCGATGGACCCGGATGATGCAGAAAAAACTGCATTCATAACAGAAGACGGAACTTTCTGCTACGTTACCATGCCGTTTGGGTTGAAGAACGCTGGAGCCACGTACCAACGGGCAGTGAACAAAATTTTTGAGAAGCAGATCGGGAGATGTATGGAAGTCTATGTGGACGATCTCTTAATCAAGAGCAGGTCTCTGGACCAGTACATGACTGACGTCTGAGAAGTATTTGAGGTACTCAGGCAGACCCAAATGAAACTCAACCCCAAGAAATGCACGTTTGGGGTCAGGTCGGGAAAATTCATGGGGTATATGATTTCAAAGGAAGGGATTAAAGCCAACCCGGATAAGGTTGAAGCCTTAAAAATGATGCCACCACCCAGGGGCATCAAGGAGGTGCAGAGGTTAACAGGTCGCATGGCTGCCCTGAGCAGGTTTCTATCCAAATCGGCACATCGTGCTTTACCATTCTTTAAAGTCCTAAGGAAAACAAGTCCCTTCCAATGGAATGAGGACAGTCAGAAGGCGTTTGAGGATCTTAAAAAGTATTTGGTCGAGTTACCAACCCTGACGTCTCATCGGGAAGGTGAAAGTCTGCTCTTATATTTGGCAGTGGTCGATGAGGCAATTAGTGCAGTCTTAATCAGAGAAGAAGGTCAGACACAAACACCGGTGTTCTATGTAAGCAGGGCCTTACATGGGCCGGAGGTCAGGTATACCAACGCGGAAAAGCTAGTTTTAGCTTTAGTACACGCCTCCAGGAAGTTGAGACCATACTTTCAAGCACATTCCATAACTGTGGTCACCGACCAACCCCTACGTCAGATTTTAGCTCGACCAGACACTTCTGGTAGATTAGCAAGATGGGTTATCGAGTTGGCAGAGAATGACCTGGATTACCAACCCCGGACGGCTGTCAAAACGCAGGCTTTAGCTGACTTTTTGGCTGAAGGAATCCAGGTCGAAGTGGAAAAAGGACCACCGGCAGGGCAGGTCGACACATGGACCCTTTTTGTTGACGGCACATCTGGAAAGGAAGGAGCAGGAGCAGGTCTTTTGCTCCACAGTCCTAAAGGAGAAGAATTCCCATATGCCTTATGCTTTAAGTTCAAGGCAACAAACAACGAAGCAGAGTATGAAGCTCTGATCACCGGGCTCCGACTAGCTATTAAGCTCGGCGCGGATAACCTTCATGTATTCAGTGACTCCCAGCTAGTGGTCAATCACGTTAAGGGCGAATATGAAGCGAAAGAGGAATCAATGAAAAAATACCTGGCTGCAGCCCAGGTGTCACGGATTTTATTAACAAAGCAAACAAGTAATAAATATTTATAAATCCGGTATTCCCCAAGTGTAGGGATCGTAGTACAGCGATTAATACCGGAGTCGATCACAGGGAATCGGGGTATCTAGTTCATTAATTTTCCTAAGATTGTTACCAATTATTTCTAAACCTAAAACTAAAAACGAAAAGAAAACTGGACAGAGGATTGTCAGTCCAAAGCCAGGAAAGATAATTGCGAACATAAATTTAAACTACAAACAACTATGAAATTATGAAGATGATCATGGTGATTAAACAATGAACAAACAATAATCCACCGTCCCGCAACCCTCTATTTCCTCTCTAAAGTATCTTATGATGATTTAATTAAAGATGTGGTTCACCTATCAAAGGTATGAATTCCTACTCTCGTAGATAATTCGCCTATCAATCTCTCATCTCTCGATCTATAGAGATTAACGCTCTCAAAACAAGGTGTAAGATCTCTCAATCTAGCAACCTAGATATTCAACCTATCAACTCTCGTTATGTCAAGGTTAAAATTCCCATCTTTCCTATGGTGATCTAAGGTTTACACCGACTTTCGTCATACGGTAAACATCAATAACAATTCATCTTTCGATATTGATTGCATAGCACATAATCAAAGAAAAGATACAACTTTAATCAAATTCACAAAACAAATCTAGATTGAAAATAAAGAACCTGCTGAAACGGATTCAAAAGGTTTGAACAATTGCTCAGCCTCCAAGCATTCAGCACACCAAAAGCAAAACGAAAGAAAACGTGGAAAAGAAACAAGAAAAATTGCCCTGACCTCCCCAAGAAGTGGGGCCGCTAAGGTTTTCTCCTAATGATTGCGTATCAATAGGTCTCAATAATGTATGTCTAGGGTTGAAATACGCGTTGGTATTTATAGAAAAGTAAGGCGGCTGCTGCTATGTCAGCTTAAGGACGCCCGCCCGACTTTCAAGGTGCCTTGGACTGCTTCAGACGCCCGTCCACTCAGCGTCCAAACTCTCTGAATCAATTTCCTTCTCCTGGACACTAGTTCAGGCCCTTTTTCTTCCAAATTCATCTTGATCTTCATTCCAACTTCATCTCTATCTCTTTCCTTCCATGCAAATCATCATTTGAACATCTTTTAAGCTCCTTTCACCTCATGCAAGCGTACCTACATCACGATAAAAACATGCAAAATGTAACATCTTACATCTAAAGATATTTATCCAATAAAATCACATAATTAGCTCGATTTTGCACTTTAATACTTCTAAAACTCATTTGCTCAATATTTCAATATAAAGCTCGATTTCTATGAAAAACATCCACATATGGGGGAAATTGATATAAAATATATCCTTATAAAACGTATAAAATCACCCTTAACAACTCCCCCACACTTAGCTTTTGCTCGTCCCGAGTAAAACAAAACATAATCAAGACTCGAGACATATAAACATTTATGCAACCATAAAGCATATTCAATAGTTTAGAGGTTCACCCAAGTGTGTGTGCATAGCCATAATAAATTTCCACTAAATCCACACTTGAAATTGATTCCAGCAAAACTAGCCAACATCCCATTTAGATCAGAAATATAAAAACGATTATAACATGCACCTCACAAAACATACATATTCCGAAAAGAATGATAAAATGCATTTAGGATCTTTCCGACATACTCAGAGGATAATCCCTACAACATATCATTCAGTTTATACTGGGGATAGTTAGAAGATAACTAAGGTTTCCAACCATCTTTTCACATTGCCATTTGCTAATTTTTCTTTATAGTTCAATCAATTCCACATATATAGCATATATGCCCTCATTCCCAGCAATAGGATGTTTCGTGATAACACCCTAGCTGGACTACTATTATCAGGCAGTCGGGAGCTATTGAACCTCATAGTGGTATAGGACATTTCGAGATAATGCCCTACCGCACTCAAATCATTGGCAGCTACATCCGACATATACATATTTTATTCATATTATTCATCTTAGATTGGTATTCAAACCTTAAATTATATCCTTCCTATCACATTCAAACCTTCAGATATTCACAGTATGTCATACTTTAATTCTAAACACAAACTATTAAAATTTTCAAAATTCATATGTACGCAAAGAATCATGCGATAATCATAAAAAATCTCTAATCAAATGGGCATAGCTTTAAAATATAGCTCATCATTTACTATGGCACGTGAAAAATAGTGTTGGGTGAGACATCTAAATTTACTAAATATGCAAAATAATGCACCAATGATATAAAAACTCAAATAAAGATATGTCTTTGCTCACTTGGGACAAAACAAACAAAATTTTTAAAATTTAGCACTTTTTCATAGAAATATAATAGTATGGCAAATGAATGTAGATACATAAAACCATTTCCCTCCCCCACACTTAAATTACAACATGTCCTCATGTTGTGCAGAATTAAAGAAAAGATAAAAGAACTTAGCTGATTCGGTAATGATATGAAGATAAGCCGAAAAAGGATAGATAATCGATCCGCGTTTCCGAGGCACGAGATGTCATAGGTATTCCTCTCCAGATTCACTTCCAAGGCCAGCTTAACAAAAACAGCTAAAAAGATACCTGCACCACTTGAAAAACATGGCAGTATCTCGGGGAACACGGGGGAATATAACATGGCAAAAATAATTATAGACAAGCAATAAGCACATGATATAATGGCTCAGATGGAAAAATCACCACACAGGGAAAGTACAGGACACCTAAGCGTCAAATATAAAGCCACAGAAGCTTTACAAAACAAATAAGCTCAACATGTGCATAAAGAACTAAGGATAGAGGACACTACAAAGTAGCAGGGCTAGGTGCACTAAAAAGAAAAATAAAAATAAATAAGAAAAACAGAATAAAATACAATGCAACTAAATGATATGCAATTACACTAAAAAGGCAAAAAGAAAAGAAAATAAACTAGCCCAACTTATTCCATAGATGTCGCCCTAATCTAAGCACGGTCAAAAATATAAACGTCTACTAAATAACGCCACAGAAGCATAACAAAATTCGATTATGCAAAGCCACAGAAGCTTGCCATGTGAAGTGTAGACATGCCTTTAATAACCCTAACACCCTAGATAGACGACAAAAGGAACATCATAAGTCAAATTTGGAATCACGTCTAGCTAGGTGAATTACTCAACATGGATTGCAATAGATGGAAAGAAAACCATAACGGTGAAAGAACAGGACATCTACGCATATCAGATAAAAGCCACAGAGGCTCACATGGAAAAGAAGTCATAGAGATTTTTTTTGATTAAGCTCATATAAAGATGGAACATATACATGGAACATTACAAAATAGTTAGGCTAGGTGCACTACATGAAAATATATTACAATGCAATCTACATGATATGCAATTAAATGATATGCATCTAAATGATATGCAAAAATAAAAGAAAGAAAACTAGCCCACTCATTTGCAACACGACATGTATATAATAAACGCGTCTACCAAATAATGACAAGCCATTTACGAAACGCAGCAAGATACTATTCATTACATGCAGTGTAGACGCGCTTTAAGACTCATCAAAGGTGATAGCATTATGAAAAACCAACAGTTAGCTATACTAAACAGATATAACTCATAAGCCAAAGATAGTAGCAACGGAAAACCGACAGTAGCTACCCATATGAGTTACAAAAATAACAAGAAAACACATAGGTCTCAAAGCGCACAAGATTCATCACAACGATATGTAGCATACGGAAACCGACATTAGCTACTAAATAACAATAAGAACAGTTATAGCATACGAGAACCGACATTAACTATAACATGCATGGATGAATCATCAATTATTTAACATGGATCCGTAGATGGAACGATGTAAACATGCAAGTTCAGAACATCTACGTAAAAATAATTAGCCACAGAAGCTCATATAGGAACAACCATGTCAAATAATAGACGTATGTATCAAGATAAAATCTACTCACAAAAACTGACAAACTGGACTGGCGTTCAGTCAAGACAGACGGACGTTTAAAGCATATTCAGGGCGGACGGACGTTCAGGCATGCAGACGCCCGTCCAGAACCGCATAGAGCAGACGGGCGTTCGGGGAAAAAGGCAAACGCTCGTCTGACTCTCTAAAAACATAACAGTGTTGATGCTTTTTGGGACGGGCGGGCGTTCACTTACCATGGACGCCCGTCTGACTCAGCAAAAAAACTCAGCAGACTCGACCTATACCAGAAGACAGCAGCAACCCCAAAAATAACCTAATATCATATCATTAAAACAGAAACCCTAGTGTTTATTAAAAACGAAAACAAAACTATGAAACCTAAATTCACGTTTCATAAATTGAGTAAAAAAAGGTTTTGCACATTCTTAACCCAATGGTTATCGAAACACGGCAAAATAAAAAAACCTCAATTTATTTAGCGCTACTTTTATTGAAAACTACCTAAAAAGATACGGAAATAGAAATCTAAACCTAAACTACGAAAAATTTAAAACAGAAAAACAGAAAACACTAAAAAAAGGAAAAAAAAACGTGTTGAAATCTTCTGAGCCCAAAATGGAAGGGAAAACAGTGGATTTTGACCTCGAAAACGGTGTCGAACGGCCATAGGCGTTCGCCACGTCGTCGGCGTCGGAACGAGCTTTCCGAATTGGGGTCCTGCGCGCCAAACGGACACTCGAGCCGAAAGTTACGGCCAAAATACTAACGAGTGCTAAAACGATCCCTTTTATCCAAAAGTTTGACCGCGAAAAACGTGGAGTCAGATGATTCAACCTCAGAACCCTACCTACGAAACCTACCTACGAAAAACAGAAACCCTAGTACATTTATTTTATAAGCAAAAGAAAGACAAACCAAGGTATCTACCTAAAACAAAAATAAATAAAAATCGGTGACAGAGACAAAGCGACGGGCGCCCAAGTTATCGGACGGACGTCGCTCGAGAAAGAAACAGACGGGCGCCCAAGTTACTTTGGACGCTAAATGCCCGCTCGGGCAAAACACAAACATAGACGATCGATTTGGACGGACGGGCGCCCAATAGCTCAGACGCCCGCCACGTTCAAATCAAGCACATAAACGCCGCTAAACACGAAAAACAGTCCAAACAAAACACGAAAACTAAACAAAACCCTAATTGGAACCTAAACACAAACCTATGAAAAATTAATAATCACTAGATAACACAAACTACCTACGAAAAACAAAACAGAACAACTTTAGAAAAAAATTAATAAGAAACTAGACGACCGCACCGATTCCCCGGCAACGGCGCCAAAAACTTGTCACGGATTTTATTAACAAAGCAAACAAGTAATAAATATTTATAAATCCGGTATTCCCCAAGTGTAGGGATCGAGTACAAATGATTAATACGGAGTCGATCACAGGAATCGGGTATCTAGTTCATTAATTTTCCTAAGATTGTTACCAATTATTTATAAACCTAAAACTAAAACGAAAAGAAAATCGGATGAGAGATTGTCAGTCCAAAGCCAGGAAAGATAATTGCGAACATAAATTTAAACTACAAACAACTATGAAATTATGAAGATGATCATGGTGATTAAACAATGAACAAACAATAATCCACCGTCCCGCAACCCTCTATTTCCTCTCTAAAGTATCTTATGATGATTTAATTAAAGATGTGGTTCACCTATCAAAGGTATGAATTCCTACTCTCGTAGATAATTCGCCTATCAATCTCTCATCTCTCGATCTATAGAGATTAACGCTTTCAAAACAAGGTGTAAGATCTCTCAATCTAGCAACCTAGATATTCAACCTATCAACTCTCGTTATGTCAAGGTTAAAAATCCCATCTTTCCTATGGTGATCTAAGGTTTACACCGACTTTCGTCATACGGTAAACATCAATAACAATTCATCTTTCGATATTGATAGCATAGCACATAATCAAAGAAAAGATACAACTTTAATCAAATTCACAAAACAAATCTAGATTGAAAATAAAGAACCTGCTGAAACGGATTCAAAAGGTTTGAATAATTGCTCAGCCTCCAAGCATTCAGCACAACAAAAGCAAAACGAAAGAAAACGTGGAAAAGAAACAAGAAAAATCGCAACCCCAGCCTCCCCTAAGGGGGCTGGGGCCGCCTAGGGTTTTCTCCTAATGATTGCGTATCAATAGGTCTCAATAATGTATGTCTAGGGTTGAAATACGCGTTGGTATTTATAGAAAAGTAAGGCGGCTGCTGCTATGTCGGCTTAAGGACGCCCGTCCGACTTTCTGGACTCCCGTCCAAGGTGCCTTAGACTGCTTCAGACGCCCGTCCACTCAGCGTCCAAACTCTCTGAATCAATTTCCTTCTCCTGGACGCCAGTTCAGCCTGGACGCTAGTTCAGGCCCTTTTTCTTCCAAATTCATTTTGATCTTCATTCCAACTTCATCTCTATCTCTTTCCTTCCATGCAAATCATCACTTGAACATCTTTTAAGCTCCTTTCACCTCATGCAAGCGTACCTACATCACGATAAAAACATGCAAAATGTAACATCTTACATCTAAAGATATTTATCCAATAAAATCACATAATTAGCTCGATTTTGCACTTTAATACTTCTAAAACTCATTTGATCAATATTTCAATATAAAGCTCGATTTCTATGAAAAACATCCATATATGGGGGAAATTGATATAAAATATATCCTTATAAAACGTATAAAATCACCCTTAACACCAGGCCTTGCTAAAAAACTTCAAGTTAGTTCAGATTGATCAGGTCTCTCGATCAAGGAACAAAAGGGCCGATGCCCTCTCAAAATTAGCCTCCAATTTCTTCTCTGACCAAAAAGTCTTGGTAGAATAGCTGGCCGAACGAAGTTATGTCCTGAGTGAGGTCCAACCGGTCAGCCATCATGCCACTTGGATGGACCCTATAGTCTCCTATCTAAAGCATGGTGTTTTACCAGCTGACAAAGTTCAGTCCAGGAAAATAAGGCTACAAGCAAGCAGACATGCTCTCTTTGATGATATCCTGTACCGAAGATCGTTTATATCACCATGGCTTAGGTGTGCTACTCAGGAGGAAGGAAACTATCTACTCAGAGAAATCCACCTTGGCATCAGTGGTAACCATGCAGGAGCCCGGACCTTGGCTCGAAAATGCCGCATGTTTGGTTACTATTGGTCAACTATGCAGGCCGACGCAAATGACCTGGTCAGAAAGTGCAGGCCTTGCCAAGTACACGATAACCTGTCTCACCAGCCGTCGCAGGATATGATTCCTATGGTTTCCCCTTGGCCTTTTTATCAGTGGGGAGTAGATTTGGTTGGACCCCTTCCCCGAGCTCTAGGCAACCTACGGTTCCTGGTCATGGCTGTTGATTACTTTACTAAATGGGTGGAGGCTGAGGCCTTGACCACCATCACCGGTAAAGCCATACACACATTTTTGTGGAAGAATATTGTCTGCAGATTTGGAATACCCAAGATCCTGGTATCGGACAATGGAACGCAATTTGAAGATAGAGTAGTCAGATCATGGTGCGCCGAGTTGGGTATAAACCAACACTTCACCTCTGTCGGTTACCCCCAGGCCAATGGCCAGGTATAACAGACAAACAGGCAAATTAAAGTGGGTTTGAAAAAGAGATTGGAAGAAGAAGGACAAGGTTGGATTGAACATTTGCCCAACATACTTTGGGCATACAGAACGACTCCGAACTCGGCTACGGGAGAAACTCCCTTCGCCTTAGCATATGGTTGTGAAGCAGTTATTCCGGCAGAAATCGGGCTCCCCTCTCCGAGGACCGAGAACCATGTTAGCATGGCTTAAGAAGAAGAGGTCAGGCACGCCAAGGATGAACTAGAGGAAGCTCGAGAAGTGGCTTATATCCGTATGGCAAAGTACAAGCAAAGAATATCCCAATATTATAATTCTAAAGTTAAGCATTCGTACTTCAAAGAAGGGGACTTGGTACTGCGGAAAAATGAGGTCAGCAAGCAGGCTCCTCAGGGAAAACTTTACCCAAATTAGGAGGGCCCATACAAGGTGGTCAAGGTTCACGGAAAAGGTGCATACCAGTTAGCTGATGCAAACGGCAGGACCATACCGAGAAGTTGGAATGCCAACAACATTCAAAAATTTTACGCCTGAGACAGGCTCCAAGCTTGTTTCTGTTTTTCTTTTATGTTGTTACTTTCAATAAAATTGTTGTCAAGCACCCTTGAATTCTAATAAAGATTTAATTTTTCTTGTTTACGCATGGTTAACTTTTGTAAGGCAACAAGTTTCTCGTAACTGAGTCAGGCATACTCAGAAGGTTTGCAAAGGACAAACCTCCTAAGTCTGCAGGTCAGGCTAGAATTTCAACTGAGTCCTGCAGGTCAGACCCAGATAGCTTGAATACCACAAGCTCCCTGAGTCCTCAAGTTAGGACGGGGTCACAACTGAGTCAGGTCATACTCAGAAGGTTTGCAAAAGACAAACCTCCTAAGTCTGCAGGTCAGGCTAGAATTTCAACTGAGTCCTGCAGGTCAGACCCAGATAGCTTGAATACCACAAGCTCCCTGAGTCCTCAAGTCAGGACGGGGTCACAACTGAGTCAGGTCATACTAAGAAGGTTTGCAAAAGACAAACCTCCTAAGTCTGCAGGTCAGGCTATAATTTCAACTGAGTCCTGCAGGTCAGACCCATATAGCTTGAATACCACAAGCTCCCTGAGTCCTCAAGTCAGGATGGGGTCATAACCGAGTCAGGTCATACTCAGAAGGTTTGCAAAGGACAAACCTCCTAAGTCTGCAGGTTAGGCTAGAATTTCAACTGAGTCCTGCAGGTCAGACCCAAATAGCTTGAATACCACAAGCTCCCTGAGTCCTCAAGTCAGGACGGGGTCATAACTGAGTCAGGTCATACTCAGAAGGTTTTCAAAGAAGACGCTTCCAAAGAAGCTAAAGTACAAAATATAGTGGGCAGGACACCACAAAGTATAAGCAAAATACATGAACTTGGGCAAAAAGTTTCAAAGTTTTAAAAAAGCATGTTCCAACAACATAAGGAGAAACAGTCAGGTCTGGGTCTCCGGAGCCTGCTCTATCGAAGAAGGAGTGGGCACGCCACTTTGAGAAACAGGACGACGTTTGGCATACTTGGCCCTAATGTCTTCACCTCCCTTAAACTCCCTCAGCCTAAGGTCATAGATCTGACCCGCACCGGCCTTGTACATGGTACGGTAGTGTGGGAGGTTGGGAAGAACCAGCCCTGGACATTGTTCCTTTGCCTCGTCCACCCCAGTAGTATACCCATGCTGCATGACGGGGTTCAGCAAGACCTTCAGGGCTCCGGCCAGATGGTCAGAAGACTTGTACTCATGGATGACCCTGGCATCCCGAATGGGTAAAGAGGCTTCCATAGCAGCCTTCTCTGCTCGAGCTTTGGCCAATGCCTATCCAAGCTCAGAGTTCTCTGCCACATACTCGTCATGCTTAGCCTGGAGTTCTGCGGTGCATTTGGCCTTAGTGTCGGCAAGTTGCTCCTTTAGAGCGGCAATCTCTTGGTCCTTGGCTTTCGAGGCCTCCCTATGCTTCTCCCGACTCGCGCGGAGCTCCTCGATTGTCTCCTTTAAAGCCTCCTTACTTGCCGCAGATTCGGAAATACGGTCCAGGAACTCCTGACCAACTTGAGCTCCCTGTAAAAAGTAAGGCAAGAGTTAAGTAGAAGGTAAGACGAGTAGGAAGAACAGACGTATTTGCGTAAGAACTCACCACAGCGGCCAAGTCCTGGTCTGACAACTCGTGCAACCGATTGTGTCTCGGGGAAGACTGGTCCTCAGGGGAATCTTCAACATCTTCGACTGTTTGACGAGCCGCTTTTCTTTTCTTTTATCGGCCCTTCCGGGTCGAGAGAGACACTATCTTCTTTTTCATGCGAAGCCCGGACGCTTCCTCTTCCCCTTCCTGATCGTCATTCACCTCTATCAAGTCTGCTCCATTAGAAGGGTCTCAGGTTGCCCCGACAAGAGCTGAGCTGAGGTAGGAGTCAGGGTGGATCCGGCAGTCCGGACAGTTTCCGGATCAAAGCTCTCTTGCTGCTCGGGATCCTGGATAGTCCCACTAGGGTTGACCGGAACCACCTCGTCGTCAACATCTTCTAAGAGCTCGGCAGAGGAAGACACTGCAAGGAAGCATAGCAAGAGTTAAAAAACACTTTGAAGTTAACGAAACGTAAAGCATAATAAAAATAGAAACCCTACATATCTTATACCCTTCCTTGTCTAATTCCCTGTATGGGTCTGGACCCACTGTGGGCAGCTGGGCGGACAAAATCAATTCGGATGAGTATTTCTTCGCCTTAATAAATAAACCGCTCTTCCTAATGTCATCTGTCAGCTTCTTATCCATGTCGGTGGGCCGGGGATCGCTATCCAGATTAGATGAGTTCCATCGGCCTAGATTCCGAGTCACCTTGGGACAAATAAATCAGAATCTGGTTTTCCAACCCTTGTATGAAGTCTCCCCCGGCTCAGTAAATTGAACATCAGGCATGAAATCCCCCCGACGAGGAAAGCAATAGTACCCAGCCTGCCCAGGAACCTGCTTGCGTTGGTAGAATAACCGAAAGGTTCAGACCGTAAAAGGAATACAGGCGCATCGACACCAGATGGAAAATCCTACTATCGCCCTTATGCCATTCGGCACGATCTGGGCCAATCCTAGGTCATAGTGCTCTAAGACGGCCAGAATGGCCGGACAGATCGGAAACCTCAAACCACACAAGAGCTGCTCCCTGTAAACGGTGCAGTACCCGGCTGGGGCCTGATAGGCATAAACGCCAGGAGCAGGAACTGTAGGTTTAAAAAGAGGATTCTCCAGATTGTATTGTTTGCAGATACGGGCAACCTCTGTAGCGGTTAATTTGGTATCAATACCATGTCAGGCTGCCTGAGATTTCAAAGCCATGAATGCCGTCAAAGTAAGGACAAATCTAGAGGACGAAGAAGAAGGTGGAGGATTGAAAAAAGAGAGTTCGGGCGGCTGGGAAACAGTGTTATTGCGGTTGAATCTGGTGGAGACGATTTCTTTCTCTGGTTCAGATTCCGAATCGAATAAGGCTTCTATGGAACTATCAGTGAGGATTATCGGCGTGCTCATTAACAAACTAAGAAAATAAGGTGAGAAAGAAGAAAGGCTTACTTGTACGAAGAAATGGAAGAATGAATAGCAACTGTCCGACTGCAAGCTTGATTTAAATGGTAACGACTGAAAGGACGTGATGAGACTAGGGAGTTATAAAACCCCCAAAGAGAATTCTGGGGAAAACCGCCCCATCATTAAGACGTTTGCAAAAACGCATCGTTTCTCGCGCTCGTTATGACAGCCTAAAACGGTAACGATGCCACGTATCAAGGCAAGCATATCACCGAGCTACTCTCACCATCTCAGGTCTACCTAGCTTCTAGGTAGTCTGGTCAGACCTGGGGGGCTTATGACGATGGTAAGGATGGACCTTGCCACATGTCATCTCCAGAACGCCTTAAGGTTAACAAAGCAGAACGGGAAGGTAGCATTTGTTAGTAATATTGTCCGCAACGGAAGCGATTTATGGATCTAGATCTATATAATATGCGTAATAAAACAACTAGATCTATTCTACAAGGGGGATGTAGATCATACCTCTTGAATCTCTAAATTCAAGTTGAAGAACCGCAAAGGATGAATGTGAAGATGTGAAGAGCACCACGCAGTCTTCCGATCGGATCCAAGCAATTCCCGGTGGAAGGAATTCTCGTCTCGAATCCTTCCGATATGCTACCGGAAAAATCTCCAAGATTTTTCCCAAAACCCTGGCCGAATTTTCCTCTTCTTTTCTCTAAGAAAGTCGAAATTATGTGTGTGTTAAGGCTTGGGAGAACTCTCTTTATATAGAGAGTAATCCTTGTCCTCCAAGGATTAAATAATTAAGAGATAATTATTACATTAATCATTTTTCCAAATAAAAGATAAATAAAATAATTATCCCAAACAAATTAGTATAAATCATATTATTATCTAATATCTCATGAATTATCATTTAACAAATAAAAGATAAATCACACATTAAATAATTATCCAAGAAAACCAATTTTCCAATAATTAAATAATAACACAAAATGCATGCACCTTTCTTTCAAAGTAAGGTCCACGCACCTTTTAATATATTTGACCAAAAAAGGTCAACACACCAATTTTAGTAGAAGTCATTTAAAATGCTCTTTTAAAGTGTATTTAATTATTTAGCCCAACTATTTTAATAGTCCACTAAACAATTAATTCACATATCGCTTTAATAAAGTCCAACAAGAACTAAATTAATATTATTAGGATTCGACGTCCGAGAATAGCTTATGCTATATTAGGAGGCACGTCGGGGACCATGGACTAATAATCGACTCCGATAAATCAAATAAATAATTATAGAATAATTATATTCGATAAATCAATCACAGAATATGCCACCATAATCCCGTGATCGCACTCCTCCGATTATAAGATTATATTTATCTCCTCACGAGAATAATAATAAGCGTCCATTGATATAATCATTACATATGGATTAATCCTCCATAGATCTATTCATTCTAAATCGAAGTTACCGTTAACCCTTTTAGAACCTCTTATCCTTATTTACCATTAACCCCTAGTGATCAATTAATTCATACAACTCTTTGGTAGCTAATCGTTGTAATATGAACTCGCATTACGATCGATCGGTTTCTAGGATTAACAAATAAGGGAATCGTTTATCTACTTCCATAAATGGAAGGAATGGATTCCGTATCCGTGATAAACACGTACTACTCACTCAATCCAAAGACAATGCCAAGATGGGGTAATTCGGACTACGGACTCGGTGTAATCCTTAACCGTCAAGTCAAACTTCATAATCGATTCAAGCGCTTGACTCGTGATCACCTCAGATTAAGATATATCCATAAATATGATCATCCATTGATTCGATAAGACTTCTCGATTACGGAATTATATCGAGAACTCTAATCAAATCGGTCCAAATTTCTATATGATATATCTATCATATATAAATGCCCCATTAGGTTCTCTTAACCGAAAGTCCGGATAAGACAATCACACCTATTGTGTTCTCGGGCGCATTAATAGCACGTTAAGGAGAGACCCGATACTCGATTAACTTCACTACGGGCTAATTGTATTTTAAGTACATCTTCACTAACTCAATCCTCCCGTGTATATACCATACACCGAGTTAAGTGATTACATAAGCGATATACTTTAGGGTTTTACTCAGTAGTGTAAATACTATTGTCACATCGGTGAATATGAGAATAATAAATATGAATAATAACATCATTTCATTTATTAAATAAAACAATTACAAAATTGTCTTTCGGCATCACACCTAACAATCTCCCACTTGCACGAAAGCATGTGATTAATTGTTTTAGAGCACACCCTATTATTTAAAATACAAACAAACTATCACTCCCACTTGCTCTAAAGCAAATGAGACATGTCTCTAATACCTATAGTCTCCAAGTGTCGACTAAAAGCTTCAATCGATCGGCGTCTTGGTGAATGGATCAACAGGATTATCGGCGGAGGCGATTTTCTTGACGGAAATGTCCCTCTATCGACAAAATCGTTGATCACCCAAGATTTTCTCTCTATATGCTTCGACTTACTCGTGCTTTGAGGTTCTCAGAGTTGGCAATGGCCCCATTGTTATCACAATAGAGAGTAATAGGATCTTGAGATTCGGGACAACGCCTAATCCGATGAACTTTCTTAACCAAATCGCTTCTTTAGTCGCCTCCGAGGCGCGCTATGAACTCGCCTTCCATTGTTGAATCGGTTGTCTTTGGATTGCTTTTGGCTTCTCCATTCTAATTTGCACCGCCACCAAGCGTAAACACCGAACCGCAGGTAGATTTAGAATCATCTCTGCCTGATCAAAATCAGAATCGTGTACCCCGCTAGCTCCAAACTCCCACTCGAATAGACGAGCATATAATTTTCGGTTCTCTTCAAATATTTGATGAGATTTTTATCGCTATTTGTCAAAGGCGGTTGCCCTGGATTTGACTGAAAACGGCCGACTAATCCAACGCCCGTAACAAATGTCAGTCTCGTACACCTCATATAGCATACATAAGACTACCAATGTACCGAGGCATATGGCACTCTTCCCATAGCTTCACCTCTTTAGGGTTTGAGGCCCCTGAGTCTTAGAGAGGTAAACGCCGTGACGGGTTGGTAGAAAACCTTCTTTGCGTTCTCCATATCAAGCATGCCAAAGACCTTATCTATATAAGTTGCTTGGGACAGAGCTAACATCCTGCTCTTACGATCCCTTATAATTTGGATCCCTAGAACATAACTCGCTTCTCCCAAATCTTTCATTTGGAATTGCGTGGTCAACCAACTTTTTACGCCGGACATCATCCCCTTATCGCTGCCAATTAGGAGTATGTCATCAACGCACAACACTAGAAATACAACACTATCTTTGATAACCTTCTTGTACACACAAGATTCAGCAAAGTGTTGTTCGAAATCATAAGACTTGATCGTGTGATCGAATCTATGATACGAGGAACGAGACGCTTGCTTCAACCCATAAATGGATCTCGAGCAACTTGCACACCATGTGTTTCTCGACCTTCTTCAATGAATCCTCCGGTTAAGTTGTTGATATAGATTTCCTCGTCAAGAAAGCCGTTTAGAAACGCTGTCTTAACATCCATTTGCCGATTTCATAATCCGGACATGCAAAGAATCGAAAGGAGGATGCGGATGGTTTTCATCATGGCCCACAGTGAGAAGGTTTCCTCGTAGTCTATACCCTCTCACTGTGTGTAACCTTTGGCTACCAGCCGTGCTTTGAAGGTTTCAACCTTCCCATCTACTCCTCTCTTTCGCTTGTAGAGCCATTTACATCCAATGGGCATTTCACCCTGAGGAAGTTCTACAAGTTTCCAGACTGAGTTAGAGTACATAGACTCCATCTCTTGATTCATTGCGTTAATCCATTTATCCGTATCGTGATCCAGTAAGGCCTTCTTATAGGTCGGAGGATCATCTTCCACCCCATCGGAGGCGACTACGTTTGCCTCTAAATCCATGCCGTACCGAGCCGGTGGCCG
This sequence comes from Gentiana macrophylla, assembly GCA_026214975.1. Classification (NCBI taxonomy): domain Eukaryota; kingdom Viridiplantae; phylum Streptophyta; class Magnoliopsida; order Gentianales; family Gentianaceae; genus Gentiana; species Gentiana macrophylla. The sequence goes on along the minus strand of CM047811.1, from coordinate 22,060,188 downwards.
AACCACTCTCGCAGTACGTCTGGGTGGAACAGGAATGTCGGAAGTGACTGTTGTATTATTAGTGTTGTTTACAGGAACATCAGCAGCCACAATAGGCCTGATGTCATCGGAGAGTAATTCCTCTAGTACAATTGTACTTCGAGGTCTGTGGTCTTTCATATAACTTTCCTCCAAGAACGTAGAGTTAGTCGAGACTAGCACTTTGTTATCTTCCGGATCATAAAATAGACCACCACGTGTACCTTTTGCATAGCCTACAAACAAACATACTTCTCGTGACGTGATTGTAGCTTGGTAGTCTTGTCCATCAAAGACACATGTGCGTGACAACCCCATATGCGAAGTGACGAAGGCTTTCGCGATGTCCGGACCACATTTCTATGGGTGTCTTTTCGACAGACTTTGACGGTACTGCATTCAAAATGTAGACCGCTGCTTCTAAAGCATAACCCCAAAAGGATATAGGTAGTGAGGCGTAGCTCATCATTGATCTAACCATGTTAATCAATGTCCTGTTTCTCCTCTCAAAGAACTCCGCTTTCTTTGAGGTGTCCTAAGCGCTGAACGTTGGAAACAAATTCCTTTTTCAGCCAAGTAGTCAATGAACTCGAGATCTAAATACTCACCTCCGCGATCCGAGCGAAGGCATTTCAATGACTTGCCTAGTTGCCTTTCGCTTCGCTTGGAACTCCTTGAACTTTCCAAAAGCCTCGGACTTTCTATGCAAAGCAGAGATAAACATAACCGAATCTCGAGTAATCATCAATGAAAGTCACAAATTACTCGTATCCGCCCTAGCTTGTACGCTCATCGGACCACAAAGGTGTCGAATGCACTAAGTCTAGAGTTCCTGTGGGCTCTATTACCCTTTGATGAGAAGGGACGCCTAGTCATTTTTCCCTCCAGCAACACTCGCAGATGTGCAGCAGTGTGTCAACAAATGACTCACCTGAGGCATTAACCTTTTCAAGTCTTTTGAGTCTTTCCAAGGAAATATGGCCAAGCCTTAGATGCCACAAGTATGTTTTATCTTCTTTACTTGAGAAACTTTACGCCTTTTAGCGAGATCTTTGATGAGCGATTTTAAACATTTCAAGATTAAGTAGGGGAGCTTTATGTGGTCTTACAAAATATAAACCGTTTTCATTTATAGTTGAACACAATTCAAATCCATTTTTTGAAATAACAAATTCACCATTCAAACTTGAAACAGAAAATGATTGTTCAACTAAGGCAGAATAAGAAATCAAATTTCTCCCAAATTGAATAAAATAAACATTTTCTAAATGTAAAATTCTATTATTAAAATGCAAGTCCACAACTCCCAATTGTTTTAGCCGAAATGAGCGCCCAAAGGTGCTACTCGCATCACTTGAGAACCCTCTTCCGACTCTCTCATACGAACTAAGAATGCAATGAAGAACATACATGGTTAGTAGCTCCGGTATCAAGTATCCAAGTGGACACATCTTTAGCTACGTTAAAAGATTCCAAGAATAGTAATTCAAAATTACCTTTCTTATCTTTCCCAATGACTGACCTTGACTTTGCCATCTTTCACATCACGAAGATATTCGGGACAATGGCGTCGCCAATGTCCTACCTCCTTACAGTAAAAGCATTTGCCCTTTGGCTTGGCCTCGTCAACTTTCTTGGCAGTCTTTTTCTTCATTGGCTTGGGCACAGGTGCAACACTACCCTTCTTCTTCGGTTTTGCCTTATATAACCTTGTTTGATGACCTGGCTTCGGCCATATTGGCTTCAGCTTTCTTATCCCCTACTTGGACTTTATCTTTCGATAGCAGGCCCTCGTAGATAGTCAGTTCATTCAGCATCTGTGTCATGGTCAACTCATATTTGCCCATCAGATACTGAGTTTTGAACGGGATAAACTCAGGAGTCAATGATTCCAAAATCATCGATACTTGAGTTGCTTCATCGAACTTTGATCCATGAATACCGGCGTCATTGAAGTAACTGATCATATTCAGAACATGACCATTCACTGCTTGACCTTTCTTCAATTTCGTGTTAACGGACCAACCTGATGGCATCGTGTCTTGCTTGGTTGCTAGGTGAACCAAACATCGTAGTAAGTTTCGCATGATTTCTCCTGCAGACTCAAACTCTTCAATCTGGGTCCTAATAACCTCCGACATCGCCGCCAGGATGATCCCACGAGCCCGGTTATCTCGCTTCGATCCAGCCGATTACGTTGTTCGATCTCGCTTTACCTGTGTTTTTGGATCGCCGGCGTAGGCATTCGTAAGTAAGTACATGTTGCACATTCTCATATGTGAGTACCACGTTTAAGTTACTCTTCCATTTCTTAAAGTTGTTTCCCGTTAATTTTTCAGATGAAGAAAGGGAAATTTGAGCAGACATTTTGCTGAAAATAAAATGACATGTATTAATTCAAGTTTAACACTACTATATTAAATTTTAGGAATTGTAAACTAAAAAAAAAAAAAAAAAAAAAAAGTCTACTCTACCATTCCAAGGTTTTAACCTCGCATCTCAGTGCCGCCTTAGGGTAGGTCAAAGAGATGACGGTTAAATCGAGACAATCTCATCAATGAATAACTTGTGAGAATCGGACATCCCACGAGAATCGAACATCCCTTTATTCATTGATTACCTTCCTTTTAGCCTAGATATTATCAAAAATATCCTTTATGAGTGTGACCTACTATATCGGATCTCTTGAGTGTACGCCCGAGTGTGCCGTCTTAGGATAGGTCGGTGACCCGACGAGTACCCGTAAATCCTATCCTTTCGGAGACCAAGCCATGAATGTTGATAGGGGTGAACACCATCCTTAGGGGACGAAATCAAAGCACCTCGAGGCGCCACCCTTCTCTCACTTACTTGTATCTATAGTAGAGGCCGTGGGGTTGGTTGCCGCCTCCCCGCTCCCACTCAATAATTTGGAAGTGGTTGTGGGTTAACTAACCACGTCTTTTGATGTTATCATAAAAGCTCATCAAATCAAGGATTCGAATGGTGTCGGTAACGTAGGCAAGCCTACCCGTCCTATTCGTTGGAACATATGTGATGATCGGACGAAATCGGGTCAAGACGACCTCATTGAGATAAGAAGGAATCACCCCTCCGTTCTCCGGTGTAGCTTAGTCTTGCCGGACCCCGTGCATACATCACACTAGGAGGGTTAAGTCGGTCGAGCCTAGCTCGATTGACCACCCAACCTATAAGCGAACCGCTTTTATCCAAGATTTATTGTTCTTTTACCATTATTCAATCTCGTAGACACTACGAATTGAAGAAACGTGATCTCGTTTGGGCTTTAAGGCGGTTCACCGAGAACACACACGAAAGGCCTAACGATTTCATAACTCGTCCTCGGATCATTAATTAGTTACTAAATTTATTAATTACCACGTATTAATTAAATTTCAACTAATTACACAAGTTTGTATACATGCCTATTTTAATTACCAAAATTAAAATTCTACATGTACGCATGGAGTGGATTTATGATATGATGCATGTCATGGCAATTCGATTTTATATCTATTTTATGATCGAACACATAAAAATAAATTGCGGAAATTTAAACACCGAGATGGATTGTTGGTACCCCGTAACTAATCTATCCTAGGAAAAATAAATTACAATCTTCTTGTCTTGAGTCTTGATCTTGAATCTTGAACTCGAACCGCGAACACGAACCACGAACACCCGAGAGGAGAAAAGGTCTTTTTAATTAAATAAATCCAATTTATTATAATTAATCATATATTTATTTTATTTATATGCGGCTGCTATTTAATTATTTTCCAAAAAATAATTTTTTATTTTTTTTATTTTTTATTTTTTTTCATGCGGCAGTTGAATGATCATAAAAAAAATTAGGTCACTATAAAAAAATATCATGCAGCCGCAACAAAAATAAACCCTAGCCGCATCTTTTTTATTAAACAGGACTTTTAGTGACGCTTTTCAGCGTCGCAGAAAATCCTGTAGCAGATTTTTAATAAAATTCATCCGTTTTTCCTCGTTCATACCTTGGGTTTCGTCTTGATCTTCAATTTTTCAGCAAGATCTTCATCTTTTCCAGCCCGGATAATCAAAATAACAATAAAAGATGCTACTTTTTACATAAATTTCGAAAAGAAAGACATAAAAAAAATACAATTCCTATGCTCAATTGTTGCTAAACAAAGGAGCTACAATAGATCTAACGAGTAAACAGTACCAACCCCAATCCATCTCTTCAACCAAGACATTCATAACATAAAAAAAATAAATACATGCGTCGGCCCCTATATTTTTTAAAAAAAATTTGGGACAAAAAAACTACATGTTTTACCACCCCTAGATCTAATATTTTATACGTATAAATATAGATCACCATGGCGACTGATACCACTGTTAGTAATACCATCCGCAACGGAAGCGATTTATGGATCTAGATCTATATAATATGCGTAATAAAACAACTAGATCTATTCTACAAGGGGGATGTAGATCATACCTCTTGAATCTCTAAATTCAAGTTGAAGAACCGCAAAGGATGAATGTGAAGATGTGAAGAGCACCACAGTCTTCCGATCGTGTGATCCAAGCAATTCCCGGTGGAAGGAATTCTCGTCTCGAATCCTTCCGATATGCTACCCGGAAAAATCTCCAAGATTTTCCCCAAAACCCCTGGCCGAATTTTTCCTCTTCTTTCTCTAAGAAAGTCGAAATTATGTGTGTGTTAAGGCTTGGGAGAACTCTCTTTATATAGGAGAGTAATCCTTGTCCTCCAAGGATTAAATAATTAAGAGATAATTATTACATTAATCATTTTTCCAAATAAAAGATAAATAAAATAATTATCCCAAACAAATTAGGATAAATCATATTATTATCTAATATCTCATGAATTATCATTTAACAAATAAAAGATAAATCACACATTAAATAATTATCCAAGAAAAACCAATTTTCCAATAATTAAATAATAACACAAAATGCATGCGCACCTTTCTTTCAAAGTAAGGTCCACGCACCTTTTTAATATATTTGACCAAAAAAGGTCAACACACCAATTTTAAGTGAGTCACTTTAAAAATGTCTTTTCAGTGTATTTAATTATTTAGCCCAACTATTTTAATAGTCCACTAAAGAATTAATTCACATATCGTTTTAATAAAGTCCAACAAGAACTAAATTAATATTATTAGGATTCGACGTCCGAGAATAGCTATGCTATATTAGGAGGCACGTCGGGGACCATGGACTAATAATCAGCGGCTCCGATAAATCAAATAAATAATTATAGAATAATTATATTCGATAAATCAATCACAGGAATATGCCACCATAATCCCGTGACTGCACTCCTCCGATTATAAGATTATATTTATCTCCTCACGAGAATAATAATAAGCGTCCATTGATATAATCATTACATATGGATTAATCCTCCATAGACTGTTCATTCTAAATCGGGAAGTTACCGTTAACCCTTTTTAGAACCTCTTATCCTTATTTACCATTAACCCCCAGTGATCAATTAATTCATACAACTCTTTGGTAGCTAATCGATTGTAATATGAACTCGCACGATCGATCGGTTTCTAGGATTAACAAATAAGTGGAGGCTGTCTATCTACTTCCATAAATGGAAGGAATGGATTCCGTATCTGTGATAACACGGACTACTCACTCAATCCGAAGACAATGCCAAGATGGGGTAATTCGGACCACAGACTCGGTGTAATCCTTAACCGTCAAGTCAAACTTCATAATCGATTCAAGCGCTTGATTGTGATCACCTCGAGATTAAGATATATCCATAAATATGATCATCCATTGATTCGATAAGACTTCTCGACACGGAATTATATCGAGAACTCTAATCAAATCGGTCCAAATTCTATATGATATATCTATCATATATAAATGCCCCATTAGGTTCTCTTAACCGAAAGTCCGGATAAGACAATCACACCTATTGTGTTCAGGCGCATTAATAGCACGTTAAGGGAGAGACCCGATACTCTCGATTAACTTCACTACGGGCTAATTGTATTTTAAGTACATCTTCACTAACTCAATCCTCCGTGTATATACCATACACTTTGAGTTAAGTGATTACATAAGCGATATACTTTAGGGTTTTAGTAGTGTAAATACTATTGTCACATCGGTGAATATGAGAATAATAAATATGAATAATAACATCATTTCATTTATTAAATAAAACAATTACAAAATTGTCTTTCGGGCATCACACCTAACAGCATTTAGGGCCAGGGGCCCCACAGTAGTAAGACCCAACCCCAGGAGGGAGATGATGATATATGGGCCCATTGGGTCGGATTATTTGTAATTGGGCCAGGCCCAAAGTTTAATAATAAAGATAAACGGACTAGGCAAGCTCGACCGCCGAGTGCTCACCAGATCAAGACGCTGGACAGAATAGTCAGAGGAGCAGGAGCAGGACTCCACCGTGTTTTGACCAGAGTTATTTCTGGACAGAATAACAGGCTGAACGTGAGGAAGACCGGGTCAACAACATCTCAACTGCTTATGGACGTGGGTAGATCCCACGTCCAGGAGATAATCAATGATAACTTCCCAGCACGTCCAGGAAGAAACACACGATCTACTACTATATAAAGAACACACTGAACTACGAGGGGGACTTGATTCCAGTTAATGACCTAAATTGGATACGTAGGCAGCTCTCTCAAGAGTTCAGTCCTAATTATACCCAAATATTCGTGTTCTTGTATTATTTTCCTAATTAGAATTACCCGATTACCCGTTTATAACATTCATACTTTATCATTTGGCGCTAGAAGGAGGGCTGATTCTAGTTAGTGAGTGATTAATAGAGAAAAATGGCAAGAAACCAAGGAAATTCAAAAAAAACAACAAAATGAGCAAGAGAAAGAAAAGAATCAGGTCGGAGACGGAAGCCCAGGTCGAAATGACCAAGAAACTGGGAAAAGAGTTATGTAAGAAGGACAGACCAACAATCCAGACGCGGTTAAACAAATGTTGGTCGAAAACCTGGCAAATCTCAAAGGTGAGGAGATAAAAGCCATATTCGAAGCAGTGTTGAAAGCGAGGAATCAAGATAATGATGTTTCCGAAGCACACACCCCGCTTCAAACTGCTAAAAAAGAGAAGCAGGAAGCAGAATCAAGCATACAAGTGGTAGTTACTCACCCAGGTGGTGATAGCGCCAGAGCTGAGTTAGATGCCATACTTAAACCCAAGCACGATGAATTTAGGCTGGTGTCTCCTTTCACTGAGGGCATCGATGCATTCCCATGTCCTCCAGGATTCAAAATTCCAAAAATTCAAGCATATGATGGAACTAAGGATCCATACGACCATATGCATCAGTACATTCAACACATGAATTTGTATAACGCTCCAGAAGAGATGAAATGCAGGGCATTTGCAACTCTTCTAACAGGAAAGGCAAGAGATTGGTTCAACAAGTTGAACCCCAGATCTATACCGGATTTCCCCACTCTGACCAGAAAGTTCATGCATGCATTCAATGCAGCAAGACCTTTCCAAAGAAACCGGACTTATTTGCTGACTGTTAGGCAAAAAAGTGATGAAACAGTGTTACAATTCATCAAGAGATTCAATGGAGAATCATCCCAGATAGCAGATCTGGATGATAAGTTCTTGGTAGCATCCTTCATAGCAGGACTTAGAGAAGGACGGTTACATGCAAAGCTGAGCAGCAAAGATCCAAACACGATGGAAGAATGTCTGGAAATAGCATCTGAGACATTGTCGTCGGGGAAGAGGCTAACAGAGCCAAGAGAGAAGAATCCCATAGGGATGCTAAGAAAGGAAAAACCGATGATAGGAATGACAAGAAAAGGAAATCATGCAGGATAGGTAATCTTGCTCCCATCTCTCGAAAGATTAGGGAAAAAGGTGCTTTGGAGACAGAGACCTTATCCCTTTGAGAATGATCTCGTGACCAAGTCTTGGCAATTAGGAGAAGAAAGGAATTGCTAAGACTCCTCCTCCGTTGAGGGGTCCAAGGAGAAAAGAGACCACACCAGGTGGTGTAAGTACCATAAAGACATTGGACATGACTCACGAGCAAGTGTAGGGATCGATCGGAGATATCGACGCAAAGAAAGAATGGAAGGAAAAATCGATGAGTGCATCGATCGAGCGCAGGGAGATAATCCCAGAGGAAGGAGAGAGTTCAAAAAACAGAATAACAGTCATGACAGGTACAACCAGAGGAGACATAGATATCCGTCTCTAGATGCAGATGGGCATAGAGAGAATGCCCCAATTAATACTGTGAATACCATTGTGGGTGGACCAGGAGAAGGTAGCAAGACTGTTCAGGAAGATAAAAAGGGCAGCGTAGAGAAGCAAGGGGAAGCAAAAAAGCAGAAGGTTATGGGAACCGTTCAGTACGGTCCTAGAGATGCCCTACCAGCCGTTGTAAGTAACGAAGGACTGGTATTGAGGCGGTTATTCAGAAAAATCTGGTCAGAAGGATCTGCGTAGACACAGGCAGCGCAGTAAACGTGCTGTATCATAGCGCGTTCCAAGTAATGAAACTCTCAGATTCGGAGTTGACTCCCGTATCAACTCCTCTTTTTGGATTCACAGGACCCCCCATACATCCTGTGGGCATGTTAAAATTGTTGACAACCTTCGGACAAGGACTACAGAGCAGGACTCTGATGGTCAATTATGTAGTAGTGAAGGCTCCATCAGCGTATAATGTGATTCTAGGAAGACCAGCGCTGATCGACCTAAGGGCAGTGGTATCTCCAGCACACAACAGCATGAAATTCCCTACTTTTGATGGAGAAGCTACTGTTAAAGGGGATGTAGATGCTGCAAAGAACTGCTACACAGCCACGATCAGTGGGAAAACGAAGGTGCAGCAGGTGACGATGGAAGACCTGGTTCCAGATGAAGAAAAAAGTTGGCAGTCAAACGATCCAGTGGAATCAATAATGCTAAATGAATTGGACCCTGGATCCACAGTCAGCGTAGGATCTTGGATACCGGCTGAACAGAAGCATATGCTAATCAGCACTTTGAAAGATTATCGAGATGTGTTTGCATGGAAGGCAAGTGATATGCCTGGATTGTCAACAGAGTTGGCGGTCCATAAGCTCAACATCGACCCAACCAGGAAACCAGTGAAACAAAAGAAGAGATCATTTGCTCCAGAAAGGATACAGTCATCCCAAAGAAGAAGTGGAAAAAGCTGCGTTGTGCCAACATGATTAAAGAAGTTATCTACCCTGAATGGCTAGCAAAACCCAGTGTTAGTTAAGAAACCGGATGGCGGTTGGAGAATGTGCGTGGACTTTACCGATTTAAACAAAGCTTGTCCTAAAGATAGTTACATTTCCCCTAGAATTGACAGGCTAGTAGACTCTACAGTTGGTTATGAGATTTTTGCTTTTCTAGATGCTTATAAGGGATATCATCAGATTATGATGGACCCTGTAGATGCTGTAAAAACTGCCTTTATTACTGAATTTGGTTCCTACTATTATGTGTCTATGCCTTTTGGATTAAAGAACGCAGGGGCTACCTACCAAAGGGCAGTCAATACCATTTTCAAACAACAGATTGGAAAATCTATGGAAGTATACGTGGATGATCTATTGATCAAGAGCAGGACTCTTGACCAATATTTGAAGGATGTAGCAGAGGTGTGCCAAGTCTTAAGACAAACAGGAATGAAATTGAACCCAAAAAAGTGTACTTTTGGAGTAAGGTCAGGAAAATTCCTAGGTTATATGATATCTAAAGAAGGTATCAGGGCCAATCCTGATAAATTGGAAGCTTTGAAGACCATGCCTGAACCGAAGAATATCAAAGAAGTACAACGATTAACAGGAAGATTAGCAGCTCTAAACAGATTCTTGTCGACATCTGCACAGAAATCATTGCCATTCTTCAAAATCCTTAGGAAGGCCAGTCCGTTTGAGTGGAATAAAGAATGTAAACAAGCTTTTCAGGAGTTAAAAGTCCATATCAGCCACTTGCCAACTCTAACTCCTCCACAGGAAGGTGAAATACTGTTCTTATACTTGTCTTTTTGCAAAGAAGCAGTAAGTGCTGTGTTGGTAAAGCAACATGGCATGATACAAAGACCAGTATATTTTGTAAGCAAAGCCCTACAAGGGCCCGAGATTAGATATTCTGAGGTGGAGAAATTGGTCTTAGCCCTAGTACATGCTACAAGGAAATTGAGACCGTACTTCCAAAGTCATCCAGTGATTGTGTTAACAAACCAACCCTTGAAGCAGATTTTAGAGAAACCAGACAAGTCTGGAAGACTGGCAAAGTGGGTAGTTGAATTGGCAGGATTTGATATCGAATACAAACCAAGAACAGCAATTAAAGCTCAAGCATTAGCTGATTTCTTGGCAGAAGAGAAAGCTTTGGCTATAGAACAAGAGGCTGAGAAAAACAAGGCTGAGAAGAATGATTCTGAACAGTGGCAGCTTTATGTAGACAGAGCCTCCAACAAAGAGGGAGCAGGAGCAGGACTCCTACTCATTAGCCCAAAAGGTGAAGAATTCCCATATGCACTTCATTTTGACTTTCAGGCTACTAACAATGAGGCAGAATATGAAGCTTTGATAACTGGATTAAACTTAGCGCAAAAGTTAGGTGTGCAAGATTTGAAGGTCTACACCGACTCACAGCTGGTAACAAACCATATCAAGGGAGAATATGAGACAAAAGAAGGCCCCATGAAAAAGTACCTTGCAGTGGCACAGAAGAAATTGCAGAACTTCTTAACGATAGAAGTAGAGCAGATAACTCGAGCCCAAAATACCAGAGCAGATGCCTTATCCAAACTAGGATCGAATTTCTTGTCCCACAAGAAGGTGTTGGTTGAACAATTGAAGCACAAGAGTTGTGATGAGATTGAAGTACAACCAATCACACAAGCAGAAACTTGGATGGATCAAATTGTAATATACCTAAGAGATGGGAGACTACCTGAAGACAAAGTACATGCCAGAAAATTGATAAGACTCTCAGCCAGGTATGCTCTGTTCAACTACGTTCTGTACAGAAAATCCTATGCATCACCTTGGTTGAGATGCGTTACTCCGGATGAGGGAGATTATGTATTAAGAGAAATCCATTTTGGAATTTGTGGAAATCATTTGGGAGCAAGAGCTCTGGCCAGAAAATGTAGGCTTTACGGTTATTATTGGCCAGAAATGCAAGGCGATGCAGAGAATCTGGTCAGAACTTGCCGGACATGCCAGGTGCATAGCAACTTATCGCATAATCCTGTACAGGAAATGATACCAATTGTGTCTCCATGGCCGTTTGATCAATGAGGGGTGGACTTAGTGGGTCCACTACCCCGAGCACCGGGAAATTTCAAGTTTTTAGTGGTAGCAGTGGATTATTTCACTAAGTGGGTGGAAGCTGAACCCTTAACCACCATCACAGCCAACCAGTTACAGAAGTTCCTATGGAAGAATATTATATGCAGGTATGGGATCCCTAAAGTTCTCATTTCTGATAATGGCACGCAATTTGAAAACCAAGGAGTACAAGCCTGGTGCACCAATCTTGGAATCTCTCAACACTTTACATCTGTGGCCTATCCCCAAGCCAATGGGCAGGTAGAGCAGACAAATAGGCAAATAAAACAGGGGCTGAAGAAAAGACTGGAACAAGAGGGGTCTCATTGGGTAGATCATCTCCCAAATATCTTATGGGCGTACAGGACTACACCGAACGCGCCTACACAGGAAACTCCATACTCCTTAGCATATGGGTGTGAGGCAGTAATACCTACAGAGATTGGACACAAATCTCCCAGGACAGAACTATACTGTCCAGAAACGCAGGAGGTAGACATGCTGCATCTCAAAGATGAGCTGGAGCACAAAAGGGACGTAGCCTTGATACAAATGGCCAAGTACAAGCAGAGAATTGCTCAATACTACAACTCCAAAGTTAAAGGTACGTATTTTAAAGAAGGCGATTTAGTTTTGAGGCGAAATGAGGCCAGCAAGCAAGGCCCCACTGGTAAGCTAGATCCAAATTGGGAAGGTCCTTATAAAATCATCAAAGTGCATGGAAAAGGATCTTATCAACTAGCTAATGCCTCTGGCAAAACTGTTCCTAGAAGTTGGAATGCTGTTCATTTGAGAAAATTTTTTCCTTAAAGTAATTTCACTTTTTAAATAATGGTACCTGGAATATTCATTTATGTTTATTATATGATTGTGGTATGGTGTTCTAATTTGTGTTGAAACTGTATTAAAACACGAAAACAAAAACAGTACGTGGCGGTACAAAAAACATAAATGCCAAATTTGCAGAGCAAGAGAATTCTTGGCAGAAGTCCCACTCAAAGATATAAATGCCAAACTTGCAGAGCAAGGGCATTCTAGGCAGAAGTCCCACTCAAAGATATAAATGCCAAACTTGCAGAGCAAGGGCATTCTGGGCAGGAGTCCCACTCAAAGATATAAATAACAAACTTGCAGCGCAAGAGCAGTCTGGGCAGAAGACCCACTTAAAAATATAAATGCAAACTTGCAGCGCAAGAGTATTCTGGGCAGGAATCCCACAAAAATAATGAAATTGCCAAGTTTGCAGTGCAAAGGCATTACGGGCAGAAGCTCCCTAACAACTGTTAAACTTGCAGGGCAAGAAAATTCTGTGTTCCATGCAGCATATAAAGTAAAACTAAAGAAGCTAAGGATAACAAATCCTAACTTCTTTGCAGCGTAATATGAAGACAAAAGATCTTTAAACAGAGAGAGATCTCTAAACAGAGAAACAGAGAATGTCAAATTCAAAGGTATAAACTCACAAGGTTTAAGAGATTAAAAATGTCACTAACAAGAAATTACATACATAATTATTATCAAAAGCTACTTGAAAAGGCAGCAAACTTAAAGTTTTCAAAGGAAAATAAGTTAAGATGTAGAGGGATCTGAAGGCTGAACAGGTTTCTCTGCAGGCTGAGCAGGCTTCTCTGAAGGTTGAGCAGATTTTTTCTTAGCATATTTGCTGATTATGTCTTCTCCACTCTTATATTCATCATATCGCTTCGTGAAAATCTCCCCTGCTTTTTTATCATACAACCGGTGATTAGGCAGAGTGTTAATCACCAGGTCAGCAGGTTTGGCCTCATCAACACCAAGTGTATACCCTCTGCGCAGAGCGGGAGCCAATATGATCTGGATTTCCTCATAGGTCTGGGGAGAAGACTTATACCCAGCAACAACCTTCTGGACGATATTCTGAGTAGGAATTTCCTCCATTTGCCTCAGAGTTTCATCAAAATCATCCTTCATTTTCTTGGCAGTAGCAAGATTTTGCAGGTGCTCCTCATTCAATTTCCCCAACCGCTGATCTCTTAAATTTAGCTGCTCCTCTTGAGTAAATATCAAAGCCTCAGCTTTGGCAAGATCAGACTTCAGCTTCTCGATCTCTCGCTGATCAGCAAGGCGGGCCTTTTTCAAACTGGCCACCTTAGCACTGGCCTCTTGATTAGACTCTTCCAAACTGGCTACCTTAGCATTGGCCTCGTCCAGCTGGATCACTTTGTGTTGCAGGGCAGAAATGTCTTTGGCCATGCTAGAAGTCTTTTTGTGCAGAGCCTTACCCATGCGGTAACATTACAAAAGAAAACGTCTGAGAAGGAGAAAAATAAAGAAAAATATGAAAACTTTATGAAAAATACCACTTACAGAATCTGCAAAATCATCAGCAGACATGTCCTCAAAGTTGAAAGAGGAGCCACTGGCAGAACTGCCAGAAGAATAGGGCCTATGCCTCTTTTTCTGTCTTTGAGAAATAGTCCTAAAGGAACAGCATCCAAACCAGTAATTTGGCCCCCAGGGAGACTTTCTTCAACGGTCAAGTCCACAGGATTAATGGGGTTCAGAGTATCCTGCTCAGAGGGATCAGCAGCGGGAACTTCTTCCTGCACAGCAGTACCAGAGCTAGTGCCTATTTGTGCATCCTCATGCTGACCAGGAAGTTCACCACCTTCTGGAATAACGGACAGGGTTCGCTCAGAATCGTCTATCGTCTGTTCTATTTCTTCCTCCTCATCAATGTCGATGCTGATCAAATCATCTACGTTGGCCACTACAAGAAGAAGGGGATAATCAGATTATAATCAAAAGTTAAAGCATAATGCAAATACAAACATACATTTTCTGTACTGTTTCTTGGAAAACTCCACGTATCCAACAGGCCTGTGATGCGAATCCGAAAGCAAGATCTATCGAGGCGGAACTTATGAAGTCTAGGTTGAGAAAGATTTTGTTACTAACAAGATATTGGGACAGCGTAGCATCAATGAAGTCCTCCAACTTATCTTTCATGGAAGAAGTATTCCATCGCCCTAAACTGGCATCCGAATTGTGTTTCACAAAGAAAAAGTGTTCTTGCCACTTCTTCTTTGTCTTGTCTTTGCCAGTTATCGGGATGAGTGGAGCACTGGCCCTACGATTGAAATGGTACCACCCCCACTACATTGTGTTAATTTGCATTGGTAGAAGTTCTTGAATAACGTTACTGTGAAAGGAGTGGTGTTCATACGACACCAGATCATGAAACCTATGAGAAATTTAATGCTATTTGGATGGATCTGACCAACTCCTAACTTATAATACTTCATTATCTCTACACACCCGGGGGGAAGAGGAAACCTCAACCCACCTGTGGAGTCGATCGGCGATATCTTGTGTGAGAAACCGGCCGGAGGACTGTAGGCATACTCAGTCGGTTTAGGAAGAACAACTTCGAAAGGCTCAGTACGGATCTTATAGGTTTTTAATAAACCAGCCATCTCAGTCTTGGTCATTTTGCTGGCAACACCATGGCAAGCCATTATTGCTTTGGTTTTGTCAAATCGGTTGATTTCTCTCTTTAAGGTGTTTAAGAAAGCAGTGTGATCTTCTGGATACTGGTGTACAATCGAAGTGGGAGTAAATATCCCAGGAGGCAGAAGGTGAGAAGGCAGAATACACAATGGGTTATCTCCAAAAGTGGAGGTGTTCCTTAAATCAATTGAGGAGGAAGGATGATCGGAATTTACTACAGGCTCAGGGAAAAACACAGGATTAGACGAATTTACCTCCTCACTATCTATGGCTCTGGATATTTTCTCTGGGGATTCGAATAATTTCTCTACAGATTCACTAGAAGCTGTATTGGCCCTCAGACTCATCAAAGACCAACGATTTCAAAGAAATGCAGAATAAAACAGATAAAGACTTACTTGCGGTTGCAGAAGGGCGTTTCCAAAAGTTTAAATTATAAGAGTAAAGTGGACAGAGAAAGGGTTATCTGACATGAAGTGAAACGACGTAATGGTTTAGCCTACGGTTTTAATGATAACGGACGGGTGCAACTGGGCCTCGATTCGCGTAGTTTTAATAACGGAAGCAGAACCGTTTTCAGGCTAGGGCAGCTGTAAAGCAGTCTACCCTAGTCTGGGGGACTTATGATGATATATGGGCCCATTGGGTCGGATTATTTGTAATTGGGCCAAGCCCAAAGTTTAATAATAAAGATAAACGGACCAGGCAAGCTCGACCGCCGAGTGCTCACCAGATCAAGACGCTGGACAGAATAGTCAGAGGAGCAGGAGCAGGACTCCACCGTGTTCTGACCGAGTTATTTACGGGCGAATAATAACAGGCTGAACGTGAGGAAGACCGGGTCAACAACATCTCAACTGCTTATGGACGTGGGTAGATCCCACGTCCAGGAGATAATCAATGATAACTTCCCAGCACGTCCAGGAAGAAACACACGATCTACTATTATATAAAGAACACACTGAACTACGAGGGGGACTTGATTCCAGTTAATGACCTAAATTGGATACGTAGGCAGCTCTCTCAAGAGTTCAGTCCTAATTATACCCAAATATTCGTGTTCTTGTATTATTTTCCTAATTAGAATTACCCGATTACCCGTTTATAACATTCATACTTTATCAGGAGGTCTGTCCCATCACCTTCCCGACTAGGACACTACAGAGCAGCTCGGTCAAGTCGGGAGGTAAGACGCGTAGATCAGGTCGAGATGACCTGGGGAGCCCATCGCAAGCCGACTGGCTCTTTCCTTATACGATAATTCACACATATGCCTACATAATAGGATAATTATGGGAGAATCCCTGGATTACCTGAAGTAAGTCTTATAATTCGGATATAATCTTAATTATCTCTTATCAGAGATAATCACGTAATGATCCTTAGGGTTTAAGGATTCTACGGCTTGTTCGACAAGAAAAAGGGTGAGACACATCCCTATATAATCAACCCTAAGGAATTACGAATGACTTGATTCCAATTCGACTATTGGATACGTAGGCAACTTGAGAGAAACTAACTCTCAGGCTCAGTCTCAAATCATACACAAATCTCAGTCCCCATTGCTCTAATTCTTGTTTAAGTCGTTTTAGAGGTTGATTGGATCTATAGGTGATATCCGATATCCGATATCATCACTGTTTTTAATCTAAAATGGGAAAAAAAAAAGACAAGAAAAAAAAGATAGTGGTTGAGAAGGACAAAAACGCGCATGTTACTACATGTGGTTGGAGCAACATAGACGTACATTGTGAAAAAAGGATAGTGGTTGAGAAGGACCAAAACCCTTTGTATCCTTCAATTTTCTTGCAAGTATTAAGCAGCAACATTAAGCAAAAAGTTCACAGCGTGCATAAAAAATGTTTCTATGTGGGGATTTTTTTTATTGTCACTTTTGTGTAGGGACGGAACCAGGAATTGGTGGTCGGGTGTGCTAATAGACTATTTTTATATGCTCGGGTGGGCTGGATTAAAACAACTAACTGTGTTGCACTAATTTATATAAGGTTTCTTGTGTACCGAAAATAAAAATCGGGTGGGCTGCGCCCACCCTAGCCAGGGGCTGGGTCCATCCTTGCTTTTGTGTATAGTACATCATGTGTCCTAAGTTGGTAAGAACATGTCATTGCAAGGACCTGAGCTACCAGATGATTCTAGAAGTGGCTCACACCGTCTCTTACGCATACGGAGCCATCTCTTTCAATTGTTGCTTTCAAAAATCCTAATCATGACAGTTGCAGGCTTGCAGCTGAAGACTAAAAGCCAAAGAAACTGTTGTGGTTTAAATCCCAAGACTAAAAGCCGTCTCTACCAAGTCTTTTGATTTTGGAAATGATGTTCCGTCTTGAAGTCAAAATAAAAATTCAAACATTGATTTATGTTTTATCAAACATAAAGTATTTTTGGGCAGGTTTTGTTGAAGAGTAGGATCAACGTGTTTGATGGGGGTTGGGAAATTAATCCCCCTGTGTGTGCAAGGGTTTGAGTGCTTTGAGTACTAGTTGTCTGGTATCAAATATCATCTAATTTTTCTCATTGGTTCTATTATGCTTTGCTTTTTTGACTTGTATTGTTTGTTGCACTGAATCTTGGTCTCGTTGCTTGATTGTTTTTAAACTATGATTGTGTTTTGGTATGATCATAATGAACTTCCATAAATAGTGAACTTCTACAAATGTTGACTGTGTAGTTGGGCTGTGAAAATTCATTTATTTTGTAGAACATTAACGGTGAACTACAAATAGTGAACAACAACACCGATTACAATAACAAAAAGTGAACTTGTAATTAAAATCAAAATAGTAAAATTCAACAAGGAAGTCCAAAAGTGAACACACTTCCTTTTCAGAAAAATAAATGAACACACTTTAACATCTCTTTGATTTGTTTATTTTGCAACAATAAACATGAACAACAACGAATTATAGTAGCGAAAAGTGAACTTGCAACTAAAATCAAAATGATAAAATTCAACAACAAGGAAGTCCAAAAGTGAACACACTTCCTTTAAAAAAAATGAACACACTTTAACATGTCTCTTTAATTCGTTTATTTTGCAACAATGAACCTGAACAATGAAGTACAAATAGTGAATCACAAACATGAACTCAAAAAGTGAACTAACAATAGTAAATTTACAATAGTGACACACAAACAGTGAACTATTATTGTAAACTCCTAAAAGTGAACTCACAAAAATGAACTCAAAAAGTGAACCAACAATAACAAACTTTCCAATAGTGAACTACAAAAGTGAACTCGCAAAAAAGAACTCAAAACGTGAACTAACAATAATTATAAACTACTAAAAGTGAACTTTGGTTTGAAGTGAATTAATAATGAGAAATATGTGTGAAACAGTGAACCAGAGTGTTTTGAACTACAAACAGTGAACTACAAAAATGAACTCGTAAAAAATAAAAACTAAAAAAGTGAACTAACAATAGTAAAAGTTCAATTGTTAACTACAATAGTGAACTACAATTATATACTACTAAAACTGAACTTTGGTTTTAAAGAGAATTAGTGATGTGAAATAGGTGTGAAACAGTGAATTAGAGTGTTTTGAACTACAAACATGAACTACATAAGTGAAGTCGCAAAAAGTGAACTAACAATAGTAAAGTTTCAATAGTTAACTACAATAGTGTTACAATTATATTATAAAGTACTAAAAGTGAATTTTGGTTTGAAGTGAATTAATAATGTGAAATAGGTGTGAAACAATGAACCAGAGTGTTTTGAACTACAAACAGTGAACTCGCAAAATGGAACTCAAAAAGTGAACTAACAATAGTAAAATTCCAATGGTTAACTACAATTATATTACAAACTATTAAAAGTGAACTTTGGTTTGAAGTGAATTAGTAATAAGAAGTAGTTGTGAAATAGTGAACCAGAGTGTTTTGAACCCAATGAAAAACAGTGAACCAGAGAATTTTGCTAGCTAATAGTGAATAAGTATATTTAAAGATCAAAGTTACCCAATAACATTGTATTACTACATTGAAACATTAGACTCGGCCTAAAATAAAAGTGTATTCATAAAATTGATGTCTTTCTTCATATATGTAGGCATTTAAGGCACATTATAAATATTCATGGTATTTAAAACAAAACGGAGAATGGTGCAACTAATGTTAGTTTAGAGTTAGTTACAAATCAGTCAGGTAACCACTTGCCTAACTTCGAAACCGCTTTTCTGGGAAAAGCTTGATTAGTCTAAGTAGGAGTTGAGCGCAAATGTATATATTAGCAACATTGCTCAACGGTTCCTTCTCAAATTTGAATTTCAATGGTTATTTCCTTCTCCATCTATAAATATATAGCAGCTCAAATGGCGAAGAATATGTTGGTGATATTCTGCAAGAAGATCAGAGCTGCAATACAATGTCAATGTCACACCTAAATTGACAGTGAAATGCTATAACTTAAAAAAGCAGCAAAATCAGAGAATCAGAGCTGCTATAGAGGCTGAAAATTAGCTATTTGTTAATCGAGCTGATTTTGAGCTGGTATTCAAGATGAATTTGAGCTAGAATGGAGCTGCAGTCTGGACATATTTCGAGCTTCATACTGAGCAGATAATCAAGCTGAAACTAAGCTAAATGATGAAAACAAATGAAGTTGCAAATTTGAGCTAAAACAGAGTCGCATTGAGCTGAATGAAAGCTACATAATTAAGTTGAATAGTGAAATGTTTGAGCTACAATCTTTCAGAATGGGAACTGCATCAAAATAGTGATCTTAACCTTTAATTTCAGAATGGGTACCAATATTTATACTGCATCTGCTCAAGAGGGTGATCTACTGCATATTGTTAAAGCTGAAATCAGGAAGGTTAAAGATCACGAGGTTTTGGCACTGCTTTTGTCTCGCTTTTTGCAGTTTTATAGGATGATGAACTAGAGCATTGGAGAACGGATGGTACCAAAAAGGAATGCATATTTATAGTGATTGAATCCAAGAATTCTGCTCAAGAAAGAAGATAGAATAGAAGGCTCGTTTTTGCTAGAGAGGCTTATGTGTTAAATGCTTATGATGAGTGTTTCGTGATCGTGCATTAACTATCCCCATTTATCACATTTTCCACATTTTTGGGGTGATTTAGACCATTTTCGGGTGTTATCGTGAGCTCATGGCACGGGGAGTGAATCCGTCAATTTGATGGAATATTACCCCTTTTGTTGATATTAACCCTATTCCCGAGCACTTTTACCCTCCGGAATTGTTTGGATGTATTTGGTTGTTCATGATGTTGAAGGGTATTGGTGTCTCGAGGACCCGAGAGGTGATAATTGGTGACAAAAAGCATAACCGAGGCAAGATAAGAGATCAAAGGAGGAAAAGTTGAAGATTTGGGGCAACAGGGGTTCAAACGCACGTTTGAACCCCCCAAACGTGCGTTCAAAGGACACCAGTTCATACAGAGTTCAAGCCTTCCAAACGCACGTTTGAAACCACCTCAAACACGCGTTTGCACATCCCAAACGTGTGTTTCAAGTCCTCTAAACGCGCGTTTGACCCACCTTAAACATGCGTTCAAGATGAAGATAGTCAAGATCCTGCCCAGAAATGAAGCTAAACGCACGTTTGCCCTAGGATAAACGTGCGTTTGAAGATGATGAACGCCAGTCTCAGCACTCCAAACGTGCGTTTGGACCAGTTTTCTGCATATTTTTCTCCCACCTATAAGTACCCCCCTTAGACTATTTCTTGAGAATCAATTTTTCTCTTAGCAAAACCCTACCCATTTCTTGCTCGATTTTTGTAATAACTTATAATACATTCTCTTAGCTTACATCAACATAATATTAGCTTAATCTTTCCATTTCTTAGCTTAGATTACCATTCCAAACACTAAGAGACCATCTTTTAATTATTCCTTTATTTTGTACTTTTTGGATCTAATCTTGAATTTCTGCAAATCAATGGTAAATTTCTTCTTTATATTACTTGTTATGACTCTTATTTACTGTCTTGTGTATGTTTTGATTAGTATAATGAGTAGCTAATCCCTTTTCATAGTCGAATCATGTGAAATTTGGTGAAATCACCCTTTGGGTGATGAAATTGGGAGTGGGTAGTGCTATTTATTGTTTAACCTTGCTTATTTCATGTCTTAGAACTTGTTATAACAGATTTGGGCTAGATTGATCACCTAGGTCAAAATCACACACATCAATCTTGAGAGTGGTTCAGATAGAGAGATGTGGGAAAAGGGTTCTAGGATCACTTTTTATAGTGAGGTTACTCGTTTTAACGTTTAAGCGGCTCTAGTGCATAACATGTCTTGTTAGTGAATCTTCTTTAAGGAAGAGTAGTTAACATGGCATAAGGTGTTAGGAGAGAGTTGTTCAGACCTTAGCACCGGGATTAGGAGTACGCACCCGTGAAATTGAATGCAAGAGTTCGTTCATTTAATGCACACTCCCGGTTTTGTCATTCCTTGGGGTGAAACTAGCTATTTTGATCATGGTTCGGCTATGTCCCTTAATCTATCTTTGAAAACTAGTAGTTTAATCTTCTATCTTTAATTTTCAATCTTTAGACTCGTTAGTATAAATCACTTTAGTGTCGTTGTAGTTATAGATACTTTGAAATATTGATCACCCAGACTAAGTTCCACGTTCACTTTGGTACTTGCAAACACTTTTCCTTTGGGTTCAACCTCGTACTCCTATAGCTATTCTTGCAATCGACCGGTACACTACCGGTTAGAGAGTTAGTTTGCCCACGGTTTCGAGTCTTTATAAATTGTTTTTGAAGGGTGAATTTAGCCTCGATCAAAATGGCGCTGTTGCCGGGGAATTGTGTGCTATTTGTGATATCTTGCAAGTGAACCGAAGGCTTGGGCCTAGGTTTTATTAACTGTTTTCTTGTTGTTTGCTTTTTTGTAGTGCATGACCCGGAGATCTCAAACACCACTCAAACCATACATAGACGGAATTGAGGCTTACCCAAGGCGTAAAAATAGTCAAAGAAGAATAGGTCATCAAGTAGAGGAGCCGAATCCGGTCTTTGAAGAGAGTAGTTTGGGTGAGTTGGGAGAAGGATCCGGTATGGCATAAAACGGTGAACAAGGCTTTGAAGGAAATTTTGGGGACAATAATGGGGTCCCGAATCAAAACCCGCCGCTTGTCAACAACAATGCACAAGGAGGTGGGAATGGACAAGGAAATAACTTTGGGAATGTGAATGAGCAAATGCCACATAATGGTCAACATGGGGCCCAAGGAAATCAAATGGATCCCCTTGTTATGCAACAGTTCAATGCATGGATGTTGAACCAATTTCTACAGAACCAAAATCAAGCTCACAATCAAGGTGTAAACACGATGCCTAATTGGTTTAACGGTCATCAAGAGCAAAATCAAGGCGGTTTAACTTGTAGGAACTTCGTGATGGCACCCACGGCAATCATGGGGCATAGCCCAATTCGAATGCCACCGGTGGCCGCCAATAATTTGGAATTGAATAGAAATATCATACATTTGTTGGGAAACAATGCTATATTCAAGGGAACCACCATGGAAAATCCTCATATGTTCATTGATCATTTCCTACAAATTGTGCACATTACCAAGATAAATGGAGTCGGTGACGAAGCACTTAAACTTATGCTATTTCCCTTCGCCTTGAAGAAACAAGCCAAGACATGGTATGAATCATTGGCTCATGATTTTTTGCACACTTGGGAGGACGTGGTTATGACATTTATATTCAAGTATTACCTACTATCAAAGACATTGGACATGAAAGACGCTATTATCTTGTTTAATGCCTATGAAGGAGAAGAATTGTATGAGTCCTGGGATAGATTTAAAGCATTATTGAGAGAGTGCCCGGGGCACGGCTTGAGACCTTTTGAGGTAGTTCATGCATTTTTCCGAGGGTTGGAGCCGGTGCACCAAGGGACCTTGCATGCTTTATGTAATGGGGATATTATGAGGATGGTACCGGAGGTGGCTATGAATCAAATCGAGAAAATTGCCGAGACCTCAAAGCAATATGTGTCTTCAAGTAGAAAAGGGCCAAGGAGTAAAAAGTCGGGATTGGTTGAAGTAAAAGAAGTGGAGACAAATGAGCAATGTCAAGCTAAGATGCAAACAATGGAGAAAAGGTTGGAGAACCTTGAAAGAGAAAATGAAAAGGCAAGGCTTTTCCAAATATGTGGAGGCCAACATTCGGCTAAGGATTGTGGGATGACACACAAATCTCAAAATATGTCATATCCACGATCCTCAATGCAAAGACAAGCTAGTTTTTCGTCACAAGATAGTCCAACCGATCTAGCCAAGAAAATGATGAAAATGTATGCCATGGGGCAACTTAGTGCAGGGCACTTGGGCTACAATCCTGTTATGAATCAATTTCAAAGCGCCGAAGAAGGCCAACAAAACGAGCAACCGGTTGTGGATAATTCTCAATGTTATGAGGTGAATTATGTGGGACAAAGTCAAGATGGTAATTATGATCAACAAAGTGATGGTTCTTGGAGAAATAATAATCAAGGTTGGGGTCAAAACCATCAAGGGCAGAATTGGAACCGGTATTTTGACCAAGGCCAAAACCAAGCTTATAGGGAAAATCAAAGTTCATTTTATCAAGCGCCTAACCAACAAGCCCAATACTATCCTCAACAATCTCAACATCAACAACAAGGCTCTAGCACTTATCAAAACCCTCCACCTTTGGCGCCTATACCTCAAAAGAGTGCAACCGATGTCATATTGGAGCAAATGAACAAAAACTTTGCGGAAATAAAGAAAGATATGGTTGAGATGAACTACAAACATGGGTCCGCCATAAAAAATCTTGAAACTCAATTTGGTCAAGTGGTGGAACATGTACAGTTGAAGGGCGGCTTACCGAGTAACACCGAGAAGAATCCTAGAAATGTAAGCACCATCTTAACTCGAAGTGGCAAGGTGTTGAGGACAAGTGGTGAGAAGAAAGTCCTATGGGAAGATAAAGCTAGAAAAGCTCCTATTGAGACCGAGGCGGGAGCCATGGATGGTGATATTGTTGGGATTGAAGATGATGAAGACCATGGTGAGTATGTCAAGAAGAAGGAAGTAGAGAGGAAAGAAGCGCAAGCTAGGGGAGACTATGTGGTTATTGATGTGAAAGAGGAGGAACCAACTAGAAGAGAAGGGAAAGAGCCAATGAAAGAGTCGTCTTCCCCATGCACAAAAGGTAAGAAAGGTATGATCCCTCCTCCTTCAAAATATTTTGATTTGAGTACTCTCCCTTATCCCCCTAAGAATCATAAACAAAGTTGCTTGAATAAAGCACAAACTCGATTTATTGAGATTTTGCGAAAGATTGACTTGAACATTCCTTTTCTCGAAGCACTTGCAAACATGCCTGCTTATTGTAAAGTCTTAAAAGGTTTGTGAAATGATAAGAGTAAAATGGAAGGTTTGGTATGTTTGAATGAAGAGTGTTCGGCAATTTTTGATAGTAAGATACCCCCGAAAATGAGAGATCGAGATGGGTTCACCATCCCTATTACTATTGGCAATACTGTGATTGAAAATGTGTTGTGTGACCTAAGAGCTTCTGTGAGCTAAATGCCTAGGGCCTTGTATGAAAGGTTAGGGTTGGGTGAGCTAGAACCCAAGGGGATGACCTTACAAATGGCGGATAGGTCGGTTAGGCCACCTATGGGGGTAGCGGAGGATGTTCTTGTGCAAATAGATAAATTTACCTTTCCCGTAGATTTTGTCGTCTTAGACATGGCGATGGATTCTAAGACTTTGGTTTTTCTTGGTCGTCCTTTCTTGACTACGAGTGATGCTAGCATAGATGTGAAGAGTGGTGATATTACTTTTCATGTGGGTAAGGAGAGCGTGACATTGAATGTTTATAAGTCTAAATCTCTTGCTTGTCATTCTATCGAATCTACTTTTGCTTGTGTTGTTGCTACCACTAACCCACAGGTTGATAAGGAGCTAACTGTAGAAGACACTGTGGATGCACAAAAGGTCGTTGATGGAGTGAAGATCAAGACCAAGGATAAACCGGGATCGCCCATCTCATCATCATTGTCTCATCCGGACCATAAACCACTCGTCATAGACCCGGGAATTGGATTTAAAGTCAAGTTGAAGAAAAAGGGAACCCTAAGCAATGG
Source organism: Gentiana macrophylla (assembly GCA_026214975.1). NCBI lineage: Eukaryota > Viridiplantae > Streptophyta > Magnoliopsida > Gentianales > Gentianaceae > Gentiana > Gentiana macrophylla. The sequence goes on along the minus strand of CM047811.1, from coordinate 22,035,198 downwards.
CACCTTAAAGAGAAACCGGAGCGGGAACCAGGAAAGAAAATATTGAGTGTTTGGCAAGAGGTAACTTCACGAGCTAAAAGAGGTACCTCATGTGTTAACTCCACCCCTTTAAAACCCCCTCGCGGTGTCTCTCATGAATATACTTATGATTGATATGCTATGTGTTAAGGTGCTTTGTGATGATTTGTGGTTCGGGTCGTTTTCTTGAGTCTTTTGTGGTATGAGTCTGTTTGGTGCCATTAAGTCGATGTTAACGACGTTAAACAAATCACTTCTACCTTTTCTCGCCTGTTCCAATAGTATAACTTTGAAAAAAATTGGCACTGTATAAGTCATCCCGTCGAGCCAACGACATAAAACAAAGGCGCTTGGGGAGGCAACCCACCTTTTTGGTAGTGATAATGAGTTTGGAGTGGTCTTTGGGTGCAAGAGGGGAGAGTTTTGTATTAAAATAGAGGTTGGGGTGAGAATTTATTTTTGGTTCTGGATTTTATACGTAGACGGGGATGTTTTTATGTGAGCCTCTGTGGCCTTATTTTTTGCGTGGATGCTCTGTGTTTCTTTTGATTATCTTTACATCCAGTGCGATTCCCGTCTAGTATGGCTGATATGCTTTGATACTTTGTTTGTGGCATGGCTTCTATTTTTATATATCTCGTATCTATCACCATCTTTTGGCACGTGGACTTTTTCCGTGCATGTGTTTGCCTTGGTTTTTGTTTCTATGGTTTTAAATACTTGAGATGGAGCTTACTAGAAGATGTCACGTGGGCTACGAGTGCGCCTTTCTGCCGGGTTTTGGTCAAACAGCTAAGTCTTTTACTCTTTTTATCTCTCACACACTGAGGACAGTGTTTCGTTTAAGTGTGGGGTGGGAGACTTAGCCGTTTTCTTGTTTTCGTTGTTAAATGTGCTTGATATGTGGCATGCTTAGCCTATGACCGGGCTCGAGTCGATTTTCGGGTAATTTTAAAAAATTTCAAGGGTTTTCAACACCGTGTTGTGTGTGTTATTTTCATATTTGAGTGGTGGCCACCTTAGTAGAGCCCCGAACGTGTACACTGTGGTTTGATATTATCTTGAGAATGGAGTTTATTAATCTCACGTAAGCTACACTTTGTGCACAATTTGATTACTACCACCTCACATACCACTAGTCTCGAGACGAAATAGAAAGGTTTACCTAAGTAGGATACGGGATGACGGTCCTGGCGTCTCTTTGACCCTACCAAAGCCAAATAAGCCTAATCCCAAACATTAGACCTTCGTAGCCCCTCTCAGCCTTGACAGGATGGTCTGACCACCATTCGTTTTTAGCCATTTTGTTACTCAGTCAGAAACCTACCTTGAGACTTAATCATGGTCACATTTCCTTCATTTATACCCTACGAGTGGACTTAGTCTTTTGTTAGGCCACACTTGCTAAGGCAAGTGTGGGGTAGGGGAAATAATGTTTTGATGAGTTGGTGTTTTCTCGGTTTGGAGCTATAATGAGAATAGGAGCTCAATTGGGCCTAGTGTTTGGGTTTGGCCCAAGAAGAAGAAAAATATGTGCAATTTCTTCTCTTCTTTCTTCAAAAAAAAGAGAAAAAAATCAATCAATCAAAGTTCAAAATAAATTGAGAAGTTCTCAATGAATAAAAGCTTGGAGTTTATAGAAATAAAATGTTGGAATCAAAGGAATGAGCTTGGAAGTGATTTTAATGATGTTGGAGTTGGGATAGTTAGATAGGTGCTAATATATTCGATCTCGCCTCATAACACTTGAAACATAATTGAGTGTGCCAATGAGTTCGGGTATGTTAGTATCCTATGGTTCCCAAAGTGTTTAAATTAATCAAAGAGGAGTTTGGATGGTTTGTATGGTAGAGATGAAGTGGTACACTTGTTGATTATGTTCACTCGTATAACCTTTCAAGTCCTACCATTATAACATTTCAAGTCTAACATTATAACCTTTCAAGTCCTACCCGATCGTGTCCAAACTTAGTGACCTTGATTAGTGGAGAGGCTAGTGGGTATGAAACGGTTGGTAGACTTTTGGTCGGGATTCAAGCCCCGACAATCACTTTGAGCACTTGGTTTTAGCTTGGCACCACACATACTCCATTTTCCTGATAATGTTGTAACCGGTGTGTATACGTTCGTATTTCTTACTTTGTGATTACCTCGTGGATGAGGATAGTAGCACCTACGTCACAACATTGAACCCCTTGGTATTTTTTAAAACGCCCAGTTTACTCGAGGGCAAGCAAAGGCTACGTGTGGGGTGGTTGATGGGAGTCAACTTTACGTGACTCGGTGCATTAACTATCCTCGTTTATCACATTTTCAGCACATTTTTGGGGTGATTTAGACCATTTTCGGGGTGTTATCGTGAGCTCATGGCACGGGGAGTGAATCCGTCAATTTGATGGAATATTACCCCTTTTTTGTTGATATTAACCCTATTCCCGAGCACTTTTACCCTCCGGAATTGTTTGGATGTTTTTGGTTGTTCATGATGTTGAAGGGTATTGGTGTCTCGAGGACCCGAGAGGTGATAATTGGTGACAAAAAGCATAACCGAGGCAAGATAAGAGATCAAAGGAGGAAAAGTTGAAGATTTGGGGCAACAGGGGTTCAAACGCACGTTTGAACCCCCCAAACGTGCGTTCAAAGGACACCAGTTGATACAGAGTTCAAGCCTTCCAAACGCACGTTTGAAACCACCTCAAACGCGCGTTTGCACATCCCAAACGTGCGTTTCAAGTCCTCCAAACGTGTGTTTGACCCACCTTAAACGTGCGTTCAAGATGAAGATAGCCCAGAAATGAAGCTAAACGCACGTTTGCCCTAGGCTAAACGTGCATTTGAAGATGATGAACGCCAATCTCAGCACTCCAAACGTGCGTTTGGACCAGTTTTCTGCAGATTTTTCTCCCACCTATAAATACCCCCCTTAGACTATTTCTTGAGAATCAATTTTTCTCTTAGCAAAACCATACCCATTTCTTGCTCGATTTTTGTAATAACTTAGAATACTCGATTTTTGTAAAACCATACACAGATTTTTGTAATTTTAGCTTACATCAACATAATATTAGCTTAATCTTTCCATTTCTTAGCATAGATTACCATTCCAAACACTAAGAGACCATCTTTTAATTATTCCTTTATTTTGTACTTTTTGGATCTAATCTCGAATTTCTGCAAATCAATGGTAAATTTCTTCTTTCTATTACTTGTTATGACTCTTATTTACTGTCTTGTGTATGTTTTGATTAGTATAATGAGTAGCTAATCCCTTTTCATAGTCGAATCATGTGAAATTTGGTGAAATCACCCTTTGGGTGATGAAATTGGGAGTGGGTAGTGCTTTTTATTGTTTAATCTTGCTTATTTCATGTCTTAGAACTTGTTATAACATATTTGGGCTAGATTGATCACCTAGGTCAAAATCACACACATCAATCTTGAGAGTTGTTCAGATAGAGAGATGTGGGAAAAGGGTTCTAGGATCACTTTTTATAGTGAGGTTACTCGTTTTAACGTTTAAGCGACTCTAGTGCATAACATGTCTTGTTAGTGAATCTTCTTTAGGGAAGAGTAGTTAACATGGCATAAGGTGTTAGGAGAGAGTTGTTCAGACCTTAGCACCGGGATTAGGAGTACGCACCCATGAAATTGAATGCAAGAGTTCGTTCGTTTAATGCACACTCCCGGTTTTGTCATTCCTTGGGGTGAAACTAGCTATTTTGATCATGGTTCGGCTATGTCCCTTAATCTATCTTTGAAACCTAGTAGTTTAATCTTCTCTCTTTAATTTTCAATCTTTAGACTCGTTAGTATAAATCACTTTAGTGTCGTTGTAGTTATAGATACTTTGAAATATTGATCACCTAGACTAAGTTCCACGTTCACTTTGGTACTTGCAAACACTTTTCCTTTGGGTTCGATCTCGTACTCCTGTAGCTATTCTAGCAATCGACCCGGTACACTGCCGGTTAGAGAGTTAGTTTGCCCACGGTTTTGAGTCTTTATAAATTGTTTTTGAAGGGTGAATTTAGCCTCGATCACTTATTCAACACGAAATTTATTCTGCCGCATTGTCTAAGTCGGTTTGGGTTTTAGAGAGTCTTAAGTCGGTCATTGTATCTATATAAGGCCGCATTAGCTGATTATATTATCATACAATAAGTCTTCATAGTTTTATTATCAATTCAATTACATTAAAATTATTATTATGCAATAAATTTCTTGAGATTTGGAGAGTTGTTTTTGGTTTCCTCCATTCTTCCGCCATCTTTAGCTTGAGTAGATCGAGCTAGATCTCTATTGTTGAAGGTATGAAGATTTGAACGTTCCTTTATTGTCTTCAATATGGTAGATCTGTTCATATTTATGTGTTTTACTTAATCTGCATGTTTAACAACCCAATAATTTACTTATTTTAATCGTAGTGAGAAATATAGATCCATAAATTAGGAAAAGCCGCCACCGGTAAACCGACGGTCTATACCGGTTTACCGAGGCATATTTTAGAAAACCTAAACTGGGATTCACTACAGCTACGTTGATCGGCAGAAATAATTAAAATGAGTAATAGGTCTGGCCAATCTAGTATTTGTAATTCGTAAATTAACATGAAGGACCGCAAGTGAAGTGTTAATTAGGACATAGTCTTGATGGACCCTAGGAACGTGCTGGTTGATGAGAGTCAATTTGGCTATCATTTACTATGTAATTATACCCCATTTATACCTCGTTTTATATGTTTCCGGAGACATTTGATTGTATTTTGATGTATTTTACACCTTGGTTATCATTTCGAGACCTAGGATGAAAAGTCCGGAAATCTCATTATTTTTCGGTGTTTTAATACATTCTCGGTCACCCTAGTGTCCTATAGGGATTACATGTGGTATTTGTTGTGATCTTGTACAGGTATTAGGTGTTCGATAAGGCCTTAATGCGAGTTACGAGGATTGGAACGTGTGCCCGAAGCTTAAACGTTCAAACCGATCAAAACGCGGTGGTACTACAACCATACCTTCCATTTATCTGAATTTTTATCCACCTTTGAGGAATTTTATGGGCTGGACATCTTCATTAAAGTTGTAGACAATTGAATGATCTTTCCAACGCATCTTGAATCACTCAAATCGGAGGTCTACAAACAAAGTTATGGCTGTTTTTATGAGGGTGTGTCATCTAGGCGCGCGCCTGACAAATGCTAGGCGCACTCCTTGCAGTCAATTTTGGCCAGAAGTTTCAGTACGTGTTTTTTTTCATCCTAGCAGTGGGCCTACACTTTCCTAGGCGCACGCCTAGCGTCTAGATGTCATAAAACACTATAAATACCCCCATTTTGGATCTAGATCCACACCTCTTCTTCCCCAACTCGTTTTTTCACCATTTTCTGCAATTTTCATTAGTTTAGCTTAGTTTTTAGGTAGATTAGATTAGTTTAGTTGTAGATTGTTGTAATCCGGAGGATCTCGGTGATAGCTTGACGCGTTATTGACGGGATTTCGTTCGGTGGATCGATTTTCTACGGCCTAATATATTTGGTATTTCATTTTCATTTCTTGTTCTTGTTTTTAATCTTGTTTATGTTAAATTTATTGTTGATTTCTTGTTGTTTTTCTTGTTATAATGAGTAGCTAGTTTTCTAATAGTCGAGTTATGTGATAGTGTATGAAATCGAATCCTAGCCTATTCATGTGGTGTTCTTGATGTTTTTTTCTGTTGATTCTTGATGTTACCATAGTTCTAGAACTTATTCTTATCACGTTTGTTGAATTGATCACTTAATAATCGTATCACACGTATCGTCTTTACATATGTATTTTGCGAGAGGATACGGGAACCGGGGTTCTAGGATCACTGTGTAAAACCGACTGAGTTGTTCAGACTCGGTTTCGTTGTGAGGTTTTGTATCGAATTGTCGAGCGTTTCATGAATCGTAGACCGTGTGAGGTCAGTTAAATCCGTTGATCGGACTGTTGAACCTGACATAGGAGGGTAGATTATTGAAATAATGTTTATTTTCAGAGCCAGGAAACGACACCCTACGTAACGTCGAGAACGTTTAGGTGAATCAAGAATACCCCGGGACTTAGCTAGGTTTTGTGAGTAGTAGATTGGATCATAGCTCGGCTATCTCTTTTATATAGTTTTAAATCTTTCTTTTGTGTATATTTAGTTGTTAGAACCGGTGATCTGACAAATCACCACGTTCAGTAGTTGTGTTGGCCTAAACTAGGGATGAGACCGACTTTGGTACTCAACCAGATTCCCTGTGGGATACGACCTTGACTCACCAATTCTAGGCTACAGTTGAACCGGTACACTGCCGGTGAGAATGGACACTTAGAAAAGGCCGATCAAGTATATAAAAGAGAGTAGAAAACTTGATCGGCCTTAGAAAACTTGTTGATCGGCCTTGACTCACCGGTTCTAACAACTAAATATACACAAAAGAAAGATTTAAAACTATATAAAAGAGATAGCCGAGCTATGATCCAATCTACTACTCACAAAACCTAGCTAAGTCCCGAGGTATTCTTGATTCACCTAAACGTTCTCGACGTTACGTAGGGTGTCGTTTCCTGGCACTGAAAATAAACATTATTTCAATAATCTACCCTTCTATGTTAGGTTCAACAGTCCGCTCAACGGATTTAACTGACCTCACACGGTCTACGATTCATGAAACGCTCGACAAGTCGATACAAAACCTCACACCGAAACCGAGTCTGAACAACTCAATCGGTTTTACACAGTGATCCTAGAACCCCGGTTCCCATATCCTCTCGCAAAATACATATGTAAAGACGATACGTGTGATACGATTATTAAGTGATCAATTCAACAAACGTGATAAGAATAAGTTCTAGAACTATGGTAACATCGAGAATCAACAGAAAAAAATATCAAGAACACCACATGAATAGGCTAGGATTCGATTTCATAGACTATCACATAACTCGACTATCGGAAAACTAGCTACTCATTATAACAAGAAAAACAACAAGAAATCAACAATAAAGTTAACATAAACAAGAACAAGAAATGAAAATGAAATACCAAATATATTAGGCCGTAGAAAATCGATCCACCGAACGAAATCCCATCAATAACGCGTCAAGATATCACCGAGATCCTCCGGATTACAACAATCTACAACTAAACTAATCTAATCTACCTAAAAACTAAGCTAAACTAATGAAAATTGTAGAAAATGGTGAAAAAACAAGTTGGGGAAGAAGAGGTGTGGATCTAGATCCAAAATGGGGGTATTTTTAGTGTTTTATGAGTTCTGGACGCTAGGCGTGCACCTAAGAAAGTGTAGGCGCATGCCTAGGATGAAAAAAAACACGTACTGAAACTTCTGGCCAAAATTGACTGCTAGGCGTGCGCCTAGAATTTGTCAGGCGCGCGCCTAGATGACACACCCTCAGAAAAACAGCCATAACTTTGTTTGTAGAGCTCCGATTTGAGTGATTCAAGATGAGTTGGAAATCTCATTCAATTTTCTACAACTTTCAAGAAGATGACCAGCCCAGAAAATTCCTCTAAGGTGGTTCAAAATGCAGATCAATGGAAGGTATGGTTGTAGTACCACCGCGTTTTGATCCGTTTGAACGTTTAAGCATCGGACACACGTTCCAACCCTCGTAACTCGCATTCCGGCCTTCTCGAACACCTAATACCTGTACAAGATCACAACAAATACCACACGTAATCCCTATAGGACACTAGGGTGACCGAGAATGTATTAAAACACCGAAAAATAATGAGATTTCCGGACTTTTCGTCCTAGGTCTCGAAATGATAACCAAGGTGTAAAATAAATCAAAATACAATCAAATGTCTCGGAAACATATAAAATGAGGTATAAATGGGGTATAATTACATAGTAAATGATAGCCAAATTGACTCTCATCACTGGTCAGTGTCGACAGCTGTCTTGGCGGGTTAGCGGTATGAGGTAACAATCAATATCGGCAGTTCTTTATGCGTATGGGCTATTACGGACCAATTAAGGAGGGTAGCTTGCATATAGATTGGCTACTGCCATTGTCGGAGTAGATAGGATTAGGAATTGCACCCGTAGCTGATAAATATGATGATAATCATTAAAAGCTCGCGATTAATATAAGGAAATTATGTGGGGAAGTAAACATAACGATTAACTAAACCAAGTGAGTCGATCGGTAAGGAGAGAGAGAGGTATACCATGTTTGTTTTCTTTTATGTTATTGTTGGTCAATGACCGCCTATATGTTGCTTCTTAATTAGGTTAGAATCGCTTATATGTATAAGTTGCATTGTCTCTGTGGGATCGACCTTGACTCACATTTACTATACTACGATGTACCTAGTATTGTTGCTAATAATATCGACATTAGTGAATTACACGCGATCAATATTTTTGGCGCCGTTGCCGGGGACAATGGCCAATTTATATATATAAACACTTTAATTTTAATTAAGAAGTCGTTTTTTTTCTTTTATTTTATTTTATTTTGGATCTTGAGTCGTTCTTATCAATCCTGCACATGTTAAATCTGTCAGAATTAGAAAATTCAGGGCCGGTATCCCGAAGGTAACCTCCGAGTTACCGAGGCCTGGAAAATTGATTTCTGAACAGTTCATGTTATTCTGTGTTATTCCCTGTTGATTTTAGTTAGTAGGTCCGCAACAGTTGGGATCACACCCAGCTGAAGCGGAAGTTGCTAACCTTTTCTTTGTTTTATTTTGTCTTTTTGCAGATTGATCAGAACACTTCAGAAATTTGATCGATTCAGAGTTGAAAAAGCACACCAAGTCGAACAATATGCCTAGAACAATCTTGAACATCACACCGATTTCCATGTATCCCGGAACTGAAGCACGAGAGCATTATGAAGCGGTAAAGCAACGGTTGGAAAAAGAGGAGAAAGCGATCAAGCAAGAGCCTGAAGATGACCTTAAGGAGTATAGCACATATCTTCCAGGTGAGTTTCCTTGCGAATTAATTGATATATCATCTTCAGATTACGATTCTGACGATCCTGAAGAGGATCTCGGACACGATGTTTTTCGAGCACGAGGATCACCTGCACTGCACACCGTGGTGAAGTTAGGAGACCCAGGTACGTTCAGACTCCCAATTTCTGTTAATGGAGTATCCGTAGGATTATGTCTCTGCGACTCTGGCTCGAGTTGCAATATTCTTCCATTTTCCTCGTCAAAAGATCAAACTTTCGTGATGAATCAAACCATAACCATGAGCTTCGTTGATAGAACCAGATATATGCTTGTTGGTTTGCTTAAGAAATGCACAATTAAGGACCGTAAAGTCAATAGGATACATGAACAGAGATATGCTTGTTGGTCATAGACGTACCTGAAGATCCTAGTGCCCCATTTCTTTTAGGATGACCTTTCTTAGCAACGAGCAGGGCGGTTATGGATTTTGATAAGGGGGAGATCACTTTAAGAATGAATAATGATGTTGTATCTTTTAGGATCCCGGAACCCCTAAAAACCGACCGGAGAGTTGTAAGATGACGTATGCTTTGGGGAAGGTAGAGATTTTGGAGATTGAGAGGCATAAACATAGAGAGGTTGTCATAGAAACCGTGGAGCAGGAGTTTCTGAGATTAATGCTGAGACAGAAAGAAGATAAGGACCATGATAAGATGCTCATGGAAGCGAGTCCTTCCGTGTTGCATGGTGAACGAGTCGAACTGAAAGTGGAAAACATGGAGTCCTTGAGCTTAAAGTCTAAATCTCGATGCAGAGGCAGACCTAGCACACAAGCTAAGAGAGAGAGAGGCGTGCTAGGAAGAGAGCTCAAAATGGTTCCTTAAAAGTGCAAACCTCTGGAGCGAAAGTTTGGCAAGTGAAGGCTCCAACCCTTGATTGATCAGAGATCTGAAGAAAGTCGAGCTGGCAACTATAAACTCAGAACTATCTCTACAAACCCTTAGGTAAATTAGGATTGAATAAAAGTAGCCAGATGAAGGGACGAGCTTTTTTTTCATCCTACCACAAACATAGGCTTGAAACCGAATGGTTGTGGAAAGGTTTTTTTTACTCGTTGTGGATTCTAGTGAAGTAGGTTAGGTTTTGAGTCGGAAACAACAATTGAAGAGTGAAGGGTAGTCAAATTGAGGTCAGAATTGAGCAGAAAGGTTGAGTAAGAAGTGCATCAAAGGCAGATAAAAAATCTAGGGAAAAGATACCCCCAGTATCTCGAGGGTATCCTCCGGGTTACCGAGGCCTGATTTTTAAATTTCTGAACGTCACAGTGTAAAGCTGAATTTTTAGAGGCACGTGGAGGACACACGTTGCACCAAATATGATTAGTCAGCAGAAACCGCCCCCTTTTCCCCTCTTTTCAAAATTTTCATCCTTTCCCACTCTCAACCATAACTCCACCTCAATCCCATCAATCACCTCTTTTCAGAATCCCACATTCTTTATAGCACAGGCATAAAAAACATCAAGGAATGTTTGGTCATTGGGACACAATCCAAAATGATTCATCTTTTCATACATTTCCAATCCTTTGTTGCCCATCCCATTAGTTGCATATCCTCGGATAAGTAAATTCCGTGAATCCATATTTCTATCAGGCATATGATCAAACACTCTTTGTGCATCAGCCATACTCGCACAAGTAACATACATTTCAATCACCTTATTGTTCAAAAAAGTATCTAACCTGAAAGACGATCTCAAAATGTAATCATGAACTTTCTTGGCATCCCCCAAATTTGTAGACTTGGTACACAAGTTGAACAACTGACTAAAACTATAAGAGTCATCTATAACACCCTCCTCCAACAATTTAACAGCTTCATTGATGCTACCCGCATCACATATACCTTTTAGCTATCAAAAGTTCTAGACTTGCCTTAATAAAAAAAGATCATTACAACCGTTGTCGATGCCTTAAAACTCCAAATCCCATTTATACACATCTCACAAGCACACCACAATTTGCAGAAATAATAGCAAAGTTCTGACCATCAGCTTGTATCAGCAACAATACGAATTTCACAACTTAACATAAATAGAGATTCTATCACAGGCATCTTCATTTTGAAAAGCAAAATAAACAAGCCAGAGTTGAGTACATTCTTCAACCAAAGGTTCTACCTTCATAAAACTTCACAAAATGACAACCCTAAGATATAGTTACAACATTGATGAAGCTAGTGTTTTCCTTTCTTTGTCACTCTAAGGATTTTATGCAATTTGAAATGCTGAACCTATTTCCAACCATGGAAAAGACATGGCAATCAATTACAGAACCACGGGAGAATCATCAAATTAGCCTTATGTGGAAGATAATTTGTCAAGTTTATACCTTTTCACCATTTTTGCTCTGATTTGAAGCTGATTTCTTCAAGATCAAGTGATGTGAAGCTCCAACGGTCAAGAAATTTCATGCCAGGTGTGTCCGCATTTTCTAGTCTAATTGGAGGCCGAATCGGGAAAGTTACCCAACAATCATCCGGTGATCTATAAAGTAGTATTCCTGATCTCCACGACCTTTCTTCTTCTTCTTTTTCAGTTACTTCTTGGTATATTCTGTCGAGTATCCTTTGGTGAATCGTCTTATTCAATAGGGAGTTTCTTGAGAGATAGAAATGGCAACTCCATAATCTGATATCAAGACACCATTTAGAAGGATCTTTCAATTGATGCAACTGCTTTGGGTGATGGTGAAAAACTACCTGATGAAGGCAGAGACACCCGGATCTTGGTTGTTTGCGGCTTAGAGAATACTGGAGCTGTGGTGAGAGCCGAGGGCCCAGATTCCTTCTGGTTCTTGAAGTTGTGCGACGAACGGTAGTAGTTTCTGGTTACTCTGTTTATTCAAATAATTCATTAAGGGTAAAATTTTCCATTCAGTTTAATATTTGTCCTCATTGCCTTATGTAATTATAGTTGTCCTTAATGGATGTTGAAATTGTGATATTTTCCTTTGGAGCATTTCTCCTTTTTTATAGGGAGAATGACAACTCCCATTTTCCTAATTTTTATAACCTGAAGGACAAAAATCCGACGCGTTGTATAAAAATATCCGACGCGTTGTGCTTACTTGATCTAGATTTGTTTTGTTTTTTTCTCTTTCCTCCCAATTTTCAAACACTGATATCTCTTGATCTAGATTTCCAAACGTAATGAAAATTTCACTGAATTTTTTATTTTTTGATGCTCTTCATTTTGTGACTTGGTTCGATATTATTACATCGTTTTTCATGAGATTCACTATCGAAATTCACTCAGTGAATTTTCCCAGTGAATATCGAAAGTGAATTTCAAACAATAGTGACGACAACGGGTTTTCTGAATGTGGTATCAAAATAAAGAGCATAAAAAATAAAAAAATTTAGTAAAAGAATTTTTAAATTTGGAGTTTTAGATTGAGAGATATGAGTGTTTAAAAAAGATGGATGATAGAGAAAGTGTGTTTTGGTTTTTTTTTTTTTTTTTGTTGGAAAATACAGGTGCGGAATATTAAAAAAAAAATAAGATAGTTTTGTGCAATTATATTTAGGGGGAATGAGGGAGAAGGACATAAATATTTCATTAATTGAGTAGAAGGGCAGTCTTTTGAAACTTTTGCATAAAGGACAAAACTATTTATTCACTGTCGAAATTCACTGTTTAAATTCACTGCCGAAATTCACTGTCGAAATTCACTAATTTTCAAAATTCATTGTCGAAATTCACTGATTTTTGGGATTCACTGTCGAAATTCACTGATTTCGGGATTCACTGGGGAGATTCACTGATTTTAGGGATTCACTATTTGTCATTCTCGCTATAAAAATTATGCAGTTGTCCTTCTTCCTATAAAAAATATGTAGCTGTCATGTTACTTAAAAATATTCCAGATTGTATCCTTATCCCTAATTTCCCATTTTATATATATATATATATATATATATATATATATATATATATATATATATATATATATATATATATATATATATGGGGAATGAGGAGAAGGACAAAAATATTTCATCAATTGAGTAGAAGGACATCTTTTGAAACTTTTGCATAAAGGACAAAACTATTTATCCACTATCGAAATTCACTTGTGTTCAAATTCACTGCTTAAATTCATTGCCGAAATTCATTCGTTAAATTCACTAATTTTCAAAATTCATTGTCGATTTAATGATTTTCGGGATTCATGTCAAAATTCACTATCGAAATTCACCGATTTCGAGATTCACTAGGAGATTAATCGATTTTCGGGATTCACTGTTTGTCCTTCTCGCTATAAAAATTATGCAGCTTGTCCTTCTCCTATATAAAAATATGTAGTTGTCCTGTTGCTTAATAATATTTGATTGTGTCCTTATATTTCCCAATATATATATATATATATATATATATATATATATATATATATATATATATATAGGGAATGAGGAGAATGACAAAAATATTTCATCAATTAAGTAGAAGGACGATCTTTTGAAACTTTTGCATAAATGACAAAACTATTTATCCACTATCGAAATTCACTTGTGTTCGAAATTCACTGCTTAAATTAATCATTAAATTCAACGTTTAAATTCACTAATTTTCAAAATTCATTGTCGGGATTCACCGATTTTCGGGATTCATCATCAAATTCACTATCGAAATTCATGATTTCGGGATTCACTAGGAGATTCACTAATTTTGGGATTCACTGTTTGTCCTTCTCGCTATAAAAATTATGCGATTGTCCTTCTCCCCTATAAAAATATGTAATTGTCTCTGTTGCTTAATAATATTTTGATTGTGTCCTTATCCCTAATTTCCAATATATATATATATATATATATATATATATATATATATATAATAATAATTGCACAAAAATATGTTTAATATACATAAAATGGTATAAACATACTATTTTGAATTTTAACAATTTTCCCTTAAAGGGAGAATTATTTTCATAACTAAAATGTGATTGACAAGGGTCGAATCAGAATCTAATCACGTGTCATCTCCATGGCAGTCCAACGTTAAATGAAGACAGATAAAAGCCTCCTTAAAGGCCAGAACCCCCAACATCCGAGTTGTATAAGCTCGGATACTCTCACCCGACCTCTGCAGGTCGGCCGAGGCATAGGATTGACCTACAAGTCCCCGACCTTACAGGCCGGCCTAAGTCCCTCTCTGACAAAACCTCCTATGCACGCATTAGAATCAGATAAATACGGAAAGAATCCTTCTTCATTACTACACCGATCCTGCATTCAAATATGCCCATAATTATCTCCTAAAATCAGGGGTATTGAATCATCATTATATTTTCCTTAGGTAACACGACAATCAGAGTCCACCAAGGACACGCTACACGCCATTGCTAGGGCACAAGCCCCTCTATATAAAAAATCTCTAAGGAACTACGAAGACTTGATTCCAATTCATATATTGGATACTGATATGACTAAATCGTAATTCGGTTAGCGGATCCTTATTCGGGTCCGTCCGGCCACCAAAATAGTGGATAAGGCCATCGCCACCTTAATCCACAAACTCGCAAGTCGTTGGCCTTGCTCCATGCCATTGGTTCTACGCGACACTATCAGGCTAGGGGGCCGGCCCAAAATCCGTGAGCACTAGGTCATAGGTCCGCCATGGACTAGAGCCGCCAACATAAAGATAAGACAAGCTAAGACCTCCAAGCCACAAAGCTCTCAAGCCGCAAAGCCCATCTCGAGGCCGTAAATCCCTCAGCGAATCCCCCAAGGATCTCGGCAGACCGCTAGGCTCTCAGCAGACAGCTAGGCCCTCAGCCCGACGACTTTCTAGTTGTCATGCTCTCACCAGCTGGCTAGCTCCAAAACTCTATAAATACCATCACCTTCATTACAAGGGGGACTTCATTCCCAGAACTACGCATGGCTTGATCCCTTACAAAGGGTACGTAGGCAGCCTCTTCAGGCTCAACTCATAAAACACCAAATACTCCTCCATCTTGCTCTGGAAGATCTTCATCTTGTTCTTGAGCACCACTTTCGCCGCCGAGCACCACCACTTTTATACACATAATAACCAGATATCCACCACAAATCCACCGCTAAAAGAAGATGACTTTTTCGGCATCATCAATTGGATCCGTTACCGGGAAACGACATTTTCAACATCTTTTCCGGTCTGATTCAATATTTACAGCGGCACCTTCCAGCTCCGGTGGCCCGAGACCACCCATATTTTGTTTTCCGGCGGCCTAAAACCGCCCCTTTTTGGTTTTCCGGTCGAGCCTTCAACGGGATCTTCATCTAGTTCATCCGGATTTCCCGATCTTCAAGCTTTCAATAAGATCAATTTCCAGATCTTCAAGCTGTCAACAAGATCTAGTTCTAGATCCTCAAATCTTCAACAAGATCTAGTTCTAGCCTTCAAGTGGTAGCACCTACTAGCTTTATGAGAAATACTTGGGTTTGTGCCTGAATCACCGCTGCTCCCATTGAGTTCTCATCAAAACTTGGTCGGAACTCATCTCTTCATTTTTTGACGAAAAACAAATATATGGAGCAGCCCTTTAGCTTTTTCATTAAGCTAGCGTACGTTTTGAGGAGCAAAAGCACATAATCCATCAAGTTGCGTTTGATTTATCACCACTCTCTATGGATTCTTGGATTTTCTGGTCACTCTTGTCGGAACCGCCATCGGCTTGCCGGAGACACACTCAACCACTTTGTCAAGGATGACAGAGCCATACTTGATTAGCTGTCAGAGAACGGTTTGTTCTTTAGTGGAAAGCCAATCAGATAGTATGATATGGTCAGTAGAAAGAAAGATTCTTGGTCTCCACATCTCTGCTAAAGGGGCCGACCAGAATGAGTCCACCAGAACGGGGACCAGAATGGGTCCGGCTAGAATGAGCTCTCAAGCTCTCCAAGTTATGAGATTTCAAGCTCTCCAAGTTACGAGCTCGCTAGCTCACCAAGTTATGAGCTCGCCAATATGAGCTCGTCAGTTATAAGCTTGCCAAATATGGGGTGACCAGAATAAGTCGGCCCAGAATGGGGCCCGACCGAATGAGTCTGCCCAGAATGGGACCGCCAAGAATGAGTCTGCCCAGTATAAGGCCGACAGCAATGGGCTCTTAAGATATAAGGCTTCCAAGTTATGAGTCCGCCCAGAATGAGGCCGTCATGAAGGGGGGCGCTAGATACGAGCTCGCCAGATATAAGCTTGCCAGATATGAGCTCTTCAGCTCACCATATACGAGCTCTTTAGCTCTCCAGACATGAGCTATTCAGCTCCATAGAGTTACGAACTCTCAATCCCTCCAAGTTATGAGCCCACCAAGAAGGAGGCTGACTAAAATGAAGCTCCCAAGAATATAATATTGGCACTATTCTGGAATGAGTGAGAAGTGTGTGTCTCACAAATATGGAATCCATTCATTCCTACGGGAAGTAGAAAGACAATCCACTTATTTATTGATCCTAGAAACTAATCGATCCGCGGAGTTCGTATTTGTTATGAACTAATTGATCACTAGTGGGTTAATGGTAAATAAGGATAAGACGTATTGAAGAAGGTTTACGGAAATAATCCCGCTTCATTATGGATAGTCTATGGAGGTTTAGTTTATATGTAATGATTATATCAATGGACACTTATCGACTCGACGTTTTGAGAATAAGTTATATCTATAATCGATAGAGTTCATTTTCGGATTTATGGTGGCGTAATTCCGGAATTAATAAGTTGAGTAGAAATATTCTGTACGATGAATATTTTATTCAATTTGTTGTAGCTACTGGTTATAGGTCCATGGTCCCCGGGTTGGCTCCTAAGACGCGAGTGTTTTCTCGTTTTATGGAACCTCGAGAATAAATTAAATAGTTGGTCAATTTAATGAATATGGAATATTATTTATTTGGTAAAAATAATTAAAATAGAAAATACATTTTCTATTTTTAAAAAAATGACAAAAGTGGCACCCCTGTGTGTGGATAAATTAGGAAAAGAAATTTTTCTAGATTATGTCACATGTGTAATTAGTTAATTATTTATTTGATAAATAATTAATGGATAAATTAAGAGATTGATTTTTTAGGAATTATCTCTTATTTTTATGGAAAATATATTTTCCTTATGAGAATAGGTAATTATGGTGTGAAAATGATAACTCTCTCTTGACTAGTTATTTTTCTATATAAAGAGAGTTCCTCCAAACACAAAAGACACTAGAAATTGGCGCCACACATCAATTAAAAGGAAGAAAAACAAGTTTCTTGCCTTAGTCATTAAAAGAAGAAAAACTTAGGGTTTTTCTTGGGCATATTCGAGGAGGTTTTGAGGTGAGTATCGACGTCCACCAGTCGTTGCTAGGAGATACAATCCGGAAGATTGTGGCTTCTCTTTCTGTCAATTTATTATTCCTCTTAAATAAGGTAAATCTTCAACCATTCTCATAGTTAGATTAATTATTTATGTACATCATATCGTGGTATAATCGCATGCGAATTTATTCATAGATTCTGTTGTGCATGATCGAGTGTCTTGATCGGTGCTGTGAATCAGATCTGACGATCCAATTATGGATCGGATCCAGATTCGGGTTTCTGTATATCCAGCACTTAGCTACCTTAGATACCTTTCCTAAAGGCGTAGTTATTTCCATATAGTTCCTTAAAGTTTCAAAAGGTAGATTTAGCTTCTTAGCGATCTTAGTCGACACAAAAGTGTTAGAAGCTCCCATATCAAACAAAGCTGTAACTACTAAGCCATCTAATATTCTCGTACCTAAAAATGTAAACTCGTTTATTTAAATACAATTATAATATGATTTAACGTGCTATAACAATATCTCAATACCATAGAATAAACAAATTAAAGTACTTGAAATAACATTGTCATCGGGCTCCACAAACTCAGCATCCATAGCAAACACACGAACATGCCGACTTGAACTTCCCTTTCCATTCCCTTGATTCGGTTTTCCTTTATTCTCCTTGTTTGGACAGTTTCTTCCAAAGTGTCCCGGATCCCCACAAAGATAACATACACTTGCACTTGCTCGGCACTCACCGGCATGATTCCTATTACACTTTTAGCAAAGTGGTGCACTAGTCGATGGACTGGCTCTCAAAGATGCCGTTGTCTTTCTTGCATTCTGTTGAGGTGATGTCCGGTTGCTTCCTTGACTCGTACCAAAACTCCTCTTAACTCCAACAACCATTAAAGGCTTATTCTTGAAGGATTGGACCTCTATAGCCTTGTTCAACAATTCTCCCATGTTCCTTGGCTTAGCTCCCATCATACATGCCTGAATCTCACGAGATAAACCATTCCTATACAAGGCCATCTTATTTTCCTCAACTCTCATGATTTCCGGATAAAACCTTCCCAACTCATTGAAACGATTGGCGTATTGGGACACCGTAGTGTGCATACCTTGACTAAGTCTCAAAAACCGACTTGCTTGATTGGCTTGAACCGCTGGTGGAAAGTACTCATTGTAGAAAAGCTCCTTAAACTCACTCCAATCTGTAACCTTGCCTCGGCTGCTCTCTATCTCATGAAACTAACTCTCCGCCGTATTCAACAAGAAGCCCGCAGCCAACTGAGCCATCTCCGTTTCTGGCACATTCATATTTCTACATGCATTCTCAAAGCTCCTCAACCACATCTCAGCCCTGATTGGTTCCACATTCAAATCTAATTCTCATTTTGTCCGTCAAAAGTTTTCTATATTATTTTTTTTTCCAATAAATGGTACCGAAACCAAGATTTGAAAGTTGAAAAATATATAACCTTTTAAGAATTATTATAAAATAAAAAAATTTATTATGTAAATTAATATTCATTTCCGTGTATCATAATATGGACTTTATATACGATAGACATTGTATATAATTTTTCAAAATAATTATAATCATAATAAAAAATTATTAAATAGCACAATAATAATATTTTATATTATTATCAAATCATCAAAATATTTAGTAAAAACAAAAAAAAAAGATTGATACTATGAATTTGACCCCCCATTGGAAATAGATATTTAATACTCAAGTGAATAGTGTCCAAAGGTATCAAAATTTGATTTTGATACCTATAGTTTAGTACTATGAGTTGGACTTGCCCTTAACTACAATTGCATTATGAAATTCAATGAGTATTTTAGACTTTTAACCTTAAAATTTATGATATTAAACTATTTTCCTAATATGTACACAAACCAGTAAAATGAATTATAATTTAGGACAGAGCTAATATTATATAGATGGTGATACATTCACATTTGCTACACGACAACATCTTTTACAACTCTATCAGTACCATTGATTGTTTTGACACCCATTTATAAATGATTCATCATTTAAATCAAGAGGGATAAAACATACTCCCACCGTTTTTTTTATCGTCACATTTCACAATTTACTCCTTTTTTTTATCTGTCATTGTACATTTCCAATGCATCGTTTATTACTTTTTCTTCCTTTACCAATAAAATATTTACATCTACAATAAAAAAAATATACATTTTCAATACTAAAAACACATTTACCAACAAAGTATTTACATCTCCAATAAAAAAATATATTTCTAACGCTATATTTGAGACATATTAATTACTTTTTTAATCTGTATGAATCTTCTCTCTAAAACATATATAAAAAAAACGGAGGGAGTATAATATACTCCCTCCGTTTTTTTTAATCTGTCACATTTTACAATTTACATATTTTTTATTTATCTGTCATTGTACATTTTCAATACATCATTTATTCCTTTTTTTTTTTTCTTTTACCAATAATATATTTACATCTCCAATATAAAAAATAAATTTCTAATCCATTTCACAAACCTTCACATTTCATTTAAACAAAAAAACGAAAATAGTAATTAACACTTTCACAAATTTCAAATTTGTACGTGGCCTAGTAAAGCCGATAAAAAGGGGAAACACATTTCAAAATTGGTACATATTTCAAAAGAAAAAGATATCTGGACTCCCAATGCATCTTTCCCTCTTTCACATTAATGTTTTCCCTATACATCTTTCCGTATACATCTTTCCAACTATAATCACCCTCAATCACCTCACCCTCTTAATTTCTACCCAACCTCCCACACACCTCTTTCATCTTCACCTCTCTTTGTCTTTTTTCCTTCTATATAAATCACACCTCTTCACCACTTTCCTCCATATCCATTTCACATAACCTTCATTTCTTCTCTTCATTTAAACAAGTGCAGATGGCGTCGACGGAAAGTCTTAAATTGGATATATCTTCTGGTTAGAATCAAGTTCTTGATAATGACGGTTTCTTTCGGTTACAATAAGTTTGGATGGTTTCGGCTCCAGTCACCATCTCAGGGCAAATGCAGAATGATGGGCCATCAGGGTTCTTTGAGCCCTTGCGGGGTTGGTATACAGATCTCCCCACCATCAACACAGTTTTACAACTGCAGGTAGTATGAATCGAACTCACGACCTCATAAAGAAAATGACTCGTTCTTACTGGTTTCAATAATGACAGTTTCAGTGTTAGCTTACTATGAAGGGAAGAGATGGCCGGCCCAATCTCAGGGGGAATTATTTCCGCACTAGGGATACCTTAGACAATCATTCTCCCATCCAAATTGAAGAGATTTGGAGGGGGGGCTGAAGGTTATTAATTAGCCAGCTGCAAAATCGTTATTACTGACAAAATCCAGACTTCTTTTCTTTTCCAGATTTGGATAATTTTAGACTGCTGTTGTTACATTTGTGATTTGGCAACATTTATTGACATCCATTACAAAGAGGAAAGAATATCCAGATTAAAAAAACCAGAGATCAATTTATATCCGCTCTACTCAACCTTGAGATCAACGTCACTTTAATGCTATCACTTCTTTCTATTTTTCATTTCTGTCTTTTTTTTTTGTTGTTGAAGGGATTTGTTTTTGTTTTAGAGAACCACAATCTTGATGGGATGATGGGACAATGTTTTAATTTTTTTTTAACGACTAACTGTTTGGATTGTGTTAATTTTTGTTCAATTACATATCGAACTATTCAACACACACATATATATAAACAAAAATGTCGTTGCTAATTGTTACAACAATTCAACAAAAATAAATTTGTGACAAGCAATTCAATGTACATTGTCAAATAGTTGTGGGAAATAGGGCGATGATTATTGAGTGTCAATAAACCAAGTAGCTTGGCTCATTTGATAAGTGATTTGAGAATGCCTAGGAGGTCATCGGTTCGATTCTACTATGAGGCATCATGTTGAACGAGCTCTTGTCAGACCTTACCCCTGAGTAAGAGTCAGGCTCTGCAGGCATGACCCGGGCCGAACTCCGGATTAGTCGGACCAGTGGGTTTCGGATACCGGGACCTTTAAGCAAAAAAAATTGTTGTGTGAATAGTATTGCAATGTCAAACAAAAAAATGGTTATTTGTTTATAAGGACTGATTTTGAGACTTAATTAGACACTTAAGACGCCTAAAAAAGATTATCGTTTATAAAGACAAATTTTAATTATTTTTCCAATACTACCATTTCATAAATTTAATAATCCACAGGGTTAAACTAAATCTCTCTTTATCGAGAAAAAGTTATTATGCAACGGTGATTTTATGGGTGATACCAAATGGATTGGTCAGATGTGTTTTTACACACTCTCTCACATAGTTGCATAATAACTTTTCTCCTCTTTATCATGCATCGTGGAAATAATTCAAAACATGAACTTGAGAAAATCAAATCGTTGCTGATCTTGGACGCTGATGATAGCCGACCTAAACTACGCCACGTGTCATCCTTGTAAGTCATATAATAAATGACCAGCCGCTAAAAGTAAGACATTAAGGGCTAAGAGCCCCAAACACATACCCAAGGGCAAGTCCTTAACCCCAGGTGGGATATCGGCAGATGCTCCTCCTCAAGCCATCGCAGGTCGGCTAAGGCTTGGCGAAGAGAAGCTGCCGAGTTCGGTAATAATGGCCGTGGGGGCTCGGCGCATGACACACAGAGCAACCCCGGCTATTATTCCACGTGCTGGATAACTAAAGATAATTAAGGAAAGAATCATCAGTAATAAAGACTCAGATCCTGACATCTAATATGTCCATAATTATCCCTAAAGTATAGGGATTTATGCGTGTATATCCTTAGGGAAACAATAATAATAATAATGCAATTCTTTGCAGGACAAGGAAAGAGATAAATCATCCCCTATATAAACAACCCTAAGAAACTACGAAAAACTTGATTCCAATTAAGCTATTGGATACGTAGGCAACTCAAGAGAAATAACTCGAGAGCTCAGTCTAAAATACACCAAAAAACACATTCCCATTAACACGATTTAGGGATCATAGGATTTAAGATCATTGTCACAAAGGTAATTGGCCCGGATTAATTAACAGACGAGATCCAGCATCGTCAATTTGCGCTAGAAGGAGGGCCTCTTTCTGATAAATCGATTTAAAATCTCGTGATCAACAATGGCTAAAAATACCAGCAAGAAAACTGTAGATCCTGAGGATCCGGCACAACAAGGTGGAGCAACTGCTACCACCTACGTAGAAGGCCAGGCTACGGCCGCTAAAAAAGGTGCAAACATTGCTGAGGATCAGACTCATCAACCTGATCCGGTCCTTCAAGATCCAGCCAACCAAGCATTGGTTGAAGCTTTGAAAAACATGGATAATTCCACTCTCAAGGCTATTTTTTAGGAAACCTTAAAGGGGAGAGTCCCCCCAGAAGTTTCAGAAACAACCCTTCCTCATGGAACCTATAAAAAACAAGAGATCGTGGAGTCTAGTGTTCATACAGAGAAGAGGAATGTGCATCAGCCTAATGACACGGCGAGGGCCGCATGTGCATCACCCTTTACAGAGTACATCGAAAATTATCCCCGACCAGCGGGGTTCAAAATTCCAAAGATTGAGTCGTATGATGGATCTAAGGATCCTTACGTTCACATGTATCAGTACGTATCTCACATGAATCTGTACAACGCTTCAGATGAGATGAAGTGTAAAGCCTTCCCTGCACTGCTAACAGGACGAGCTAGAGAATGGTTCAACAAAATTCCTCCCTGGTCGATCTCTGACTTCAAACCTTGACTCGGAAGTTCGTCCATGCCTTTATCGCAGCTCGTCCTTTCCAGAGAAATCAGACTCACCTTCTAACTTTGAAGCAGAAGCATGATGAGTCCGTTCTTCACTTCATAAAGTGTTTTAACAAAGAATCTGCACAGGTGCGGGATGCTGATGATCGACTGCTGGTCGCCTCTTTTGTGTCAGGTCTGCGAGAGGGACGGCTGCACGCCAAGATGAATAGTAAGCTTCCTCAGACGATGGAAGAATGGTTAGATGTAGCCTATAAACATTGCCAGGGAGAAGAAGCAAATAGGCTCAAAAGAGAAATGGAAAGAGGTGAAGGAAAGAAAGGCAAGTCTGAAGAAAAGGACGTCGGTTTGGAATAGGGTAACTGTACCCATCTCAGATCGGCTGGGCAAGAAGGGAGCTCTGTAGGACAGAGACTTCATCCTTTTGTGCAGATCTCGCGAGTAGGTCCTCGTGATCATGGAAAGAAAAGGTATAGACAAAATACCACCACCAATGAAGGGACCCAGAGAAAAGAGGGACCCTAACAGGTTTTGCAAATATCACAAGAATGTTGGTCATGATTCAGATCAATGTCGGGATCTGATTAGAGATATTGATGCAGCAGTGATGAAAGGAAAGCTGGATGAGGTCGTAGATCGGTCTCATCAGGCCGAACCGCTTGGTCGACTGATCGCATTTAAGTCACTAACGTCGATATTACTAGCAAGAATACTAGGTACATCGCAGTATAGTAAATGCGAGTCAATGTCGATCCCACAGAGACAATGCAACTCATAAGTATAAACGATTCTAACCTAATTAAGAAGCAACATAAAGGCGGCCATTGACCAACAATAACATAAAAGAAAACAAACATGGTATACCTCTCTCTCTCCTCACCGATCTACTAATTAACATGGATAAGGTAATCGTTATGTTTACTTTCCCACATAATTTCCTTTGATTAATCGTGAGCATTTAATGATTATTATCATGTTTATCAGCTACGGGTGCAATTCCTACTCCTATCTACTCCGACGATGGCAGTAGACAATCTATACGCAAGCTATCCTCTTTAATTGGTCCGTAATAGCCCATACGCATAAAGAACTAGAACTGCCGATATTGAGCAGTACCTCATACCGCTAACCCGCCTAGACAACTGTCGACACTGGCCAGCACGTTCTTATGGTCCCTCAAGACTATGTCCTAATTAACACTTCACTTGCGGTCCTTCATGTTAATTACTAATTACGAATACTAGATTGACCAGACCTATTACTCGTTTTAATTATTACTGCCAATCAACGTAGCTGTAGTGAATCCCAGTTTAGGTTTTCTAAAATATGCCTCGGTAAACCGGTATAGACCGCCGGTTTACCGGTGGCGGCTTTTCCTAATTTCTGGATCTACATTGCTCAATACGATTAAAATAAGTAAATTATGGGGTTGTTAAACATGCAGATTAACTAAAACACATAAATACGAACATATCTACCATATTGAAGACAATAAAGGAACGTTCAAAGTTTCATACCTTCAACAATGGAGATCTAGATTGATCTACTTAAGCTAGAGATGATGGAAGAAGGGAGGAAACCAAAAGCAAATTTCCAAAGCTCAAGAAAACTTTATTTCATCAAAATATATAATGTATTTGTGATACTAAAGAATCATATATGAGTTCTCATGAATTGTGTGTAATCTTTCAGTATATGCGGCTTTATATAGATACAATAGCCGACTTAAGACTCTCTAAAACCTTAACCGACTTAGACAATGCGGTAGAATGAATTTCATGTTGAATAAGTCACCGGTTTACCGGGCCTAACCCTCGGGTTACCGGGACTTCTATTTTTCTTTTTCTTTAGAAGGCTTCTTCTTGGACTTCAATCACTCAGCCCAATGCATTCCTTTTGGTCCATATCCGTTCTCCAATGCTCAAGTTTCGGTACATCCTATAAAACACGTAAAACGAGACAAATAGTACCAAAACATCGGGAAAATAGCATGAATGCAGAATCATGATCCTGGAAATACTCACACAACATTTAACACATATTCCAAGCAATAATGAGCCTATCTATCCCTTCTTGAGCAGAATTCGGGGTGAATATTGGTACAATTATTGGTACCATTTAGAGCGTTATCAACTACCCCCCACTTAGCTTTTGATCGTCCTGAGAAAAAAGGCGAAAAGAAAATAACACTCTGATCAATACACAAGTTAATTAACAACAACTATGCTCTACTGAGTCAAGATCAAGATCATGCTACTCATATCCATCAGTAACATATTAAACACTATTCACGTCATGAACCAATGTGTGTTTGCAATAACTTTCACAACCGCCTAGTTGGGCAGCCATTCTCACATTACATCAACCCGTAGCCTAACTAACCAGTCTCAAACATGTTATTTGTTAATTAATTGAGATGGCAAGGCGGATCGAGAACCGAGCATATACTACTCTTAGGCTCACGTTTATCGGTCTATGCAAAAGTCGTGCGTCTTACGCTCCATCGACTAAGATATTGCCAAAGAGAATATAGATGTATATATTTTAATGCACTTCTCTTTCTTGGCAGGTGAACTCTCATTGATTTAACTATACTTCACGGCCCCACTCATGATAAACTACCGAATCCGAAATTCCTTTGCCTTTCTAAGCGTAAGTGAAACATGATTCGTGATAAAGCCAGGGTCAACTTTAGTCAAAGAAATATGCTATCGACTACACACCAAGGGTAGTGAGTTATACGTGCTTAAAAGGGTGGCTCATAACAGAATATGCGCTTAATACGCCACTACTTCAGAAGTGGACACTTTCTCTTACTCGTGCAAAGTAAAACAGAGATGAAGTCAATTAACTCGAAAAGATCAAATATATCATAATTTTTCAAAATTCTGTCGAAAGGAATCAAAGTCTAAGTGGTGAATCATGCAACAAAGAAAATCAAGACAATCACGCAATTCATGGAATATAATGCTAAAAAGCTAAGTGACGTTCCTCTACCCCCCACTTAATCGAAACATTGTCCCCAATGTGTAAGATGAGAAACGAAAAACGAAAAGGAACTTAGCTTCGGTTAATGGCAGAACCAAAGAAGAAACGGATCATCGTATAAATCATCGGGCTCATGTAAGTAGTCCATGAAGAATCTGCGCTAAAAATCTCAAGAAAACCAAGAAGAATAGTGGTGACAAGCAACTGGATAATAAAAATATGGTAGTAAAAGAGAAAATAATATACTCCAAAACAAATTAAGCCAACAAAATTATTATAGAAAATTATTCTGCTACAGTAACTAAGTAGGAAAAGGAAAAAAAACAAGAAAAAAAAAAGGAAAACAACAATAAAAAGAAATAAAAGCTAGTCCTCATCAGAATCACCCTCCCAGTCGACGCCATGCTCAAAACCGGGATGTGGTGCAGAACTCGAGACAGCGGCGGTGGAAGAGGATGCTCTATGATGTGGGGCAGTCCTAGGTGGTGGGTAGCAGGTGGAACTCCTAGAAAGTCAATAATCCGATCCATCTTGCGATGCAAACTCGCAATCTATCGCGAGTGTTCCTCAAGCAAGGCTCTCTGAGTTCTCAGTGCTTCAAGCACCGGAGTACGATTCCTCTCTGCTCTAACCCGTCTCTGTACTCTCGAAACTGACTACGAACTGAGCTGAGGCTCAGGATCTTCCCAATCATCACTAACAAGCATCTTCACCTTGGCCTCTAGAGCAAACATATCAATCATCGGCCCGTAAGGTAGCACCTCTCGCTCAGAAGTGGCAGCAAGCTCATGGATACGGCTATGCATCAACAGACCGATGTTGATGGGGGCACCCGTCTCTAGGTAAAACATCAACTCTGCCCTCGAAGTGGTGACAAAAACAGTGTGCTTCGTCGGAAGAAGGCATGCACAAACAAATCTATTGACCATCTTCCGGTCCCAAGATAGCTCATTCTCTAGGAAGATGGTGGGGGCTCGCAGCAGGATTGCGCTTCCATTGCACCCCTAAGAAATCAGCAACCATATCCATCCTCTCGAGATCGGCAATGTTGCTCGAGGATGTGTACTCATCCAGGCCCACCGGTGGATTTCTAACCCCAAAATGAGCGTTGATCCGCTCGATAGAGAAATCAACCTTAACACCGCGAACCATAACAAATGTGGCTCCGGGGTTATGTGAAACATATGCAAAGAATTCCCTTACCACCGTGGCGTTGAACCTTGCCGGTGCCTCAGCCATGTCTAATAAATCTTGTGCTTGTAGGGCCTCCGGAAATATCGACCCACAGTCGTCCAAATCTACCCCTCATTCTCGAGCCACTGGTCTTGCTTTTTAATGGCCTCGGAACGACTCGTAAATGGCTAAATAATGGAACTGCACAACCCTGTCTATCAGCGGATTGGCATCTCCATATACAGTCTGGTAACCACTTGGACGAACAGCTGACCTTTGACGCTTAGGACCCATCCTGAATGAGTATAGAACCTGATACAAAAGCTGTTTCTAAAAAATAACCCTCGGTAAACCAGATGTAGGGTACGGTTTACCGGCTTGAGATTTTCTGATTTTCTTTCCAGACTGTGCCTCTGATGATAGAAGAAGAAGAATTGCAGCACCTCACCGTAGTAACATTACTACAGAACAGCAACAGGGTTGAAGGAAGTGGTGTTTAGGGTTTGGAAAATGGAAGGAAATTGGTTTGGTTATGGTGGCTGTTTGGTGGTGATGGTGGCCGAAATATATGAAGAAGGAAGAAATGGTAGAGGTTTGGTGAATGAAAGAGATGAAAATGATAAGAATGATGGTATTGGTGATGAAGGTGTGGTTTAAATAGGAAGAATGGAATGAATATGGATGGTTTAGTGGGCTAATGGGTAGAGAAGTTATTAGGGTGAGGGATTTGAGGAGGTGATTGATGGGATTGAGGTGGAGTTATGGTGGAGTGTGGGAAAGGATGAAAAATTTGAAAAGAGGGGAAAATGGTTCGGTTTTTGCTGACTGACTGTATCTGGTGCAACGTGTGTCCTCCACGTGTCTCTAAAAATTCAGGTTTATAAACTGACATTCAGAAATCTAAAAATCAAGCCTCGGTAACCCGGAGGTTACCCTCGAGATACCGGGGGTATCTTTTCCCCAGATTTTTGATCTGCCTTTGCTGTACTTCTTACTCAACCTTTCTGCTCATTTCTGACCTCAAATTGACTACCCTTTTATTCTTCAATGGTCATTTCCGACTCAAAACCTAACCTACTTCACTAGAATCCGCAACGAGGTAAAAAAAAACCTTTCCACAACCATTCGGTTTCAAGCCTAAGTTTGTGGTAGGATGAAAAAAAGCTCGTCCCTTCATCTGGCTACTTTTATTCAATCCTAAACTACCTAAGGGTTGAAAGAATTAGTTCTGAGTTTATAGTCGCCAGCTCGACTTTCTTCAGATCTCTGTTCACTCAAGGGTTGGAGAACTTGCCAAACTTTCGCTCCAGAGTCTTATACCTTCACAGAACCTTTTTTTAGCTCTTTTCCTAGCACGTATTTCCCTTTATCTTGCGTGCTAGGTCTGCCTCTGCGTCGAGATTTAAACCTTAAACCCAAGGACTCCACATTTTCTACTTTCAGCTCGACTCGTTCACTATGCAACACGGAAGGACTGGCTTCCGTGAGCATCCTGTCGTGGTCTTTATCTTCTTTCTCTCCCAGCATTAATCTCATAAACTCCTGCTCAACAGTTTCTATGACAACCTCTCTATGCTTATGCCCTCCGATTTCCAAGATCTCCACCTTCCCTGAAGCATACGTCATCTTACAACTCTCCGGTCGGTTTTCTAGGGGTTCTAGGATCTTAAAAGATACAACGTCATTATTCATCCGAAGAGTAATCTCTCCCTTATCACAATCCATAACCGCCCTACTAGTCGCTAAGAAAGGTCGTCCTAAGAGAACTGGGGCACTAAGGTCCTCAGGTACGTCTATAACCGTGAAGTCAATAGGATACGTGAACCCTCCTGCCTTAATTGTACACTTTCTAAGTAGACCAGCAGGCATATCTCTGGTTCTATCTACGAAGGTCATGGTCCTGGTTTGATTCAATATGACCGGAAGTCATATATTTTGATAGAGGGAAAAAGGTAGAATATTGCAACTCGAGCCAGAGTCGCAGAGACCTAATCCTACGGATATTCCATTTACAGAAACTGGGAGTCTGAACGTGCCAGGGTCTCCTAACTTCACCACGGTGTTTGAGTCTGGCTAATCCTTGGGCTCAGAAAACATCGTGTCAGTATCCTCTTCAGGATCGTCAGAGTCGTAATCCGAAGATGATATATCAATTAATTCGCAAGAAAACTCACCCGGACGATACGTGCTGTACTCCTTCAGTTCGTCTTTAGGCTCTTGCTTGATTGCTTTCTCCTCTTTTTCCAACCATTGCTTTACCGCTTCATAATGCTCTCGTGCTTCAGATCCAGGATACATGGAAATTGGTGTGATGTTCAAGATGGTTCTAGGCATATTGTTTGTCTTGTTTGCATTTTGTCAACTCTGAATGGATCGAATCTCCGAAGTGTTCTGATCAACTTGCAAAAAGATAAAATAAAACAAAGAAAATGTTAGCAACTTCCGCTTCAGCTGGGTGTGATCCCAACTATTGCAGACCTACTAACTAAAATCAACAGGGAATAACATAGAATAACAGGAACTGCTCAGAAATTGATTTTTCAGGCCTCGGTAACTCGAAGATTACCTTCGGGATACCGGCCCTGAATTTTTCTAATTCTGACAGTTTAACATGTGCAGGATTGATACAGAACGACTCAAGACTCAAAATAAAATAAAATAAAATAAAATAAAAACAACTTCTTAATTAGAATTAAAACGTTTATATTTAGAAATTGGCCATTGTCTCCGGCAACGGCGCCAAAAAATCTTGATCGTGTGTAAGTCACTAACGTCGATATTACTAGCAAGAATACTAGGTGCATCGCAGTATAGTAAATGCGAGTCAAGGTCGATCCCATAGAGACAATGCAACTCATAAGTATAAACGATTCTAACCTAATTAAGAAGCAACATAAAGGCGGTCATTGACAAACAATAACATAAAAGAAAACAAACATGGTATACCTCTCCCTCTCCTCACCGATCTACTAATTTGGATTAGGTGATCGTTATGTTTACTTCCCCATATAATTTCCTTAGATTAATCGTGAGCGTTTAATGATTATTATCATGTTTATCAGCTACGGGTGCAATTCCTACTCCTATCTACTCCGACAATGGCAGTAGACAATCTATACGCAAGCTACCCTCCTTAATTGGTCCGTAATAGCCCATACGCATAAAGAACTAGAACTGCCGATATTGAGCGCTACCTCATACCGCTAACCCACCTAGACAACTGTCGACACTGACCAGCACGTTCCTAGGGTCCATCAAGACTATGTCCTAATTAACACTTCACTTGCGGTCCTTCATGTTAGTTTATGAATTACGATTACTAGATTGGCAAGACCTATTACTCGTTTTAATTATTATTGCCGATCAACGTAGCTGTAGTGAATCCCAGTTTAGGTTTTCTAAAATATGCCTTGGTAAACC
Source organism: Gentiana macrophylla (assembly GCA_026214975.1). Classification (NCBI taxonomy): domain Eukaryota; kingdom Viridiplantae; phylum Streptophyta; class Magnoliopsida; order Gentianales; family Gentianaceae; genus Gentiana; species Gentiana macrophylla. Next base: position 22,004,517 of record CM047811.1, on the reverse strand, counting down.
GGTATAGACCGCCGGTTTACCGGGGGCGGCTTTTCCTAATTTCTTGATCTGCATTGCTTAATACGATTAAAATAAGTAAATTATGGGGTTGTTAAACATTCAGATTAACAAAAACACATAAATACGAACAGATCTGCCATATTGAAGACAAACGTTCAAAGCTTCATACCTTCAACAATGGAGATCTAGCTCGATCTACTCAAGCTAGAGATGATGGAAGAAGGGAGGAAACCAAAGCAAATCTCCAAAGCTCAAGAAAACTTTATTTCATCAAAATATATAATGTATTTGTGATACTGATATACTACTTTTATATGATTAAATATACGTTATATTATTATGTTTTATCAACGAATTCTATATAAAATATAAGAAATTATGATATAAATGGTATGAAATATTAATCTTTATAGTTTAGTATAGTTAGTAGTAAAACTTAGTAATAATAGTAAAAAGTTATCATTTTGTACCGATTTTAGTAAATCGGAGTGTCGTGTCAGATTTAAGTGGGTATTTGTGGTATTTTATTAAAGATTTATAAGCCGAGACCCCGAGAATCGACATATTGAAGTATAATCATATCTTTGGAAGGATTTAGAGAGTGTCACGAGCTTAAATGGTCAATCGAATTGCTTAAGTGGTCAAGTGGTCAATCGAAGTGGTCAAGTGGCTAATCGATTCGATTAAGTGGTAATCGAGAAATATCTTCGATAAACGAATGGCTCATCAAAACGACATCATCTGAAGAAGAGTCCTTCACGAAAGTTGTAGATTTTCCCGAGAGCTTTCCGATGCCTCTTGAATCATGATTTTTGGAGATCCAGAAATCGAGATATGAATTTTATAAGTTATATATAATTATAATTATAATTATATCTCCTCGCACATGCTGATTAATCAAGGAGGTGGAGTTAATCATTACACCGGCCCAGTCCGGTCTACTACCGGCCCGGTCCGGCCTTGGGAATTTTTCCTATATAAAGGGCCTCAGATGCAGAGCGATGGGTGTACCAATATATATATATACAATATCCTATATATATATTCTATATCTTTTCTTTTTAGTTTTAGTAGTTTGTAAATAGGTCTTATGCCAAAAATAATAATCTCGTAGTACTGTTGTAATGCTTGGGAAATTATCGGAAGTTCGGTGTTGTTGAAGTCGTTGTAATGTCCGGAAGAATACACTTCTGATTCAACATTTGTAATCGGGTAAATTTTCTAAAGTATTTATGTTTTTTTTGTTTATTTTTATCTTTTTAATTGTTATAATGTTTTTAGCTAAGTCTAAATAACTAGCCAAAGTTATGTAATCATTTTATTTCGATCTTTTTGGTAAATGAATGCTGTCTAAGTAAAATTGACTAAAATTGAGTTAATTGAATCTTTTTCTATTTTGTAACGTATTTATAATATTCGGATTGACGTAATTATCCAAGATGAATCGCAACATATAACCTAAAGATGAACTGACCAGAGAAGTTAGGATATGAGATAAAAGATAGAAAAACCGGAGGGTAAAATTGGCCGTGCATAAAGCGTGACAACGGAATCCTATTTCCTACCCGGGGGCAGATTTGTCTTGGGAAAGATTAATCTTATTGAATTTGTGCTCGAGATCATAATAATGTTAAAATCAACGGTTTAATTGAAACTAACACCGAAAGTTAAATCGATCCGCCGACAACCGGAGCCTTTTGAATAACATCGCCCGTCGACAAACGGAATAACCTCTTTTATCCGGGGTAGATTTGTACTCGGTACTGCTCGAGACTAACCGAGATTAGCATGGGGCGTTGTGGAGATTAAAGCGATGACAATGACATATGACAATTTCATACGCTCGTGTGAGGAGGAATTGTTAACCTCGAGGAGTACACCGTTTCATTTACTCAATTGGACCTAATATAAAACGAAAGATCGAGCACATTCCGTTTCTTAAAAAAAGATCGTATAAATCAATTATATAAACTTTGGCTAGTTCTATTTGTCTATTACTATAAACTATATATTGGTATATATATATATATATATATATATATATATATATATATATATATATATATATATATATATATATATATATATATATATTTTGCAATCTATGTACATTTATATATATTTATATATCTATATATATTATATTAGAATAACTTTTAAATTACGCATTTATTTTATGTTCAATAGAATAGTAGTAATCTGTGTGATAAAATTGCGGTTTAGATCGAGTTAATAACAGCTCTTTGGTGTTTAAGCACACTTAAAAGAATTACCACGTTTTCCCTGAGGATTCGACACTCTGACTCACCACACTAGCACTACGGTTTGACCCGGTACACTGCCGGTTAGGATCTATATAGCCTAGAAAAGGTCCGTCAGCTTTCTGGCGCCGTTGCCGGGGGACGCACGTCGCTAATTTCTTTCTTTGTGTCTATGGTTACTACTTGTATTAGCTCAAAATTCTCGAGAATAAATCAACACTTTTTCTTATCTCATTTCTATTTTATTTTTCGTTGGTATCTACTTTCTTTAGTTACCAATTTTCTTCTTTTTCGAGCAATTTTTCTATTTTCGTTAGTTGATGACCAGAAGTGGTAAGGCCCCGCTCACTCCTTATAAGCCTAACATAAACACTTACGAAAGGCAGTTAAGAGTAGAGAGTAAACGTGGTCATACTAGTCAGGGAAATCCTGACCAAGAATCATCTTCAACCAGAAATAAAGAAATGGCTGAAACTAGTGATGAAACAAATGAACAGAGGCTAGATCATGCTCCAGGGCATGGACAAAACCCTGTTAACCCTAATAATAATAATAATAATAATAATAATAGAAATAATCAAGATCGGAACCAGAATAATCGTAATAACCCACCAAACCCGAGACCTATCTGTGATCAAACCGTAAGAAGAAACCAGACTAATAATCCCATTCTTTTACCCAATGAAGGAGCGAACAATTTCGAAATTAAATCTCATCTTTTTGGTTTAATTGACGCAAGAGCCCAATTCCTAGGAGAGGATGATGAAGATCCACATCATCATCTCTATCTTTTTGAAGAACTGTGCAATACAACCAAAAGTCAAGGTGCTCATAAGGAATTAACGAGGATGACTATGTTTCCTTTTTCTTTAAAAGGACGAGCCCGAGATTGGTTTATGTCTCTTCCACATCATTCACTTACTAGTTGGGAGGATATTCAAACTGAATTTCTGAAACAATATTTCACTCCAGGACGAAATTTGGAATTAAAAGTTGAGGTTGCTAACTTTAGACAAGGATCTGAAGAAACACTTGGGAATGCCTGGGAAAGATTTAAAAAATTGTTAAGAGCTTGTCCCGATCATGGTTATTCTTTAGATATGCAAATCCAACTTTTCTGCCGTAAATTAAGAAAAGATTCACGTGCGGATGTAGATCATGCATGTGGTGGTTCTTTAATGATGAGTGAAGCTCAAATACTTTACGATGCTATAGAAAAGATTTCCAAAAATAACAGAATGTGGGAAACCGGTTCTAGCACCAGAAAAGTAGCTTTTCAAGGAGAATGTACATCTAATACGGAAGTTCTAGCACATTTAGAAAATTTGAGTAGGAAATTTGATGGCCTAGAGTCAAAGAAAAACCAAAGTTCAGAAAATAGTACACCAACTGAATACTCAAATCAGGATAATATTGAAGGATGCAGGTTCTTTGATCTAAACAAATTAGATCTACGCGCAGCGGATGGATCACGACTTATATACCACAATACATAATTAAAGGACTTAAACTACTACAAGGGGGTTAAGATCAAGTTACCAATAACGGGAAGAGAAGCCTTGATCTTCCGATGTGTTCTCCAAACGGCGGTTGGTGGACACCCTTCTTGATACAAGCACCTCCTTGATATGCAACACCAAGAAAAACTTAGAGTTTTTCTTCTTCTAAAACCCTAGACAAGAAAAAACAATTTTTCTCTCATTTTATGGTGATGTGGTCGAAATTTACCATGCCCTCTACACTTGGAATAACTCTCCTTTTAAAGGAGAGTAAATCCTTGGTCTCCAAGTTTTAATTAATTAAAAAAATAATTAATTAAACAAAATAAAAAGATATTTTCCTTAATGAATAATTGTGACATGTCATTGACCAATAGGAAACCAAATAACATGTCATACAACCAATCACATAACAAGAATATCTTTTATTTTTCCTTAACACAAGAAAATCAATTCTTGTGCTAAAGGAGATCACAAATGGCGCCACCTCCCTAGGGTTTTAGCTCATATAAAATATCTTTTATGTGTATTATATTATTTAGCCCAACTAAATAATATTCATGCATATCAATTAATTAGTCCAGCCAATTAATTATCATTGAGGCCCAAATAACAAGATTATTAGTCCGAATTACAGAGGCCACATCGGGGACCATGGACCTATAACTAGTAGCTCCAATAATTAATTATTCATCGAGCGTAATAAGTACATTAATTATTAATTCGGGATTACGCCACCATAAACCCAAATCGAACTCTACCGATTATAGATGTATACTTATACTCAACCCATAGAGTGAATAAGCGTCCATTGATATAATCACTACATACGGATTAACCCTCCATAGATCGTCCATTCGGTGGGAAGTCTCCGTGAACCCGACTCGAGAATATCTTATCCTTATTTACCATCAACCCACGATGATCAATTAGTACACATATCGACTAGTAGCTAATTAGTCAAATGTGAACTCCCGGGATCGATCACTTTCTTAGGGCTAACAAATAAAGGGATCTGCTCTCTCTACTTCCCGCAGGAAGGAATGGATTCCATGTCTGTGAAAATCAGAACTACTCACTCATCAGGAGATAGTGCCAATGAGAAGTGGCTTGGAACACATATCTAAGTGAACCGTAACTAACACATCAAACACTACCCCGAGACAAGCAGCACCCTGTGATCACCTCAGGATTAAGGTTGATCCATATATGATCATCTAATGATTTAATAAGATTCCTCGATTACGGAATTATACCGAGAAATTCAGATTAAATCGGTCCAGTCCTATATGAATGCCATCATATATATTCTGGGCGCATTATTGATGTTTTAATCAATAGACCCTAAACTCTGATTAAGTTCACCACGGACTAACAGTTTAAGTATATCACCACTAACTCAATCCTCACGTGCATGCCATACACTGAGTTAAGCGGTTACATACTGATATACTTAGGGTTTGCAGCAGTGTATTATTTACAAGCACAAAGCAAGTAATAAGGTGAGATGAAATCTGTCATCCATTTAAAAAACAATTACACAAATTGTCTTTCGGGCACTACACCCAACAATCTCCCACTTGCACGAAATGACAAGCAACGATTGTTTTTAGAGCACACCCTTTCTCATCTTATTCACAACACTCTCCCACTTGCTCTAAAAGCAGATGAGACATATCCATCAATTCCGTACCCTCCAAGCACTCGACTTGGTACACTGATTAGTTAGGTTGTCGACTCGAGACGATCTTTAGGATTGAAATGTTGTCGGTCCTTCCAATCAGGCGGTACTCTCTCTCAATATGTTTTTGACTTCTTGTGACCGAGAAGATCCTTCTAAGCTATCTCTTCACTGTCTTCACAATGAAGTGATATCGGCTTATCAGACCTGGAATTACTCCCAGACCAAAAAGGAAATTCTAAGCACTATGAGTAAACACTGAGCCCGAGATCAAATTAATGATCATCCTTAATCTGACTACAAGTCAGAATCAGTGTAGTCAACCATATTCAAGTTTGCACCTGAATATACAAGCATATGATTCCTCGTTCTCTAAAGATACTTGAGGACGTACTAAATCGCTATTCAATGCTCGAATCCGAGATTTGATTGCAATTGACTCGTGTTAAGCTGACTTGCCCTTATCCCAGAGAGACTCTATCCCATTTTCTCTTCATCCGAAGATTTGGAGAATCATTCCTGAGAGGTAGGGTATGACAACTCTCGATGAATGCTGCAACCATATATGCATAATCATCTTATTCAATAAGATCGGTGGGATAGCCAATGACTCATTCTCGTGAATTTGACCGAATCAGATTCTTAGAACATAGTCCAATTCTCTCATCCAGAGAATCTTGGCATGTTAGTTTCTGACTTCAGATAGCACACCCATGTTGTTTCCAACCGTTTCAGTGTTATCATTCATGATCACTAATAGTACTACTTTACCAATATTGATATCCAGTCTACAAAAGACTTATTAGTATTTTGGTCAAGTCCACATATTTTAAAACATGTGACTTTTAAATGACCAAGAGGTTCTCTTAAATCCACAATGGATATAAGCCATGGCATGCTTCCTACCAATGGTTCTTTCTGAATAAATTAAGATATCGTTAGTCTCGCAAAAAAAGGTATTAGGGAATCACCCCTATCTTCTGCTTTGTAACGAATCCGTTATTCATTCTTAGCTAAAACCCTTCTATTCTGAATGAATTCAGATTCCGTTGTTCGGCAAGAAAGTCTCAGGGAATCACCCCTATTTTTTGTTTTTTAACGAAATCCAGCAAGATTGAGTGGTGAGAGAGTTCAAGGTCTGGTTAACTCTCTCCTTTTTAGGGAATCACCCTTAGACCACTCAGCTTTGTGTTGAAAAGTTTAAACTTTCCTATTCATTCGACTCTTTTCCGTGTAGATCCAATTGCTCCCACTGGGCCTGAGACACTCAGGTGGTTCTACAAGAGGCTGAATAGAACTGGAGTACCAAAACTCCATTCACAGGGTTAAGGTTTTCAAACCAACCTCTATAATCAGAATCCTATATAGCCCACCAAGAGCCATAGGTTATCAATCACCCCAGCAGACTATAAAGTCAACAAAATCACAATGGGTCAACGGTTAAACCATACTCCCACTGCGTCTTAGGTGGATTGACATTTTGATCTAGTAGTATTTATCAGTGTAATCACCAACAACTAATGTTGGACGTGGTCTGATTAAATCAGATAGTAACTACCTTTGGGTAACCATACTCCAAGGTTTAAGGCTGTTACTTATAGATTCTATCAGAAGGCTTGTGACAGTTCAACCATCACTTTCTGATCTCAAGAATCTTATAACCAACCTTCACTCGATACATTAAGATATTTCACGAACAGTCACAATCTGAACGTATGAGCAAAATCTCCAGTCCTACCTTCAAGCATTAAATGCTAAATGCCTACATTTACGGAAGTGGTGTGACCCGAATTCACTCCTAATCCATAAATTAACTAGCATCTTCTAGGTAGACTTCTCGGTTTACATAATAATGTTAACCGTTATTTTGCAACCAATTATCTTAATCGAGTTTAACAGTGTATTGTAGCACATTAATAACTATATCAGGCAAGTCTATGGTTTCTTCCTTAGTGAGAAACATTCCACTAGGAGGCAGGCCGAGCATCAGTCCCAAGACTATGCTATAGCCTATTTCTGAGCATGGAATACTCTATTCTCTGCTAAAATCAGAGACACCTCCTCGTATTCATTTCGATAAACCAACAAGTGTTTTGAGTAGTTATCAGACAGAATGTCACCACTCAAAATCTCCCACTAGCTTGTATCTCTCACTAGACCCCGAAGGTCATGGTGAACAAGCTATGTTACCCCTTCAAATCTATTACCCTTTCCCGATTGAAAGGAAACTTAGTCATTGTTCCTTTGAGATAGTGTTCCTAGACTGGGAGATAAGAATCACCCTTAGCCAGTCGTCAGGTCTTATCTCTAGGATATATGCACTAATTAATAGATATTGAAAGGTCGCTTATCTTAATACGGAAACATTTTACCTTTAATAGTTTATGATGTGTTATACTTATTCAAACTTTTCTTAGTGGTTCGACTTTATCAAACAAAAGTCCAAGTCTTGGATTCAGTACTATAAATGTCATATTCACTTTCTATGAGGCAACAATATATCGAGTTGAAAGTGAATCCATTTGTTTCAACGAATCAGTGTGCAGAAAAATAAATTTTTCTCGTGATATTCAGGATAGAATCAAATTCATTTCCTTATATCACTCCCACTATTCTAGTTGAAATTACTGCCCGTTGTTACTCTATTAATCGTTAATGCACAACTTCCTTGTTCTTCCAAAGAACTAAGCTATCGAGTCAAGTTACTCGGTTATGAAAGTCGCTAAGGATTCATTGGTTAGTGATCCGAAATCACTTTCCTTATCCTATACTTTCTTTAATTAATGTTTCGGTTTAGCCTCAAAACTTGATTAAGATGATTAACACTTATAGACATTCTTTTCCCATTCTTAACTTTCCTTAAAAGGAAATAGTCTTGAACTAGCGATTCGTATGAGTAGACACTACTCGTGAAGCGTGGGATGTCTAATGAAAGCGTTACCCAGTGGGACTAATTTTCTAAATTAGAAAAACATAAGACAAAAGCTCCCACTAGTTTATCGGTTCCAAATACCGTCTAACTAGCGACACTTTAATTTATGATTCTCCAATTTTTCTATTAGAAAATTTCTTGTGTAGACACTACACCATTAAAATTCACTAGAAGAATTTTATCGTCCCAATCATCTTTCAAACTGACTACAGTTGTCTCTCGTTCAACACGATTGACAATAGTGACATACTTATTTACGTCACTTAAGTTTTGAAGGCTCAAGAGAAATATCTCTTCCGAAAAATTAATCGCATGTAAGATCAATAAGTACAACGTTCTAGTTACTTACCACTTTTTAACGAAGCCATTACTAGTCAATTTTACACTAGCAGTCTAACACCTAGAGAGATATATAAATAGTTGTAAATAAAATTGAGAAGATAAATCCAAATCATACTTCGCTAATAAATTTTAGGAACATAAACTAAGTACTTATAGTCTATCCTACCGCTCCAAGGATTTAATCTAATGCCTCAAAGTGCCGCCTTAGGGTAGGTCAAAGAGGTTTCGATTAATATTGAAGATCGATTGAGAATCGAACATCTCATTTGTGATCGTCAATCACCTTTCCTTTTCAGCCAAGGTACTACCAAAAATACCCTTTATGAGTGTGACCTATTGTCTCAGATTTTTAGATAGACCCGAGTGTGCCGCCTTAGGGTCGGTCGGTGACTCAATGAGTACCCAAAATCCTATCCTTTCGGAGACCAAGCCTTGAATTTTGATAGCGGTGAAAGCCTTCCTGGGGGGGCGAAATCAAAGCCGCACGAGGCGTCACCATTTTCTCACGTTGCTTGTGTCAGCGGTAGAGGCCGTGGGGTCATTTGTCGCCTCTCCCGCTCCCACTCAATATTTTGAAAAAGTGGTGGGTTTATCGATCACGCGTTTTTGGACTTGATGTTACATTAAGGAACAATAAATCATAGGCCCGAATGTTGTCGGTTATGTGGGCTAGCCCACCCGACCTATTCTTTAGAACATATGTGGCCGTCGGACGGGTCAAGGCTAGGAGAGCTCCGTTGAGCCGTAGTGGCTCTTCGGATGGCTCAGTATTGCCAGACCCCCGTGCAAACACCACACGTGGAGGGTGAAGTCGATTGAGCCGTAGCTACCGTTGACCACCCAACCGTGGTTAAACCACTTTCAAACTGTTTTGCCCGTGATTATCCAATCCTTAAACATCAAACATTCACGTAGACACTACGGAACAAAAACGTAATCTCGTCTTAGGTAAGGTGGAATTCACCGAGAATCCAACACCTTAACCACGAGGTTTTTCGGATTTTACTCCTTATGCTTTCGCAGAGTGGGATTCACCGAGAATCCATCACCCAACCTCGACGATTGAAAAACCCGTGTTCCTCGGTTTTACCCTAATTAGTTTCAATTAATATCAAACAATTAATTAAAACTAATCGTGTTTTATACATGCCTAACTAATTCCTCGAATTAATTTCTACATGTATGCATATGGAGTGGAATTCATGATATGATGCATGTCATGGAAATTTTCCGGTTCTACTCATACAATATACACATGTATACTAGTGCGGAAAATAAACACCGAGATGGACCGTTGGCACCCCCGTAACTAATCTATTCGAAAATATATCAAAACCCTAATCTGCAGCTGTTCAAAATCTTCGACGATCAGGTAACCGAACGAACTCAGATCGTGGCGAAACTTTCCAGATCTGTTCCTCACTCCTTGGGCTTCAATATGGACGGTTGGATCGGAGTTTTGACTTGTCAATTTTCTCCAGTGAGCCGCCCAACTTGCTGCTGGATCTGACTTTTATAGCAGCGCCTCAAAGACTTCCCGAGGCCGATCGGGAATCTAGATGAATCCCGATCGACCTGAAATTTTTATGCCACGTCAAAAACTCCATATTTATCGATCTGACCGGTTGGATTTGCGTTTCAACGGTGAAAACTCTCCCAGAAATTCGAGGAAGTCACAGGTAGAGTTTCTGTGAGTCCTGCGTTTTTCTGTTACAGCAGCTTTTTTGCAGCAATGAACGGATATCAAAACGAACTCCGATCGATGCCAAAATTTTTGGGATTGTTCATCATCTTCCAATATTGATTATGACCGGAGGGATCGTCGTTTCAACGGCTCGATTAACGGGAAAAATGAAATAACTAAACAGCTACTGTACAGATCTATTTTCTGGAAATTAAACTTGCAATAAAAATAAATTACATAATTTCCTATACTCATATGAACGAATTTTCATCGTTTATATGAGTTTACAATAGATCTAACGGGTAAACAACGCCAACCCCAATCCATCTCTTCAACCATAACAATTTTAATCATAATCAATGCATAATTATAAGTAAAAATTACCTACATGCAATTCCACTCCTTTAAATCGTTTAACTATGATTATGACTATATAAATCGTGGAACCTGTCTCTGATACCACATGAAGGATGTAGGTTCTTAGATCTAAACAAATTAGATCTACGCGCAGCGGATGGATCACGACTTATATACCACAATACATAATTAAAGGACTTAAACTACTACAAGGGGGTTAAGATCAAGTTACCAATAACGGGAAGAGAAGCCTTGATCTTCCGATGTGTTCTCCAAACGGCGGTTGGTGGACACCCTTCTTGATACAAGCACCTCCTTGATATGCAACACCAAGAAAAACTTAGAGTTTTTCTTCTTCTAAAACCCTAGACAAGAAAAAACAATTTTTCTCTCCTTTTATGGTGATGTGGTCGAAATTTACCATGCCCTCTACACTTGGAATTTTTCTCCTTTTAAAGGAGAGTAAATCCTTGGTCTCCAAGTTTTAATTAATTAAAAAAATAATTAATTAAACAAAATAAAAAGATATTTTCCTTAATGAATAATTGTGACATGTCATTGACCAATAGGAAACCAAATAACATGTCATACAACCAATCACATAACAAGAATATCTTTTATTTTTCCTTAACACAAGAAAATCATTTCTTGTGCTAAAGGAGATCACAAATGGCGCCACCTCCCTAGGGTTTTAGCTCATATAAAATATCTTTTATGTATTATATTATTATTTAGCCCAACTAAATAATATTCATGCATATCAATTAATTAGCTTGACCAATTAATTATCATTGAGGCCCAAATAACAAGATTATTAGTCCAATTATGAAGCCACATCGGGGACCATGGACCTATAACAGTAGCTCCAATAATTAATTATTCATCGAAGCAGAATAAGTAAATTAATTATTAATTCCGGGATTACGCCACCATAAACCCGAAATCGAACTCTACCGATTATAGATGTATACTTATACTCAACCCATAGAGTGAATAAGCGTCCATTGATATAATCACTACATACGGATTAACCCTCCATAGATGTCCATTCTCGGTGGGAAGTCTCCGTGAACCCGACTCGAATATCTTATCCTTATTTACCATCACCCACGATGATCAATTAGTACACATATCGACTAGTAGCTAATTAGTCAAATGTGAACTCCCGGATCAATCACTTTCTTAGGGCTAACAAATAAGGGGGGATTGTCTCTACTTCCCATGAGGAAGGAATGGATTCCATGTCTCGTGAAAATCAGAACTACTCACTCATCGGGAGATAGTGCCAATGAGAAGTGGCTTGGAACACATATCTAAGTGAACCGTAACTAACACATCAAACACTACCCGAGACAAGCAAAGCACTCGTGATCACCTCGGGATTAAGGTTGATCCATATATGATCATCTAATGATTTAATAAGATTCCTCGATTACGGAATTATACCGAGAAATTCAGATTAAATCGGTCCGATCCTATATGAATGCCATCATATATAAATGCCCCACGTAGGTACCCTCTACCGGCAGTCCGGATAAGACTATCACACCCTAAGGTGTTCAGGCGCATTATTGGTGTTTTAATCAAGAGACCCTAAACTCGATTAAGTTCACCACGGACTAACAGATTTAAGTATATCACCACTAACTCAATCCTCACGTGCATGCCATACATCGAGTTAAGCGGTTACATCTTGATATACTTAGGGGTTTGCTGTGATGTATTATTTACAAGCACAAAGCAAGTAATAAGGTGAGATAAAATCTGTCATCCATTTAAAAAACAATTACACAAATTGTCTTTCGGGCACTACGCCTAACAAATATTTCAATAGGGATTGAAGAACCAACAGGATATTCAAGAGAGGAAGTGAGTTTTCTTCAGCAGCATAGGAATTTGAACAATGCATATTCAAACTCGTTTAATGTGATTAGAAGAGATCACCCTACTTTTTGATGGTCTGAAAACCCTAGTAAGCAAGGACAACCGCCATATCCAGTTCAATATAGGAATATGAATAATAATCAAGTTTATCAAGAAAACACATCTAATCAGAATTTACAATCATTACCTAGATCCTATCCTCAACATACCACTCAAAGTATACCAGTAACTCAAAGTTCAACTCTACCTGCAGAAGGAGTTGAAAAATGGGAATAACTAATGGAAAATATGATGGGTGTGGTATCTACTCAAGCTAAGAATATGGAAACAATGATGACTTCTATTGATACAGTCACTAAAGATATGAGTACGATGAAAACATCTATGAATGGACATGATACCAGAATGAGAATGATAGAAGCCTCATTAAGGAATTTGGAAGATCATTTGAGTAGGGAAGGTGAACGTAATAACAGTAGACCCCCTGGGGGATTACCAAGCAATACTGAAAGAAACCCAAGAGAGGTAAATGTTGTAGTTACGAGAAGTAGAAAACTCTGTGGTAGTAATGGAGCAGAAAACTTCGGGAATAATGAAGTAGAAAATGATTTAGATGGAAAAAATGATGAAACTAAACTTGAATTCACTGATGAGGAAGAAGAAATTATAGAGAATTTCTTGAAAAGGAATAGAAGTTTGGAACCTGAGAATGAAGGTGAAAAATGGGTAAAAATCCCTAGGATTTTGAAAGATCCCATGGATAAAGATTTAAGGACTTTATTCAAGGAACATGTTAGAATGGAAGATAATGAAAACAAGGATAAGAAACAAGAAAAACTGAAGGAATTTGAAGTAGAGATTGATTCAGGGAATGTTTTAAAAGAAAAAACTCAAGATCATGATACTTGGCGATCAAGTAATACTCAAAAGTTTAAGGAAAAATGAAAAGAGAAAATGACTTTGGGATCAAAGGTTATAGATTTAGAATCTTTACCTTACCCAACTAAAGATCAAATTAAAAGGATTAAAACTGATCAGAAGTATGCTCGTTTCCTTGATACTTTTCGTCATATTCAAGTTAATATCCCTGTTATCGAAGCTCTAATTAGTATGCCTGCTTATGGAAAGTTTCGAAAGATATTACATCAAACAAGAAAAATTAGAGGAATATGAGAATATATGCCTAAATGAAGAATGTTCTCATAGCTTTGCAAAGATAAGTTACCACCTAAACCTGAAAGATCCTGGAAGTTTTACCATTCCGTGTGAAATTGGAGGATTTACATTTAAGAAGGTCTTATGTGATCTTGGAGCTAGTATAAATCTCATGTCTTATGAGGATTATAAGAAGCTAGGCATAGGAAATCTTACGAAGATCGAAATGACTCTGCGAGATGGCGAGATAGATTGATTAAATACCATAAAGGAATTATTGAGGACGTATTGGTTAAAGTAGACAAGTTCTATTTTCCAGTAGACTTTGTAGTTATGGAAATGGAAGAAGGATATTCAGCGCCACTTATCTTAGGTCGACCATTTCTAGCTACAGGAAGAACCTTAATAGATGTCCAGAAAGGAGAGTTAATTCTGAGAGTCAATGAAGATGAAGTTACTTTCAATATTTTCAAAGCTATGAACCATCCATACAAATCACCAAAATCATGTTTTTTTATAGAAGATATTCATTCTGTCTATGATATTCAGTTACAAACTTTTAAAGACAGATTAGAAGAATGCTTAACTCTGTCTATCTATAAGGAAGATGAGAAAGACACCGAAATGAAAGAGATAATCCTTTCTCTAGATAAAGGAAGTTTTACTTTTAAACCATCATGGCATAAGTATTTGGAATTAGAACTAGAAGGACCGGTTCTTAAACCATCACTTGGAAGATCCACCTAAGAATCTGGAATTGAAACCGTTACCTTTAAATCGAAATATGCTTTTCTTGAAACTAATAATCTATTACCGGTTATTATTTCATCATCTTTAATCGAGCAACAAGAAGATCAATTACTTAGAATGTTGAAAAAGCATAAGAAAGCTTTTGGATGGATACGATTGCCGATATTCGAGGTATTAGCCACGAGATTTGCGTTCATAAGATAATTTCGAAGGAAGATGCTAAACCTTGTATTCAACGCAACGCCGCCTCAACCCAAATTTGCAGTTAATTGTTAAGAAAAGAGGTCATTAAGCTATTAGAAATAGGGATAATTTTTCCCATATCGGATAGTGAATGGGTTAGTCCAACTCAAGTTGTACCAAAGAAAGGAGGTTTCACGGTGAAAGAGAATGAAAAGAATGAATGGATTCCGACAAGAGAAATTACCGGTTATCGAATGTGCATTGATTTTAGAAAACTAAATGATCATACTAAGAAAGATCATCATCCACTTCCATTCATCGAAATATGGTCATTAGGGTTTGAGGATGTAAACACATAATTTAATCACTTTTGCAATTAGACCCTTAAAAACATCACTTGCTTAATATTTCAATATAAAGGCCAATTCTTATGCAAATAATATAAATATGGGAAAATCATCGTAAAATATATCGTTATAAAGCATTACAAAATCACTCCTTAACAACTCCCCACACTTATCTTTTGCTCGTCCGAGCAAAGCAAAACAAAAGAAAGGCTCAGGAAAGAATATAGACACCTCAAAACATATACCACATAGTCAATAAATTAGAAGTTCACCATCGTGTGTGTGCATAGCCATAGAAAACTTCCACTAAATCCAAACTTGAAAAACTCAAAAGCAAAACTAGCTAATACCCCTCGTGGACTAGCAATAAATGACACTCATAAGATGCACCCTACAAGCGTGACATATCCGAAAAATATGATCGAATGAATCTAGGGCCTTTACGAAATACTAGGAGGATAATCCACACATCATGCTCTTTCGATTTATCTTCGGGATAAGATTAACGAAAACTAAGCCTTATATTCAATTCATAACAATATCTTAGATTGATTGACTTATTCTTTAAACACACATTAGAAAGAAGCTATTGCCCTGCGTAGCGAGAATAGGACATTTCGAGATGGCCCACCTCGCTTTACGATCCATAGGCGCTCTTCCCTAAGCGCGTGAGCTGCTTAAAGTAAATCATAGTGGAATAGGACATCATTGGTAACCACTGCCGCGCGAATCATCGACCAACCGGCACACACATTTATAATTTAAAACAACTTCACTTATTCCGTCATTTCAAAAGCGCCAATAATTACGTGTCATTTATCACATTCAAACCTTGAGATATTCGGTATAACATACTTGGATCTAAATACAAACTATCATAGATCTCGCGATACAGTAGCACTAAGTACATGACTTAAAGAAAGTAAAAATTACTCGTCAAAAGAAGTATGCTTTATAAATTATTCATCATTCAGCATAGCACGTGAAAATAGTGTAGGTGTTTCTTCTTACCAAACATATGATATATGGCTTAAATGACTATAAAGATAACGAACATTGAATTGAATTGCCTACTCGGGACAAAACAAAAACAAAAGCGTGGAAATTTTTAAAATTACATTTCGTTTAATACACTAGCGTGATTATAATGTAAGCAAATGATAGATACGCACAACCAACTATCCTCCCCACACTTAAATAACAACATGTCCTCATGTTGTGCGAGAATAAGAGAAACTTAGGCGATTGTAGTTCTAAAGTGGCAATTCCGGAAGTGCTACGTATCAACTCGAGAAGGCTTGATGAAAGCGATGGCTGTGGACCATCCACCGGAAAACCCGACATCATCTGAAAGCTCATAATGCTATGGGACATGGGCATATCAAAAACAACACAAAACGCGGCGGTTAAGGCACAAATGCTTATAGGCGAGGCAATATCATAAAACAAAGCATAACCGATTGCAAGAAGCGATAAAACCAAACCTATGTGAAATGTAGTGCCTGAGATATAATGTTGGCGAGGAGGAAGGTCATATGGATTTTTTCAAATTCAGCTCATGCAAGTTATCGATCACAAAAACCGACACCAAAACCACGGCGACACAAGACAAAACAAAACAACCCTAATACAACGAAGCGAAAACTATCTAATGCAGCGAAGAGAACTATCTTCCGTATTTATTCGAAAAAACAAAAACAATAAAAAAAAAAAAAAATAATAATAGCAAAAACTTTTCTTAATATTGGGTTGCCTCCCAACAAGCGCCTTTCTTTAGTGTCTTTGGCTAGACACACTTGAAACTCAGCCTGGATCAGGCCACTTAACCTTTCTTCCAGCCACTACATCGTGTAAGCTCTGATCAGTGGTGTGGCTGCAGAAACAGCATCTCACACATGGGGTCAAATCTTTGATAGCTTTCCAAGCACGTTTAATTTTCCCCATTGTGGACTTCTTCTTCTTCAGTCTTCTCTTTAACCTTCGCTCCCTTGCAAACTCTTCCATATCCCAACTACCAGCCAGAACTTCCTCTACTGGACCGCTGCCGTCACCCTCAGAAAACAAATCAGGCGGCTTCAAATCGGTTGGTTGACTTGGGTACCACACCGAGGATGTCGAGGAAATGAACAATCAAAGGTTTCTCTTTGGGTTGACCAATATAATGCTTGCACCTTTGACCATTCACTCTGAGCGGCTGGTCACGCATGACCTCTTAACTCTAAAACGGCTCCAGGGAATAATTTGTAGAATCTCAAAGGCCGGACCAACGTGTCCTTAACTTTCCAGAGAACATATGCAACCTGGAATTATCTGATAAAACTTGCTCCCGACTTGAAATTCTCATTTGCTTGATCTTTTCATCATGAAGGAGTTTCATTCTGTCCCATGCGATCCTGGCACTCTCGCCCAGGCTTGGAGTCTAAACTCATCTAACTCATGCAAGCTGTTGTTTAGGATGTTGGAACGTTTAAGTGGACATAAGTATTCTTGTTTCTTAGATGGTTGATATTTCTGATATTCATTGTTAGAGGAGATAGAGAAAAACTACTTTCACTTGTCCTTATGGAACTTTTGCTTATAAAAGAATGCCGTTTGGTTTATGTAATGCACCAAACACGTTTCAAAGGTGTATGATGGCTATATTTCTTTGATATGTTGAGAAATTCTTAGAAATTTTTATGGATGACTTTAGTGTTTACGGAGATTCATTTGATGTTTGTTTGTTACACTTAGAACGAGTGTTACAATATTTGTGAAGATACCAATTTAGTTTTAAACTGGGAGAAGTGTCATTTAATGGTATCAGAAGGAATCGTTTTAGGTCATAGAATCTCTGAAGAAGGTATTGAAGTTGATAAAGCTAAAGTCGAAGTAATTGAAAAATTACCTCCACCAGTTAATTTAAGAACCCTAAGAGGATTTCTCGGACATGCAGGATTTTATAGAAGATTCATTGCAGATTTTTCAAAAATAGCAAAGCCTCTAAGTCATTTACTTGAAAATGAAGTACCTTTTAACTTTGATAGTAAATGTATGGAAGCCTTTCAGACCCTTAAAGCGAGGTTAACTACTGCACCAGTGTTAGTAGCACCATTGAGTTTGCCGTTTGAGATTATGTGTGATGCGAGTGATTTATTGTAGGAGCTGTTTTAGGTCAAAGATATAACAAAATTCTCAAAGCTATTTACTATACATCTCACACATTAAACGCACTCAACTAAATTATGAAACTACGTAAAAGAACTGTTATTGTGATTTTTGCCTTAGATAAGTTTCGATCGTATATTGTTGGTTAAGGTAATAATTTATCTGAGACCATTCAAAGATCAAGTATTTACTAAGTAAGAAAGATGCTAAACCTCGTCTTCTTAGATGGATTCTCTTACTTCAAGAATTCGATATTGAAATTAAAGTTAAAAAAGGAAGTGAGAATGTAGTAGCAGATCATCTAAGTAGAATGGAAAATGAAGAAATAGGAAATGAAATTAAAGATTCATTTCCTGATGAACAACTATTTAGAATAGATACTCCTTCAACCATGCAGTTATTAAAGAATAGAATTCCTTCTAAGGAAATGTCACCTTGGTTTGGAGATATCATTAATTACTTAACCTGTGATTATATTCCGTCTCATTGGACTTGGCAACAGAAAAAAAAGTTCTTTTATGACTTAAAATTTTATTACTGGGAGGAACCAGACCTTTTCCGTAAATGTTCGGATGGGATAATCAGAAAATGTGTGCCTGATAATGAAAATTTAAGTGTTTTATCATTTTGCCATGATCGTGAGGCAGGAGGTCATCATGGAGGTTGGAAAACTGCTTTTAAAGTTTTACAATGTCGTTTTTATTGGCCTACACTATATAGAGATGCTTATAAGTATGTTAAATCTTGTGAATCTTGTCAAAAATGGGGAAATATATCTAAAAAACATGAAATGCCTATGCAACCTATTTTAGAATGTGAGTTATTTGATGTTTGGGGTATAGATTTCATGGGACCTTTCGCTATATCTTTTGGAAAAAGATTTATTCTTGTAATGGTAGATTATGTCTCGAAATGGGTAGAAGCTGAAGTTCTTCCCACTAATGATACCAAAGTTGTCATACGATTCCTTAAAAAGAATATATTTACCAGATATGGCATTCCGAGGGCTATCATTAGTGATAGAGGGTCACACTTTTGTAATAGACCATTTACTAAGATAGTTGAAAAATATGGTGTAACGCATAAGTTAGGAATGCCCTATCATCCGCAAACCAGTGGACAGGTAGAGGTGTCAAATAGAGAAATCAAAAGAATCGTGGAGAAAACAGTTGATTCAAATCGTAAAAACTGGGCAGTTAAATTAGATGATGCATTATGGCATACAGAACAGCTTTTAAAACACCAATTGGTTGTTCTCCCTATAAGCTAGTCTTTGGTAAGTCTTGTCATCTCCCATTTGAATTAGAACACCGAGCCTTCAGGGCTATTAAATTTTTGAATTTCGATCCTAAGGCTGTCGGTGATCATAGATTGCTTCAGTTGACAGAACTAGAAGAATTTCGTCTCGATTCTTATGAAAATGCTCGAATCTACAAGGAACGCACGAAATCTTTTCATGATAAGAGAATCTTTAAACGTGAGTTCCATGTAGGTGATCGAGTGCTCTTGTACAATTCACGTTTAAAGTTGTTTCCAGGTAAGCTTAAATCAAGATGGACAGGTCCATTTAAAGTAACACGGGTTTACAAATCTGGAGCTGTTGAACTAACTGATGGAAATACGACTTTTATAGCCAATGGCCACAGAGTAAAGTCGTTTGTGGAGGGAGAAGGAATCACACTGAAAGAAGAAATAATGCTATTGATTGATCCCCCGACAAATTGAAAAAGAAAGGAAAAAAAAAGAAAAACTGAAAAAAAAAATTGAAAAGTAGAGAAACTGAAATCAGCCGAATACCAGGTGCTATCTATCTTTACTCTACTTTTCTGTGTTTTTATTTATGTTTAAACTCTTTTCGTCTTTTACCGGATAGACGTAAAAGAACTGGATGCCATTTTTAGATAGAATAGGAGTTTTTATTTTACTTTTGAAATTAGGCTTAGATAAAGATGTCGCGTTTTCTATAGAAGCTTTAGTTTTTGAACAAAACAAGAAATTGTTGAGAGAGATTAGATTGAAAGAAGTTTGTAATGGAACATCAAGGAGTGCAATAAAAAGAAGGGCAAAATTTCTGATGAGATGCAGAATCTGTGGAAAAAGTGAACATGTTGGACGCTGTGGGAAAAACACAACCAAATCCCATGATGAGTGTTTGAATATTGTCAGGAAGGGAACGATTAGGTGGTTATCCGAAAATCCCGATGGAATTCCAAGAGATAATTCAAATGCCTCGTTTTTAGGAGTTAGGTTGATTGAACGTTATATCGTAACTCTGGAAGATTTAGAAATCGAAAATCGAGGAACCCATTAAGTTTGAGTCTTTTCTTATGTTTTATTTTATAAAATTTTCGCATAACATCTGAAAATTTTATAAAATTGGATCTTTATGAAATTTGAGGAGTTTTATAAAAAAATTATAAAAGTTTTTTTTTAGTTAGTTTTAATTTAGATGTTTTATAAGAGTTAATATAAATTTATTAAATTTTTATAAAGCTTTTTATTAAGTGTTATAAAGAGTTTTTAGTTAGTTTTATTTTAGAAATTGTTATAAAATTATAAGATTTCCTTGAAATTTTATTTTTAAATTAAGTTTTAATCAAGTTTAATTAAGTTTTATAAGAATTTTTATAAGTTTTTAAATAAAAATTATAAAAAGTAAAAAAATCGGAAAAAGTAAAAAAAAAATGGGCACGGACCGATCCGGCCTGAACCCGGACCGATCCGGGGTCTAAAAACATAAAAAAAAAAAACGGGGACCCGCTTTTTCTTCTCCTTCTTCTTCTTCCCTAAAAATTCCGCCGCACCCCACACCAAACCCCACCACTCGAAATTTTTTTTCAATTCTTCCACAAAAATTCATCTCTCACACTACCACTACTTGATTTCTTCATCTTTTCATCTCCTCTCTTCTACACAAATTTGAAAATATTAAAAAGGATAAAAAACAAGCTACATTTTTTCCGGCGACTTTATCACTTTTCCGGCCTATTTTTCAACGTTTTCTTCATATTAAGGTATTATTTAGTTTATTTAGTTATCAATTTCGTATTTTTCATAATTTTTTAGATTAATTTCAACTGTTTTGATTTTTGAGTGTGTTGTGACATTTTTATATTTTTGTTGTTTTTTTGTTGTTATTGTTGTTGTTGATTGGCTTTACCAATATCGTAGAATGGCTGAGTCGAGTAGAAAAGCCTCTAAAAAGCGAAAATCAAACATTCCTATATCAACTCCGGTAGTAGGCACAATAATTTTATCACCCGAAGAAGAAGTCGTAAGCTTTAATAAAACAGCATCACAAGAGGCTAAGAAGGCGTATGAAAGAATTTATAGTAAATGTGATGTTTTAGTTGAAAAAGGATTAGATTTGGATGACTTAGGTGATGAAGTTAAGGACATTTTTACGAGACGTCAGTGGTTAGAACTAGCAGCTAGAAGAGAAGGGGAGATTAATACGACTTTAGTAGCTGAATTTTATTCGGTTTTGTCTACTATGTCACAGGATGAGCTTAATCAGTCGCAAACTGTACCCCTAAGAGCTAGAAATATTCCTTTTAACCCTGACGTCATAAATGCAATTCTTGGAGTTGAAGTTTTTTCTGATGAGGAGGATTACAGGGTAGTTTGGAATTTAGATGATCTTGCAAGTTTTGAGCAGATTGCCCTGAGAGCTCAGCACGCTTTTGGCCCAACCGCTGTGTGGGTTGAGAATAGATTTAACTACGGGAAGTGTATTAGAGGTTTAAGGGCAATTAAAAGATTTATTAGCCATACTCTCTACCCTTCTAGTAAACATACTGTGTATGGAAATGAAGATGTTTGTATCGCTTGGGCGATGGTGAATGATGTTAAGGTGGATGTTGGAAAGGTCATGTTTAAAAGAATTTTTGAAAGTATTGTCATCGCCAGACTAGGGAGTCATCTGTACTTCCCTTGTTTTATTTCAGATTTATGTCGTAGGGTGGGAGTACCAGTCCTGCCTAATGACAAGTTATCTCTTGCAGATGCAAATCTGATTGGACCAAGTTTGACTAGGCTTCCGGATGGTAGTATACGCTCTTTGATTAGAAGTCGTCAAACTCAACCAGCTCCACCAGTTTTCACATCTTCCTCTTTTCCATCTTTTTCTAGTCAGCCTCAACAAACTCCTTTCTCCAATACTATCACCTATGATATGTTTCAATCTTTAGTATCGGCGTTGCACGTGGTCAAGCCAACATGGCTTTGTATCTTTGAAAGTAATAAGCAAGTGGTGTGATGATATTCGTAGAGGTTTAAGGAGGAACGAGCGATTTGCTTCGTAATCCTACCTTTGATGATCCCGCCTATCCACCTTGTCGGTCAAATCCTTATACCTTACAGTTGGGTAACACCTATTCCACCACCTTCGAGCTTTCATCCATCGTCATATCCTTTTGGGAGCCAATCTAGTGGAACAGGTGTATTTTCGACAGTGTTGAGAGACCCGATGATCTAGTTGGGGAGGATTCACTGAGTTTGCACATATCACGACGGGCATGAGTTCGATGGGTCTTGATAGTTCAGTCAGGACCACGACTACAGTTCAGCCACCAGCTTCTCGGTCGTTTCCGAGTTCAAGCTTTCATGTCGATCCCGAGGAAGACTATGAAGAAGATTGAATTTCATAACTATGTTTGATTAAACATTTTTACTGCACGTTTTATTCGACATTTTCATTTAGATATTGGTTTGTTTTCGTTTTCGTTTATTTTCGTTTTATAATCGTGTTATCGAAATATGGTTTGTATTCTAAATCGTTTTAATTTTTATAAACTATAAAAAAAACCCAAAAATAATTATGTATCATTACTAAGTCGTTTTACAAAAATATAATGTGTCGTTTAATCAGTCGTATCAGTAGAACAAGCTTTATATCTTCAAAGAGGTATGTAATGTTCAACATGTGGAGTAAAAAAACAAAACACAACTTGACTTTTACCTCTGTCCTCAGTAAAAGAAAGATGAGGCCGGATCGGTCCGGCCTATTCTCGGCCCGAGCCGTGAAGAAAAAGGGGTGAGTCATTCTAGAGTTCGTCTGATACAGCCACGTATGTTTTATTTACTTCTATTAAAGGAAGGAAGCCAGGAAGTAAAACGTTGCCATTCCTTTCACCTTCTACCTTGTTACTTTTAATTTTTTCATCTGTTTTAAATGTCAAACCGATCCTCACCTTCTGTCAATTCATATGAGCCTAACACCCCGGATGCTCCGGAGTCTCAAGCTTCTAACGAGAATATAATTTTACACCCTCGTTTTGCGAATTCTCCAATCCAGTTGGAGAAAGGTTTAAATTTCGATAAGATAGATCGATGGGGTAAAACTATTATTCGAGGATTTGGTTGGAAGAAGTTTGTCAGTACGCCAAGAGGAAGGATAAATGTCTCGATAGTTCGAGAATTTTATTCTGCCTTAATGACGACGCCCATGATTGATATAACTCAAATTGTCTCGGTAAGAGAGAGTGGTTGTTCCCTTCTCTTCATCTATTATCAACCAACTTTTGAAATTCCTCTATTTACGATGCAACATTTGAAATGAAGTGGGGATTAGATAATCCATATAATCATTTGAATAAAGTGCGAGAGTCTTTCCAATGTCATTTCAGTTTTTCGACACAAATCACGAAATGTCTACACGTGCTTTACTTCACACCTAAAGGCGTGGAAACATTTCATTAACTCTAGGGTGTATCCTACTTGGGATTTCGGGAGCCTTAGTGATAATGAAATGCTTCTACTTTTTGCTTTGGCATTTGGTGAATTTGTGGATTGGGGCATTTTGATTCAAAGGACGGTTTTGGAATTTGCAATAACGAGAGGTAGTAGGGGGAAACCTATGCCTAATGCTTGGATGATTTCGCGTCTTTGTACTCAAATGAATGGAGTTGGTGAGTTGGAGAATGATGAAGTCTTTCCTTCAAGAGAGAATAGAGTTGGATTGTTGCCGGTGGATACACCGGGTTGTTCGTCAACAATTTAGATGGTTTGTTGGTTTGTTAGTTTATGATAGTTTAAGTTTTTTAACTTAAGTTAAGTTTGTAGTTTTCAGTTTAGTTAAGTTTTTCTTTAATTGTAATCGTTTATCTTGTTTAATACATATGTTTCAGTTTTTAATAATATATTAGTATACGCTAAGAATGAAATCATAATAATAACGATAATAAAAATTTTAATAGTATTTTCAAAACCTACTTTTTTAATACTCATTGAACATCGGGAAGATGCCACTTCGTAAGTGGGGAGTAGAGTTAGGTTAGAAAATTCATTAAAATTTTCGAAAAAATAGTTATTAATTATAAAAATTATCAAATTTTTATTAGAAATTAAGTAGTTAATATAAATATGAATAAAAATTGATATAATTTGGAAGAATAAGTTTTTAATTAAGTAAAGTATATTAGATATATTATAATTATATTTTATGCCTAATTTAGATCTTAATTAGATTTTAAGTCTATATAATTAAGTAATTAATATTAAATATTGTTTTTATGAAATTATATAAGTATGTTGATAATTATAAGTAAAATTGTTAGAATCAATTTCTTTTCAAAAATGAATTATGAGTTTGGAATTTGACTAGGAATAACGATTTTTGGCACCACAAAAATATAACTATAGCCAAATAGCCTACCTAAATAAATTTCCAATTTTTGTTCCTACCTCAGCCTTGATTAGAGTGATCAAGACCTCACTCGAAATGGCTATTGTGATTAACTAGAAATAACCAACCTTTAGCTAATTTTGGTCTACATTTCCTTGAAATTCCGCAAGTTTGTACGTACTTATGAAAAGAGATGAAGACATAAAAGCTAAGTTTTGGTATATGCTGAGATTGGAAAAATTAGATAAGTATTAGTATATTCGATCTTACCTCATAACACTTGCAAGATAGTCAATTTTGGTAATAAGTTCGGATATGTTAATATTCTATAAAAGAATTAAGAACGAAGCACTATATTTACACAGAATTAATCAAATATCAGGTATCTTCCTTATCTTTGATCGACAACTTAAAAAAAAAAAACATATCGGTTGTAGCTACCAGTGATTTGAGTGCAGTAGGGTATTATCTCGAAATGTCCTATATCACTATGAGGTTAGAAGCTCCCGATTGCCTGATGATAGTGGTCCAGCTAGGGTATTATCTCGAAATGTCCTATTTCTTTGGGAATGAAGGCATGAGAATGAAAAAAAAAAGTCGAATCATAAGATCTCAAGAATGATTACAAGTTTAAGGAAACCGGACTTGTAATTTTCGATCGAAAGAGTAGTACTCCGATCAATCTTGATGAAGCAATGCTTGTAAGTTTGATTTTCTACACACACTCACGCTTTCAGTTCTTGATTGGAAAAAAAAAGATGCTATTAATCGATGATTATTTTTTGATCAAGAATATGAAGATGTAGGTACGTACGACTTGCCTCTTTCTCTTTTTGATTTCCTTTTTTCCGATTAACCAACATCTTAAGCCTAACCTTTTTAAACCATTTTTGTCGACTACCTGACCAAGTTTACAATTCCAGGATTTCATAATAGTTGCGATTAAAAATCATTCTAATATTTTATTTATACTTATTAAGTATTACATGTACAATTTCATCTAAATAATATTTGATGATTAAGCTATTTAAGTTATATACACTTTCTGTCATCTTACAATTTTAAATTAGAATAAATAATATATTTATAATTTTGACAATATAAATTACATTAAAAATTATAATCTGATCAATTATATTATCTTTTATTACCGCTTATTTTTGCTCGAGGACGATCAAAAGCTAAGTGGGGAGTAGTTGATATACTACTTTTATATGATTAAATATACGTTATATTATTATGTTTTATCAACGAATTCTATATAAAATATAAGAAATTATGATATAAATGGTATGAAATATTAATCTTTATAGTTTAGTATAGTTAGTAGTAAAACTTAGTAATAATAGTAAAAAGTTATCATTTTGTACCGATTTTAGTAAATCGGAGTGTCGTGTCAGATTTAAGTGGGTATTTGTGGTATTTTATTGCAGATTTATAAGCCGAGACCCCGAGAATCGACATATTGAAGTATAATCATATCTTTGGAAGGATTTAGAGAGTGTCACGAGCTTAAATGGTCAATCGAATTGCGTAAGTGGTCAAGTGGTCAATCGAAGTGGTCAAGTGGCTAATCGATTCGATTAAGTGATAATCGAGAAATATCTTCGACAAACGAATGGCTCATCAAAATGACATCATCTGAAGAAGAGTCCTTCACGAAAGTTGTAGATTTTCCCGAGAGCTTTCCGATGCCTCTTGAATCATGATTTTTGGAGATTCAGAACTCGAGATATGAATTTTATAAGTTATATATAATTATAATTATAATTATATCTCCTCGCACATGCTGATTAATCAAGGAGGTGGAGTTAATCATTACACCGGCCTAGTCCGGCCTACTACCGGCCCGGTCCGGCCTTGGGAAATTTTCCTATATAAAGGGCCTCAGATGCAGAGCGATGGGTGTACCAATATATATATATATACAATATCCTATATATATATATTCTAAATCTTTTCTTTTTAGTTTTAGTAGTTTGTAAATAGGCCTTATGACAAAAATAATAATCTCGTAGTACTGTTGTAATGCTCGGGAAATTATCGGAAGTTCGGTGTTGTTGAAGTCGTTGTAATGTCCGGAAGAATACACTTCTGATTCAGCATTTGTAATCGGGTAAATTTTCTAAAGTATTTATGTTTGTTTTGTTTATTTTTATCTTTTTAATTGTTATAATGTGTTTTAGCTAAGTCTAAATAACTAGCCAAAGTTATGTAATCATTTTATTTCGATCTTTTTGGTAAAGGAATGCTGTCTAAGTAAAATTGACTAAAATTGAGTTAATTGAATCTTTTTCTTTTTTGTAACGTATTGATAATATTCGGATTGACGTAATTAACCAAAATGAATCGCAACATATAACCTAACGATGAACTGACCAGAGAAGTTAGGATATGAGATAAAAGATAGAAAAACCGGAGGGTAAAATTGGCCGTGCATAAAGCGTGACAACGGAATCCTATTTCCTACCCGGGGGCAGATTTGTCTTGGGAAAGATTAATCTTATTAAATTTGTGCTCGAGATCATAATAATGTTAAAATCAACGGTTTAATTGAAACTAACACCGGAAAGTTAAATCGATCCGCCTGACAACCGGAGCCTTTTGAATAACATCGGCCGTCTGACAAACGGAATAACCTCTTTTATCCTGGTAGATTTGTACTGCACTGCTCGAGACTAACCGAGATTAGCATGGGGCGGTTGTGGAGATTAAAGCGATGACAATGACATATGACAATTTCATACGCTCGTGTGAGGAGGAATTGTTAACCTCGTGAGTACACTCATTTACTCAATTGGACCTAATATAAAAGGAAAGATCGAGCACATTCCGTTTCTTGAAAAAGATCGTATAAATCAATTATATAAAGTTCTATTTGTCTATTACTATTATATTTGTCTATTACTATAAACTATATATATATATATATATATATATATATATATATATATATATATATATATATATATATATATATATATATATTGCAATCTATGTACATTTATATATATTTATATATCTATATATATTATATTAGAATAACTTTTAAATTACGCATTTATTTTATCTTCGTAGAATAGTAGTAATCATGTGTGATAAAATTGCGGTGTTTAGATCGAGTTAATAACAAACTCTTTGATGTTTAACCACACTTAAAAGAATTACCACGTTTTCCCCGAGGATTTTGACACTGACTCACCACACTAGCACTACAGTTTGACCCGGTACACTGCCGGTTAGGATCTATATAGCCTAGAAAAGGTCCATCAGATACTAATGAATCATATACGAGTTCTCATGAATTGTGTGTAAGATTTCAGTATATGCGGCTTTATATAGATACAATAGCCAACTTAAGACTCTCTAAAACCCTAACCGACTTAGACAATGCGGCAGAATGAATTTCTTGTTGAATAAGTCACCGGTTTACCGGGCCTAACCCTCGGGTTACCGGGCCTTCCATTCTTCTTTTTCTTTAGCAGGATTCTTCTTGGACTTCAATCACTCAGCCCAATGCATTCCTTTTGGTCCATATCCGTTCTCCAATGCTTCAGTTTCGGTACATCCTATAAAACACGCAAAACGAGACAAAACAGTGCCAAAACATCAGGAAAATAGCATGAATGCAGAATCATGATCCTGGAAATACTCACATAGCATTTAACACATATTCCAAGCAATAACGAGCCTATCTATCCTCTCTTGAGCAGAATTCAAGGTGAATATAGGTACAATTATTGGTACCATTTAGAGCGTTATCATCGACGTGAGTTCAAGCGTAGAAATAACTACATTGACAGAATAACATATATGAGTTTCGAAGAAGAAGAGACCACTCTCCTGACCCTAATGGTCTGTTGGATAACCTCCCTATGAATACGATCAATACGATCTCAGAGAGGCCGTACAACCCGAGCAGAACCGAAGATACAGGTAGTAGCGGGTCTACTGCTCATACTCAATCAAGTAAAAGACAAAGACTGATGGGAGAAGTGTCTTATGGTCCTAAAGACTCCCTCCCTTTAGTAATCAACAATGAAGGTTAGTGATAGAAGCGGTGATCAGCAGGAATCTGACAAAGCGAATATGTGTAGACACGGGCAGTGCTGTGAATGTCCTCTATTACAATGTGTTCAGAGCTATGGGATTGAAAGATACCGAACTCACCCCGTTTCATCTCTTTTGTTCATCTTTTCCAGACCCCCAGTACATCCAGTGGGCATGATAACGCTCCCAACTACCTTTGGGGAAGGAACCAAGGGCAAGACCGTAATGGTAAATTATCTGGTGGTTGAAGCACCCTTAGCATACAATGTAATCATGGGAAGACCAGCACTTATCGATCTCTAAGCTGTAATTTCACCAGCTCATATTAGCATGAAGTTTCTTATAGGAGAAATTTCTGTAGAAATTTAAGGCAACGTAGAAACAGCCAGAAGCTGTTACACAACAACAGTAAATGGGAAATGATGGTTCAGTAGGTGAGCATCGAAGAGTTACTTCCTGAGGATGAAGAGAGCTAGTCGTCTGAGGACCAGACCGAGGCTTTTCGTTTAAGGGACGAGCAGGCTGACTCAATAGTTAGTGTGGGGACATTGATTCCAGCCTCACATAAGAAATCTCTAGTGAACCTTTTGAAAGCGTTCAAGGAAGTGTTTGCATGGAAAACAGAAGACATGCTAGGGTTATCTCTAGATCTAGCAGTTCACAAGTTGAATATAGACCCGAACATGAGACCTGTTCGGCGAAAGAAAATGCACTTTGCCTCTGAGCGCATCTCCTCAATTAAGCAAGAAGTGACCAAATAGTTGTAGGCCAACATTATTAAAGAAGTTGTTTATCCAGAGTGGTTAGAGAACCTAGTACTGGTCAAGAAGCCAGATGGGAGCTGGAGGATGTGTGTTGACTTCACCGATCTCAACAAAGCATCTCAACAAAGCATGTCCGAAAGACTGTTATGCCCTACCCAAGATTGATCGTCTAGTAGACTCAACCGCGGGGTTTGAAGTGTTTGCAATTTTGGATGCTTATAAGGGATATCATTAGATCGCAATGGACCCCCAAGATACGGAGATAACCTCCTTGATAACAAAGTTTGGGACATACTGCTACGTCATTATGCCCTTCGGCCTGAAAAATGCCGGAGCAACATATCTGCGAGCTGTAAATAAAATTTTCGCCCAGCAGATCTAGAGATGCATGGAGGTGTACGTGGATGACCTCCTAATCAAGAGCATGTCTCTTGATCAATATTTAATAGATGCAGAGAGGTATTCGAGGTTCTAAGGAAAACTCAAATGAAGCTCAACCCCAAAAATGCACATTTGGGGTCAGATCGGGAAAATTCCTAGGATATATGATATCCAAAGATGGGATTATAGCCAATCCAGACAAGGTAGATGCCTTGAAGGCGATGCAGCTGCCAAGAAATATTAAGGACGTACAGCGGCTCACCGGAAGAATGGCAGTATTGAACAGGTTTCTCTCCAGATCGGCACAGCGTGCCTTACCTTTTTATCTAAATGTTGAGAAAAAAAGTCCTTTCTAATGGGACGAAGAAAGCCAAAAGGCCTTTGAAGAACTGAAGTTGTACTTGGCCGAACTACCTATGCTAACAGCTCCTCATGAAGGAGAATCTTTGTATGTCTACTTGGCAGTATGTGAAGAAGTGCTCAGCGCTGTGATGATCAAAGAACTAGACTGACAGCAGATACCGGTTTTCCTTTTGAGCAAAGCACTACATGGACCAGGTCAGATATTCAAATGTAGAGAAATTGGCATTGACATTGGTGCATGCCTCCAGGAATTTAAGACCTTACTTCCAGGCACATCCGATCATGGTAATCACTGATCAGCCTTTACGGAAAATCTTAGGACGACCAGAAACATCCGGAAGGTTTGCAAAGTGGGTCGTCGAACTGGCAGAGTACGATATCGATTTTTGTCCCCGAACTGCCATCAAAGCACAAGCCTTAGCAGACTTCCTTACGGAAGGGATAGCTATTCGCCTGGAAGACGATCAGCCCAAACATGAAGAGATCAAGTGGAAATTATATGTGGATGGTTCATCAAGCAAAGAAGGGGCAGGGGCAGGTCTCCTGCTCGTTAGTCCAAAAGGGGAATAATTCCCCTACACATTGCGGTTCGGGTTTCAAGCCACTAACAATGAAGCAGAGTATGAAGTGTTGGTCCCAGAGAAGGGTAAAACTATAGTCAGATGTGGTGGGGGGGTGAATGACTATAGTGGAGTTTCAAAAGTTTTTCTTGTATTTAAAAGTTTTTGGGCAGCGGATAAGTCCCTTCTTAAAATGTTTTTTCAAAGTAGTTTATGCAATCATAGATATAGAGTGTATAATGAAATAAAGTGCTATAAGGTAAATTACTGAAAGTAAATAGACACTAAGGTTTATAGTGGTTCAGGGTGGTGTAATCCCTTGATCCACTCTTCTGTTGTGATGATTGGAGGAATTCACTATTGTTTTCACAGATACAATAGTACGATTATCCTTGACTACACAAGCTTCACAATCTTAAGGACTATCACTCCCTGGCTTCAAAAATTTTAGTGACTCAGGCTCTATCACTGTTCATTGAGAACAAATCTTTCAGCAGCTATCACAAAGGTTGAAACTCCTTCACAGATTTCTCTGATTCAATTGCCTCAGTTGATGTGAATTGGATTCACAAATTTGTTGATCAATCTCAGAGCTTGATTTGCAATTGAAGTTCTGATTCCTGAATTGATCTCTAGATATTTCCTCTTAGTACATATGTAAGGCTTTTTACTTTGACAGAGTTTCTGCTTGTATTTTTTTTTCAGACTTAATCGTTTTTTTCTTTTTTTCTGTCAATGCCTTCTATTTATAGCCTTGATAATCATTGATATGAATTTCCGTCCGTTGGCTATTTAATGGGAGAATAATCCTTGATTTAATTCTTGATTCCCCCTTAATTATATTCTCCTTGACTTTAGTGATCGGATTTTTCCTCAAACGTTTATCAGAAAATCCGTCCTTGATTGATCCTCAATTGATTGTGCATTTAATGCTTGATTTTCATCATTTGAAATATGAATGAGTAAAGTTTATTTGATCGTTCCCTGAAAGGTTAAGTGATTCTTCTGACTTGGCTGTTTTGTTCTTCCTTCACTGCTCTGTCTTTACTCAGCCAAAAGTCAGTTTACTTTGCCGGTTTACTGCATTGTTGTTTTCTTTAATTCTTTCGAGTACTTTTTTACTTCACTGATCCTTGATTTGGGTGAGATTAGTGTACACCATATTTGACAATGTATTTCATTACTTAGACTTATCCAATGTCATCACAGACTTCCTTGGTTATAAGTCAGACCATAATGTCTTCATACTTCTCTGCTGGTACTTGGTTGGTTTCACTCAGCCGGGTATCTGTTTTTACTTAGCCAATACTTGTCTGACTCAACTTATACAACATGTCAGACTCTAAGTAAAGACTTATACAAAGAATTCTAACTTATTTCAGGCTTGCGATAACAGCTAGTATGGCCATCATCAAAACATAATAAAATGTTCCTAACAATTTCCCTTTTTTTGATGATGCCAAAACCCTCATAAGCTTGAACATAAGTGTACCAAAATTTTTATAATAAATAAAAGAATAAAGCTCAATAATTTTATTCATCCATTCAAGGGCAATAAGATAAGTAAGTTTAGAGCATATATTCAGAGTGTTATGATTACATTTTACTTAATTTTGCTTTGTACCTCTTGAATTTAATGGTCTGGACCTGCTCCATATCTTTCCAATCAATCTCTTCCACTTCCAGTATGCTATAGCAGTGTATTCAGTGACTCCCTGGAATATCTTCTTGTCAAAGAGTCTGCGAAAGGCAGGAATAGTCTCATTTGCTCTAGGTTCTCCAAAGTATTTTTCAAGTCTATCCCTCGCTTCAGCAATGTGTGAGTCAGCAAACTTGAAATTCTTGAACATACCCCATTGTTCTTGTTGGTTCATTTTCCCCATAGGATTGAAGAATTTTGCCATGTAATTGAAATCTTCTTGTTGTTCACTGGGCAAATCTTCTGGTCCTTGTGCAGAGAGGGGTATGGCTGTACTTGGTTTGCTAGTTGAGACGGATCCAGCATTCTGGTTGATAGATGCATGCTGTCTCTTAACATCATTGTAAATTTTGGCCATGTCAGTTCTCATCCTCTCATCCTGATACAATAGCCAGTATGCCCAAGCTTCATCTTGCGTTTGATTTGGATACAGACCGTTTTGGACCAAGTATATCTGGTGTTGCTGCTTCCTCTGCTGGTGTTGCCTTTGTCAGTGCTGAATCTGTGTTGGCTTGCTGATCCTCTTTGCTGATTTGATCCAGGTCTTTGTTGTCTACTTGATCTATCTCTATCATCATCTCTTCTTTGGATGGGGTGATGGAAACTTATGCACGGTTCATTTGATATCTTTTCCCTTTCCTCTCTAGTTTTTCTTAGCTATTTTCACCTTCATTTCGAATTCTTAGTTCTCTGTCCCTTGCTCTTAGCTTCTCTTCAGTGAAGTTTGGGGGTCTAATTGTTGATCCTTCCTCAGGCTTATCACTTCTTTCCCTTTTGGCAAAGATCATCCATTTCTTTGTAGTAAGATCTTGTTGTAGCTTCAATTTTACTACCAATCGAGTGTCGATTTGGAATCAATTGATGTGAACCTTGAGTCATGATCAGTCATCTTTTGGATTACACTTCAAAATCTGGTGCCAAAAGCAAGTGCCATGGACTCATTTTCCTGAGAAATGTGTTGTCTGAGTCCTGCAAGATTGTTGGTGATATTGAGGTTTAACTGTTTCATCAAGTCTCCTTGTCTTTGCACGACAATATTCTGTGCATCAATGTACTCAGCTACTGCCTGAAATCTTTCCTCTATGGAGTGGCTTTCATCTTTAAATGCCATAGTCATAGATCTGAGATACATTGCTTGTTGTTCTATTTCCTCAGCCAGCAGACTTACTGCCTTTACAAATGCCTCACTGGATATGCCAGTGGTCAGTTGAGTGAGTTTGTGACGGATATCAGCTGGTTCTGGCTCTGTTTTTTGTCCTCTGTCTATACATTGAGTGACATCTACACCAACTTCTACTTCTTCAAGTACTTGAGTAGAGGTGAATGTGGTGCAGCATTTTCTCCTATTCTTATTTCTCTGTGCCGGGAGGTGCCTTGACCGGTGTGGCAGCAGCTGAGCCAGTGTCCAACACTGTTGTAGGATCAGCTGGAGTGTCAATATACAGTTGCTGAGGAGTTGTCTTAGCTGGTGTGGTTGACTTGGCTGATTTATGTGTTTGTAGAAAAGATCTTAAGAAGATGTTATCATCAATTGCATCATCTGTTTGTTCAGCTTCTTTGTCTTTGTCATCGGCAGTATTCTTTGGATCATCACCAGCATCATGTTGTTCAGCACCATCACGATTATCACCATTATGATCATCATGATCACTATCATCATCATCATCAGATGATTCATCACTTTCTTTCTCAGAGGTTGGATGTGTTTTTGCCTTTGCTGCATCCACCATATCCCATAGTGGGGATTCATCAAGTACACCAACCAGGGTTGTGATCGTTAGAAAGTTAAAGAACCAAGCCTCATCAGCAAGCATGTGTGCTGAGTCTTGAAGCTGGAGTCTTGAATCACCTTCTTTCCATTCAAGATATGCTGCAATTCGATCATCAATATCAGTTGCATACATCTGTGCTATTTCTTCTGGAGTTTCCTCATCATCTCCAGTGTCTCCTGCAACTTCCTTATTTCGAAGTAGTTCATCCTCACATTCAGTCTCTTCCACTTTGCTGTTCTGCCTCTTCTTCTGATTCCGCTTCTTCTTCCTCATCAATTAATTTGCCAAACTCCTCTTTGTCTAGATTTCTTTGTACTTTTGGTTTCTTTCTTTGACTAGTTGTTATTCTGCTAGGTTGGTTTCGCTTTCCTCCTTCTCCTTTCTTTGTCGGTTTGACATATTTAAACATGATTTTGGATTCATATAATTTGTGGAGTTTTACAACAGGGACTTGTAGACATTGCAACAGATAGTGTAATTGAATTCCATAGGACTTTTTCACCCAAAAGTGTCCCTTTTTCTTCTTTCCTTCTGCTAGCCCCTTTTGGACGCATTGGCCTCTCATTGGATTTGTTCTTTAATTCTTAGGAAGAAGTAGTTGGCCCAATTGAACTCTAGATTGTTGTAGATGATTCCCATAAGACGCATTCTAACCTCTGTCATATCATGATTTGCCCCTTGTTTTCCTTCAATGCTCTTTCCAATTAGGGCACTGAACTCACTGAAAGGTTTCTTTAAAGCGGATCGAAGACAATTGACTTTCTTAGATCCTAGGTTTGCCATCTTGGCGATTGTCGCCCATAAATTATCCATGTTTTGTGGTACTAAGGCCACTTTTGCTTGACCTTTATTCGAAAGTTTGAGGTGTTTGAATTACCTTAGCTGTGATGACCACTTCTGTACCGTTGACAGATGCAACGATTTGTGCTCCTCCCAGTTGTCACCTTCTTCTGCAAAGAGCCCATGACATACTTTACAGTCTTCCAGAAGGAGATTAGATTTTCATAGCAGACATCCGTGATTGAAGGATTTAGAAAGGTTAGTAATCTCAAATTTTTGCATCCAGCTGCCAATCTCTTTGCTTTTTCGTCATTTCCACACAGTTTTAAGTAGTGTTCTTCTTGAAAGAACGATCCGGTAGCAATTGATTTCTCATATTGTGTTCCAGTTTGAGTGGTTTGGGAAGATGAGGCCATTTTTGAGTAGAAGTTTGAGACTTGTGAAAAGTTTTGAGGTTTTAGTGAGAAAATAGGGTTTTTGATTTGCAAGAGAGCGTAAAGAATTCTGATAAACCTCTAAGTGTGGTTTATATATGATGATTCTTGGTAGTGTGAACGTGGTTGTATATGGAAGGATTTTGTGACGTAATGGTGTGATTTTATGTATATAAATCATGGTATTTGAGTGTAGTGGAGGAGTGGATTGAGGTAAGTAATGATAAATCCCAGGAATCGAGGCGATTGTAATTTGAAAAATAATATAGTTACCTCTGCGATTATTAATTGATCTCCACGTGATTAATTTTCCACAGATTAATCCTCCATAACTTCTTGATTTTCCACGTGTATAAAACTGATTTAGTTCACACTTTAGTTTGCTGTTTAGTCCAATGCATATTTCGGTGGAGTGACTTTGCTGGTCACTAAGCCGGTTTAGTGACTTCTTTACTGAGTTGTTGATATAAATGTTCCTAACAATCAATGTACTTGACTTCACTGAGTACCAATGCCTTACCTGCCACATGAGTTTACGCATTACGGCAAAGGTTTAGTCAGCTGATGAAGTTACTTAATTAGCTGATTACTCTCAGTTAACTGCTCCTTAGCACTTAGTCAATTTCTATCATTCCTAACTCAGTTCTCAACATGCTGAATCTTTCATGACTGAGTGGTTTTGTGAAAATGTCAGCCAATTGATCTTCGGTATGTATATACCTTAGAGTGACATCTCTTTTTCAACATGAGATCTGATAAAATGATGTCTCACATCAATATGCTTAGTTCTTGAAAGTAATACTGGATTTTCAGTGATAGAAATTGCACTAGTATTGTCACACATAATTGGAATTGTCTTCTCCTACATTCCATAATCCCTTAGCTGTTGTCTGATCCATAGTACTTGTGCACAACAAGCCACTCTTGCTATATATTCCTTGTTTGTTGATGTGGATATAGAGTTTTGCTTTTTACTAAACCATGATACTAGCCTGCTGCCTAACATTTGGCAGGTTCCAGAAGTGCTTTTTCTATCTATCTTGCATCCAGCATAATCAGAGTCTGAATATGATATCAACTTAAATCCTCTATCTTTTGGATACCAAATTCCAACATTGATGGTGTTCGTCAGATATTTGATTATTCTTTTGGCTGCTAGAAGATGTGATTCTTTTGGTTGAGCTTGAAATCTTGCACATACTCCTACTGCAAATGCTATATCAAGTCTGCTTGCTGTTAAATAAATTAGGGATCCAATGATTCCTCTATAAAGCTTCTGATCTACATCCTTTCTAGTTTCATCGTTTCCAAGAATAGCTCTTGCACACATTGGTGTATCTGATGTCCCACTTGTGTCCATGACATACTTGTGTATCAAGTCTTTTATGTACTTGGCTTGATTGATAAAGATTCCATCTTTCATTTGCTTTACTTGTAGTCCAAGAAAATAATTCAGTTCTCCTATCATGCTCATCTGAAATTTGCTTTTCATTAGGTTTTCAAATTTCTCACATAGCTTTTCATCTTCTGATCCAAAGATAATGTCATCAACATAAATTTGGACTAACAGAGTGCTTTTTCCTTCCTCTAGCTTGAAGAGAGTCTTGTCAATGGTTACTTTGCTGAATCCTTTGTTGATCAGGAGTTGTGATAGTGTTTCATACCAGGCTCTGGGTGCCTGTTGAGTCCATAAAGTGCCTTTTTGAGTTTGTACAATTTATCTTCTTTCCCTTTAAGTTGAAAACCAGGAGGTTGTTCCACATATACTTCTTCATCCAAAAGTCTATTCAGGAATGCACTATTGACATCAATTTGGTAAACATTGAAGTCTTTGTGGGCTGCATAGGCTAGAAATAGTCTGATTGCTTCCAATCTTGCTACTGTAGCAAAGGTTTCATCATAATCTATGCTTTCTGCTTGAGAATAGCCTTTTGCTACCAGTCTTGCTTTGTTTCTGACAACTGTCCCTTGTTCATCCATCTTGTTTCTGAATACCCATTTTGTTCCAATGATGTTGGCTATGTCTGATCTGTCAACAAGTTCCCAGACCTCATTTCTTTTAAATTCATTTATTTCTTTTTGCATGGCTGTAATCCAGTCCGCATCTTGGATTGCATCATCTATTGTCTTGGGTTCCACCTATGATAGAAAACATTTTAGCATATTCTCCAGTTGTCTTCTGGTTCTGACTCCTGTATGAATGTCTCTAATGACTTGATCTTCAGGATGGTCTCTTAACCAGTTGAGGTCAGGTTGAAGTTGTTCTTGCCTTGGTGCTTCCACAACTTCAGTTTGTGCATCAGCTTCATGTTCTTGTTCTGGTGCCTCTTCTGTTGCATGGACTGGTGGCTCATCTTGATTTCCAAAATTATGATTCAGAATGGTAGCTGGTACTATTTTATTCATATAAACCTGTCTTTGACCTGATTCTTCTTCAAATTCTTGAAAGCTTTCACCATTTGAGTTTGGTTCATCAAAGACTACATGAATTGATTCTTCAATCACCAAAGTCCTTTTGTTGGGCACTCTAAAAGCTTTGCTAGTGTCCGAGTATCCCATAAAGATTGCTTCATCTGCTTTTTCATCAAAAGTATGTAGTTGATTCCTATTCAAAACAAAGCATTTAGATCCGAACATATGTAAGTGTGAAATGTTAGGTTTTCTTTCATTCCATATTTCATATGGAGTTTTTCCATGATGTTTGTTGATGATTAATCTGTTTTGAGTATAGCATGATGTATTTGCTGCTTCAGCCCAAAATCTCTTTGGGAAGCATGCTTTTGCAATCATTGTTCTGACTGCTTCTTTGAGTGTCCTATTTCTTCTTTCTGCTACACCTATTCTGTTGTGGAGTCCCTGCTGCTAATAGTTGATGCAATACTCCATTTTCTTCACAATAGGTTCTGATAACTTCATTTAGAAATTTTGTGCCTCTATCTGATCTGATCTTGATGATCTTTAGTTCTTTTTCATTTTGAATTCTTCTTAACAAGTCTGGCAGCTTTTTGAGTGTTTCTCTTTTCTTGTTCATGAATATGGTCCAGGTGAATTTGGAGAAGTCATCCACCACTACTAGAGTGTATTTCTTTCCACTTACACTGACTGGTGTGACTGGTCCAAAAAAATCCATATGCAATAGTTGTAAGATTCTTGTTGTTGACTGATAGGGCTTTGACTTGAAATTAAAGAGCTTTTAATTTGTTTCCCTTTTTGACACGCATCACATAGATCTTCTTTTTTGAATGTGATATCTGGTAAGCCTTCAACTAGCTTGTTCTTTGACAGTGTGTTGATGGTTTTGGAGTTGAGATGATTCAATCTCCTATGTCAAATCCAGCTGGTTGATTATTTACTTTTGACAAGCAAACATGTTTCTGCTCTTGCTGTCTTCTAATTTACCACATGCATGTTGTCTTCTCTCCTTCCTACAAGTACAAATGTGTTGGTTTGACTGTGAATCAATTTGTATCCTTCCTTGAAGTGAACATTGTAGCATTTGTCACAAAATTGACTGATACCAAGTAGATTGAAATTCAGGCCTTTAACATAAGCCACATTTTGAATCTTCAAACTATTTTTGAGCATTATGCCTTCCCCCTTAATTTTACCGGGGTTTTCTTTGCCTCCAAAAGTAACTTTGGGTCCATCAAAAGTTTTAAAGTCAGTGAGCCATCCCTTGTTTCCTGTCATGTGTCTGGAACATCCACTGTCTATGTACCAGACATCCTACAAAAAAAATTAATTTTGTTTAGGTACCCAACACTGTTTGGGTCCATGCCTGTTAACAGTCATGCCTCCTACTCCAAATGTATATCCAAATGATCTTCTTTTTGGATAGTTGAAGACATCAACTTCATATGTATCAGGCATGGCAGAATACCCTCTAATCTTTCTACTAAAGGTATTCTGATACTTTTCTCTACTTTTTGGTGCATTTACATCCTTTTTCACTCTCCAATATGTAGAAGGAACCTTATTTCCATGCTGCTTCTTTTGTTCAGGAATATGCCCTGGTTGGCTTTTCTTGAACACATGATGCATGTTATGAAATGGTTTCTTCTTATATTTTAGGGGTGTAATATTCCAATCATCATCAGAAGGGTAAAGTCCCTTACCTTCATGAACTCTTTTGCCTTTATTTGGCAAGATAGATGATTTACTCTGCTGTTTCACTACACTGGGTTTTGACTTCACTGGTGCAGGATGAGTGGTAGAAACTATGACCTGTCCTTGTCTGAATTTTGGTCCAGTCTTGGTCCTAGATTCAGATTTGGGTTGTTCATTGTTTCTATTGTCATCCTGACTTTTGTAGCCAAGACCAGATCTGGATCCAAACCTTTTTGAGGGTTTATAAGCTGGTGCACTAAATGGTGTAGTGGTGATCTAAACTGGTAGGGAGATTTTTCAACTGGTCTTTCAACATTGGATGGGTGATCATCTACTGCTTGTTGATCAGTTGAGTGGATCTCCATACTAGTTTGTTCAGCTTTTACTTTGTACAGTTCTTTCTCTAATGTTATAGTTTCCTTTATTAGATTCTCACATTCCCTGTTCCAGAATTTCATGATTCATCTCAATTTCGTCAAATTTGCTTATGAGATTTTGGATTAGGTTTGCAGAATCTAGTGGGAGAATAGAAGATAGTGCAGTGTCAGATGTGGATGCACTAGATGATGAGTGTAAGCTGGATGTTACCTCAATTTCATTAGATTCTTTAGCCATAAGGCATAGGTAAGCTTTTAAATTGTCTGAGCTGTTGGCTTCATCATCATCACCATAATCATTTTCAGATGATTCTTCATTCTTTTCACTGCTAGTTTCAGCTTTGAGTGCCTTCTTGCTTTTCTCTTTTCAATTGTCTTGTATTTCTTTTTATCCTCATCTTTGTCTTTTTCTTCAGGGAAATCAGCCTTGAAATGACCTTTCTTCTTGCAGTTGAAACATCTGTATTCATCATCATTTTTCTTCTTGTCTTTGCTTGTGCTAGACTTCTTGTATGATGATGAACCTCCTTTGAATTGTTTCTTCTTGCTAAACCTGTCAAAACGTGTTACCAATAAAGCTACCTATTCCTTCAGCTCCTGTATCTCTTTCTTTGTTTGCATCAATTTGTGTTACTTTCTTTGGGGTGCAATCGGTCTGCCTTGTCTTTATGTGCCTCTCTATTTGGTGCCTTTGTCTTCGCCGTTCAACTCAAATTCATGAGCCTTTAGTTGAGACATTAGAGTTAAGGTATTAGTGTTTGCAGGATTTGTTGTTCCTCTGATTCATTAAATAGACCAACTATTTAATTTATTCTCGAGTTCCATAAAACGAGAAAACACTCACGTGTTAAGAGCCAACCTGGGGACCATGGACATATAACCAGTAGCTGCAATAAATCAAATAAAATATTCATCGAACATAATATTTCTACTTAATTCATTAATTCCGGAATTACGCCACCATAAATCCGAAACTGAACTCTATCGATTATAGATATAACTTATTCTCAAAACATCGAGTCGAGTCGATAAGTGTCCATTGATATAATCATTACATATAAACTAAATAGACTATCCGTAATGAAGCGGGATTATTTCCGTAAACCTTCTTCAATACAACTTATCCTTATTTACCATTAACCCACTAGTGATCAATTAGTTCATAACCAATACGAACTCCAAGGATCGATCAATTTCTAGGATTAACAAATAAGGGGATTGTCTTTCTACTTCCCGCAGGAAGGAATGGATTCCATATCCATGAGACACACACTTCTCACTCATTCCAGAATAGCGCCAACGTGAAAGTGATTCAGACTGCGCCTCTTAACGATCCTTAATGAACACATCAAACTCTATCCTGAAACAAGTAGGAGTCTGTAATCACTTCAGGATTAAGGTTAATCCATATATAATCATCTTGTGATTTAATAAGATTTCTCAATCACAGAATTATATGAGAAACTCAGATTAAATCGGTCCATTCCTATATGACTATCATCATATATAAATGCCCCACTTAGACAACCAATGTCGACGGTCTGGATAGGAAGGTCACACCATAAAGTGTTCTGGGCACATTAATGGTGGTTTAATCAATAGACCCCATACTTTGATTAAGTTCACCACGGACTAACAGTTCAAGCGTATCACCATAAACTTAATCCTCGCATGTGACACACACTAAGTTATATGGCTACATTTGATACGACTTGGGGTTTTCAGTAGTGTATTACTTACAAGCACGAAGCAAGTAATAAGATGAGAATAAATCTATCATTTATTAATTCTAAAAACAGTTACATAAATTGTCTTTCGGGCGCTACTTCCAACAATCTCCAACTTGCCCGTAAGGACAAGCAACAATTGTCTTTTGGGCATACTATATCTAACAATATCCGGGTAACTCATCAGGATACTCATTCAGTACTGAAATATCCTTTAACTCTAGACCATCTTTAGCTGTATCTACTATGAAGAACAACAAAACATCATATCCCTGATGTATTGCCTTAGCTGCTCTAAAAGCTGAGATGATGGGGTAATGCCTCATCTAAGAATACTTAGCATTTCCGTGGTAGATGATTGAGGTTTTCCCTGATGTCTTAAATGTCACTATCTTATCGTTGCAATCTAGGTGCACATGATTCTTTTCCAATCAATTATTTCCCTAAATGATATCAAAACCTAAGAAATCCAACACTACCAGATCCGATTCACACATGTACTTACCAGCCTTAATCTTACAATAGGGTATTATCTGATCAACCTTAGAGGTTTTCCCTAAAGGTGTCATGATAGATAATGGCTACCTTAACTTTCCAAAACGCATCCTAAGTTGCTCTGCTACCTTAACTGACACAAATGTGTTTGAAGTGCAAATTTACTGAGGATAGTGGCATATCTAGAAAACATGCACCATAGTATCTTGATTAGTACAAAAATCACATTTGAAAGGATCATGAACTCCCAGTCTTTGCAAGTGA
This sequence comes from Gentiana macrophylla, assembly GCA_026214975.1. Lineage (NCBI taxonomy): Eukaryota > Viridiplantae > Streptophyta > Magnoliopsida > Gentianales > Gentianaceae > Gentiana > Gentiana macrophylla. The sequence continues at coordinate 21,961,897 of CM047811.1, read as the reverse complement.
ACGGGAAAAGAAAACAACTTGTTATATAGATTCCACAAGAAAAAAGACACCCTTTTTGGTTTGTAGGGTTTTCAAATCTCCCTATTGTTGAAATAGTGTCCTAAACCCAATCGGGTTGGACCGGATCCGACCGGTTCGGATCATTTCTACTATTTCTTTATGTTTATATATATATATATATATTAAATGGCTTTTTGTTGTCGCAGATTTGTTCTCTTAAAGAACCAATTGTGAATTGTTATATGATAACATCCTTAGTATTAAACCGTGATAGAGAAACCATGATAGATGATTATGGTTGATGAGATATCTAATCACTTTAATAAGTTTGATACTTAAACGTCTCTAGGCTGATGTACTATTAAACAGGACATTGATAGTACAAACAGACTAGCACGTATTAGATGTCTTCTGTCTTTAAGGGCAGGGATAGATCTCGTCTATCAAAGAGTAGAGACACTTGGACTGTACGTGGACGTGTATTAGAGAATGCGTATGTTAGACTAACCCACTTACACGGTTAAGTGTCACACTATGTGGCGGTTGTGTAATTATCCTTAGGACCGGAGTCTACGTGGCATCACGTGTGGATTGTCATGCTTTGACACTATTGAGGTTTCTCCTAGCCATGGGGCGATCATGCGGTAGTGATTGGGAGTGATACTGAAGCATGCGGAGTATACATGTTTGGTCGTCTGGGAATCACGTACCCTATCAGTACGGGTGAATATCCGAAAAGGCCTTCTTATAAGAAATGTCTTACTCTCGTGAATCTTTGCAAAGTTGAAGTAAATGAGTTACTTCGAGAGAGAGCATGATATCCAGATTATAAGATACGGTCGTTAATGTTTGACACTCGACTAACAACCGTATGGATATTATTACAACGATATGATTGTAAGTTACACGGTAACTATTTCACATGAAAGGTAGTAGTCATTGCATTTAACTCTACTGATGATTGGAGGTCTCGGTGTGTTGCTAGACGCTATCCCGTGATCGTTAGGCATGAAGGGCATTTTCGTAATTTGCACTTTGTGTCTACGGCCAACATATTCGGAAGCCTATCGGGTCACACACATGTGAACGTCTAGGCGGATTAAAATATGGTTATAGTTGATAACAAAATAAGGAAATTTTTATCTCAAGACTATAAAGGTTATAGTGGTAAATTAATATGGTGGTATTATTTATTATGAATAAATATAATACAAGATATTAATTATGTTGATTAATTAAATATACACATAATGTGTGTGTGTGTCGAAATTATTGTGTATATATTGATACACATGTATTTTGTAAATTAATTAATCACAGTATTATTAAATAAAGAATATTACAGATGCCAATTTGTTGGTCAAAGGGGCGCCACTTTCAATGTGCATAAGATACACTTGGATTGTGCAATTTAATTAATAAGATTAACATAATATTAATATTAAATATTAATTGATTTTGGAAATATATATTTATGGTAATAAGATAAATATAGTCAATATAAAACATTGACAATATTTTGGAAATATTTAATATAGGATATTAAATTAAATGAGATAAATCAATCAATTATATTTTCCTTATTTTACTAGTAAAATGTTTTCTTCCTCTCTACTCTACACTGGGGCACCACATCCATTATAAATAGGAGGTGGGAGCAAAAAGCTCTTTAAGACATCATGATTCAAGAAATTTAATAGTTCTTGTGAAAAATAGAGAGTTTTGAGAGAGAGAAAAGACCGGTCTAATAGCCGGATTTTTCTAGTAGCAATCCAATGGTGGATTCGGCGGGTTGTTCGTGTGGACTAGCTGTAGAGGCCGAACGCTTGGGCGGCTCCGTGCATCGCTACTCTCATTGGACGGTCAAAGCGTCGATCTTTTAGATCAATCAAGGTAACCACTGTCTACTAGCTTATTTGTTTATTATTGATTAAACGAAGTCGATTCTGGTCAAAGGAAATAAAATTTTGAATTCCGCTACGTTCCCGCGTAGATTTCCTAACACCCATGCTCAAATATTCTCGGTCTTTTCTTTGGAAAAATTTGATAAGATGAAGCTACTTTAAAATTCCTAGCTCTCTGGAGTCCAAATCCATTTTCTGATAATCCCCCCTTATATCCTGCTAAATCATCCATACACTCCTGAGTTGATGCCAACCGCTTCCAAGCATGCAATTTGTATACAGGGTATTAGCTGCCCATGATCTTTGATGCGAACAGACCTTGAGCGTTTCTCAATTTTCCGTATGAATTGAAGGAGAAAATGTTACAATAGTTTTGTATTATTATAATTATATTGTATTGCTACAAGTTTTGTATTTCTATTTTGTACTGTTTTAAATTTTGTTCTTTTCATTTTCTTCTGTGATGCTAGGTGTTCGTGGGTAGTTGAGTGGGGGTGGTGGTGTGTCCGTGTATATTTTGGAAAAAGAAATTGTCTCGAGGGTATAGGTGTAGGAGTGGGTGGGTGGGCAGGGAGGGTGTTTCCACACGATATGTAACTGTTGTTGGTGATTTGTTTTACGTCAACAGGGGTATTGAAAAAATCCAAAAAAAAAAAAAAAATTGGTGAAAAGGAATGGAGTGGATTGGTTAGGAAATTAGGCAATTTAATTTAATTTAATTATCATAAGAGGATTCAACAAGTTCAATGTATCTCCTTTCAGTGGTTCACCCTCTAGACTATATAAAAAAGGAGACTTTATTCATTATTCCAATCATATATTCTATGTATTACACATCTACAAACAAAAAACTGAAGTTGGCAGAAGGTCTATTCTCAATAACCAATCTTAAGCGGTGAATAAGAGGTAGGAATTAGTATCACAATTGAAGGAGTCATTAGCAGGTTTTTTTTATTTTTTTTTTTTTTTCATGTGTGTGTGAGTGTGTGTTTTTCTGTTTTTGTTTTTCACTGATTATGTTCTAGTAAGTTTTGTTTATTTAGTTCTTTTTTGTGTTTTTTGTTTGCCTTTCTTTGGATCTGTTCGAGTAATATAATTATTTTCTCTCATAATGCTTCTTTGTGACAAAAAACATCCTCGAATAAACTCATTGATCTGTTTAGTGACTCAAACAATTCATTGATATTTTTCCGGATCAGTTGTGTTTTGTTTCTTTCAATTCTCCAGCACGAGTTAAAATTTAGATTTGTCAGTAAAGTGACTTAAACTCTACATCTGGTGGAATTAATCTGAAGACTCAGCTGTGTGATGGACAGCTGAGAAGTGTATTCAATTACGTGCGTCGAGTGGGTGGAGTCTCATGAAGCTTCATCGGCGAGGTGAAGTCTCTTTGAGTCTCGAATCTGACGAGGTCCCACATCGATAATTTTGTTATGTTCTGACTATCTGATGTCATTAAAATGAGGACACGTGTAAGGGTATTTATGGCAGATCAGACAAAGATTCCTGGTGGCTAGGGTTTAGGGATTTGTGCCTATAAATGCAGTTGTTGTTGCATTGTTTGTGTGTGTGAAATCTGTAACTTAGTGCATAATAATAAAGATCTCTTTTCTGCCCGTGGCTTTTTATCTCTCTCACTTTGAGAGGGGTTTTCCACGTTAAATCTGTGTTCTTCTTGTTTCTCTGTTATCTCCTTTGATTATTTGCGTTTGATTGTATCTGTTTCTATTTCTTGCATCTGAAGTTATCTCCATCCGTCATAACAAGTGGTATCGGAGCAAGGTTCTGGAGAAAACAATCTATATGATCAGCTTGATCTTCAACAAGACCTTCAGCAAGGTGCTAGGATCTGTGATAAAGTTGTGATCTTTAGCAAGAAAAAATGTCAGCAGTAAATGTAAAAATCGATAAATTTACCGGAAGGAACAGTTTTGGTCAGTGGCAAATAAAGATGCGTGCACTGTTGAAACGGCAGAGTTTGTGGAGTCCTTTATCGACAAACCAAATCACAGTGCGGCCAGATTATGCGGTCACGGAAGAAAGCACATTCAACCATCATATTGTGCTTATCGATGGTGTTATCTTGAGGTTCTTTGAGGAAGACACCGCACCAAGTTGTGGACAAAGCTTGAAAGCTTGTATATATGACCAAGTCAACGACCAACAAGTTGTTGTTGAAGCAGAGGTTGTTCGGTTTGAAGATGCATGAAGGAGTCCACCTGAGGACAATCTTGACCACCTGAACACAATATTACTTGATTTAAGGAATAGTGATGTTAAAATTGAGGATGAAGATGCAGCCCTAATCCTGTTGGTGTCATTACCGGCATCATATGAAATCTTTGTGCAGTTGTTCATAGTTGGGAAGGATACAGTAGCTTTAGAGGATGTGTGAAGTGCGCTTTCATGCCAGGAGTTTAGACACAAGGCTCTTTGGGACCAGACAGTCAGTGAGGCTAGTAGCTAGCGACAATAGTGGAAAAGGATATGGGCGGAAGAAGAAGAAAAAAAAGTCGAGGGTCCAAAGGTCCTAAGTCTACTGCGATGTCTGTAATTCTTCAGAAGGAGCAGGGACATTGGAAGTCCAATTGTCCAAGAAAGAAGAAACAACATGAAGGCACTTATGGCACAGTAGCCTTGGCTACTGAGCAATCTATTGAGGATCTGGTTCTAGTTGCATGGGACTCTACACACCATAATGATGTGTGGATACTTGATTTCGGAGCATCCTACCATATTTGTCCAAGCAGGAGTGGTTTTCTACTTATGGCAGATAGATGGTGGTCAAATCTATATGGCCAACAACAAGGTTTTCAAAGTTGTGGGAATTGGTTCAGTAAAGTTAAGGGCAGATGATGGTAAATTCTGCAGACCTTGAAAGATGTAAGACATGTTCCTGAGATGACCAAGAATTTGGTATCTCTTAGTCTACTAGATGCCAAGGGGTTCAATTTCAAGGGTGAAGGTGGGACGGTGAATGTCTTCAAAGATTCGATTGTAGTCCTCAAAGGCATCAAGAGGAACCTTGTATATATTACAAGGATCTCTTGTATCAGATCAGCACTCTTCTTTGTTGCATCTCTCAATGATTCACTGAGTCTCAGCAGACTCATTTTGGGCACGTGAGGCTTGGTCACATGGGTGAAAGGGGTATGCAGATTCTTTCTTATTGAGTTTTCTTAGGGGATATAAGGTCAAGAATCTGGACTTTTGTGAACATTGTTTGTTTGGGAAATTGCAAAGAAGTAAGTTCTCAGCAGGGTTGCACAACACAAAGGCATCACTTGAGTCCATTTAGATTGCTGGGGTCTATCAAAAGTTGAGTCATTGGGTGGTCACAGATATTTTGTGTCATTCATAGATGACTATTCAAGGATGACTTGGGTGGTGATGATGAAGAACAAAAGTGATGCATTCAGTAACTTCAAGTAGTGGAAGGCCCTAATGGAGAATCAGTTAGGCATGAAAATCAAAAAGCTTCGTACAGATAATGGTTTGGAATTCTGCTGGACGGTTTTTGATTCATATTGTGCAGCTGAGGGTATTGCCAGACATCATACTGTAAGGAATACACCTCAGCAAAATGGTGTAGCTGAAAGGATATATCAAACTCTACTGGAGAGGGCAAGATGTATGCTTTCTCCATCTGGTTTATCAAGGAGATTTTGGGCAGAGGCTGTAAAAACAGCTTGCTAGTTAATCAACAGGAGTCCTCACACATGGATCAATCTCAAGACACCATTTGAGATGTGGTTAGGCAAGCCTGCTGACTACTCAGTTCTAAGGGTTTTTGAAAGTACAGCTTACTATCATGTTAGTTAAGGGAAGTTGGAGCCAAGAGCCAAGATGTGGGGTATGGTGATGGAGTGAAGGGACATAGAATTTGGTCATCAGCAGAGTCCAGAGTAATCCTCAGCAGGGATGTTGTGTTTGATGAAAATTCTATGTTAAACTCATCAGTGGGGAGGTCTACTGAGTCTGAAACCAGTGCTGAATCTGATGGTGTTAAGAAATATGTGGAGCATCAGGTGGAGTCTACTGATATGCAACAATCAGTGGATCCAAATCAACACTATACTGATATGGATAATGAACCAGAATCTGATCCAAGCCAGCCTACTGAGATCTCAGTAGGGCGTCATACAAACATTAATCAACAGAGTCTAGCTGCCAGCAGGCCTAGAAGATCTAATGTTGGGATACCTCCAAGGAGATATAGGTATGATGATTTGGCTGGATATGCACTGCAAGTTGTAGAAAAGGTAGAGGTTGCTGAACCTACTACTTACAGGGAAGCAGTGACATGTATAGAAGCATCTCAGTGGCATGCTGCCATGGGAGATGAAATGGAGTCGTTGTTGAAGAATCAGACTTGGGAATTGGTCAAACAGCTTACTGACAAGGGAGTTGTGACTTGTAAATGGATTTTCAAGAAAAAAGAAGTAATAACTAAGGCAGAAGGAGTTAGGTATAAGGCACGTTTGGTTGCAAGAGGATTCAGTCAAAAGGAAGGGGTTGACTTTGATGAAATATTTTCACCAGTGGTCAGACACACTTCAATCAGGGTGTTACTAGCAATGGTGGCACATCAGGATCTGGAACTTGAGCAATTAGATGTGAAAACTGCTTTTCTTCATGGTGAGGTGGATAAGGAGATATACATGACACAGCCTGAGGGTTTTCAAGTTCCTGGCAAGGAAAATTATGTTTGCAAGTTGAAGAAATCATTGTATGGTTTGAAGCAAGCTCCAAAGCGATGGTATAGAAGGTTTTGTGATTTTATGCTTGGCGAGGTTACAACAGAAGTCCTTATGATCATTGTGTATATCCTGATCTCTTTGAAAGATGGATCACATATTTATCTTGTCTTGTATGTGGATGACATTTTGATTGCTGCTGTAAGGAAGTCTGATGTTCAAAATCTGAAGAACCTTCTCAGTGCTGAATTTGAAATGAAGGATTTGGGTGCAGCCAAGAAAATCTTGGGGATGAAGATCTGGAGAGATAGAAGTCAGAAGAAATTATTTTTGTCTCAGCAGGGTTATTTGCAGAAAATATTGGCCAAGTTTGGGCTGTCTGCTGCAAAACCAATAGATACTCCTATGGCATAAAATGTTCATTTGTCTATTTATGCTTCATAATCAGCTGAAGAGAAGGAGTATATGTCAAAAGTTTCCTATGCTAGTGCAGTTGGCAGTTTGATGTATGCCATGGTATGCACTAGGCATGATCTACAGCTCGAGCGATAAGTGTTGTCGGTGAGTTTATGGCTCAACACTGAAAAGAACACTGAAAGCGATTAAAAGGATATTCAGTACTGAGAGGTACAAGCGATGTTGGTCTCATTTATGGAGGTGATCTCGAGTGCAGTCACAAAGCTACCGTGATCTTGATTATGCAGGTGATGTTGACAGTAGAAAATCAATGACTGGGTATGTGTTTACATTGGGAAATGCAATGGTCAGCTAGAAAGCTACTCTTCAGGCTCTGATGAGCCTTATCAACTCATCAAGCGACTAAAGAGGGTATACGGTTGAAAGGGCTAGTCGGTGATTTGGGGTTGCATCGAGGATCGAAGCTAAGATATATTGTGATGATCTAAGTGCAATATGTTTAGCCAAGGATCAGGTTCATCATGAGAGAACCAAGCATATTGATGTCAGGTATCATTTCTTGAGGAATGAGAAGAGGGTTGTAGTGAAGAAGATCAGCACCAAGGACAATCCTGCTGATATGTTCACTAAACCAGTTCAGCAGAGTAAGTTTCAGCTTTGCCTGGACTTACTGAATATTCAAAGCTTGTAATCTGTTTCTGGAAACTCTAATGAGGGCAGATCAGTGGAGTGGATGCCGTGGAGATAGTCTGGTACAAGTACATCTGGCATTGACGAATGCATCTGGTACAAGTACATCTGGTTATGCAATCTGTTTTGACTCTAGTGAGAGTTGAAGTCAAGGTGGAGATTTGTCAGTAAAGTGAATTAAACTCTACATCTAGTGGAACCAATCTGAAGACTCAGCTGTGTGATGGACAGCTGAGAAGTGTATTCAATTCTGTGCGTCAGTAGGGTGGAGTCTACTGAAGCTTACGTCGGCAGGTGAAGTCTCGCTGAGATCTTGAATCTGACGAGGTCCCACATCTGATAATTCTGTTATGTGACAGCTATACAGTGTCATTAAAAGGAGGACACGTGTAAGGGTATTTATGGCAGATCAGACAAAGATTCCTGCCGGCTAGGGTTTAGGGATTTGTGCTTATAAATACAATTGTTGTTGCATTGTCTGTGTGTGTGAAATCTGTAACTTAGTGCATAATAATAAAGATCTCTTTTCTGCCCGTGGTTTTTTATCTCTCTCACTTTGAGAGGGGTTTTCCACGTTAAAATATGTTGTTCTTGTTTCTCTGTTATCTCCTTTGATTATTTGCGTTTGATTGCATCTGTTTCTATTTCTTGCATCTGAAGTTATCTCCATCCGTCATAACAAGATTCTCCGGCATCGGGGTGAAATTCCGATTCTCCGGCATCGAGGGGGTGAAAATTTTGATTCTCCGGCATCGGGTGAAAATTTTAAATGTCCAACACCTGGGTGAAAACATCTAATTTATGGCACCGGGAGTAGAAACATCAACCCTCTGGCACCAGGGTGAGAACCTCAAATCTCCGGCACCTGTGTGAGAATTTTAATTATCCTGGGCCATTGAAAAATCATCAGAATCAAAGAAAAAGTCATCGAAATCGGAGTCACTAGACGTAAGAATAATTGTATGCTCACCAATGCACGCTCATCGGTGTAGTGCACCCGCACAAAGGACATTAGAAACAAGCATCATTACTCATGATCAAAATTATGATGAGACATTAGTTTTATATTTTCTTTTTAAATGAATCAGTATTACAAAAACTTTTTTTTAAAAATTACAATGGCATTGAATAATGACTCAGCACTGCTTGTTAATAAAAAATATGATGCAGCGAGTCTTTGATTGATACTCATTAAACAACGATTGACATAGAAGGTTAATGGCCCATAAATATTTAGTACATCCATGTATGTTGCTCTACTTGTCTTACATTATGAAATTTACGTCCTAATTTTTTTTTGTTGCAAGATTCGGTGATCCCTTTGATTGGCAAAGATTTAGTGGTATGTATTCGCATTGAATAAAATAACATTCCAAATTTACGTAATAACAATTTGTCAATGGTAGATCCCTCAACCAACCATTTGTTTTTATATTATCAAATCAAGCTTGTTGATATTCTATATTCCGTGTTAGAATTTATTACCTTTGTTGGTTTATTGAACTTTTAAAAAGGGGATAGGTTTCTGTTTGTGTGTGTGTAAATTGTCGCTTCCCTTGAAGTGACTTTTTTAGTTTCGTTCATTTTGTTCCTGCGTTTGCAGATTTGTGGAACTGAAGAAGAACATAGGAAAAAAGTACATGCACATACTAATACTTAACGAAACGAAAGAAAAAAAAGGATGTTTTGTGAAGCTGATTCTTGCTATAAGTTTGTAAATACCATTTCCACTTGTAGACAGATCATAGTTCTTGCCATATCATTTTGAATCGATCTTGATAGGTATTTTTCATTGTTTTTCACTTTTCTGTGTTGTTATTCCCTTTTCTATCACTTGTACATTTTTATGTTTGAATAATTACTCTATACAATGCTTTTGAAGAAGGATTGCAATGGGACGGCCCTGCTGGATGGATGTTGGGAACCTACACAAACAAGATCAAAGGTTTACAAAGTATACCAACCATTTGAGACAGGTATACATTTTTCTCATAATGGCTTAATGATCACCCTGTTGAAATAGTGTCCTAAACCCAATCGGGTTGGACCGGATCCATCAGTCGGATCATTTCTTCTATTTCTTTATGTTTCTACATATATTAAATGGCTTTTCTGTTGTAATATATTTGTTCTTTTAAAGGAACCAATTATGAATTGTTATATGATAACGTCCTTAGTACTGTGGTAAGGAAACCATGATAGGCGATTATGGTTGATGAGATATCTAATCAATTTAATAAGTTTAAAACTTAGATGTCTCTAGGCCGATCTACTGTTAAACAAGGCATTGATAGTATGAACAGGCTAGCACGTATTAGATGTCTTCTATCTTTAAGGGCAGTGATAGATCTCGTCTATCGAAGTGTATAGACACTTGGACTGTACGTGGATGTGTATTAGAGAATGCGTACGTTAGACTGACCCACTTACATTAAGTGGCGAACTATGTGGCAGTTATGCAATTATCCTTAGGACCGGAGTCTGCATGGCATCACGGTGTGGATTGTAATGCTTTGATGCTATTGAGGTTTCCCCTAGCCATGGGGCGATCATGCGGTAGTGATTGTGTGTGATACTGAAGCATGCAGAGTATACATGTTAGTTCGTCCGGGAATCGCGTATCCTATGATTGGGATCAAATATCCGAAGTGGCCTTTCTTATAAGGAATGTCTTACTCTCGTGAATCTTTGCAAAGTGGAAGTAAATGAGTTACTTCGAGAGAGCATGATATCCGGATTATAAGATACGGTCGTTGATGTTTGACACTCGACAAACGACCGTATGGATATTATTATAGTGATAGGATTGTAAGTTACACGGTAACTGTTTCACATGAAAGGTAGTAGTCATTGCATTTGACTCTTCCGATGATTGGGGGTCACGGTGTGTTTCTAGACGCTATCCCGTGATCGTTAGGTATGAAGTGAATTTTTGTAATTTGCACTTTGTGCCTACGGCCAACATATTCGGAAGCCTATCGGGTCACACATATATGAATATCTAGCCGGAGTGTGGTTTTAGATGATAACCAAATAAGGAAAGAATTTATCTCACGACTATAAATGTTATAGTGGTAAATTAATATGGTGGTATTTATTTATATGAATAAATTAAATACAAGATATTAATTATGTTGATTCATTAAATATACATATGATGTATGTATGTATGTCGAAATATGATACACATGTATTTTACAAATTAATTAATCATAGTATTATATTAATTAAAGAAAATCTCAAATTCCAAATTAGTGGGGAGAGAGGGAAGCTTTTTTCAAGTGTATAGGACACATTTGAATTGTGCAATTTAATTAATAAGATTCCATAATATTAATATTGGATAATAATTGATTTTGAAAAAATGATTTATGGTAATAAAATAAAGATATATTCAATATAAGATATTGTCAATATATATCTTGGAAATATATTTAATATAAGATATTAAATATTAATGAGATAAATCAATCAAATATATTTTTTCCTTATTTTACTAGTAAAAGGTTTTCTTCCTTTCTACTCTATCTGGGGCGCCACTTTCCCTATAAATAGGAAGTTGGTGTCAAACACTTTTGCACATCACAATTCCAAGAGCTAATAGTTTTTGTGAAAATTAGAGAGCTTCTTCTGGAGAGATTTTAGAGAGGGAAAAAGTCGGTTTAGCAGCCAAGTTTTCCTAGTAGCAATCCATGATGGGATTCCGGCGAGGTGTTCGTGTGGATCACCGGTAGAGGCCGAACGCTTGGGTGGCTTCATGCAGAAACTACAACCGTAGACAAAGCGTCGATCCAATTGGATCAACCAAGGTATTATTTTGTCTACTTCTTTTATGCTTGTTGCTTAAACGAAGTCGATCTTGGGAAAAAGGAAATCAAATTTTTGAATTCCGCTGCGTTTCCGTGTTGATTTCCTAACACACCCGTGGTGTCCGTGAAAATTTCATAATTTACAATCCTATATAGTGTGATATGGTGAACATAATTCCTCCAATAGAACCATATCGGAGTGTAGTTTTCAGGATTTGTTTTCATCCAGTACAGAAAGAATACTGCATGCTTCGGCGAGTAATCGTATCACATAAACTGTGGAAAGTCCAATACAAGATACTTAATAAGGAGTCTTATCCAAACTGGCAAGATATCAAGAACCCGTGCACACAAAATTATAGGATTTCGCTAATTAGTCCTTGATTAATTGACAAGTATCTTTATTGGATGGTTGAGCCTTTTCTGCACTTCAGACTAACATGCCACAATAGGGATTCCACATTTTATTGCAACATCATGGAATTTGATATTAGAAATGAAGAATTTAGGATGATGCCTAGTCTAGTCCCTGTAATTTTTAACCGTTTAACCGTAATACCTACTGTAATGGAGACTTAAACTATGCTACTGAGTTCTGGTATGGAACATGTTCTGATCATCAATGTATGAAGAATCTGTTGAAATCTGGTGTTCAACCAAGGCAGGATCAGTAGGGTTGATCAACCTGCTGATGCAAAGCCTACTAAAGGCAAGTCTATTGATGCACAGCAGACTTGGGGAACACGTCTGCTGCATGTTTTCATGTTTTGGTTAAGTTACTTCTAGGGTATTTTAGTCATTATCTGATTTGACTATTAAGTCAGTTAGGGTTTGATTCCCAAGGCTATAAATACCGTCTGTATTAATTGTAACTTGATGTAACTTTCTCATGATAATAAAATATCCTCGTTTGTCCGTGGAGTAGTCGGCACATTGCTGGAAACCACGTTAAATCTGTGTTCTTCTTGTTTCTATGTTTGTTTACTTGTTAATTTCTTATCTTTACTCACAATCACCATCACTTCTTGATCGATCCGTTATAACAAACTGGTATCAAAACGTCCAGGTTCATCATGAAATCTGTCTATCTATTTTAAGCAAGGTAGATTAGCACCAAGGTTTTAATTGACGATAGGATTTAGGATCTACACAGCGTTTTCTGGTGAGAAAGATGTCTGCTCTAAATGTCAAGATTGACAAGTTTATAAGAAGAAACAATTTTAGTCTGTGGCGGATCAAGATGCGTGCTTTGTTGAAGCAACAGGGATTATAGGGTCCTTTGTCTAAATAAACAGAAGAAAGCACTGCTGATAGAGCCAGTCTAGAAGAGAAAACACACTCAACAATTATGTTGTGCTTGTCAGATGATATTATCACAAAGGTTGCTGAAGAGGACACATCAGATAAGTTGTGGTCCAAGCTTGAGAGTCTATACATGACAAAGTCTCTAACCAACAGGTTGTTGTTGAAACAACGTATGTTCAGTTTAAGGATGCATGATGGTACTCAGCTGAGGGATCATCTAGACCAACTGAACACAATATTGCTCGACCTAAGGAATATTGATGTGAATATTGAAGACGAGGATGCAACATTGATCCTACTTGTGTCATTGCCTGCATCATAAGAGAACTTTGTGCAGTCCTTTATTGTTGGAAAGGACTCAGAGTCATTGGAGGATGTGAGATCATCACTCCATTCTCGAGAGCTATGCCATAAGGCATCAGTTACAGGGACAGAGCAGTCGGTCAATTTGGATTGGTGGCGGTGGAATCGATGAGGGGCGAGAAATTCTAGGAAGAAGAAATTCAAGAGAAATTCCAAGGGACCTAGAGCTAAGGATGTATGTAACTATTGCAAGGAGCAGGGACATTGGAAAAATTAATGTCCAAAAAGGAAGAAGCAGCAGGGTACCCAGCAGGGTGCTTTTGCTTTGGCATATAAAGACACCAACTCTGAAGAAGATATGGCCTTAGCAGTTTCAGAGTCATCAGGGCAAAGAGATGTGTGGATTCTGGACACTGGGCATCTTATCATGTGCGTCCAAACATGGAGTAGTTTTCAACTTATCAGCAGATGGATGGAGGCCATATTGCAATGGCTAACACCAAGGTCTGCAAAATAGTTGGGATAGGATCTTTTCAATCGAGGACACATGATGGTAAATTCTATACACTGAATGAGGTTAGGTGTTACGGATTTTTCTAATGAAAGTAAACAAGTAATAAATAAAATCCGATATACCTCAAGTGCAAGGATCGTAGTAAAGAGGTTGATACCGGGTCGATCTTACGGGGAACTGGCGATTGCTAACCCTAGTTTTTGTTCAACTAACTAACCTATGTCACGATTACTAAACTAAACAGATATGAAAACAGTAAATAATTCACAAGGAAGATAACAAACGTAAACTAGGACAGAAGATCGAGATCTAAAGCCAGGAAAATATAGCTACGAACCAATTTAAACTAAACTAAACCTAATATGCAATAAAAGACTACTAAGCTAAACAATTCAAATTCAAGGGGTTTTAATTAATAATTTACGAGCGAACAAGCAATTGATCCACCGATCCTACAACTATCAATTTCGATCTAGATTATCTCGTGATTTCTAACCAAGTTGTGATTCACCTAACCACGGTATGAACTCCTAATTTCTTAGACAAGTTCTTCTATCAATCTTCTATCTTTCGATCTAAAGATTAATGCTTTCAAATCAAGGTGTGAAATCTCTCAATTTCTAACCTAGAAATCTAACCTAATAACTCTCGTTAATTAGATCAAATATCTATTCTTTATCACGGTGATCTAAAGTCTAGCATGATTTTCATCAAATAAACAATCAACATGCAATGATCTTTCGATATAAATTGCGTAACAACATGAAAAACATGATAAAGAAACAACTTGAATTAAAATACTCACAAGATAATCAAGAACAAAACTTAATTGTTGATTGGATGGCTTCACAACGCTTGTTCAATGGAGGTCTAGCCTCTTAGCATCCTCTTTGAAACTCGAATTGTTTAGAATAAAAGTGCATAAAAGAATCTAAAGAAAAACTGTTTGTAAACTAAGGAAAAACGCAGCTTAGCCGCCCCTAGGGTTTAGGGTTCGAATATATGATGGTTTGTGTGGAGAAAACCGCGGCTATATATAGAATTTCAGGTCGGTTCTGCTAAGTCGGCGTTCGGACGCCCGTCCGGAAAGGGTGAACGCCCGTCCATCTTGTGTAAACTTCTTGAGTCGGGCGAAATTTGGATCGAGACGCCCGTCTTCTTCTTTAAATTGGGCCTTCGTCCAGGAAAAATCTAATCATCACGAATGTAAAGTTCCTCCTGGGCGCTCGCCCAGGATGTCAAACGCCCGTCCACTCTGGGCGCTTGATTCAAGATCTTTGAACTTGACCCGAGTCGACTTCATCTTGATTTCTTCATCTCTATCTCTTTTTATCAAATCAAATCATCATTATCTTTTTGTCATCAATGAAATTTGACTCTTATCTCTTTTTGATCAATATTTGAGCACCAAACATGTACCTATAACACATTAAAACATCGCAAAATGTAATATCATCCAAATAATCATAAAAATCACAATTAAAATACCACAATTAACCAATTTTGCAAATAACTCATTTAAAACCTCATTTGCTTAATAAATCTATTAAACACTCGTTTCTAATGCAAATTATACGAATACGAAGGGAAATATCATAGAATATAGCGTTATAAATCGTATAAATTCACCCCTAACAACTCCCCCACACTTAAGCTTTTGCTCGTACCGAGCAAAACAAAACGGATGTCAAGGCTCGGAAAAAAGATAGACATCTCAGACGATATATCAAAGATCCAATAAATCAGAGGTTCACCCTTGTGTGTGTGCAAAGCCATAGAAAACTTCCACTAAATCCAAACTTGAGAAACTCAAAGCAAAACTAGCTAATACCCCCTCATAGACTAGCAATAAATGACACTCATAAGGTGTACCCGAAAAAGATGATAGAACATATCTAGGGCCTTTCTAAAATACTCAGAGGATAATCCCTACAACATATCTATCAGTTTATACTGGGGATAAGATAGACAATAACTTAGTCTTTCATTCATTTCATACCAATTCTTTAGTTGATTTAACTATTGCACTTTAAACACACATCAGAATGAGCTATTGCCCTGTTATAGCAGAATAGGATATTCGAGATATACCCTACCTTACTCCAATCATAAGGCAGCTTTTTCTGAATGTCGTGAGCTTTTAGCCATCATAGTGGTATAGGACATTTCGAGATAATGCCCTACCGCACTCAAATCATCGACTAGCTTCCGACACACCCAAATTACCTCATATTTTTCAACATTTCATTTGACAATAAGTTACGTGTTACTTATCACATTCAAACCTTAGATATTCACAGTATATCATACTCCGGATCTAAATACAAACTATCATAAGTCTCAAGATATATACGTAGCACTAAGCACATGACTTATAAGAAAATCAGAAATCACTTGTCGAAAAGGGGTATAACTTTATAAATTAGCTCATCATTTACTATGGCTCGTGAAAAATAGATCTCAGGTGAAACAACTAACTTATCAAACATATGATATATAGCTTGGATGACTATAAAAATAACGAACATTGAATTGAACTGCCTACTCGGGACAAAACAAAAACAAAAATGTCGAAAAATTTAGCTCGTTTTGCATAGAAACATAACGAAGTGAGCAAACAAATAGATACATTTCAAATCATCCCCTCCCCCACACTTAAAGATCAACATGTCCTCAAGTTGTGCAGAACGAAAGAAAAGGTAAAAGACTTAGCTGATTTAAACCGATACACGAACCGTCGGTCAGGCCGGAGCCTACATAGTGATACTGAGAACGCGTAATCGTACAATGTAGCTTGACAAAATCGTTAGAATTAGACCTGCACTACTGGACAAACACGGAAACATCTCGGGGAAAACGGGGAACGATACCAGAATGAAAAGAGATACAAAAATGAGTAATACCAAAAGATAAAGCATTCAATAAATCCAAAAGTTGAAACATAGTAAAAACGAAGGTACGGATGCCTTATGGCTTACATGATCCAGTCGGAAAAATAAACAGTAGCAATATCAAAAATACAACGAATCACGTAATGAGATGTAGCAAAATATACAATCACAGTATTTAGGACAAATCAAAATTGAGAATAAACAACGAAAATCATGATCGCCCGGGCCGTAGAATCATCACGGAGGAGGTACAAAGACCAGCAGGGCATCAGTGCTCATCATCGAAGAAGACTCAGAGTCCTCCAAAACATCCGCAATGGCCGCTCAACCGCATCGAATAGATATAATCCATGGTGCTCGGGTGAAGATTTTGTCGTCCCGGTGCCGGCCCTCACTCATACATTTCAAAATAGTCAAAATATTGTTCGAGGCGTCCCGATGTCCTCCGGCCCGATTCCAGACATTGTTGCCCATACTTAGCCTCATCCGGACCGAAGGAGATAAAGTAGGAAGGGGGGATGGTCGAGGCGGTGCCGAAAAAGAACCAGGCTCACGTGCCACCTCAGCCTCAGTCTCAGGCTGACCCGAAGATTTCACTCTTTCCCTCTGCAAGAACCTAGGATTCTTTGGTTTGTGATCGGTCTTGTACTCGGGAACTCCAGCATCTTGACAGAGACCGTGGATCAAATGTGGACATATCAAGCACCGAGTATACACCTTCTGATTCATGGCCACCTCGTCGAAAATCGCTTGCCCGACATCAACATTGAGCTTGAAGTTCAAGGCATCTGACATCCCATGGTCACCAATGTGAAGTGAGTCGAGGTTGTTCTTAGGCAACAACCTATTCTGGATAAACCGACACTGGACCTTCCAATCCTCTGTCCAACTCGTAGTTATCAATTCCTTCCTATCTCCACCCGGCCTAAGTGTCCACGGTACCTCCGGGCATACCAACATCCGTAATTCCTCCAACGGATCCTCACCGGCATCCTGTTTAGCTTTGATCGCTTCCTTGTAGTCCAAGCCCTCAAAAGTATCTAATCCGTACTTCCCATTGATAAGCGCCGGTGTAAATGGCACCTTAACTCCCCAAACAGTGACCACCCCAGTTGCCAAATCTGTCTCCGAACAATTGGCATAAAATTCACGGACTAACAAAGCATTAACCGGGGTCCTCGGGGTTACCATCAAAGCTCCCCACTTCCTATCCCTCAATAACTTGACAAATAAGGGATCAACCTGAGGCTCCAGGACAGCTCGCTCGATCAACATCGTCCTCGTGAGATAATGCTTATTATAGACCTCCATCGCCTTAGGGTTGATGAATCTACGAGCAAAGGGAATAGGGATAGCGGGTCTCACTCTCTGTCTAGCCGGCTCAGCTCCCTCAGTTGCTTCCTTAGCTCCACCCCTCGGTTCATTTGCATCTCTCGCACCTCGAGTCTCTGACACCCTAGCCATCTTGCTCACTAAGGGCTCATCATCAGTGTCAGAACCCGACTCAGGCTCATCCTGTAAAGGGACTCTAGATTGACCTCTAGGAGGATGCTGACGCTCCCCTATACGAATGCCTTGGTTTGGATTGACGAAGGTAGGGTCCACACCCTTCTTCTTCTTAGCAGGTTCCGTGGCTACCCCCTTACCATGCCTCTTAGCTACATTGTAACCTAATAAACAAACACCAATCCCAAACCCAAATTCAAATACAACCACCCGTTTATCGTCCAAACGGGATTTCCCAAACAAAGCAACACCAAACCAACATCAAAACCACAATGCAACCCATCCATAATCATCCATAACCATCCCATATCATCAACCAAGAAAGAAAAATAAACAAAACACAGAGAAGAAAACAAATAAGACAAGTGTATGCAAAAGAGTCGACTCGAAGATCGAACTCGGGAAAAAAAAGTGAAATAATCCACGAAAAGCTTATAAAATCTTACCAAGTACGTTGAAAGGATGATGATTATGCTGATTAGAAGTCCTAAATGTGAACAAACGAGACCAAAGATCGGATTTTTCCAAAAGAAAACCGCACACGCTAGATTACTGATTCGAAACAACGGTTGTATGTTGGTGGATTGCGGTTGAAAAACCAAAAAGAGGGGATTGAGAGCTGTTTGTAGGGCCTTGAATCGCCCAATTTGGTTTAGAAATGAGGATTTTAGAGCAAAATGAGGCAAAAAGTCGGGTTTGGCAATTTAAATTTCTCGATTCGAATTAAAAATGGAAGCAGGGGGTATATATAGACGCAGGTCTGAACGGGCGTCCAAGAGAATGGATGGGCGTTCAGCTGGGAAGCATAAGAACTGGACGGGCGTCCATATAAACAGACGCTCGTCCAGACGGCCAAATCACATACAGCGTTGAAGAGAGTTTATCAGACGGGCGTCCAAGAATTTTGGACGCTCGTTCACAAATTGTGCATGGTGGACGGACGTCCAGTTCACTGGACGGGCGTCCAAGACAGAAAAATGCAAAAATAATGAAATTGCATACAATTTAAATTCAAACTTGCATTTTCTCATTAAACTTAAATAAAACTCCAAAAATACAAATGAAAATCAACGAAGTACATAAAATTACTAGAAAGTATGTAAAAACAAATAGAAAACAGTGGGTTGCCTCTCACCAAGCGCTTTTGTTTTACGTCGTTGGCTCGACGAAACAACCTAAGAACGCTAGTCATCGTAAATGGCCGACCAATCTATCACTCGAATAAGACGGCGGAGCATGTCAATCGCCGGAGGGAAGTCATACTCATCTTGTAAACCCCAGTCCTCACCGGCTACATCAACACCTCGAAAATGTTTAACTTGCAGCACTAGCGCTAAATCTGTCAGCATCGGATCATTGAGGATCGTGTACGGACGTCCTAGAGCCTCCTGTAACTCCTCAGTAGTGAAGTCTCCACCTCCCGAACAGCGGGGAACAATAAGAACATAGGTGACAGTCTTGACGCGGGTACTAATATCAAAGTCTACGTGCAACACTATAGTCCCTCCCGGTCCATCGTCTACAGTGATAAGTGGGATCCTCCTAAGGAAAGGTAACTCCTCTGGTAGAACTCCGAAATCCATATCTAGAAAGTACAACTAACTGACAGAAAAAACAAAACTTAATAAGGCTAATAACTTTGTAAACTAAACTGAAATACTAAAACTTAAATACTAAAACTACAGAAGCAAAACAAAAACAACTAATATAACGATATCTAGGTTGCCCCCTAGTGGCGCTTTTGGTTAATGTCGTTAACTCGACACCATTTAAGCTCAGCCTGGATCAGGCCATTTGACTTTTCTGCCAGCCACTACCTCGTCTAGACTTTGATTAGCAGTTTGGCTGCAGAAACAACACTTTACACATGGGGTAAAACCTTTAAGAGCTTTCCAAACACGCTTAAACTTCCCCATGGTTGACTTCTTCATTCTCTGAGCCTTCTGATGACGTTTCAGCTGACGCTCCCTCTCAAACTCTTCCATATCCCAACTACCAGCTAGAACTTCTTCAGATTGGCCACTACCGCCATCCTCTGAAAACAGGTCGGGTGAAAACTCGTTGAATTCTTCGACTTTTATAGCACCACACCCGAGGATATCGAGGAAACGGACAATCAAAGGCTTCTCCTTAGGCTCACCAATATAGTGATTGCACCTTTGACCATTCACTCGAAACGGTTGGTCACCATAACCGCGTAGTTCTAAAACACCTCCAGGAATAATTTGGAGAATTTCAAAGGGACCGGACCATCGTGTCCTTAACTTACCAGGGAACAGATATAGCCTGGAATTATACAGAAGAACTTGTTCCCCTACATGGAAGTCTCTTTTCTTAATTTTAGCATCGTGAAGGAGTTTTGTCTTTTCTTTACTGATCCTGGCACTTTCATAGGCCTGGAGTCTGAACTCGTCTAATTCATGCAACTGTTGCAGTCGATGCTTACCACAAGATTGGGAATCAAAGTTCAGAAACTTTGTAGCCCAATAAGCTCTATGTTCTAACTTGACTGGCAGATGACATGGATTACCATAAACCATTTGATATGGAGATGTACCCATAGGAGTCTTATAGGCGGTCCTGTAAGCCCATAGTACATCATCCAATTTCAAACTCCAGTCTTTCCTATGACTGTTAACCGTCTTTTCCAGGATCTTCTTAATACTCTGGTTGCTCCTTTCAACCTGACCACTAGTCATCGGATGATATGGTGTGCCAGTCTTGTGATGAACACCATACTTTTCAAGGACTTTCTCTAGGGGTCGGTTGCAGAAGTGTGTCCCTTCATCACTGATCAAGGCACGTGGACATCCAAACCTCACGAAGATGTTTTTCTTAAGAAATTTCATGATCGTTTTATGATCATTGTGAGGAGTGGCTTGAGCCTCCAGCCATTTTGACACGTAGTCTACGCAGACTAAGATGTATTTGTTACCACAAGATGATGGGAATGGTCCCATAAAATCAATGCCCCATACATCAAAGACTTCGCATTCTAGGATGGGTTTCAAGGGCATGTCAAAACGCCTTGTCAGAGTACCGGTTCTCTGGCATCTATCACAAGCTTTACAAAAAGCTTCTGGGTCCTTAAAGATCGTAGGCCAATAGAAACCGGATTGGAAGATCTTAGCAACGGTTTTCCAAGGACCAAAGTGACCCCCAGTGGGTCCACTGTGGCATTCTTTGAATAATATCGCTACGCTCAGTTACGGAACACATCTCTAAGCAAACCATCTTTCTGAGATCTTAAAAGATAAGGTTCATCCCTAAAGCGAAGATTTTAAATCGAGAGAAGAACTTTTTCTTCTCCGATAGGACAATTCTGGATCGAGATATCGGGCATGAAGGTAATTGACAATGGAAGAATACCATGGAACATCAGGAGGACAACCGTCGATAAGCATAATGTTCTCTAGAGGAAAATAAAGATCTATATCATCAGGGTCATCCTTTTCCTCACTTAACATTCTCGAAACATGATCCGCAACTACATTTTCACTGCCCTTTTTGTGTTTAATTTGAACGTCAAACTCTTGTAGGGTCAGTATCCAACGCAGTCGGCGCGGTTTAGCCTCTCTCTTAGTCATCAGATACCGCAAAGCAGCGTGATCAGTCCACACAATCACTTGAGCTCCTAACAAGTAACTACGAAACTTGTCCATAGCAAAGACTATGGCCAATAATTCCTTTTCAGTAGTAGTATAGTTAACTTGAGAAGGATTCAATGTGTGACTGGCGTAATAGATCGGCTGAAATTTACCTTTGATTCTTTGTCCTAGAACAGCACCAACTGCATAGTTTGATGCGTCGCACATAAGCTCAAAAGGCAGGTTCCAGTCAGGCGATATAAGAATTTGAGCAGAGATTAAACGATCCTTAAGCTCCTCAAATGCTTGCTTGCAGCTCTCATCAAAATTGAACTCAACGTCTTCCTTAAGTAAAGTAGACAGGGGCTTGGCTATCTTGGAGAAGCCTTGAATGAATCTTCTATAGAAACCGACATGTCCAAGAAAACCTCGCACTTCATGCACATTCTTAGGATAACTCATCTTCTCGATAGCTTCTACTTTTGCCCTGTCAACTTCTATACCTTTGGCGGAGATCTTGTGGCCAAGAACTATTCCTTCATCTACCATGAAATGGCATTTTTCCCAATTGAGCACTAAGTTCTTTTCCACGCATTTGGATAACACTTGGTCAAGGTTGTCAAGACAATCATCGAAGGACTGACCAAAGACCGAAAAAATCGTCCATAAAGATTTCCATACACTTTTCAACTAGCCCGTCAAAGATAGCCAACATACATCGTTGAAAAGTAGCTGGAGCATTGCATAGACCAAATGGCATTCGCCTGTAGGCGAATGTACCATAAGGGCAGGTGAAAGTGGTTTTCTCTTGGTCAGCTGGATCAATGGGTATCTGGAAATATCCTGAATAACCATCCAGAAAGCAGTAGAATGCATGCCCCACCAGACGCTCAAGCATCTGGTCAATGAATGGAAGGGGAAAGTGATCCTTCATGGTTACCTCATTGAGCTTTCTATAATCGATGCAGACTCTGTAACCAGTAACAAGTCTCAATGCTATTTCCTCTCCCTTCTCATTCTTCTCAATCGTAATTCCTCCTTTCTTGGGAACTACTTGAGTTGGGGAAACCCATTCACTATCAGCGATGGCATAAATGATTCCCATGTCCAGAAGCTCAATGATCTCTTTTTTAACGACTTCTTGCATATAAGGGTTGAGCCTCCTCTGGGGCTGTCTGACACACTTAGCACCCTCATTAGTCTTGATCTTATGCATACAGATGTCCGGAGATATCCCTCTGATATCTCCTACTTGCCATCCAAAGGCTTTCTCGTTCTTTTTCAAGACGTTGATCAATTTCATCTCTTCTATACGAGACAGCTTGGCGGATATGACTAACGGAAGCTTGTCGCCTTCTCTTAAAAACACATACTTAAGATGTTTGGGCAACGGCTTCAGAACCAAATCAGCAGGGGGGTCTTCCAAACTTGACTTAAGATCTCCACCTTTCAACTCAACATCACTGAGCTTACTCAGTGGTCCCACCGCCTCAACTTCTCCTCTCAACAATTCTTCCTCAAAATTAGCTGCTAATTGATCTAGTTTGACCATACCATGAGTATTTAGATTATCAGCCAACCGCTCATATTCAGCTTCTACAGCCATGACTTGCTTATCCATATAATCGGTGAAATCATCTGTCATATAATCAATGGAAAAGCCGGTTGGAGGGCCAGAGGGTACTTGAATGGACTTTAAGACATTGTAACTCACCTCTTGATCACCAACTCGGATAGTCACTTGCCCACCATCACAATCGATGAGAGCTCTAGCTGTAGATAAGAAAGGTCTTCCAAGAATCAGGGGGACGTTTTCATCTTTCTCCATATCTAAAACATACCAATCAACTGGAAAGGTAAATCTATCAATCTGAACCAAAACGTCTTTCAGGATCCCTGAAGCTTTCTTAGAGGATCTATCAGCGAATTGTAAACTCATAGTAGTGGGTTCTAGAAGGCTTTGTAAACCGAAATTTGTTTGCATCTGAGACATTGGCATAAGGCTTATAGAGGCACCTAGATCACACAAAGAATTAGGGAAGACTAGACCTCCCATTAATACTGTAAGTACGAACTTGCCAGGGTCACCTCTTTTAATTGGTAAGTCTTCATAATTGATCATGGAGCAATCCTCACCAATTTGCCTTTCCATGCCTGCTAACTTCTTTTTCGAAGACACAACATCCTTGATGAATTTTGTATACTTAGGCATCTCGACCAAGACTTCGGATAATGGAAGATTTACATGAGTATTTTTCAAAAGGTTCAGCACCTTTCCGTATTTTTTGTCCTCACTCAAGGAAATGCTGCTCTTTTTCGGTGGAAATGGAAGCTTCTTAAGGTCATTCTCAGAAAAGACTTTCTTTGAGGATGCACTTACAGCTCTGTCTTCCAGATCTTTCCATCGAACCGCTTTTTCAGATTTCTTTGTAGTCAGGGGATCAGCCTCCTGACTTTCGCTCGCTTTTTCAGTCCTCAAGGGATCAGCCACTTGAGGATCTCAAACTTCTTCACCTCTCAGGGGATCAGCCACCTGAGTCCTTTCTTGCAACAGAGGGAGTATAGGTGCTCGGCTTCCCTCCCGCATACT
Organism: Gentiana macrophylla; assembly: GCA_026214975.1. Classification (NCBI taxonomy): domain Eukaryota; kingdom Viridiplantae; phylum Streptophyta; class Magnoliopsida; order Gentianales; family Gentianaceae; genus Gentiana; species Gentiana macrophylla. The sequence continues at coordinate 21,937,684 of CM047811.1, read as the reverse complement.
ATGATGGCGGGAGGGGTTAGTGGTTTCCCTGGTGGGAAGGTCCATTAACTTGAGTACCGCTTCTTAGATTCATCGTACTGGCCTCCTCTCTACCATTTTGCAATGCTGGCACGAGGTCAGTACATTGGCTGTTTCTTATATCGGCCTGAGCAACATGACCGCCCTTAGGATTCTTTTGAGAAAGCCCGACCGGATGCCTGGGGTCTTGAAGCTAAGCTGCTTTCGGCCCCAGTGCCTATTTGCCTCTCAAGGTTCTTGTTTGTACTCATAAGGAGCTGAATATTCTTGTTTTGCTCCTCCCTGAATGAGTTCCATTCAGCCTTGAGGTCTCCTGAGCTTGAAGAGCCTTGGGAGTTTGGAAAATTTTGAGAGGATTGCTGGCTGGGCCGATTTTGGATATTAGAATTGGAAGTAGAAGGCCAATTTTGATTGAACCTTTGAGTAGAATTGGAAGAATTCGAGCTTTGGTTCTGAGCAAAACCGGGGTTTCTATTGAAATTCTGATTGAAATTTGAATTAGGGTTGAAATTAGACGATTGATTAAACCCGTAGTTTTGGAAATTTTGCTGACCAGAAACTTGGTTAAACCTTTGGTTGTTCTGGCCATAGAAACGTATTCACTTGACGATACGTCCGTTAATAGGGCGAGAATTTAGATGTGTGCCCCATATTGTCACAGTTTTGACATGTGACTTGATTGTACTGTCCATAATCATGAACATCATTTACTTGATAAGGTGCAGGGGGATTAAATTGACACTGGTCATTCATGTGGCGGTCGATCGGCAAAGAGGCAGCGATCTGAACACGAGGGTTACGTGGGAAAGAAGGAGTTTGATTTATCGGATTTGAAATTTGAGGTTTGCCATCTGCTACTGCAACATGGCGATCAAACTTTGCATGTTTACCTCCTCAACCTTAGGAGGAGGAGGTGCTTGAATAGCTTGATAGGATGGAGCATAGTTATATTTAGCAATGTCCTCGAACAATGCCCATCCCTCTTCAGGTGTTTTCTTCAAAAATGCCCCACTAGATGAACTATTGACCATGCCTTTTGTAAGCTCGGTCAATCCACTAAAGAATGTGTTGACTTGCCTTTGCAGTGGCAAGCCGTGGTGGGGGCACTTTCTCAGCAGAGATTTAAATCTTTTCCAGCAATCGAAGAAAGATTCATTCTCTTTTTGGTAGAAAGTGAAAATTTCGTTCAAACACTGGGCTGTTTTCGAAGGTGGAAAGTATTGACTCAAAAACTCCTTTTCGAGTTCAGCCCAAGTGGTGATTGATTCAGAGGGAAGAGAAGTGTACCACTCCTTCGCTTCTCCCTTAAGAGAAAATGGAAAAAGTTTCAACTTGATCGCATCCTCACTTACTCCTTGGATGCGTGTAGTGCCGCATATCTCTAAGAATGTATGTAAGTGGGTATGCGGATTCTCTGATTGATAGCCACGAAAAATCGATGCATGCTGCATCATCTGGATAAGTCCCGGCTTGAGTTCGAAAGTTTGTGCAGTAATGGCTGGTAAGACGATAGCCGGGTTGAAGTTTCTTGGCACCAGGCATGGCGTAGTCTGCCAACGTTCGTCTATCCTCGGCGGCCATTATTACGAGATCTTCGATTTCCTTTATTAGGTTTTGTTCAATTTCTTGATCGGTTGGACTTCCTTCGCCAGAAGGATCGGCAAAACGAAGTCTTCGCCTGTTGGGTCGGACTATGGTCCGCTCGAGGTCAGGTGAAAAGAGTAGTGGTCCTTTCTGACTCCGAGTTTGCATAAACCGAAACTCAACTCAAGACGTTGAACCTAAAAACTAAAGAAAATTAAAAAGCCTAGACTAAAAATTAAAACCTAAGAAAAGAAAAGAAAGGAAAGGAATTAGGATTACTTAAGGGAAAAGATGAAACAGACGGGCGTCCAAAGGTTTGGATGGGCATCTGCCCAACTTTCAGACTGGACGGGCGTTTAGATGACCAAACGCTCGTCTGGTCGTCAGGAAACTTGAACGGGCGTTCAAATTTTATGGACGCTCGTCTAAGTGACTGAAAACAGAACAGGATTGAAAATTTTCCAGCGGACGGGCGTCCAAGATTCCAGACGCCCGTTTGGTAGCGGGAAAACTAGAAAAGAAGCAGAAAAAATTTGCAGAAAAGAACAGGGGTTAAGGGAGAACAGAGAAAGAGAACAGAGATAGAAAGAAACAAAACGAAAGAGAGAAAATCTAATCACAAGAGAACTAAAGAAGACCTTAAACCCTAACTAAAAACCCTTAGTAAACTAAACCTAAAACCCAAAATTCCAACTAAAACCTAACTAAAACAGGGAATTAAAACACAGAAAACAGAAAAACGAAAAACAAAAACTAGGCAACCGTCCGGTTCCCCGGCAACGGCGCCAAAAACTTGTTACGGATTTTTCTAATGAAAGTAAACAAGTAATAAATAAAATCCGATATACCTCAAGTGCAAGGATCGTAGTAAAGAGGTTGATACCGGGTCGATCTTACGGGGAACTGGTGATTGCTAACCCTAGTTTTTGTTCAACTAACTAACCTATGTCACGATTACTAAACTAAACAGATATGAAAACAGTAAATAATTCACAAGGAAGATAACAAACGTAAACTGGACAGAAGATCGAGATCTAAAGCCAGGAAAATATAGCTGCGAACCAATTTAAACTAAACTAAACCTAATATGCAATAAAAGACTACTAAGCTAAACAATTCAAATTCAAGGGGTTTTAATTAATAATTTACGAGCGAACAAGCAATTGATCCACCGATCCTACAACTATCAATTTCGATCTAGATTATCTCGTGATTTCTAACCAAGTTGTGATTCACCTAACCACGGTATGAACTCCTAATTTCTTAGACAAGTTCTCCTATCAATCTTCTATCTTTGGATCTAAAGATTAATGCTTTCAAATCAAGGTGTGAAATCTCTCAATTTCTAACCTAGAAATCTAACCTAATAACTCTCGTTAATTAGATCAAATATCTATTCTTTATCACGGTGATCTAAAGTCTAGCATGATTTTCATCAAATAAACAATCAACATGCAACGATCTTTCGATATAAATTGCGTAACAACATGAAAAACATGATAAAGAAACAACTTGAATTAAAATACTCACAAGATAATCAAGAACAAAACTGAATTGTTGATTGGATGGTTTCACAACGCTTGTTCAATGGAGGTCTAGCCTCTTAGCATCCTCTTTGAAACTCGAATTGTTTAGAATAAAAGTGCATAAAAGAATCTAAAGAAAAACTGTTTGTAAACTAAGGAAAAATGCAGCTTAGCCGCCCCTAGGGTTTAGGGTTCGAATATATGATGGTTTGTGTGGAGAAAACCGCAGCTATATATAGAATTTTAGGTCGGTTCTGCTAAGTCGGCGTTCGGACGCCCGTCGGAAAAGGTGAACGCCCGTCCATCTTGTGTAAACTTTTTGAGTCGGGGCGAAGTGGATCGAGACGCCCGTCCTTCTTTAAATTGGACGCTCGTCCAGGAAAAATCTAATCATCCTGAATGTAAAAGTTCCTCCTGGACGCTCGTCCAGGATGTCAAACGCCCGTCCACTCACGGGCGCTTGATTCAAGATCTTTGAACGCCTTGATCGAGTCGACTTCATCTTGATTTCTTCATCTCTATCTCTTTTTATCAAATCAAATCATCATTATCTTTTTATCATCAATGAAATTCGACTCTTATCTCTTTTTGATCAATATTTGAGCACCAAACATGTACCTATAACACATTAAAACATCGCAATATGTAATATCATCCAAATAATCATAAAAATCACAATTAAAATACCACAATTAACCAATTTTGCGAATAACTCATTTAAAACCTCATTTGCTTAATAAATCTATTAAACACTCGTTTCTAATGCAAATTATACGAATACGAAGGGAAATATCATAGAATATAGCATTATAAATCGTATAAATTCACCCCTAACATTAGGCATGTTTTATAGTATACTAGACAACAAAGGGTTCAAGTTCAGGGGTGAAGGTGGAGTGGTAAATGTCTATAAGTGTTCAAGTGTGATTCTGAAGGTTATCAGGCAGGGGACATTGTACATACTACAAGGGTCTACTGTATCAGGTTCTGCTGTTGTTGCATCATCAGAGGTTCACCAGTCACAGCTGACCAAGCTGTGGCATAAGAGATTGGGTCATATGGGTGAAAGAGGGATGCAAATTCTGTCTAAGTCTGATCTACTTGGGGGATATAAGATCAAGGAGCTGGATTTCTGTGAACACTGTGTGTTTGGGAAGCTACATAGGAGCAAGTTCCCAAAAAAAAATTCACATAGGGACCTTCAAGGGTGGAGTCACTTGGTGGTCACCACGGTATTTTGTGTCTTTTATAGATGATTACTCAAGGATGGTTTGGGTAATTTTGATGAAACAAGAGAGTGAGGCATTCAAGCACTTCAAGCAATGGTAGGCTTTGGTTGAGAATCAGACAGGGAGGAAGATCAAGAGACTTAGAACTGATAATGGACTGGAATTCTGTTGGTCTGAGTTTGATGATTTCTGCAAGAATGAAGGCATTGCTAGGCATCATACTGTAAGAGATAATCCACAACAGAATGGTGTTGCAGAAAGAATGAATCAAACTCTTCCGGAGAGGGCAAAGTGAATGTCTCTAATTCTGGTCTGGCAAGAAGATTTTGAGCAGAGGCTGTTAACACAGCATGCTACTTAATCAATAGGGGCCTCACACTGGGATCAAGCTCAAAACACCACTTGAGGTTTGCTCAGGAAAGTCAGCAGACTACTTAGGTCTAAGGGTTTTTGGAGCATAGTCTACTATCATTTTAATGAAGGTAAATTGGAGCCTAGAGCCAAGAAGGAAGTGTTTGTTGGATATGGAGATGGAGTTAAGGGGTATAGAATCTGGTCATCAGCTGAAAATAGTGTTATACTCAGTAGGAGTGTAGTCTTTGATGAAAACTCTATGCTCAACTCAACCGTGAGAGCCACATCTGAATCTAAAATTGGATCTGAAATTGAAAAGGTTGACAAATAGGTGGAGTTTCAAGCAGAGCCTGTTGGATTAAAAGACTCAGTAGGGGATAGTCAGTACTAGTAGATCCAGAACTGGATCCAAACTAGTATGTTGAACAAGGGTCAACAGATACTCAAACAACTGATGTTGGTCAGCATGGTATAGCTCTCAACAGAGCTAGGAGGACCAATATCAGACCTCCAAGAAGATATGGGTTTGAGGAGGATATGGTTGGATATGCACTACAGGTAGCTGAAGAAGTGGATGCTTTTGAACCTAACACTTATAGGGAAGCTGTGACATGTTCTGAGGCATCCCAATGGCTTGGTGCCATGGGAGATGAAATGGAGTCACTTTAGAAGAATGAGACTTAGGATTTGGTCAAACAACCACAGGATAGAAGGTTGGTCAACTGCAAATGGATATTCAAGAAAAGGGTAAGAATGACATCTGCTGAGGATATCAGATATAAGGCACGTATGGTTGCAAGAGGGTTCAGTCAGAAAGAGGGGGTAGACTATGAAGAGATATTTTCTCCAGTGGTCAGACATACTTCTATCAGGGTGCTATTAGCAATAGTGGCACATCAGAATATTGAACTTGAGAAATTTGATGTGAAGACAGCTTTTCTACATGGAGATGTAGATACGGAAATTTATATGACTCAGCCAGAGGGCTTCGTAGTTCTTGGCAAGGAAGGATATGTTTGCAAGTTGAAGAAGTCCTTTGTTGGACTTAAGTAGGCCCCAAGGCAGTGGTATAAGAAGTTTGGCAGTTATATGATTCAGCACGGTTATAGCAGGAGTCCATATGGTTGCTGTGTTCATCACAACAAGTTGAAGGATGGCTCAATCATCTATCTGTTGCTGTATGTGGATGATATGCTGATAGTTGCTGCAAACAAGTCCGATATTCAAGATCCGAAGAATTTGCTCAAGGCTGAATTTGAAATGAAGGATTTGGGGAATGCAAAGAAAATTTTGGGGACGAAGTTCTGTTGATGAGACAGTATTTTATTGAATTTATCTGTGCTTATTATATATCTATTTTGTCGGGAGATGCTTTGTTTCGGGTATGTTTTCATGATTTTCAGGTTTTAAGAGCTCGGAAAAAATGATGGAGGAATTCTGGATGTATAGAGCAATGTTCGAAAGTTTTGTGGGAGAAGGTAGGAAAGCGCCATTTGAAGAATTGTGAATTTCAGTTTTCACCTATGTCGGGATTTCGGCTATTGAAGAGAAGACAATGTCTGTCGAAACCAATCGTGGATTCTCGCTCTTTTATTCATATTAGATTTTTATTCATATATAAACTTTTTAATAATTATCAGTTCTTTTTCAGGAATTATTCAATAATAAAATATATGTGGGCTTGGCCCAATTAGCAATTCACCCTCCCTTAGGCGTGAATTTGCAGGAAAAAAAATATTATTATTATTAGAATTAGGATGATATGATGGAACAGAATGGAGTATCTAACTTTTGTTTTATCTTACTTTGTTTTTTTTTATATATTATGAATGAATAGCTAGTTGTCTTTTCCGGTTGATTAATTATTCAACCCTCGATTTTATGCGGTTGTGAGGTATAATTATTTTTCTCTTCGTTTGATAGTTAATATTTGTCTATTTTCTGATTTCCAACATAGGATTATAATCGATCGTTTAATTGTTGGCGCGCGATAATTAAGTGGTTATTTTGATCTAGCATCAAAACCCATCTTAGACGGTTGCCATAAAAGATTGGATTTTTAGTGGTAAACAACACATTACCTACCAGTTCGTAGCCCGTAGGATTCCCTGTTGTGGAAATAGACAATCTAGGTTAAAATTAGTCCGGTTGGATTAATACCTTGGATTGGGTCTCTCAAACCTTAATGCTTCCGGGATTCCAAACTCTTATGACCGTGTCTAGGGGTGTCTTCCGGTTAGAGAATAATTAACGACCGTGTTTTGATTATCAAATTTAAGAGAGATTGGTCACTTGGCGGTTGAATTTGATTTTGTTTTTATTCTTTGGAAGTAGTTATAAATATCCAAATATCTTTTGTTTTTATAAATTTTAGGAGAAATATATCTACCGTTTCCTGTGGATTCGACCCCTGCTTCCGCTATACTAGCTATAGAGGTAGTAGGTGATTTATCTTTGGTGGTTTGACGACCCACCAAATTTTCGATGTTAAATGGTTTATTTCTTTTGAAATTTTTTATTTTGTATTTTGTATTTTTTATTTTTTTTTTTTTTTTTGTGTTGCCCTTGTTTGCAAGCATGTCAGGTTACAACTACACAAGTCCTATGGTGAATCATGATCAATATGGATACCGGGTAAACAACCTGTATGAGGAGAGATATTATCCAAGTCAGGTGCACAATCAGAATTGGGGCTACACCTCTACTTTCCAGCCGCCTAGTGAACAAAGAGGGTCAATTTTGAATTCAGGTAATACGTTTGAAGAACTTGTGCAGACTTCTTCTACCAATATTGCACAAATAATCCAAACCAAAATGACTTCGCTTCGAGAGTTGGTACAAGAGACTTCACAACAAATCCAAACCGAAATGATACCGCTTCAACTGTTGGTACATGAGGCTTCACAGTTTAGAGACGAGCATGTCGCCTGGGTTCAGAATATGCAAAATCAAATTGGCGAGCTGAAAACTGCAGTGGATCGGGTTAAAGAACAAAATTTAAAAACATCTTCTCCTCCTATGTGGTATGACGATGAAGACGACTGTCCTATGATTGATCCGACACTATAGATTGAAGAAGATGTTGATCAACCAAAAGGTGAAGAAATTCACATGGTGTTGGAGAAGTTAGAGGAATTATAAAGAAAATCACCCAGTGGAAGTTACATTTGAGGAGCTGTTGGAGCCAAAAAGTGTTGAGATGACCGTGGACATGCGAGTGAGCAAGAAGGAAGTGGTCTTCCCACTTGATCACTATATCATGAACTGGGAGGTGGAGGCTCCTAATCCGGTTCAGATTTACTTGGGAAGTGTCACGGATTTATCTAATGAAAAACAACAAGTAATAAAATTTATAAATCCGGTATTCCCCAAGTGTAGGGATCGTAGTATAGCGATTAATACCGGAGTCGATCACAGGGAATCGAGGTATCTAGTTCATATTAATTCTTCTAACTCTAAACAAAAACAGAAAGATAAACTGGACAGAGGATTGTCAGTCCAAAGCCAGGAAGGATAAAAGCGAAAACGAAATCTAAACTATAAACTATAAAATAAACAGTAAAAAAGAAGATGATCATGGTGATTAAACAATGAACAAACAAATATTCCTCCGATCCCGCAACCCTTAATTTCCTCTATAAAGTTATCTTGCGATGATTTAATTAAAGATGTGGTCCACCTAACGGAGGTATGAATTCCTACTCTCGTAGATAATTCGCCTATCAATCTCTCATCTCTCGATATATAAGATTGACGCTCTCAAACCAAGGTGTAAGATCTCTCAATCTAGCAACCTAGATATTCAACCTATCAACTCTCGTTATGTCAAGATTAAAAATCCCATCTTTTCTATGGTGATCTAAGGTTTACACCGACTCTCGTCATACGGTAAACATCAAATAGCAATACATCTCTCGATATCGATTGCATAACACATAAGCATAAAAAAGATACAACTTTAATCAAATTCACAAAACAAATCTAGATCGAAAATAAAGAACCTGCTGAAACGGATTCACATGGTTTGAACAATTTCTCAGCCTCCAAGCATTCAGCATAAAACAACAGCAAAACGAAATAGAAAAAACGAATATAAAAACAAGAAAAATCGCAACCCCAGCCTCCCCTAAGGGGGCTGGGGCCGCCTAGAGTTTTCTCCTAATGATTGTGTATCAATAGGTCTCAATAATGTATGATTAGGGTTGAAATTGTTAGATGTAATATCGTCGGATCAATCATAGATTGACCCGATCACGCAGCGGAATGCATCAGATCTAGATCTAAACGAAACAAAAAAACATAAATTTAAGATCTAAATCTACAAGGGGGTTTAGGAGCCTACCTTTTTATGGTGCTTAACTCCAAGATCAAAAGGCTCCTTGAACACGTGATTGAGCAGCCACCGTCTTCCAACGTGTGTCTCCCAGCAACACCAAGTGGATGGTGTTTCCCGCCGCCGGACCTCCTTGATATGCTACCAGAATAATCCCGAAGATTATTCCAACTCGAAACCCAAAGAAAGATGGCCGAAAATTCTAAGCCACTTTCTTGTGTATATGGCGTGATTAGTGATTGTCAAAAGGCTTGGGAGAACTCTCTTTATATAGGAGAGTAAAACTTAAGCCCCAAAGATTAAATAATTAAGAGATAATTATTATATTAATCCTTTTTCAAATAAAAGATAAATAAAATAATTATCCCAAACAAATTAGGATAAATCATATTATTATCTAATATTCCATGAATTATCATTTAACAAATAAAAGATAAATCACATATTAAATAATTATCCAAGAAAACTAATTTCTTAATAATAAAATAATAAATCACAATATGCATGCGCACCTTTCTCTCAAAATAAGGTCACGCACCTTTTTCTATATTTGACCAAAAATTAGGTCAACGCACCAATTCGGGCCGAGCCCATTAAAAATATCTCTTTCCGTGTATTTAATTATTTAGTCCAACTAAACAATTAATCCACATATCAAATTAAATAGTCCAATCCAACTATTTAATTATAATTGAGGTGCAACGACGAGAAAACCTATATGCTATATTAGGAGCCACGTCGGGGACCATGGACCCATATTCAAGTAGCTACAATAAGTCGAATAAAATTATTAAATCGAGATGAATAATTATATCCAACCTATTAATTCCGGGATTACACCACCATAAACCCGAAATTGAACTCCATCGAATATAGATAACTTACACTCAATTTATGAGTCGAAATAGTCCACTGATATAATCATTACATACGGATAAATCCTCCACAGAGTGTTCACTTCGATTCGGGATATTTCCGTAAACCCTTCTCGAAACATATTATCGTTATTTACCATTAACCCCCTAGTGATCAATTAGTTCAAAACAATTATGATATGAACTGGGCCCATCGATCAGTTTCTAGGTTTAACAAATAAGGGAACTATCTGTCTACTTCCCGAGGGAAGGAATGGATTCCATATCTGTGATAACACAGACCACTCACTCAATCCAGAATAGAGCCAACGAGAAGTGTTGGACCACATACTGCGAAGTGATCCTTACTAACACATCAAATTCTACCCTAGTCTAAGCAGTTGTTTGTGATCACCTCAGGATTGAGATTAATCCATATATGATCATCTTGTGATTCGATAAGACTTCTAGAATACGGAATTATATCGAGAACTCAAATCAAATCGGTCCAGCCCTATATGATTATCATCATATATAAATGCCCCACTAAGTACCCCTATTACCGCCAGTCCGGATAAGACTGTCACACCGTAAAGTGTTCTGGGCGCATTAATAGCAAATTAATCTAGAGACCCGTACTCCGATTAATAAACGCTACGGACTAAGTTAATTTTAAGTATATTTCACAAACTCAATCCTCGTGTGTATAGCCATACACTGAGTTTTGATTACATAATCAATATACTTAGGGTTTTCTGTAGTGTATTAATATTGGCAATAAATGCGAATAAATAAGATGAAATAAATTCTGTCATTTATTTAAATAAAACAATTACAAATTGTCTTTCGGGCATAAAACCTAACAATCTCCCACTTGCACGAAAGGCAAGTGGATTAATTGTTTTGGAGCACACCCTATATCTATATTACAGCAATACAACTCCCACTTGCTCTAAAGCAAATAAGTCATGTCCCTAATACCAATAGTTTCCAAATGCCGGTTGAAGACTTCTAACGACAATGTCTTGGTGAATGGATCAGCAGGGTTGTCAGCAGAGGCGATTTTCTTGACGGAAATGTCACCTCTTTGGACTATCTCTCTGATTAAATGGTACTTTCGCTCGATATGCTTCGACTTGCGGTGACTACGGGGTTCCTTCGAATTTGATACTGACCCCCATTGTTGTCACAACAATGAAGAGTGATCGGATCGTTGTGATTTGGAGAGACCCCTAAACCACTCGGGAACTTTTCGAGCCAAAGCGCTTCCTTAGGCGCCTCAGAGCTATGTATTCAAACTTCCATAGTAGAATCGGCCCGTCTTTGGATTGCTTGACGCTTCTCCAAATGATCGCACCACCACCAATGGTAAACACCGAGCCTGAGGTAGATTTGAAATCATCTCTATCATTTGGAAGTCGAGTCGCAGACTCACTGTACATCCAGGTTTGCACCCGAATATACCAGCTTATAATCCCTAGTCCTCTTCAAGTACTTTAAGAGGTTCTTTACTGCAATCCAATGCTCATTGCCTGGATTCGACTGATAACGACTGACTAGTCCAACGCCATAACAGATGTCAGGTCTAGTGCACAGCATATCGTACATTAGACTACCTACAGCCGAAGCATAAGGCACTCTTTGCATAGCCTCTGTTTCCTCATGAGTCTGAGGACTCTGAGTCTTAGAGAGATGGACGCCGTGACGGGTTGGTAGGTAACCCTTCTTTGCGTCCGTCATGCTATATCTAGCCATCACCTTATCAATGTAAGTGGCTTGTGAAAGAGCTAACATCTTGTTCTTACGATCCCGTATTAATTGGATCCCGAGAACATAATTCGCCTCTCCCAAATCTTTCATTTGGAATTACACAGCCAACCAAATTTTAACGTCCGACAACATCCCCTTATCGTTTCCAATCAGGAGAATGTCATCTACGTACAACACTAGAAACGCAACCTTATCCTTAATGACTTTCTTGTATACACAAGGTTCATCAGGATTTTGTTCGAAATCATATGACTTAATGGTGTCATCAAATCTATGATTCCAAGACCTAGATGCTTGTTTCAACCCATAAATGGATCTCAGCAACTTGCACACTTTGTGCTCTTGGCCTTCCTCGATGTATCCTTCTGGTTGCTGCATATAGATTTCCTCGTCGAGAAAGCTGTTAAGAAGCGTTGTCTTGACATCCATTTGCCAGATTTCATAATCTAGGCATGCAGCAATAGAAAGGAGGATCCGGATGGATTTAAGCATGGCCACAGGGGAGAAGGTCTCTTTGTAGTCTATACCCTCTCTATGTGTGTAGCCCTTAGCTACAAGCCGTGCTTTAAAGGTTTGCACCTTACCATCAACTCCTTGCTTTCTCTTGTAGAGCCACTTGCTCCCTATGGGTTTTACCCCTTCGGGGCAATCTACATGTTTCCAGACTGAGTTAGAGTACATGGACTCTATCTCTTGATTCATCGCATCAACCCATAGATCCTTGTCACGATCATCCATGGCCTTGCGAAAGGACACTGGATCATCTTCCACACCATCAGAGACAGCTACGTTCGCCTCTGATTGTCCATACCGATTTGGTGGCCGAACTACTCTCTCAATACGTCTGGGTGGATTAGGATTAGGGGTGACTGTTTCATTCGTAGTGTTGCCTACAGTGACACTAGGTGGCACCTGTGGTCTGACCTCGTCAGAAAGTAACTCCTCAAGTACGACTTTACTTCGAGGCTTGAAGTCTGTCATATACTGATCCTCCAAAAACATGGCGTTAGTGGAAACTATTACCTTGTTATCTTCCGGATCGTAAAACAGACCTCCACCTGTTCCCTTGGGGTAACCAACAAACAGACATACCTTCATACGCTTTTGTAGTTTATTAGTCTTGTCTACCAGCACATGTGCAGGACATCCCCAAATGCAGAAGTGATTTAGGCCTTCCGGCCGTCCCCTCCACATTTCATAAGGTGTCTTTGTGACAGACTTTGACGGTACTACATTCAGTGTGTATACCGCTGCTTCTTGAGCATATCCCCAAAAAGATATCGGTAGCGAGGTGTAGCTCATCATTGATCTGACCATGGTAATCAATGTTCTATTTCTCCTTTCAGCAACTCCATTTTGCTGAGGTGTCCTAGGCGCAGAACGTTGGGAACGGATCCCATGTTCAAGTAGGTAGTCAGTGAATTCAGTATCTAAGTACTCTTCTCCGCGATCAGAGCGAAGGCATTTCAAAGACTTGCCTAACTGCATGTCGGCTTCTGCTTGAAATTCCTTAAACTTGCCAAAAGTCTCGGATTTTCGATGCAGCAGATAAACATATCCGAATCTCGAGTAATCGTCGATGAAAGTCACAAAATACTCGAATCCGCCTCTAGCTTGCACATTCATCGGACCACAAAGGTCTGAATGTACTAACTCTAGAGGTTCTTTGGCCCTATTCCCTTTTGACGAGAAGGGACGTTTAGTCATTTTTCCCTCCAGGCAAGATTCGCAGACGGGCAACGAGTCAATAGATAACTCTTTTAAGGTATCACCCTTAGCCATTCGTTTGAGTCTTTCCAAGGAAATGTGACCTAGCCTAAGGTGCCAAAGATATGTACTATCTTCTTTATGAGAAATTTTCTGCCTTTTAGCAGATTTTTGATGTGCTACTTTAAACATTTCAGTATTTAACAGGGGAGCTTGCGTGGGTTTAATGAAATACAATCCGTTTTCTAACACAGTAGTACACAAAGTAAAACCATTCTTTGAAATAGTAAACTCATTATTCATAAAAGCAGTACAAAGCGATCTTTCAAAGCGAGATACTGAAATTAAATTTCTACAAAAATTCGGAATGAAATAAACATTGTCTAAATGTAAAACTTTATTTCCAAAATGTAAAACCACAGCCCCATCGCTTTTTTTGAAACTAATGCCCGGTGCCGACTCTCATAACTTGAGCTCCTTCCTCTAGCTCCTCATACGAACTAAGGATCCGCAAAGAAGAACATACATGGTTAGTAGCTCCGGTATCCAAGATCCAAATTGATACATCTTTAGCTACATTGAAAGATTCCAAGACAAGTAATTCAGGATTACCTTTCTTATCTTTCCCATTGCTAGCCTTAACCTTCCCATCCTTTACATCTTTGAGATATACGGGCGTGATGGACGCCAAAGTGCCTATCTCATTACAAGAATGACACTTGCCCCTTGGGCTTGGATGGTGTATTCGGCTTAGCCTTCTTCTTCATAGGTTTAGGCGCCGGTGCAATTTGTTTCTTATTCTTTTGTTTACCCTGCTGGTTTGACTTAGACGCCTTGGCTGAGACCACATTGGCCTCAGCCTTCTTTTCCTGCTCTTGGGTTTTATCTTTCGAAGAAAGACCCTCATAGACTTGGAGTTCATTGATCAACTCCGTCATGGAAAGGTGAGCCTTAGACATGACATAGCTGGTCCTGAACGTCAGGAAATCAGATGTCAGAGATTCGAGAATCACTGACACTTGGGTAGCATCGTCTATAATCGCACCATGAGTTGCAGCATCAGTGAAGTAACTAATCATGTTCATCACATGACCAGTAACCGACTGACCCCGCCTCATCTTGGCATTGACAGCCTTCCTCACGGCCTCGTGTCTTGCTTGATCAGACGGTTTGCCAAACATGGTGGTTAAATGCTGCAAGATTTCTCGTGCAGTATTAAAACCCTCAATCTTGCTCCGAATGACATCCGACACTGAGGCTAAGAAGATGCCTCTTGCCTTATTATTCATCTCTTGCCATTTTTGATGTTGGTCGCAAATGCATTTAGGCGGATTTTGAGGGGGAAGAACAGGGCAATCCTCAGTCAAAACAAACTGTGCATTCTCAAATACGAGCACCACGTTTACGTTACTTTTCCACTTAGTAAAATTGTCGCCATTAAGCTTATCATTCAGTAAAGTTTGAATTTGCGAAGACATGTTGCTGTAAATAAAATGACAGAAACTTAATCAAATATACACTACTATATATTGTTTTAGGAATAATAAACTACAAGAAGTCTATCCTACCATTCCAAGGATTTAACCTAGTATAGTACTGTCCGAGAGGGTCGATATCAGTATTATGACGGTTAAACTGAGACAATGTCTCTCAATGATTAAGCTTCGAGAATCGAACATCTCACGGGAATCAGACATCCCGGACATTTAATCATTGATTACCTTCCTTTTCTAGCCTAGATATTTGAAAATATCCACAAAGAGTGTGACCTACTATATCAGATCTCAGAGTACGCCCCGAGTATGCCTACGAGGGGCAGGTCAGTGACCCGGCGAGTACCCGATATCCTATCCTTTCAGAGACCAAGCCTTGAATTTTGATAGCGGTGAACACCATCCGAAGGGGCCAAAATTAAAGCGCACGAGGTGTCACCATTCTCTCACGTGCTTGCATCTATAGTAGAGGCCGTGGGGTTGGTGTCGCTTCCCGCTCCCACTCAATATTTTGAAAAAGTGGTGGGTTTACTAATTACGGTTTTGGCCTTGACAATAAGAAACAATAAATCAAAGTACTCCGAATAGGGTCGGTTATATAGGCAAGCCTACGCCGTCTTATTCGTTGGAACATATGTGATGATTCAGGCCAATCCGGCAAGAGAAGCCCGTTTAGCCCGAAGGCTTATCGGCTATGCTAAGTCTGTCGAGCTATTGTAACGTTACATCACACGTGGAGAGTCGATTGAGCGAAGCTTCGGTTGAACTCGCCCAACCATGGTTAGACCATTTCCGAACCCATGTACTAAGATTCTCCGATTTCTAAGTTGTCATCCAAAGCGTAATCTCGTTTTTGTTTAAGGTGGGTTCACTGAGAAGCCATCACCGAAAAAACTCAACGATTTATCCAAGTGGGATTCACCGAGAATCCATCACTAAAATCGTAAACGATTGACAAAAACCCGGTTCCTCGGTTTTTATAATTAGTTACTTATTTATTAACTACCACATATTAATTAAATAAGCCTTTAAACTAATTATACAAGTTATACATGCCTAATTTATTCGAAATAAACTAGCTACATGTATGCATTGGAGTGGAATCATGAAGATGCAAGTCATGGCAATTTTCCGGTTTTAGGCACGTAATCTTGATCAAACACAAAATTATACCGAAAAGTAAACACCGAGATGGACCGTTGGTACCCCCGACTAACTATTTTCTAAGGAAAAATAAAACTTAATCTATGTCTTCGAGTCTTGATCTTCAAATCTTGAACTCGAATCGCCGGATCACGAACCACGAACACCCGAGAGGAGAAAAGGCTTTTAAATCAAATAAAACCAATTTATTATAATTAAATAAAACCCTTTTTTTTATTACAATGATGCGGCTGAAAATCAATTGTTTCCAGAATTTTTTTATTTTATTTTTTTATATGTCGGCTGAATTAAAAGAAGTACAGATTATAAAAAAAAATAAAATTAAAAACAGCCGCATGTTATTACCCTAGCCGCAAGCTAGGGTTTTAAAAAAAAAACATTTGCAGCGGCAGAAAGCGCCGCTACAGGTGCTGCTGCAGCCTGTTTAAGCAAAAACAGAAGCTGTTGTGACGTTTTTAGCGCTGCTAAAGGTGCTGGACTGCTTTTAAAAAAACAAGGTTTTTAGCCGTTTCTCCTCGTTCATACCTTGGGTTTCGCCTTGATCTTCATCTTTTCTTCAAGATCTTCATCTTATCGAGCCCGGAATAATAAAATTACAATAAAAGATGCTACTTTTACATAATTTTCGAAAATTGACATAAAAAAATACAATTCCTATGCTCAATTGTTACTAAACAAAAGAGCTACAAAATAGATCTACGGGTAAACAGTACCAACCCAATCCATCTCTTCAACCACAACATTCACAAGCATACAACATGATAAATTTCGAATTTAAAAAAAAAAAAAAAAACGAAATAAAAACACCTATAACATGCTTTTCCACTCTTAGATCTAAAACTCATATTCTTTGATCGTTAGATCAAAGGCTCTGATACCACTTGTTAGATGTAATATCGTCGGATCAATCATAGATTGACCCGATTACGCAGCGGAATGCATCAGATCTAGATCTAAACGAAACAAAAAACATAAATTTAAGATCTAAATCTACAAGGGGGTTTAGGAGCCTACATTTTTATGGTGCTTAACTCCAAGATCAAAAGGCTCCTTGAACACGTGATTGAGCAGCCACCATCTTCCAACGTGTGTCTCCCAGCAACACCAAGTGGATGGTGTTTCCCGCCGCCGGACCTCCTTGATATGCTACCGGAATAATCCCGAAGATTATTTCAACTCGAAACCCAAAGAAAGATGGCCGAAAATTCTAAGCCACTTTCTTGTGTATATGGCGTGATTAGTGGTTGTCAAAAGGCTTGGGAGAACTCTCTTTATATAGGAGAGTAAAACTTAAGCCCCAAGGATTAAATAATTAAGAGATAATTATTATATTAATCATTTTTCAAATAAAAGATAAATAAAATAATTATCCCAAACAAATTAGGATAAATCATATTATTATCTAATATTTCATGAATTATCATTTAACAAAAAAAAGATAAATCACATATTAAATAATTATCCAAGAAAACTAATTTCTTAATAATTAAATAATAAATCACAATATGCATGCGCACCTTTCTCTCAAAATAAGGTCACGCACCTTTTTCTATATTTGACCAAAAATTAGGTCAACGCACCAATTCGGGCCGAGCCCACGAAAAATGTCTTTTCCGTGTATTTAATTATTTAGTCCAACTAAACAATTAATCCACATATCAAATTAAATAGTCCAATCCAACTATTTAATTATAATTGAGGTGCAACGACGAGAAAACCTATATGCTATATTAGGAGCCACGTCGGGGACCATGGACCCATATTCAGTAGCTACAATAAGTCGAATAAAATTATTCGTCAGACAGAATAATTATATCCAACCTATTAATTCCGGGATTACACCACCATAAACCCGAAATTGAACTCTATCAAATATAGATAACTTACACTAAATTTATGAGTCGAAATCGTCCACTGATATAATCATTACATACGGATAAATCCTCCACAGACTGTTCACTTCGATTCGGGATATTTCCGTAAACCCTTCTCGAAACATATTATCCTTATTTACCATTAACCCCTTAGTGATCAATTAGTTCATAACCATTATGATATGAACTGGGCCCATCGATCAGTTTCTAGGGTTAACAAATAAGGAAACTGTCTGTCTACTTTCCGAGGGAAGGAATGGATTCTATATCTGTGATAACACAGACCACTCACTCAATCCAGAATAGAGCCAACGAGAAGTGTTGGACCACATACTGCGAAGTGATCCTTACTAACACATCAAATTATACCCTAGTCTAAGCAGTTGTCTGTGATCACCTCAGGATTGAGATTAATCCATATATGATCATCTTGTGATTCGATAAGACTTCTTGAATACGGAATTATATCGAGAACTCAAATCTAATCGGTCCAGCCCTATATGATTATCATCATATATAAATGCCCCACTAAGTACCCTATTACCGACAGTCCGGATAAGACTGTCACACCGTAAAGTGTTCTGGGCGCATTAATAGCAAATTAATCTAGAGACCCGTACTCCGATTAATAAACGCTACGGACTAAGTTAATTTTAAGTATATTTCACAAACTCAATCCTCGTGTGTATAGCCATACACTGAGTTGTGATTACATAATCAATATACTTAGGGTTTTCTGTAGTGTATTAATATTGGCAATAAATGCGAATAAATAAGATGAAATAAATTCTGTCATTTATTTAAATAAAACAATTACAAATTGTCTTTCGGGCATAAAACCTAATAGAAATACGCGCTGATATTTATAGAAAACTGAGGCGGCTGTGCTGATGTCTGCTTGAGGACGCCCGTCCGTCTTGTTGGACGCCCGTCCGAGGTGCCTTGGACTTGCTTCAGACGCCCGTCCACTTCAGCGTCCAAACTCTCTGAATCAACTTCCTCCCTTAGACGCCCGTTCACTATTCTAGACGCTCGTCCATGAAAATATCCGTCTATCCTGAATCAAGTCACCTTCATGGACGCTCGTTTGGATGATCAGACGTCCGTCCATCCTGGACGGGACTTGGACGCCAGTTCAGCTGGATCAACAACTTGATTTCTTCATCTTTATCCTTTCCTTCCTTCTCTATCCTTTATCAAATTCCAACTTTATCTCCTCTCTATCATATAATTCGAACTTGATCTTCATTTGATCATTCTTTGGGTCGAGAATATGCATCTACATGACATAAAAAACATCGCAAAATGTAATAATATCCAAATAAACATGAAATCAACAATAAAACGCATAATTCAACTAATTTTGTGAATAAACCATTTAAAACCTCACTTGCTCAATAAACCAATTAAACGCTCATTTTCTATGCAAATTATACAAATATGGAGGAAATCATTATAAAATATAACGATATAAATCATATAAAATCACCCTTAACAGGAAGATACATCATAAAAGTGCCTAGAGCCAAAGCACAACTGATTCTTCCTGAAGATGAGATGGATGGATCACTCACTGAGTATGTAAGGAAGAATCATGAAAGAAAAACTATTCCATTTGACAATGGATAGCCGAGGTAAGTATGTCTAGCCAAAGACATTAAAGAAAGGTGCTTGTTGGGAGGCAACCGAATGAAAATAATTTTCTTTATTTCATTACATTTTGGTTTTTAGCATGATAAGTGGAAAAAAAGATATATTTGCGTGTTTGGTGGAGGCTTTTGTCTGTTTTGCAGGTGAAGAGCTGAATTCTGTGAAGAAATGTGAGGCATTTGTTTGAAGTTCATGTGTGGAGACACAAGCATGGGGGACTTGTTCAAGGAATGAGAATTTCACTTTTCCATGAAGTCGGGAACTTAAGGTAATCGGGATGAGTTTCCTCGGAAAAAATTAATTTAAAGATTAAAAAATGGGAGAAGAAACTATGGGTAAAATAATTACGATGTGATCACTTTGATTTTAAGGTGTGTTTTCAACTTTTTTTTGTCCTAGTGCTGAGAGTAAATAATTATTGATGTGATCACATCGAATTGGGAGATGTGTTACTACAATAAATGGATGAAAAACAATGTGCGAAAAATAAATGATTTGATCACATCATTTTATGGGAGCTGAATTACATTATCTCCATTATATAAAAAAACCATATATTTTTTCTATTTTCTTTTATTCCTCCTAAATTACCCTTCCCTTCTTGAAAAAAGAAGAAAAAACAATTTTTTTTCTTTTAAATAAATGCCTCTCCCACCCACAAATATCACTTCCCACCCGACATGTACCCCAACCCACCTCCCATATTTCCTCCATTTCTCTCCTTCATTTACAAGCATCCTCGGTGATTCCGGAATCCTTCCAATGATCTTTCCTCCCGCACCACCCAAATGCCATTGACTATATGGAAATCATGATGGATTCCGAGGCTTATTTTTCATCGCCCCATGGTCCGAATTGTAAGGTATTCTCATCCCTTTTATTTTATTTAATTATTTTATTTTCTTTTCATATTTAGATTAGTACTTTTTGCATATCATGCATACCATGTTAGTTACATATCATTGAATATTTTTCATTCTTCCTTCCACTTTTAACATACATTGGGGACAATGTATGATTTAAGTGTGGGGGAGCTTTTCATGCATTTACATATGAGAATTGCATCTTTAGGACATTTTAGGATTTCATGGCACCAAGTTGACTTTTTATGACACTTTACCAACCTTTTCATTTAATCTTGTGTGAAATAATAATAATCAAATGGTAAACAACCAATGCAAGCACACACTTTTGTTGATACACACTCACCTTATATCACTTGTTTGTGAACTTTGGAGGTAAAATCATTGAGCCCTAACGAAAAACCACTTAAAAGTGAGGATTTCACCTATCCAAAGAGCGTAGTCGCTCATATTTTTCTGTGAGTGGTATCCGCACTTTCAATGTCATTCTAGAATTTGCACTTACATGCATTTCGAGACCACATTTTTTCTGGTTCAGTGCACTTAATGTGATTGAGGCACCTAGGATTAACCCCTTATAGACCCAATTTTGTTGGCCTACCCACATTTTATACCCCCTAAGGAGACCCTTCTAGCCTGACACTTTCATTTAACAAACTTCAGAAATTAAACCCATAGTCTTTTCTTACGATATCCCCTCTTTTGTTGACCTTACTGTCATGAGATTGCATGAATAGTTGCATGAAATATTGGAGAAGTACCTAGAAGTGAATATCTAGATAAGATGGCTTAAGATTATGTCATGAAGATGTATTTCAAGATGTTAAAAAAAAGTGGTGAAAAGAAAGGAAAAAAAGGAAAGAAAAAAAAAAAATGAGATTACAATGAAAGAGTGTTGTACATATTGAAGAAGTAGCTTGTTTTCGGCCATGTTTTGCAAGCTTCTTTGGATGTTGTTGTTTGCACTTTGACTCTTAAGATGTTGTGATAAAAGTTTGAGCCTGTTGTATTTCAATTGGATTTGTTCTTCACAACTATATGATGATTAGTGTAGGTGTTCATGCAATCTCCTTGACAATTTAGCCCTGATATTTCCCTTTTTCAAAACATTGTTTTCAGTCCCTAGCCCCGTTACAATCTTGATAAAGACCTCATGATTTGTGCATTGGATTTTGAATTTATAGTGGTGGAGATTTGATTCATACGCAAAACTATGGTAATTCTTGGTTGTGTGTTGATTTTTGAGAGAGAATGAATTGTCCCTATGCGTTATATTCAGAGTTTTACCCGTGAGAATAAGTTGCGACTCTTTTAATTTTCCACTTTAAAGTTTATGATCGAGTGAGTTAAATTGAGTAGTATGAACACTAGTGTATGAGTATATTGCTTGATTACCATTTGGCTTGCATTATGGAGCATGAGGTTGATGAGACGGTTGGACGGGCGTCATTATTGGAATTCTTTTGGTGCTTTGCATTCATATAGTCTTAGGTCATATATTTAGGATTTAGATTCATGCATTTTTCATTTCTTATTTTTGGGGATGAGAATGCATTGTTTGAGGACAAGTGTTGACGGTGATTTTTACGATATATATGATATTATTTTGTAGCAATTTCCTTCGTATTTTATTACTTTTTATAGAAAAGTGAGGGTTTAAATGGAATATTGAAAGAATGCGTATTGAAATCATTAAAGTGCAAAATCGAGCTAATTACGTGGTTTTATTGGTGTTTTCTATCTATATGTATGATTTTACATTTTGCATGTTTTTGCCGTGTTGTAGGTACGCTTGCATGTTATGGAGGAAGCTAAAATGATGTTCACTTGAAGATTAAATGGAAGGAAGAAGAAGCAAATCAATTCAGGGAAGAGAGATTTTACCTGGACGAGCGTTCAAAAATGCATGGGACGGGCGTCTTGTCCAGCTCGGCTCGACTCGAAGAAATTTACTTAAAGTGAACGAGCGTCCAACCAATCAGATTTGCGTTCAGAAGATCAGAAGGGATAGACTTGGAATTATCTTTATTTTTATTTGTTAGGGTTTAGCTTTTCTAATAATTACCCTAAGTCGGCTAGAACAAGTATAAAAGGAGCAGGCATTCGACAGAACAACGCAGAACTTACCTGGAGACGAACACAGCACAGAAACCGAGAAGCCGACCACTCGGTCGACCGAGCCATATTTTTTTTTTTTTTATTTATTTTGTTTGTTCGATCCTGGAGATGAGCTGAGCAAGTCCTGAACAAGCATGTGAAACCTATCGTGCAGCGTTTTGATTTCTAATCTTGGATGTTTTGTGAGTTTTAAATAAAGTTTGTATCTTTATTATGCTTTTACATTGATTACGCAATTATATCGATGGATTGTTTCTTATTGATGTTTAACGTTTGATGAGAATCGTTGTTAGACCTAGATCACCGTAGTAAAGATTAGATTTTTAACCTTGAAATAACGAGAGTTGCTAGGTTAAATTTCTAGGTTGCTAGATTGAGAAATCTTACACCTTTGTTATGGAAGCGTTAATCTTTAAGATCGAGAGATGAAAGATTAATAGGCGAATTATCTACGAGAGTAGGAATTCATACCTTTGATAGGTGAACCACATCTTTATTAAATCTTCACTAAACGATCCAGGGTAGAAATTGAGAGTTGCGAGATAGGTGGATATATCGCTTGTTCCTCGCTAACTTAATTGAAAGAATCATTGTGCCTTGTTCTTCGTTGCTAGCTTAGAATTTTATTTTTGTTTTAGTTTATAGAATATAATTAGTTATTTTAGGTTCGTAATCATATTTCCTAGCTTTGGACTGACAATCCTCTATCCAGATTACTTTTCATTTTGTTATTTTAGGTTTTAATAATAATAGTATCAATCTTAGGAAAATTAATGAACTAGATACCCCGATTCCCTGAGATCGACTCCGGTATTAATCGCTATACTACGATCCCTACACTTGGGGAATACCGGATTTATAAATTTTATTACTTGTTTGTTTTTTCAGATAAAATCCGTGACAAGTTTTTGGCGCCGTTGCCGGGGAATTGGTACGGTTGTCTAGTTTCTATTAATTTTTCTGTTTTTTTTTACAAATTTTTCGTAGATAGGTTCTTGTTTATATCCTTTCTAGTTTCTACATTAATTCGGGGACATCTGAGGTTGAATTATCTAACTCCACGTTTTTAGCGATCGAACTTTTGGATAAAAGGGATCGTTTTAGCACTCGTTAGTATTTTGGCCGTAACTTTCGGCTCGAGTATCGGATTGGCGCGCAGGACCCCAATTCGGAAAGCTCGTTCCGATGCCGACGACATGGTGAACAGCCTAAGGCCGTTTGATGCCGTTTTCGAGGTCAAAATCCACTGTTTTCCCTTCCATTTTGGGCTCAGAAGATTTCAACACGTTTTTCTCCCTTTTTTCGTTTTCTGTTTTTCTGTTTTAAATTTTTCGTAGGTAGATTTCTATTTATGTTTCCGTTTATTTTTCTTTTTCTCTTTCTTTATCTTTTCTAAAAAAATAAAAATAAAAATACAAATAAAAAATAAATAAAAAATATTGTCATCAACTAGGATTATGCGAGATCAGAACGCCATGCTGAAACAGCAGATGACAGCTCTTCAAATGTCGCTTAATCCTATGAATCAGACCCCATCTTTCCCACAGAACTCACAAGTGCTGTTCTGTGGAAGATGTTGTCGACACGCCATCTTTGTTGTCGATTGTCGGTTTCTTTCCCCAGCTGCGTATCAAGTTAACACTGTCCATAATCAGGGAAATTTTAATCTAGTCACATGTCAAAATTGTGACAACGTGGGACACACTGCTCGTTCCTGTCCCATGAATGGACATAACGATGAAGTAAATGCTTTCTGTGGCCAGCAATATCAGAGATTTAATAATCGTTCTCCGCCAAAGCAATTTTCGTAACTGTGGTTTCAATTCTCAGAATCCGAATTTCTATCAAAACTCGAACTTCAGTCAGAACCAAAATATCAATTTTTCCAATCAATATCAGTGGTTCAATCAGAACAGTCCCGATCCTAGGTTTCAAAGTCAGTCTAGCCAATCTTTCCCACAGAACTTTCAGAACTATCAAGGCCCCTCTCAATCGGACGATCTTGAAGCTAAATTGGAGGAGCAAAATAATAACATCCAACTCCTGATGAGCACATACAAGAGTATTGAGAGACGAATCGGGGAAATGGCTCAAGACTTAGGCATTGACCTAGCTCCCACATTTCCTTATGATAGCGACGAGGACAATGCCATGAACTTAGGATCCGGCATTCAATTCAGTGGTCCCCCAAAAGTAGAAGAGTCAAGTTCGTCTGTCTTTGGATCCGATGTTCGTATACCCTCAACTGCTGAGAATTCTTATGGACATGGACTTAATAACGTTCAAGTGAGATATTCGTATTGTAGTGGAAACCATTATGAGGCTCAGTGCAGTGGAGGTAATTCACCCCACCAATGGAATACTAATAGCAATTATGATGCAAGTTATGAGAATCCACTTCAATCTAACTATGCATCCACATACAATGGTGGAGAAGAGGCTAGTGCTATGAATGTAAGGTCCGACACTCAACTTAGTGGTTTCCCTGTTCTGGATGAGAGTACTCAGGTGGCTGATCCCCTGAGAAATAAAGAGTTTAGTGGAAGTCGGGAGGTGATCTCCGACCGTAGTAGGAAGGTGGAAACGGGAAGTAGATGATCATATGTCTAGAATGAAGGATGAAGAAGTGAAAGAACCTGAAGGGATAGACCTTTACCTTCCTCTCCAGAATGTTATGCATCTAGACAAGTGCACTCCTAAAAATCCTTGGTATGCTTCTATCGTCAACTTCTTACATTCCCAGTATCTAGATCATGAATTGTCTTATCAGGAGAAGAAGAAATTTTTCTCTGATGTGAAAACATTCGTTTGGGATGAACCTTACCTCTTCAAGATTTGTAAAGATGGTTTGCTGAGAAGATGTGTTCCAGAATCCGAGCAACGTGATATTATTGAGCAATGCCACAGTGGACCCACTGGAGGTCACTTTGGTCCTTGGAAAACGTTGCTAAGATCTTCCAATCCGGTTTTTATTGGCCCACAATCTTTAAAGATGCAGAAGCTTTCTGTAAAGCGTGTGACAAATGCCAAAGAACCGGTACTCTGACAAGGAGTTTCGACATGCCTTTGAAACCCATCCTAGAATGCGAAGTCTTTGATGTATGGGGTATCGATTTTATGGGACCATTCCCATCATCTTGTGGAAATAAATACATCTTAATCTGCGTTGATTACGTATCGAAATGGGTGGAGGCTCAAGCCACTTCTCACAATGATCATAAGACGGTCATGAAGTTTTTAAAGAAAAACATCTTCGTGAGATTCGGGTGTCCACGCGCCTTGATTAATGATGAAGGGACACACTTTTGCAACTGACCTCTGGAGAAAGTTCTTGAGAAATATGGTGTCCGGCATAAAATTGGCACACCATACCATCCTATGACTAGTGGTCAGGTTGAGAGAAGCAACCAAAGTTTAAAGAAGATCCTGGAGAAAAGCAGCTTATGATCCTGAGAAG
This sequence comes from Gentiana macrophylla, assembly GCA_026214975.1. NCBI lineage: Eukaryota > Viridiplantae > Streptophyta > Magnoliopsida > Gentianales > Gentianaceae > Gentiana > Gentiana macrophylla. The sequence goes on along the minus strand of CM047811.1, from coordinate 21,911,690 downwards.
ATCTGAGTCTAAAGTTGGATGATGTACTGTGGGCATATCGAACTGCCTATAAGACCCCCATGGGTACATCACCCTATCAAATGGTTTATGGTAAACCATGCCACTTACCACTCGAGTTAGAGCATAGAGCGTATTGGGCCACGAAGTTTTTAAACTTCGATTCCCAATCTTGTGGAAAACATCGATTGCAACAGTTGCATGAGTTAGACGAATTTAGACTTCAGGATTACGAGAGCGCCATGATAAGTAAGGAAAAGACTAAACTCCTTCACGATGCCAAAATCAAGAAGCGAGAATTCCAAGTTGGGGAACAAGTTTTATTGTACAATTATAGGTTACATCTATTCCCTGGTAAGCTGAGGACACAATGGTCCAGTCCCTTTGAAATTCTCCAGATCATTCCTGGAGGTGTTTTAGAACTAAGAGGTCATGGTGACCAGCCGTTCAGAGTGAATAATCAAAGGTGTAAGCATTATATCGGTCAACCCAAAGAGAAGCCTTTGATTATTCATTTCCTCGACATCCTCGGGTGTGGTACTCCTGAAGTCAATGAGTTTGACCAGTTTTTGCCCGATTTGTTTTCTGAGAATGACGGCGGTGGTCCAGTAGAGGAAGTTCTGGCTGGTAGTTCAGATATGGAAGAGTTTAAACGGGAGGCACAGTTAAAGAGAAGATTGAAGAAGAAGAAGTCTACAATGGGGAAAATTAAGAATGTTTGGAAAGCGGTAAAGAACCTGACCCCATGTGTGAGATGTTGTTTCTGTAGCCACAATAATGACCAGAGCTTACACGAAGTAGTGGCCGGAAGGAAGATTAAGTGGCCTGATCCAGGCTGACTAGTACGTGTGTCTAGCCAAAGACACTAAAGAAAGGCGCTTGTTGGGAGGCAACCCAATAATAAGAATAGTTTTTATTATTATTTTCTATTATTTTGTTTATATTGAATAAGGGAAGCTAGGTTTGTCTTGTGTCGTCTAGGTTTTTGGTGTCGGTTTTTGGGGTCAGGTAACTTGCATAAGCGTAACTTGCAATCTCGACTATAATCTCCTTCCTGCTATTGACATGCTTCGTCGCTTAATACTTGATTCATCTGTACTTTAGTTGAAGCTACTGTCGGTTTTCCATTGCTATTACTTTTTGATGAATCTTGTAAGCCTTAACGCGCATTTACACTTTCAATTGGAGTTTGATATTTCTGTATGCACATGTTGGTCCATATTTGTATTGTAAGCTTTTGTGGCTTTATATTTGACGCTTAGATGCCCTGTGTTTTCTCTGTGTGGTGATTTTTCCATCTGAGCAATTATATCCCGTGCTTATATCAAACTTTTCTGCGCAATATGTTATATTCCCCTATCCCCGAGGTACGTTTTGTGTTGTTTTTCATGTATGCAGGATATTTGCTATAGCACTTGTGAGCTTTCAGACGATATCAGTTTTCCGGTGGATGGTCCACAGTCTACTGATTTCTTCAAGCATTTTTGAATCTGACTCGCGACCACTTCCAGACTAGCCACCTTCGAACTACAATCAGCTAAGTTTTTCTTATTCTGCACAACATGAGGACATGTTGTTATTTAAGTGTGGGGGAGGGATTAGTGGTATCTACACATGTGCTTAATTATTATACTTATCTTTTGTATCTTTTGTGAAAAATCGAAAATTTTTGAAAATTTTAAAAATCCGTCCCGAGCATGATTTTCTTTTGGTTTACTTATTTGTTATATTCCCATACTTGTATTCAGTCGACTAGTATTTTAGCATGGACCTTTGATAAATAAGCCTTTACTCGAATTATTTTCACGTAAGACTCTTCGATGACGAGCTGAACTTAGGAAATTGTACTCATTTGAACCGATAATGTTTGATTCTGGTTATCAGACCGTTCGCTTAGTGCTCATGTCATGGAAATTGAAATATGTGCGTAGTTGGAATTTAAGTAGGAAGTATCGTGAATATTCCGAAGCCTGAATGTGATAAGTGAAACATAACTACTGTGCTTTGGAAAAGTTGTTTTAAGAAAAATGTATGAATTAATTGGGTATGTCGGAAGCTGGTCGATGATTGGAGTGAGGTTGGGCATATCTCGAATGTCCTATACCACTATGATGACCAAAAGCTCACGACAGTCAGAAGAAGCTGCCTTATGATTTGAGTAAGGTAGGGTATATCTCGAATGTCCTATTCTGCTATGACGGGCAAAAGCTCATTCTGATGTGCGTATAAATGTGAATTAATTAAATCAACTTACATAAGGAATTTGGTATGAATAAGTGAAAGACTTAGTTATCGCCTACCTTATCCCCAGTATAGGCCAAGGTATATGTTGTAGGGAATATCCTCTGGGTACGACTGAAAAGATTTCGAAAACACATGTATTACTCTAGTCATGACGTGAGTAGTTTTGTAAGGCGTATGTATAGTCAGGGTGATTCATTATCTGTCTTTAATGGGTATTGGTTGGTTAGGTTGATTTTGATTGTCAAGTGTGGAATCGGTGGAAGTTGAAGAAGGCTTTGCACACACTCGAGTAATCGTTTATTGCATGGGATGTATGTTTTTGATGCTAGTCGACCGGTTGTGATTTGATATATGGGATTTTATGTGGTTCAATGCATAAGTAAGCCTTGGTTTTCTTGTTTTGTTTTGCTCGGGACGAGCAAAAGCTATGTGTGGGGGAGTTGTTGACGGTGATTTTTACGATATATATGATATTATTTCGTAGCAATTTCCTTCGTGTTTTATTACTTTTTATAGAAAAGTGAGGGTTTAAATGGAATATTGAAAGAATGCGTATTGAAATCATTAAAGTGCAAAATCGAGCTAATTACGTGGTTTTATTGGTGTTTTCTATATATATGTATGATTTTACATTTTGCATGTTTTTGCCGTGTTGTAGGTACGCTTGCATGTTATGGAGGAAGCTAAAATGAAGTTCACTTGAAGATTAAATGGAAGGAAGAAGAAGCAAATCAATCGGGAAGAGAGATTTTACACAGACGAGCGTTCAAAAATGCATGGGGACGGGCGTCTTGTCGGCTCGGCTCGACTCAAGAAATTTACTTAAAGTGAACGAGCGTCCAACCAATCGATTTGCGTTCGGAAGATCGAAGGATAGACTTGGAATTATCTTTATTTTTATTTGTTAGGGTTTAGCTTTTCTAATAATTACCCTAAGTCGACTAGAACAAGTATAAAAGGAGCAGGCATTCGGCGTAACAACGCAGAACTTACTTGAGACGAACACAAAGACGAAACCGAGAAGCCGACCACTCGGTCGACCGAGTGCTCTGCTTTCGATCGACCGAGCCATATTTTTTTTTTTTTTATTTATTTTGTTTGTTCGATCCTCGGAGATGAGTGAGCAAGTCTGAACAAGCATGTGAAACCGATCGTGCGGCGTTTTGATTTCTAATCTTGGATGTTTTGTGAGTTTTAAATAAAGTTTGTATCTTTATTATGCTTTTACATTGATTACACAATTATATCGATGGATTGTTGCTTATTGATGTTTAACGTTTGATGAGAATCGTTGTTAGACCTAGATCACCGTAGTAAAGATTAGATTTTTAACCTTGAAATAACGAGAGTTGCTAGGTTAAATTTCTAGGTTGCTTGATTGAGAAATCTTACACCTTTGTTATGGAAGCGTTAATCTTTAAGATCGAGAGATGAAAGATTAATAGGCGAACTATCTACGAGAGTAGGAATTCATAACTTTGATAGGTGAACCACATCTTTATTAAATCTTCACTAAACGATCTAGGGTAGAAATTGAGAGTTGCGAGATAGGTGGATCATCGCTTGTTCCTCGTTAACTTAATTGAAAGAATCATTGTGCCTTGTTCTTCGTTGCTAGCTTAGAATTTTATTTTCGTTTTAGTTTATAGAATAGAATTAGTTATTTTAGGTTCGTAATCATATTTCCTGGCTTTGGACTGACAATCCTCTATCCAGTTTACTTTTCGTTTTGTTATTTTAGGTTTTAATAATAATAGTATCAATCTTAGGAAAATTAATGAACTAGATACCCCGATTCCCTGAGATCGACTCCGTATTAATCGCTATACTACGATCCCTACACTTGGAGAATACCGGATTTATAAATTTTATTACTTGTTTGTTTTTTCAGATAAAATCCGTGACAACAAGCAATAATCTAAGTGTGGGGGAGTGATGATACCGTATTTTATGGAATTTTTCTGTGCTTATTATATATCTATTTTGTTGGGAGATACTTTGTTTCGTGTATGTTTTTGATGATTTTCAGGTTTTAAGAGCTCGGAAGAGATGATGGAGGAATTCTAGATGTATAGAGCAATGTTCGAAAGTTTTGTGGGAGAAGGGAGAAAAGCGCCATTTCAAGAATTGTGAATTTCAGTTTTCGCCTATGTTGGGATCTCGGCTATTGAAGAGAAGACAAAGCCTGTCGAAACCAACAATGGATTCTCGCTCTTTTATTCACATTAGATTTTTATTCTTATATATATTTTTTAATAATTATCAGTTCTTTTTTAGGAATTATTAAATAATAAAATATATGTGGGCTTGGCCCAATTAGCAATTCACCCTCCCTTAGGTGTGAATTAGCATAAAAAAAGATATATTATTATTAGAATTAGGATGATATGATGGAACAGAATGGAAGCGGCTCCTCTGCTGTGAAATGAACACAGCACGGGCTGCTGTGACCCGAAACGATGTTGTTTCGGACAAAAACGATGCCGTTTGATTCTGAGCTTAAATAAAAAACAAAGCGTCGCTGTTTTTGCCCGAAACGACGTCGTTTCGGTCTCACAGCACGGATACAGTAGACGGGCTCACGGCAGAGGATCCCAATTCGAACAGAATGGAGTATCCCTAGACGGAAGAACTGAAAAGCTGCGTATACCTTATTTCGCCGGCTATTTCTTACTACCTCCGTGCCATAAAAAGTGTCCAAATTTTACTTATTCACACACATTAAGAAAGTCAATTAATGTGTTGTGTTTTAGTAGTAATAGACATATATACCCCTATTTTATAATTAATGCTTGTTTTGGAATATGAAAAGAACATACAACAATAAATGCTAGGCTAAGGGTATATTTGGAAAAAATAGAATTAAATGATGTATAAGTTTTTTAAATGGACACTTTTTATGGGACAAAACTTTTTTTAAATGTGGACATTTATTATGGGATGGAGGTAGTACTTTCCTCTAATGTAATAAAGGTATTTGTATTTTAATTCTTTTGTTTTCTTTTATATATTATGAATGAATAGCTAATTTTCTCTTCCAGTTGATTAATTATTCAACCCCCGCTTTTATGCAGTTGTGAGGTCTAATCGTTTTTCTCCTCGTTTGATTGTTAATATTTTTCTATTTTCTGATTCCCAATATAGGATTAAAATTGATCGTTTAATTGTTGGCGTGCGATAATTAAGTGGTTATTTTGATCTAGCATCAAAACCAATCTGTTGGAAATAATAATTTAGTTTTGATGATTATTCATCTTATTCAAGAACATGTTTGTTTACACCCCATTGATGAAGTGCTGAAACTAGTTGTTATAGTGAAAGGTTAAAGATGTCTAGAACTGAATGTATAAGTTTTACTAGAGTCTGATAATTGTATAGGTTATATCAGACAAGCACTGTAATAGATAGAAGTGTCGTAAAATTGAAACTGGAAATCATCTAAGAAACTGGAAAGAGAAGTCATCTAAAACTGACTCAGACTACACTAAGAACTGAAGCTCACTCGGAACTGAAGAAGGTAAGTTCGCTGAGGGACACAGACTCAGTTGGCTTATCTAAAACTGAAGGCTGAGGGAACATACTCAGTTACAGAAGATTGAAGAACTGAGGGTACAGACTCAGTTATGAAAGTCGAGACTTTAAAGTTAGACTTTAGACAAGTTTGTGGTGACCTAAACTGACTTTATGGATCTTGTATGAAGACCTAAGAGTTATAAGGACAATGAACTCTTAGAAGATATATGCTTAAGGTGTACTCTGATTAAGTCAATAATAATCAGATGAAAAACTGGAGTACTGATATTTGAAGAAGAGTAAAATCTCAGTTAATGCTCCAAGTCAGTCAAGAAACTGACAACTGACAAACTCAGTATAAAACTGATAAGGAAACTCATTTTTATAAGTCAGTCATCCAACAAACTGATAGTACAGTAAAACGTTGTAAAGAAAGCAATTCTATTTGATGAAATACTGACAAGTCAGAACGGTAAAAAATATAGCCGTTATAAGATAGACATTGATACAATTCGAATTCAAGCAAGATGAACGTTGGACCTTACACTATAAATAGAGGACTTTGTACCAAGGATCAAACACCAAGAATTAACAAGATTACAAGCATTTTTGTGCAAAAGTCTCGTTCATTCGAATTGCTATCATCTCCGCGCTAACAAGATCAATCTAGAATTTCTTCAAGTGTTCATGCTACACAGAATTTATTTAGAATCTGACACTTTGAAGAAGCACAAACAAGAATCAATTTATTGATTCTCAGCCCAACTTTGATTCTTAATCAAAGGTTCAGACTGTGAAGCAATCCGGTGAAGGATTTTCCAAGGGCAGTTGTATCAGCAGTCGGGTAGACTATGTTTGTAGTGGTAGCTGGTGAAGGGGCATACGTAACCCTTCAAGGACCAGTGGTTCAAGCATTTCAAGAGCAGTAATCCAACCTGTTCTTTGTCTGTTTAGATAGTGAAGCTAGGATTAGCCAAGGACTATTGTTTAGGACTTTTTGTCACAGCTCACCTCAAGAAGTTCTAGTGGAATTTTCCTCCTACACCACAGGGGGAAGACAGGACTATCAGGATTACACCACCTGGAACCTCTATAATTCTTGTTTCATTTACTTTACACATTTAAATTCTGTTATTTATCATTATAGCATTTATTATTGTTCATACAGCATACTGAAAAACTGATTGTTACACAACTCACAGCTCACAAACTGACATTCATCAGAATTCAGTTTAGCACACTCAGCTTTCATAGAGAATAACAAGATAAAGAAAAAGGCTAAAAATTATATCCGCTGCCGGTTGACTCAATTTTTATAAGTCAGTTTAGACTTAGACTCAGCCTAGTCAGCTTAACTCCACCCAAGTTTTAACTGAACCTAAATCGCTTATAATCTAGCTTTTGGTGACAAGTTTATTCACCCCCCCTTTAAACTTGTGTCAGCCTTTCCAAGGGACCAACAATTGGTATCGGAGCAGAGTTTTCTGTTCCGACTTAAAACAAGTAACTGGTAATCAGTTATTCCGAGACCACCAATTGGTATCGGAGCAGTGTTTCTTTAACAAGTCATTGTTAAAAACTCAGTTACTCTATATCTCCTCTAGTTGTTCTCATTAGAAGGCTCAGTTTCCAGTTTTTATATAATCACTTTTCACTCACTGACAATGGATAACAATCAGTATGCCAGACAAATGCTTATGTGCAACATGGATAGATTTGATGAATACAAACGTCGCACGCAGGCATTTCTAGCAGCTACTCATGACGGGATGATGGACGTGCTCATTGATGGACCAATCCAGATCACCCATATGCAGACTGTTGGTGAAAATCAAGTTCGAGTTCCAAAGCCCAAGGCTGAATGGACCAGTGATGATCGCAAGTGAAACAATCTCAACAACGTTGCTATGGACTATATCCTCAGAACTCTTGATAGCAACATGTACTTGAAGGTGAAAGATTGCACAACTGCTAAGAAAATGTGGGACAAACTTTAGTTAGTTTGTGAAGGTACTGACTCCATCAAGGATAATAAGATTTCAGTTGCCAAGCAGAAGTTTGAGAATTTCAAGATGAAATCCGGAGAGACCATTGACCAAATGGAGACAAGATTCAGTGCTATCATGGATGAACTAGACCTACTCAAGATTGAATACACAAAGAAAATAATCAATACAAGAATCTTGAAGGCCTTGCCCATGTGTTGGAAGATGAAGGTCACTGCTATGGAAGAATCTAGAATACTTGACATAGAGGATTCCTTTAAAATCTTCTCAGATCTGAAACTTTATGAATTCAGTGAAGATTTTACAAGCACAGCTACAATAACCAAAGCTCTGGAAGAACCTAAAACCACAGCACTCGCAGCAACATCAAATGATACTTGAGAAACATCCACAACAGTTGTATGAAATGGAAGAACAAATGGCCCTTATGATGAGTCGAATCAGAAGGATGAAGAATGGTCATCCAGTAACTCAAAAGTATATCCAGAAGACTCCTGAGAAAAGGAAAGATGATGAATACCTTTGTTTCAACTGCAAGTGTTGGTCCCAGAGAAGGGTAAAACTATAGTCAGAGAGGAGGGGGGGTGAATGACTATAGTGTAGTTTCAAAAAAAAACTTTTTTTGTATTTAAAAGATTTTAGGCAGTGGATAAGTCCCTTATTAAAATGTTGTTTCAAAATAGATTATGCAGTCACAGATAAAAGATATAATATAAGCAATTAAATAAATGCAGTAAGGTAAATTGTTGAAAGTAAATTGACACAAGGTTTATAGTGGTTCAGGGTGGTGTAATCCCTTAATCCACTCTTCTCCTAAGATGATTGGAGGTATTCACTATTGTTTTCACAGATTCAATAGCCTGATTGTCCTTGACTACACAAGCTTCACAATCTTCAAGACTATCACTCCCTGGCTTCAACAGCTTCAGTGACTCAGTCTCTTTCACTGCTCCTTGAGAACAAATCTTTCAGCAGCTATCACAAACACAACTTCTTCTCAGATGGCTCTGATTCAGTTGCTTGATTGAAGTGAATTGGATTCACAAAACTTGTTGATCAAACTCAATGCTTGATGTTGGAATTTTAGTTCTCAGTTATGAGTTGATCACTAGATGATTCGTTTTCAGCAGAGATAGAAGGCTTTTCACTTTGACGTCGTTTTTGCTCAGATTCAATCGTTCTTGTTGTATGCATTTTTTTTGTCTGTCAATGCCTTCTATTTATAGCCTTGATAATTCTTGATTTGAATTTCTGTCCATTGGCTATATTAATGAGGGGAATAATCCTTGATTTTATTCATGATTCCCTCTTAATTATATTCTCCTTGATTTCAGTGATCGGATTTTTCTTCAAACATTTATCAGAAAATCCGTCCTTGTTTGATCCTCTATTGATTGTGCATTTAATGCTTGATCCTCTGTATCTTCTTTATATTTCAAAATCTGATCAAGTAAGGTTTACTTGTCCGTTCTCTGAATAGTTAAGTGACTATCTGACTTTGCCGTTTAGATCTTCCTTCACTGCTTTGTCTTCATTTAGCCGGTAGTCAGTTCACTTTGCCGATTCATTGTTTCCTTCATTCTTTTAGGTTCAGGAGAATCTTTGTACTTCACTGATCCTTGATTTGTGTGAGATCAGTGTACACCATATTTAAACATTGAGCTTCATCACTTGAAACATAACTTAAACTAATCCAAGGTCATCACATACTTCCTTGGTTATAAGTCAGACCACAATATCTTCATGCTTCTCTGCTGGCACTTGGCTGGCTTCACTCTGCCGAAAATCTATTCTTACTTAGCCGTCCTACCAACTAGTACAATACTTGTCTGACTCAACTTATAAAACATGTCAGACTCTAAGTAAAGACTTATACAGAGAATTCTAACTTATTTCAGGCTTGCTATAACATCTAGTATGGCCATCATCAAAACATAATAAAATGTTCCTAACAATTTCCCCCTTTTTGATGATGCCGAAACCCTCATAAGCCTGAACATAAGTATACCAAACTTTTTCAAAAAAAACTGTAATGAGACTCAACAATTTTATTCATCCATTTAAGGGAAATGAGATAAATGAGTTCAGAGCATATTTAGAGTGTTATGTTTACATTTCACATAATTTTGCTTTATACCTCTTGAATTTGGTGGTCTGGACTTCCTCCATATCTTTCCAATTAATCTCTGGAAACTTCCACTTCTAGTATGCCATAGCGGTGTACTTAGAGACTCCATGGAATATCTTCTTGTTGAAGAGTTTGCGAAAGTCAGGTATGGTCTCATTTGCTCTGGGTTCTCCAAAGTATTTTTCAAGTCTATCCCTAGCTTCAACAATATGTGAGTCAGCAAACTTGAGACTTTTGAACAGACCCCATTGTTCTTGTCGGTTCATCTTCCCCATAGGATCGAAGAATTTTGCCATGTAATTGAAATCTTCTTATTCTTCACTGGGAAAATCTTCTAGTCCTTGTGTAGAGAGCGGCATGGTTGTGCTTGGTCTGTTGATTGAATTGGATCCAGCATTCTGGTTGAGAGATGCATGCTGTCTCTTAACATCATTGTAGATTTTGGCCATATCAATTCTCATCTTCTCATCTTGATATCTTAGCCAGTCTGCCCAAGCTTCATCTTGCGTTTGATTTGGATACAGGCCGTTTTGGACTCTGAAGATTTCTCTTACATTGTTTAGTACTTCAGCATCATACTCTTCCCTGTGTGTGTGAATTCTTTTCTCACCACTATATCTAGTCTTCGCTTCTTCTCTGCTGTGGTGTTACTTTACACAAGATCTTGACTCTTTGTTGGTTTTCTGATCCTCTTTGCTGATTTGATCCAGATATTTGATGTCTACTTGATATATCTCTATGATCATCTCTTCTTTGAATGGGATGAGGGAAACCTATGCATGGTTTTTTTATATTTTTTCCCTCTCCTCTCTTGCCTTTCTTAGCTGCTCTTCAGTTTCATTTCGAATTCTCAATTCCCCATCCATTGCTCTTAGCTGCTCTTCAGTAAAATATGAGGGTCTAATTGTTGATCCTTCAGGCTTATAACTTCCTCTTTCCCCTTTTTTGGTAGCATCAACACTTTGTTGTAGCAAGATATTGTTTGTAGCTTCAGTTGTTCCAATCAAGGTTTCTAGTTTGGAGTCAATAGATGTAAACATTGCATCATGGGCATTTGACCTTTTTATTACATTGCCAAACCTTGTGCCAAGTGCTGAAGCCATTGCTTCGTTTTCCTGAGATATGTGTTGTCGTAGACATGAGAAGTTATGAGTAAAATTGATGTTCATATGTTTGATAAAGTCGGCCTGTGTTTGCACAACAATGTTTTATGCATCAATATACTCAGCAATAGACTGGAATCTTCTCTCAATAGAGTGACTTTCATCTTTAAATGCTAAAGTCATGGATTGCTGTTCCAGCTCCTCAGCCAGCCGATCTGCTTCCTTTTGAAAGGCCTTACTTGTTATACCAGTGTTCATTTGAGTAAGTGTGTGACGAATGTCAGCTGGTTCTAGTAATGTTTGTTGTCATCTTTCTTGATGTTGGGTAACATCTACACCAGCTTCTACTTCTTCATGGACTTGAGTGGATATGAATTGTGGTGTATCACTGTCTCCTATTCCCCCTTTCTCTGTCCGGGAATTTCTTTGACTGGTGTTGCAGCAGCTGAGCCAGTATCCAATACTGTTGTAGGGTCATCCGAATGTCAACAGATGGTGGCTGAGGTGTTGTCTGAGCTGATGAGGTTGGCTTTTCTGATGCATATGTCTGGTAAAAGATCCTAAGAGAATGTTGTCATCAATTGCATCAGCTGTTTGTTCATCTTCTTTGCCTTGACCATCAGTAGTGTCTTTTGGATAATTTCCACCACCATTTTGACCAGCACCATCATCATCATTATGATCACCACCATCATCATGGTTATCACTGTCATCAACTGATTCATCACTCTCTTTGTTAGAGGGTTGATGTATCTTTGATTTAGCTACATCAACCATGTCCAGAGTGGTGACTCATCAAGTACACCGACCAGGGTTGTGATCCCAAGAAAATTAAAAAGCCAAGCCTCCTCAGCAAGCATGCTTTCTGAGTCTTAAAGCTGAACTCTGGAATCACCTTCCTTCAATTCAAAGTATGTTGTAATTCGATCATCAATATCATTTGCAGACAGCTGTGCCGGTTCTTCATCTCCAGTATCTCCTGCAACCTCCTCATTTCGAGGTTGTTCATCCTCACCTCCACTTTCTTCCTCTGGTTGTTCTGCCTCTACTTCAGAATCCTCTTCATCTTCTTCTTCATCAATTAACTTTACAAAATCTTCCTTGTCCAAGTTTCTTTGAACCTTTTGCTTCTTTCTTTGGCCAGAAGGATGTGTTGCTTTCTCTTCCCTCCTCCTGCTTGCTTTTGCTATTTGACATAGGTAAACATGATTTTGGATTCATGCAACTTATGGAGTTGTACAACAGGTACTTTCAAACTTTGCAAAAGATAGTGTAGTTGAATCCCATAGGATTTTTTCTCCCAGAAGATCCCTTTTTTCTTCCTTCCTTCTGCTAATCCTTTTTTAGCAGCGGTTGCCTCTCCCAGTATTTGTTCTTTGATTCTCAAGAAGAAATAAGTTGCCCAATTAAACTCAGACTGTGATAGATGATTCTCATAAGACGTATTCTGACCTCTGTCATGGCATTGTTTGCCCCTAAGTTTCCTTCTATTAATTTTCCAACTAAGGCACTGAATTCATTGAAGGATTTATTCAAGGAAGATCAAGAAAGTTGAATTTCTTAGGGCCTGGGTTTGCCGTTTTAGCGATTGTATCCTAGAATTCATCCAAGTTTTGAGGAACAAAAGCCAATTTTGCATGACCTTTATTTGAAAGTTTGAGGTGTTTGCGAATTACCTTCACAGTAATAACTACTTCTGTGCCGTTGACAGGTGCAATGATTTTTCTTCCTCCCATTCATCACCATCTTTGCAAGGAGCCCAGAGATATATTTTGTAGTCTTCCAGAAAGAGATTAGACTTTCATAGCAAATATCGGTGATTGGAGGATTTAGAAAAGTCGATAATCATAGATTTTTGCATCCAGTTGCCAATTTTTGTACATCTTCGTCATTTCCACATAGCTTTAAGTAGTGTTCTTCTTGAAAGAACGACCAAGTGGCAATTGATTTTTCATACTGTTTTCTAGTTTGAGAGGTTGAAGAGGATGAAGCCATTGTTTGAGATTTAAGAGAAAGCTTTGATTTTGCAGTGAGAAAATAGGGTTTATGATTTGCAAGACAGCGTAAAGAATTCTGAAAAATCTCTAAGTGTGGTTTATATAGGATGATTTGTGTAGTGTGAACGTGGTTGAATATGGAAGGATTTTGTGACGTAATGGCGTGATTTTATGTATATAAATCATGGTATTTGAGTATAGTGGGGGAGTGGATTTAGGTAAGTAATGATAGATCTTGGGAATCGAGGCGTTTGTAATTAAAAAAACCTACATGATTGTAAATTGATCTCCACGTGTGTAATCTTTCACAACATAATCCTCCATAACTTCTTGACTTCCCATGTATATAAGGTTGATTTGATTCACACTTTAGTTTGCTGGTGACTCCAGTACATTTTTCAGTGGAGTGACTTGGCTGGTCACTAAGCCGGTGTAGTGACTTCTTCACTGAGCCGCTGTATATAACTGTTCCTAACAATCAGTGAAGTTTACTATGCTGAGTACCAATTCCTTACCTGCTACATCTCCTATAAAGGTAAAGGTTTAATCAGCTGGTGAAGTTACTTAGCTGATTACTCAGTTAGCTGCTCCTTAGTGCTTGTCAATTTCTATCATTCCCAACTCAGTTCTCTACTTGCTAAATCTTTCATGACTGAGTAGTTTTGTGAAGATGTCAGCCAGTTGATCTTCAGTAGGTATGTATCTTAGTATGACATCTCATTTCTCAACATGATCTCTGATGAAATGATGTCTTACATTGATGTGCTTTGTTCTTGAGTGTAATACTGGATTTTCAGTAATAGACATTGCACTTATGTTGTCACACATAATTGTAATTGTTTTCTCCTCCATTCCATATTTCATATGGATTTTTTCAATGATGTTTGTTGATGATTGATATGTTTTGAGTGTAGCATGCAGTAGTTTCTGCTTCAGCCCAGAATCTCTTTGGCAAACATGCTTCTACAATCATTGTTCTGACTGCTTCTTTGAGAGTTCTATTTCTTCTTTCTGCTACACCATTTTGCTGTGGAATCCCTGCTGCTGATAGTTGTTGCAGTACTCCATTTTCTTCACAGTAGGTTCTGATAATTCATTTAGAAACTCTGTGCCTCTATCTGATCTGATCTTGATGATCTTCAGTTCCTTCTCATTTTGAATTCTTCTTAGCAAATCTAGCAGCTTCTTGAGTGATTCTCTCTTCTTGTTCATGAATATAGTCCAGGTGTATTTGGAGAAGTTATCCACCACTAGTAGAGTGTATTTATTTCCACTTATACTGACTGGTGTGACTGGTCCAAAAAGATCCATATGTAGCAGATGTAGAATTCTTGTTGTTGATTGATAGAGCTTTGACTTGAAGGAGCTTTTGATTTGTTTTCCTTTCTGACATGCATCACATAGACTTTCTTTCTTGAATGTGATCTCTGGCAGGCCTTCAACTAATATGTTCTTTGATAATGTGTTGATGGTCTTGAAATTTAGGTGATTTAATCTTCTATGCCAAATCCAGCTGGTTGATTGTTTACTTTTGACAATCAAACATGTTTCTTCTTTAGCTGTTCTCCAATCCACCACATACATGTTGTCTTCTCTTCTTCTTGCAAGAACCACTGTGTTGGTTTGGCTGTGAATCACCTTGCATCCTTCCTTGTTGAAGTGCACATTGTAGCATTTGTCACAAAATTGACTAATACTCAATAGGTTGAAGCTTAGTCCTTTAACATAGGCCACATTTTGAATCTTCAAATTGTTTTTGAGCATTATGCCTTCCCCCTTAATTTTACCAGCATTTTCTTTGCCTCCAAAGGTGACTTTGGGTCCATCAAAAGCTTTAAAGTCAGTGAGCCATCCCTTGTTTCCTATCATGTGTCTGGAACATCCACTGCCTATGTAGCAGACATCCTACAAAACAAGTTAATTATGTTGAGGTACCCAACACTGTTTGGCTCCATACCTGTTAGTAGTCATGCCTCCTACTCCTAGTGCATATCCAAATGATCTTCTTTTTGGATAATTAAAGTCATCAACTTCATATGTATAAGGCATGGCAGAATAGCTTCTAATATTTTTACTGAAGGTATTCTGATACTTTTCTCTAGTTTTTGGTGCATTTGCATCCTTTTTCACTCTCCAATATGCAGTAGGAAACCTATGTTGCTTCATGTTTCTAGGAATAACCCTTGGTTGGTTTTTCTTAAACACATGATGCATGGCATGAAATGGTTTCTTCCTGTATTTTGGGGGTGCAATATTCCAATCATCTTCTGAAGGGTAAAGTATTCCTTTACCTTTCAAAAAACCTTTGCTTTTGGTTGACTGGATTGATGGTTTGGTCTGCTGTTTCACTACACTAGGTTTTGACTTCACCGGTGCACGATGAGTGGTTGAAACTATGGTCTGTCCTTTTCTGACCTTTGGTCCATTGTTGGTCCTAGATTCAGAATTATGTTGTCAATTGTTTCTATTCTCATCCTGACTGTTATAGCCAAGACCAGATCTGTATCCAAACCTTTTTGAGGGTTTGTAAGCTGGTGCATTCAGTGGTGCAGTGGTGATCTTGACTGGTAGGGAAATTTTCTCAGCAGATCTTTCAACATTGGATGAGTGATCATCTACTGCTTGTTGATCAGTTGAGTGAATCTCCTTACTAATTTTTTCAGCTTTTACTTTGTCCAGTTCTTTCTTTAATCTTTTATTCTCCTTTCTTAGATTCTCACAGTTCCAGAAATTCAACTCAATTTCTTCAAATTTACTCATGAGATTTTCAATTAGGTTTGCAGAATCTAGTGGAAGAATAGAAGATTGTGCAGTGTCAGATGTGGATGCACTTGATGATGTGTATGGGCTAGAAGTTACTTCAGTTTCATTAGATTCTTTAGCCATAAGGCATAGGTAAGCCTTTTCATTTTCTGAGCTGTCAGCTTCAGATGATTCTTCATTCTTTTCACTGTTAGATTCAGCTTTGAGTGCTTTCTAGCTTTTTATCTTTTCATTTTTCTTGTACTTCTTCTTGTCCTCATCTTTGTCTTTTTCTTCGGACATTCAGCCTTGAAATGAACTTTCTTCTTGCAGTTGAATCATCTGTATTCATCATCCTTTTTCTTCATATCTTGGCTTTTGCTATATTTCTTGTATGATGTTGAACCTCCTTTGAATTGCTTCTTTTTGCTAAACCTGTCAAAACGTTTTACTAGTAGAGCTACCTATTCCTTCAGCTCCTCTGTCTTTTTGCTGTTTGCATCAGCTGTTTGACTTTGCTGGGTTGCAACCAATGCACTGGCCTTATATGCCTCTGCTGGTGCACTGTCTTTGCCGTTCAATTCAAATTCATGAGCCTTTTGTTGAGACGTTAGAGTTAAGGTATCAGGGGTTGTAAGATTTGTTGTCCCTCTGATTACTGATGTGATGATCTTCCATCTTTTTGGTAGGCCTCTCAAGATCTTCAGGCACACTTCTTGCTGTGGATATGTGTGTCTAAGTTGTTGTAGTTCATTGATGATGCTTGAGAATTTGTTGTCCATTTGATCAATGGTTTCACCAGCCTTCATTTTGAAGTTCTCAAATTTCTGTTTTGCAACAGACAATTTGTTTTCTTTGACTGCTTCTGATCCTTCAATGATGAGTGCCAATTTGTCCCACATCTTCTTTGCTGTTTTGCAATCTTTGATCCTTACGAACATGTTGCTGTCCATAGTCTTCCATATCATGTCTTTTGCAACAAAATCGAGATTTGCACTTCTCTTGTCGTCCTTGGTCCAATCTTTCTTGAGTTTTTCTATAACTTTTCCTTGATCTGTGCCTGTGGCTACCACAGTTGTAATTTCAATTGGGCCATCATTAATTACATCCAGCATCTCCTCATGAGTTGCTGCAAGATGAGACAACATTCATATTTTATATTCATCAAAATTATTAACATTGAATACTTGTACCTTTGACATAAAATTTGAGGAATCCATAAATACAATATATATATATATATATATATATATATATATATATATATATATATATATATATATATATATATATATATATATATATATATATATAAAGTAATGATTTGAAAACTACGTTGAAAATATGTGATCTCCTTGTTACCAGAAAATAGATCTGAACAGGTTCTGATACTAGGAACACTGCTCCACTACCAATTGTTGGTCCCAGAGAAGGGTAAAACTATAGTCAGAGGGGGGATGAATGACTATAGTGGAGTTTCAAAAACTTTTCTTGTATTTAAAAGCTTTTGGGTAGCGGATAAGTCCTTTCATAAAATGTTGTTTCAAAATAGATTATGCAATCACAGATATAAGATATAGTATAAGCAAGTAAATAAATGCAGTAAGGTAAATTGCTGAAAGTAAATTGACACAAGGTTTATAGTGGTTCAGGGTGGTGTAATCCCTTAATCCACTCTTCTCCAGTGATGATTGGAGGAATTCACTATTGTTTTCACATATACAATAGCCTGATTGTCCTTGACTACTCAAGCTTCACAATCTTCAACACTATCACTCCCTTGCTTCAGCAGCTTCAGTGACTCAGTCTCTTTCACTGCTCCGTGAGAACAAATCTTTCAGCAGCTATCACAATCACAACTTCTTCTCAGATGGCTCTGATTCAGTTGCTTGATTGAAGTGAATTGGATTCACAAAACTTGTTGATAAAACTCAATGCTTGATGTTGGAATTTTAGTTCTCAGTTTTGAGTTGATCACTAGATGATTCGTTTTCAGCACAGATAGAAGGCTTTTCACTTTGACAGTGTTTTTGCTCAGATTTAATCGTTCTTGTTGTATGTATTTTTTTGTCTGTCAATGCTTTCTATTTATAGCCATGATAATTCTTGATTTGAATTTATGTCCGTTGGCTATATTAATGAGGGGAATAATCCTTGATTTTATTCTTGATTCCCCCTTATTTATATTCTCCTTGATTTCAGAGAATCGGATTTTTCTTCAAACGTTTATCAGAAAATCTGTCCTTGATTGATCCTCTATTGATTGTGCATTTTATGCTTGATCCTCTGTATCTTCTTCATATTTCAAAATCTGGTCAAGTAAGGTTTACTTTTCCGTTCTCTGAACAGTTTAGTGACTATCTGACTTTGCCGTTTAGATCTTCCTTCACTGCTTTATCTTCACTTAGCCGATAGTCAGTTCACTTTGCCGATTCACTATTTCCTTTTTTCTTTTAGGTTCAGGAGAATCTTTGTACTTCACTGATCCTTGATTTGTTCGATTTGTACACCATATTTAAACATTGAGCTTCATCACTTGAAACATAACTTACACTTATCCAAGGTCATCACAGACTTCCTTGGTCATAAGTCAGACCATAGTATCTTCATGCTTCTCTGCTGGTACTTGGCTGGCTTCACTCTGCCGAAAATCTATTCTTACTTAGCCATCCTACCAACTAGTATAATACTTGTCTGACTCAACTTATATAACATGTCAGACTCTAAGCAAAGACTAATACAGAGAATTCTAACTTATTTTAGGCTTGCTATAACAGCTTGTATGGCCATCCTCAAAACATAATAAAATGTTCCTAACAACAAGAAACCTGCACATTATAAAACTGAATGCCCAGAACTGAATGCGAAGAAGACACAGCAAAGAAGAACCGGTAGAAGAGCATTGTTAGCTGGAGATGAGTCTGACTACGAAGCTGGTACAGAATGATTATCTGATGACACAGCTGTAATGGCTCACATGGAAGATTCCAATGAGGTATGTGAATCAAATTCCAAATACAGCTCAGCTCAAATTTCCATGCAGAATGCTGTTCTTCAACAGACGATTCCAATCCAAAGAACTTAGAATTAGAAGAAACTCTTTATGAATTGATGAGTAAGCTTGTCACCATAAAAGCTAGTTATGAATCAATCAAGACTGAGATGAAGCTCTAATTCTATAGGTCAAAAGATTGAAAGATGCGTTGAACACGTTAAAACTAAGCAGAACTGATAAGGGAAAGAATCGATGATCGACTACTACATCGCGATGAAGAATCGAATCTTTTGCTCAATCTAGTTCAACCACTGGATTCAAATCAGGAAAGCCATATGGAGATATAACTGGCTTAGGATGTGATACGCAGCGAACTTCATAGGGAGGAACAAGTAAAGCTGCTGAACCTAATACCAAAACTGGAGTTAAGTTCGTAGCTGAACAAAGTCCACAAACTGAGAAGCATGCTGAACCAGTGAAACTAGTTCAACGTGAATCAAATTTGTCTCAGCATCAATTTTCAAAGAAGTCAGCTGCAAACAATAGAGTCAATCAAAAAGGTAAAACAGCTGCACATCATGAAAATCGAAAAGGTAGATCAATTGCTAAATCTACTAAAGCTAATCAGGCTAAGAACCAGAAAAACTTCAGTCCAAGTAAATCTAAGAATATCAGTTATTCAAAGATTCACAAAGTCAGGGGGAAAGGCAGAATATTTCCAACTGATGATGACGGGAATTTCTCTGAATCTACTATTAAAACTTATAGAAGCAATCATTTTAGACAGAAAACTTATTACAAGTTTCAGTCTAAAGGTCAGCAGAGGAATCACTTCAGTCCTCAGCAGAGATCGCAGTACCAAGGTCAGCCCAGACCTCAGTATAGAAGAAATGATGGTTATTATTCAAGTTTCAATAATAGAAAACATCATGGAAATCAGTTTCAGCGAAAGGATCTAAGAGATCATATAAATAAAACACAATCCAAGCATAGATACTTTGGGAGTGTGGCTTACATATATGAAACAAGTGCAACAATATCCGAAGGATACTTAGTGGATATATTCCCATGGTTGTACTGACAACTGACCCCCATGGACCCAGACAGAGTCAGGTACCTAAAACCGTTTATTTTATTTTGCAGGATATATGGTACTTTGACAGTGGATGCTCAAGACACATGTCAAAGAACAATGACTGTCTGAGTAATTTTACTGCAAATGATGGACCAAAAGTTAATTTTGGAAGCAAAGACAAACCTGGATATACCAAAGGTTATGGTACTTTGATCAGAAATGGACTCACAATCAAGAACGTATCTTATGTAGAAGGATTGCATTACAATCTACTCAGCACCAGTAAATTTTGTGACATGGGATACATAGTTACATTTGATAAAGATTTCTGCATTGCCGTCAGTGAAACAATATTTCATGTTGTTCTAGCTGGAAGAAGAAAATGGAATATGTATGTTGTAGATTGGACTACAGCAATTGCAGAAACTTGTTTACTTGTGCATACCAAATCAGAAGTCAGCTGGTTATGGCACAAGAAACTGAGTCACCTTAATTTCGATGACATCAACACACTTGTCAAGAAACAATTGGTAATTGGACTACCTGAGATTACCTACAAGAAGGATAGCTTGTGTGATGCATGTCAAAAAGGAAAACAAGTGAAAGCCAGTTTCAAGACAAAATCTCAGCATTCAATAGCAAGAGTCCTGGAGCTACTACATATGGACTTATTTGGACCTATCACACCAATCAGTATCAGTGGAAAGAAGTATAGATTGGTGGTGGGAGATGATTATTCAAGATACACCTGGGTTATCTTCTTAACCGAGAAAAGTGAAACCATGCAAAGGCTTACAGAACCTCTCAAGAGACTTCAAAATCAGAAGAGTGTTTCAGTCGTGAAAATAAGATCAGATAAAGGAACTGAATTCCTCAACAAAGTGATTATTGAATACTGTGAAGAAAATGGTGTTTAACATCAACTAGCAGCAACAACAATGCCTCAACAGAATGGTGTAGCTGAAAGAAGGAATAGAACACTCAAAGAAGCACGATGA
This sequence comes from Gentiana macrophylla, assembly GCA_026214975.1. NCBI lineage: Eukaryota > Viridiplantae > Streptophyta > Magnoliopsida > Gentianales > Gentianaceae > Gentiana > Gentiana macrophylla. Next base: position 21,890,892 of record CM047811.1, on the reverse strand, counting down.
ACTATGATCTGTGAAGCAAAACTGCTTGAAAGATATTGGGCAGAAGCAGTTAACACAACTTGCTACACACAGAACAGAGCTCTTATGAATAAGAGACATAAGAAGACACCTTATGAAATTTGGAATGGAAGAAAACAAAATGTTTCATATTTTCATGCATTTGGAAGCAAGTGTTTCATACACAATAATGTAAAGGATCAACTTCATGTTTTTCAGCCCAAAGCTGATGAAGGAATATTTTTAGGATACTCAAGTGTCCGGAAAGAATTTAGAGGACTGAACAAATGGACACTCAAGGATGAAGAATCAATACACGTAGTATTTGATGAACCAAACTTTCCTGGTGAAGAAACTGAAATCAGAGAAGAACCAGTTTCACAGCCTCAGTTACCAGTTTTACCAGAATTAGTTTATGTTGACATTGGAAGATTAAGGATTTCAGAATCATCAGATCAAGATCAACCTCAGTTTCCAACAACTGAACAACCTACAGTTGAACAACATGATTCTGACCCAGTTCAAGACGATCAACATGAAGAAAATCAAGAACAAATTCCTGAAGAACCAGTTCAACAGAATGTAGATCCCTTGATGCAACCTCCAGTACACCAATGGATGAGAGATCACCCAGAAGAACAGGTGATTGGTGATACTCAAGCTGGTGTTCGAACAAGACATCAGCTAGATTTAATGATTGCATGTTTCCTATCTCAGTCTGAACCTATAGAGATAGAAGAAGCATTAAAAGATCCAGATTGGATTTTAGCTATGCAAGAAGAACTGAATGAGTTCGAAAGAAATCAAGTATGGATCTAGTATACATACCAGATCATATAAACATCATTGGCACTAAATGGGTTTATAGAAACAAGCTTGATAAAGATGGGAATATCATCAGAAACAAAGATAGTCTTTTAGCTAAAGGATATTCACAAGCTGAAGGCATAGATTTTGATGAAACTTATACACCAGTTGCAAGACTAGAAGCAATCAGACTATTTCTTGCCTTTGCAGCTCATAAAAAGTTCAAGGTATATCAAATGGACATTAAAAGTGCATTTTTGAATGGAATACTTGAAGAAGTCTACGTTCAACAACCCCCAGGGTTTGAAATTAAAGATCAAGCTGATAAAGTCTTTAGACTGGGAAAAGCTCTATATGGACTAAAACAAGCACCAAGAGCGTGGTACGAAACTCTATCTCAGTTTTTAGTAGATAATGGATTTATCAAAGGAACCATCGACAAGACTTTATTCAGGATGAAAGTTGAAGAAAGTACTCTCCTTGTTCAGATCTATGTTGATGATATTATCTTTGAATATGAAAATGAACAACTCTGTGTGAAATTTGCAAGTTTAATGTAGAGCTTGAATTATTTTCTCGGTTTACAAGTTAAACAACTGGATAATGGGATTTTCATTCACCAAACTAAGTATACAAGAGAATTGATCAAGAAGTTTGGAATGGAGAAATCAGCTGGCATTTCAACACCAATTGGGACTAACATCAGATTAGATGATGACAAAGATGGCAAGGATGTGGATCAAACTCTCTACAGAAGAATGATTGGAAGTCTACTTTATCTCACAGCTAGTAGACCAGACATATCCTTTGTTGTTGGTGTTTGTGCTAGATTTCAAACAAGACCTAAAGAAAGTCATCTCACAGTTGTAAAAAGTACCTTAAAGTATTTGAAAGATACAGATGGAGTTTGGATATGGTACTCAAGAGAAGGAGAATTCAAACTGATATCCTACTCAGACTCTGACTATGCAGGATGCAAAGTGAATAGAAAAAGTACTTCAGGCACATGTCATTTATTAGGAAATAGACTTGTGTCATGGTTCAGCAAGAAGCAAAACTCAATCTCTACTTCAACAGCTGAAGCTGAGAATATCGCAGCTGGAAGCTGTTGTGCTCAAGTTTTATGGATCAGACAACAACTGAGAGATAATGGGATAGAAGAAGGAATGATTCCTATAATGTGTGATAATACAAGTGCAATTGCAAAAACTGACAATCCTGTTTTGCGCTCAAGGACGAAACATATTGATCTGAGACATCAATGTATGAGGGATCATGTGGAAAAGAAGGATATAACAGTTCTCTATGTTCCAACTGAAGATCAGTTAGCTGACATCTTTACCAAACCTCTGGACAAAGAAAGGTTTGCTAAATTGAGAACTGAATTGGTGATTATTAAAGTTGGTTAAGTCAGTTCAAGCTTAGAGATTCGTCAAGGGGATTGATCTTTGTCATGATGGGTGCGCTCACTTGACAGATCAGTCATTGACATCAACAATCTCAAACTGACTAACTGAGTTGAAGATTTGATGGAACCCAAGCTTTGTAAAACTGATTTCAGCTTCAATTTTACTCAGTCAAACGAAGTCAATAAAGGAATGGATAAAACCGACAACTGTTACATCACATTTAAATACCGCAGTTTTTCTATCAGAATTCGTAGCGTGTATACCACCATTATGTCAGCTAGTACACCTCGGTTATACAAACCATGATGGAATTTGAAAAGATTGTACAAATCTATCAGAAGATTGTGGATCCTTTCAACTACCCACCCCTTTATATACAACCATTCTTTCAATCTCTCTTTACCAAAAGAAAAATCAATCTTTTACTCCCTAAATCACCCAGAAAGTTTTTTTCATGAATGGCTATTTCAAAGAAAACTCAAGAAGAATGGTTAATCACTGTCCTTGATACATTCACACTTCAAGAATTCCAAGAAATGTGTGGTAATACCCTTCCCTCCAGTCATATATCTGAAAAGATTGGAAGATTACCGGGCTTACAAAATCTTTTAGAAGCAAAATTGCAACAACACATGGACTTGGAAGGTCTATTGCAATTCTGGGAGAATATGAAGTTTCTGAAGAACTCTTTACTCACAAGAGTTCATGGACAGAATATTTTTGTCAATCAAGATATAATCAGACATCTTTTTGGCCTCAAAGACCCTCTGGTTAAATCTATTGACCTAGCCTGCTTACCACTTCAACGCAGTGTTTTTCTTAAACAAATTTCAGCTTCAAAGGAACCAGCAGCAATCGATACACATATTCAGTATCTCAAAATTGAATTTGGTCTTCTCAGCAGAAGGATTAGCAAACATGCCATCGGACAGCACAAATGGCTAAGTATGTTAACTGAAGATGGTATCTACCTAATGAATGTCATATGGGACGATTTCATTTCAACTGGGCAGGATATATCTTCAATCAGATCAAGCAGCAACACTTGGATGAATTAGCAAGTATCAGCAGAGCCCAAGCTGAAGGAAGACAAACTGAAGGCATATTTCGACTGAAGAAATCACTTAGCTTAGTGATTCAGTATTATTTGGAAAGAATCTGTTGGTCCCTTGGAAAGGCTGACACAAGTTTAGAGGGGGGGGTGAATAAACTTGTCACCAAAAACTAAATTTAAAACAGATTAAGGTTTAGATAAAACTTGTGTGGAGTTGAGCTGACAAAGCCGATATTAAATCAAAGCGACTTAAGTCAAATCGAGTCAACCGGCAAATGGATATGATTTTAGCCTTTTATTGATCTTGTTATTCATTGTGGCGAGTGTTGTGAATCGAATTACGGTGAATGTCGCCAGATTGTGAAATGTATAACAATCAAGTATCACAATGCTGTAAGTAAATGCTAAATAAATAAGTAAATGCGTAAAGTAAATAAGGCGGATGTTATAGAGGTTCTAGGTGGTGTAATCCTGTACGTCCTCTCTTCCCCTGTGGTGTGGAGGAAAATTCCACTAGAACTTCTTGAGGTGAACTGTTACAAAAAGTCCTAAACAATAGTCCGTGGCTAATCCCTAGCTTCACTATCTAAACAATTGTAGAACAGGTAGAATTGCTGCTCTTCAAATGCTTGAATCACTGGTCCTTAGAGGGTAGGATTGCCTCTTCACCAGCTACCACCACAAACACAGTCTACCCGATTGCTTGTCACAACTGTCCTTGGCGAAACCTTCCCGGTTTGCTTCACAGTCTAAAACCTTTGAATTAGAATCAAAGTTGGGCTGAGAATCAATAAATTGATTCTTGTTTGTGGTTCTTCAGAGTGTTGAATTCTTGATAAATTCTTTGTAGTTTGAACACTTGAAGAAATACTAGATATGATCTTGTTATAGCTCAGAGATAATAGCAATTCAAATAGAGTGCACAAATAGCTTGTTGATTCCTGTATATACTCTTGTTCTCTGTATTTTTGTTTTTTGTGCAAAGTCTCCTATTTATAGTGTGAAGTCCAACGTTCATCTTACTTCGATTTGAATTGTATCAACGTATATCTTGCAACGGCTATATTTTCTTACCGTTCCTGCTGTGTCAGTAACTCATCCAATGAAATTGGTTTCTTTACAATGTTCGATTGTACTTTCAGTTTGTTGGATGGCTGACTTATAAAACTGAGTTTCCTTATCAGTTTTATACTGAGTTTTTCATTTGTCAGTTTCCTAACTGACTTGGAGCATTAACTGAGATTTTATTCTTCTTAAAAAATCAGTACTCCAGTTTTCATCTGATTATAATTGACTTAATCAGAGTACACCATGATACATTTATCATCTAAGAATTCATTGTCCTTATGATTCTTAGGTCTTCATACAAGATCCATATAGTCAGTTCAGGTCACCACAATCTTGCCTGAAGTCCAACTTTACAGTCTCGACTTGGTCTTCATAACTGAGTTTGAGCCCTCAGTTCTTCATTCTTCTAGATAAGCCAACTGAGTCTGTAACTCTCAGCGAACTTACTTTCTTCAGTTCCAAGTAGGTGTATTCTGAGTCAGTTTGCTTGTCTTGATGATTTCCGATTTTCTAATTGATTTCCAGTTTCGATTTTACTTAACACTATCAATTCTGATGCTTGTCGATGTAACTTATACAAATATCGGACTACAATAAAGCTTATACATTCAGTTCTAGACATCTTTTAGCTTTCCACTATAACAGCTGGTTTCAGCACTTCATCAATGGGGTCAATGTTCGTTAAAAACGTGTTTTAAATTTATATTATCGGAACACCCCAAGTATAAGGTACGTAGTAAAGGATGTTGCCGAGTCGTCCTAAGGGAATCGTAAAGTTATCAGATTAAGATATAACTCCTAAGTTGGTTATGTCACGAAATATTACCTAAAACTAAGGTTAATCTAACTATAAACTGAACCTAAGAAATAAACTAAAAATCTAAGGAAAAGAAAATAAAACAGCAACTAAAATAAACAGCAAACAAGAGATATTCAAGAGTGGACGAGCGTCCTCTAAGACAGACGGGCGTCCAGATACGATTTAACTGGAAATATGCAGAAAACGAACAGCAAAAATTGAGGTTGCAATGAACTAAACTTAAGACTAGCGTTGAAATAAACGATTTTGTTTTGAATTATAAAGGAAACAAAGAGAACACCTAGAATCTATCACTCAACGATCAGACAACCAGTTTATGATTCGAATACAGTTTTATTGGTATGATCAATCACGAAACCGACTAAATTCCTTTAGATCAATTTCTAAGGTTTGTTTACTTTTCCAAGAAAAACAAATAACATTCATAACAAGATCAACAATTCGTTCCCAAATTGCAATACCCAATTAACGATATATGATTCCTCAAAACGTCATCAATTGTATCGATTGAAATAGAAAACTATTCTTTGAATTATATTTCCATAAAAATTCAAACAACATAGAGGTTCATTGACATTCCTATCTAATGAAACTCTTAACCAATAAATCAAGATCCAAACGATAAATAAAAGCAGCGTATTCAAAATCATAACTAAAGACAAACTAACGAATCATGGTTGTGATGACGCGTTGATGTGATATCCTCCGGTTGTTCCATCTGCATATGCGTTTAGCCAACAATCATGTTGTTAGACATAATCATTGGGATGGAAGGATTCATCTTTGACTCTCCTCCTTGAATGATCACGCTGCTAGGGTTTGTTATGAGAGAATAATGTGTATGAGATGTCCCCCAGGGTTTAATACACTTTGCTATTTATAGAATTTTAGGTCGGCTAGGGTTAAGTCGGCACCGGACGCCCGTCCAAGGTCATGGGCGCTTCGTCCAGATTGCAAAACTTATTTGAGTCGGGCGGTAGGATTGGGCCTTGCGTCAGCCGGCGTCCACTCTGACGCCCAAACTTCTTTGAATCCAAAATATCATCACGGGACGCTCGTCCACTATCTTCAGACGCCAATCCAGTTGAACGGCCGTTCAATAATCTGGACGCCAGTTCAGAGACGCGAAAACTTGATTTTCTCATATCTATCTCTTCCTCTTTAATTAAACCCGACTTGATCATCTTTGAATTACCTCTTGAGCTCGAATTTGTGCATCTATAACACATAAAAATATCCCAAAATGTAATAATGTCCAATTAAATATAAATTCATCAATAAAACGCATAAATTGACTAATTTTGTGATTAACTTACTAAAACACCACATGCTCAATATTTCGTCTAAACACTTATTTCTTTATGCAAATAATACAAATACGGGGGGAAATTATCATAAAATATAGCCTTATAAAACATATAAAAACACCCTTAACAACTCCCCACACTTGAACTTTTGTTCGTCCGAGCAAAACAATCAAAACTATAGCTCAACTTTCATGCAATCCACATAGATCTCCAACTCACGTAACAAAAGATATAACAACTATAGCAAACAATACCATCACAGAGATAGATTCAGTGTATGTGTGACAAGCCCTTCTCAAATTTAACAAGCCTTTCAAAGGAATATCCTCTCAAAAATTTCAATGACTATCCTAGGTACAGACAGTAATAGCTTCACACTAAGCCTTCCCACGCACTCAGTAGGATAATCCCTACAGCATATCATGCGGTTCTACTGGGTATAAGATCCATGATAACAAAGACTTCACTCTATTTTTATTCTTATTCATCATTTTTCAAAATTTTTAAATTCAACGCATATCAGAATAAGCTTTTACCCATCATAGTAGAGTAGGACATTTCGTGATAATCCCCTGCCTACTCAAATCATTAGGTAGCTATAAACTGACTGCCGTGAGCTTTTGGTCATCATAGTGGAATAGGACATACGTGGTACACCCTACCTCACCCAAATCATAAACCAGCTTCCGACAAACGTATTTATTGATAATTCATTACTTATTCATTCACTTTTTCTTTAAAAGACATAAGTTACATCTCACTTATCACATTCAAACTTTATGATATTCACAGCACATGGTCTAACTAAGGTGTCACCATACTGACCTTCTTAAGATACTCATCAAAATAATGAAAGGATATAGTTCAAAAACCTTGCTCCAATATCAAAGGCTTTCGTGAGTGAATAATGAACACTATCTCCATAAGAGTAAAGACATGCTATAATTATCTCACTAAGTCACATACTATCATCGTTAGAAAACTACAACTAGCAAGCATTTAGTTTCAATCACATGCTCGAGATTTACATAAAAATTTTAAATTTGCTCGAAATTAACTCATATTACCAGATATAGCATGAAAACATACCCATGTTACCCCCCCACACTTAAATCACATTATGTCCTCAGAATGTGCAGTTGGTATCAAAGAAACTTAGCTGGTTTCAACAGTGGTTGTCGGATGAAAGTTAGCAGAGGTCAGGCCGGAGCATGAATATACCACTGCAACTCGAATTGACAACATTGGAGAGAATAGCTCGAACCTGCTCTAAGGTATCTGCAGCACTCGACATACAAGGGGTATATGAAGAAACATAAATGAAACATTCAACAACTCGTAGGAACACAACATCTCACTCAAACAACCAAGGTACTACTCCTACAACTGAAACAGAAATAGCTTACTTAAAGAGAAAAGAAACAAAGCTAGGTTGCCTCCTAGAAGCGCTCTTTTTATGTCATTAGCTTGACACAATCCTCAAAGTCAACCCGGGTCGGGCCACTTTGGTTTAAACGCGGCCACCTCATCATCAGAATCAGTGGTAAGGACCGAGGTGTGACCACAACCGCCACAAGTCAAGTACCTTACCAAATTCTTTAACTTGGCTCTCCAGACAGTACTGACTTTCGTCTTTGTCTCAACTTCTCCTACATGTGGCACCAAGGAATGATAGGTTCGAGGAATCGTGGTAGAAGCTTTTTAAGGGTAAGAATGTCATCATTCGAAGCAAAGAAATCGGATGGAATCTCATCACAATTCAGCACATCAGGCACGTCAACCAACTTTTGAAAGTATATGACCTCATGTACTTCATAAGGTTGGCCAAAATACTTTTTCAATCTGTGACCGTTTACTTTAAAAGGTTGACCGTTGTACCCCTTCAAGGAAATCGCTCCTCCCGGATGAACTTCGACAATTTCAAAGGGTCCGACCATCGGACTTAAGCTTGCCAAACAAGCAGATGTAATCCGGTGTTGTAAAGTAAAGCCATCTCTCCTACCTTGAAATCTCTCATCCTTTATTTTAGCATCATGGAGCGCTTTCGTTCTTTCCTTGCTCACTTGGCATTCTCGTAGGCCCCGAGTCCGAATTCATCGAGCTCATGCGATTGCGATAATCTTTTTCGCCACAGAGTGGCTATTGAAGTTCAAGTATTTAATAGCCCAAGAAGCTTTGTGCTCCACTGACCGGTAGATGGCACGCCTTGCCGTAAACCATTTGAAAGGGCGACGTGCACTCCATAGGGGTCTTGAACGCATGACGATAAGCCCAGAGTGCGTCGTCCAATTTTGGACTCGATTAGATCTATTCGAATTCACTGTTTTCTCCAAAATCCGCTTTAGACTTCATTGCTTACTTACCGACTTGGCCCTTTGGTTTTGGGGTGGTATGGTGTACCAATCTTATGCTTGACACAATATCTTTCAAGAATTTTATCTAGTGGTGCATTACTGAAGTGCGAACCTTCATCACCGATAAGGGGCTCAGGACACCTAAATCTAGTAAAGATATTCTTTTGCAAGAATTTCTTTACAACTTTGTGATCATTGGTTTGGGTGGCTATAGCCTCTACCCATTTGGAAACATAATCAACGCAGACTAGGATATATTTATTGCCGCACGATGATGGGAAAGGTCCCATGAAATCGATGCCCCACTCGTCGAAGACTTCACATTCCAAAATAGGCCTCAAAGGCATCTCCATCCTATTACCGAGCCTCCTACTCTTTGGCATCTATCACGGCCTTTACAAAAGGCTTGGCGTCTTTGAACGAGTAGGCCAAGTAAAATCCAGCTTGAAGGATTTTCGCAACATCTTTGGTGCTCCGTAGTGTCCACCAGCCGGAGGCCTTTGTGACATTGCTCTAAGATATCCAGTTGTTCATGATCCGAACACACCTTCTAAGCAACCCGTCTTTGCGGACTTTAAACAAATGTGGATCCTCCCATACGAGATACTTCAAGTCACGAAAAACTTCTTCTTTTCTACGACACGTCATCTCTTCTAAATGCCCGGTCGCTAAGTAATTGGCGTAATCAAGATACCACGGCCTCACATTCTCTAGTCTCATTAATTGCTCAGTCGGAAAGTCAATGCCTATTTCCTTCGGATTTTCGTCACCCTTGTTCACTAGGCGAGATAAGTGATCAGCTACAACATTTTCGCTACCCTTCTTATCCTTAATTTCAAGGTCAAATTCCTGTAGAATCAGAATCCATCTCAATAACCTTGGTTTAGCATCTGTTTTTTCCATAAGGTAGCGTAACGGCTGCGTGATCTGTCCAAACCACAACTCGAGACCGAGAAGGTAACTTGAAACTTATCCATAGCAAAAGCATCGCTAGGAATTCTTTCTCTGTAGTAGTGTAGTTACACCGAGCCGGGTTCAAAGTTCGGCTCGCATAGTAGATTGGTCTCGAACTCTTATCAATTCTTCGCCTCTAGAAGCTGCGCTATAGCGTAGTTAGAGGCATCGCACATGAGTTCGAAAGGTTTAGTCCAGTCGGGCGCGATCAAAATGGGGGCACTGGTTAACTTATCCTTTAAGCATTTGAAAGCTTCTTTACACCCATCATCAAACACGAACTCTACTTCCTCTTTTCAAAGAGTTGGATAGCGGCTTTGCTATAGTCGAAAAATCTTTAATAAAACGCCGATAGAAGCCTACATGTCCCAGAATCCTCGTACCTCCTTAGCTGTCTTTGGATATGACATTTTCTCAATGGCCTCTACTTTAGCCCTATCCACTGAATACCTTCACCTGGACAACTTGTGTCCCAAAACAATCCTTCGTCAACTAGAAAATGGCATTTCTCCCGCTTAAGCACCAAATTTTCTCAACACATCGCGGAGTACCATATCTAGATTCCTTAAGATCTCATCAAAGCCGCCGCCATAGATCGAGAAGTCATCCATAAAGACCTCCATGCATTGCTCTACAAGTCCGTCACAAATGGCTAACATGCACCGTTGAAAAGTCGCGGGTGCATTGCATAGGCCGAATGGCATTCTGCGAAAAGCAAAAGTACCAGATGGACACGTAAACGTGGTCTTTTCCTGGTCATTAGGATCGATGGCTATCTGGAAGTACCAGAATATCCATCGAAAACAATAATATTTGTGACCACTCGGTCTTTCAATTAATTTGGTCAATGAAGGGTAAGGAAATGATCTTTTGCGGTGACTTCGTTCAATCTGCGATAATCAACGCAGAGACCACTATAACCACCACAAGGCGTAAAGCAATTTCCTCCCCTTTTTCATTTTTTTCTACGGTAATACCCCCCTTCTTTGGCACAACTTGAGTAGGGCTAACCCACTCACCGCCGGCGATGGCATAAATAATCCCCATATCAAGCCATTTGATGATCTCCTTTTTGACAACCTCCTGATATGCGGATTCAGCCTTCTCTGCGGTTGTCTGACCTTTTTCGCTCCTTCTTCCGTTCGGATCTTATGCATGCATACATCTGGGCTGATTCCTCTGATATCGCCCACCTGCCATCCGAACGCGAGGATATGTTTCTCCAGCACTTTGATCAATTTTTCCTCTTGCTCAGGCTCGAGTTTAGACGAGATGATTAGGGGCAACTTATCACTTGTCTTTAAGAAAGATGTATTTTAGATCTTTGCGGAAGTGGTTTCAACTCTAAGTCAACGGTGGTTGCTCAATGCTAGATTTTAACGGACCACCTTTTTCTATTTGAGTTTGGACCGGTTGGTGAAAAACACCTCATCTTCACGGGAGTAATCCCAGAAAGGTATTGAATCATGTCATCAAAAGGAATCTCCCTGTCCACTTCCGTTTCTTCTTTGTGATGTGCAATCATCTTCTTAAGCTCTTCTTCTTCAAGTTCATCGGCAAGTCGCTCCCAATCATCCAACTCCCAATGGGTAGCTTCTTTCCAGAATTCGATTTCATCCCAGCTTCCCATTTAAATTTCCTCTTCGGCAAGGTTAAAGTCTGCCTGATTGAGCTCCTTGAGATCACCACCGCTCATCCCCTGGAATGTCCCAAATTTTCTCGTTCACTTATAGGCTCAAGATGCTCAAGTTGTTGAGACAGCTCTACAGTGACTACGGCTCTTGAACAGTTGTTTTCTTCTTCTTCGTGATTTATGACATCCAGGGCTCCTGTCTCTGCGAGCTCTTCATCAAGGTCAGATTCATCCCCATAAATTGCTTCAATGAATGAAATTCCCTGAATTGGGGATTCTTCAGAACTTTTACCTTGCTCGATGGAAATGGAAGTGTCTCCTATTCTCAAGGTAATTTGGCCAGTGTGGAAGTCAATGGTGGCAGCAGAGGTGTCCAAGAAAGGCCGGCCTAGGATTAGGGGCATTTCCTTGTCGATTAGTAGTCCAATATAACCTAGTCGGTTGGAAACACCAAGTGTTTAACATGGGTAAGGACATTGTTAACGCAACCGGCTGCCAAACGGCTAGATTTGTCCACCAACTGAAGAGAGACGGGGCGCTCCCTTAGCCTTTTGTCCAACCCGAGACTTTTGCAGATGTTCAAAGGCATCACATTAACAGAGGCACCAGAGTCGCATAAGACATTGTGGAACGCGCGGCCTTCGATCATGCAAGAGATTGAAGGTCGTCCGGGGTCACCACGCGTTTTATTGCAATGCTCGAGAAATTCTTGAGCATTCTTCGTTTAGCACTTCATCTCGCCATTCCTTTCTGACTTCTTCTTACTTCCACAAAGCGCCCTTAAGAAACTTGGAGCATTTAGGCATCTCGGTTAACACTTCGGCAAGAGGCATAGTCACCATGGTTTCTCTAAGCGACTTCCTCACTCCATCGTAAGTTTTATCGAGTTCAAAGTATTCTCATTTTTCTTTCTTTGGATAAGGAAGGGTTTCGGATGATTGATTGGAATTTGATTTTTAATGGCTTCATCCTCCTTATCCTTCCATCCGACAAACTTTTCAAACTTTCTTTTAGTCGGGGTTCGGCCATCGACTACTCTTTTCAACATCCTCATCACTTTCCCCGAGGAATCATTATCATTCAGCTCTCGCCGTCGCTCTCTTCGGTATTTGTCTGCCGCTTATCCCTCCCCGAACTCATGGCGTCGGGGAGGGGCTACGTTTTCTCGACAACTTCTCGGGTCCAACTCTCTTTCCGCTTCTAAGTGTAATCGCATTCAACTCCTCCTCTTGTCCATAATTCCATCGCGGTGTGATGGCATTACGTGCACTTAATTTCGCCTTAGGATTTTTATCTGTATAACTAGGCAGTCTTCCTTGGGGCCTGCTTGCTTGTTGATCAGCCATCTGGCCAATCTGTCTCTCTATCGCCTTTTGACCGGTGGCTAGTGCTTGCACCATATCTACTAGCTCATCGAATTTCTTTTGAGAGATAGAGGTGGGCTGTGGATTTTGTGTTTGAGCCCAATTGCCTTGAGGCCTTTGATTGTTTGAGTTGAAGGACTGGTTGGAATTGGATGCGCCAGGTGGCGTATAATAACTGTTTCGCGGATTTCCAGAAAAGTTACGGTTTGGATTATAGCTTGATTGACGTAATTTTGATTGAAATTACGAAAAGTTTGATTCGGTTGCCTATCGCATTTACTTCATCTCCGTTCTCATTGCTCGCTGCGTTCCCGGAAGACTCATATCCGCCGATCCTTCGGTTGCTTTGCATTTGTAAATTAGCCATCTGTTGGTTTATCATTTCCACTTGAGCAACCAACATCGTGTCACAGGATCGCTTGCAATGATTTCCTCTTATCTTCCTCAACATGGGTCTTCCAGAGGTTGACCACATGTTGTTCTTGGCAATTGTTTGACTACCCTATAGGCAAACATCATCTCCTCCGCCTAAAAGATCCATGAGTGTGGAATCTAGATAATCTCTATTGGGTTGAGTAACACCCGATAGAATAATTCTAGGAGTTCATGTCGAGTGTATCCATGGTTAGGGGCATTTCCTCATTAACAAATTCAACCTTTCCTGTGCCTTTCCTACGCTTTCTCCTTCTAATTGCTCAAAATTAGCTATATCACGTTTAAGGCCCATTATCGTTTCAGGTGAAGCAATTTTTGAGCGAAGGCTCTTTTAACATCGGCCCTGTATGAAGAGAGTGATGGGGTAAGGATTTGAACCATCTGTTTGCTTCACCTTTTAAAGCAAACGGGAAAAGTTTCACTTAACAATCTCGTAATCAACACCGGATAATGGCACGCTTCGCAAATTTGAACAAAAGTGGATAAGAAGTCGTGAGGATCTTCTTGAGCAAAGATGCCATGAAAAGAGCTATTTTGGACCACCCAACCACTCCATTTTTCAGATCGAAATGCACTTGGCCCATATCCGGAGGTCGAACAGGTCTATGCCCCTCCAGAAAGTCTTGGTTAAGATAGGGGGCATAGGGATCTTGATTGAGCTGGGCTTGTTGGGCTTGATGGAGTTGTTGCAATTGGTTTTGTAGCCCGAACTTGTTGATTCTCGTTGTTGTTGTAACAAGCGTATTTGTTGAAGGAGCCGATTTTAATGAGCTTGAGGGTCTGGATTTTGATTTGGGAGGGCTGTATTAGGAGGAACTAGATTCGGATTTTGAACTTGGTCAGCCATGATGTCTAGATCGGGAAAAAGCCTTCTTCTAAGGATGGATCGTTCCAGTTCTGGATCAAAGAGGAGAGGTCCCTTCTTGCTTCTGGTTTGCATAAACCAGGAGGACAACCAGAGAGGTCAACACTGACTAAAAGTCATGTTGACAGAAGAGTTAACCTTGGAATACAAGCTAAGAGAAGAAAGGATAAGAACAAGAAAGATAGACGGACGGGCGTTCGTAATCGTGAACAGCGTTTGTCAGGAAGTTTCGGACGGGCGCCTGGTTCAATAGACGCCGCTTTGGTGTACTAAAAGCGATTCGAGGCGTATTTACTAAACAAACGGGCGTTTGGAGAGGCCAGACGCTCGTTCGATCAGTTAAACACATAAAAAGGGAATTTTTCTCAGAATGAACGGGCATCTGTATGATTGGACGTTCGTTCAAAAGCTGAAAAAAAAAACGAGGATCAGAGCAGAAAAACAACAGGAAGCAGAAGATAAACAAACTGAGACTAAGGAAAACAAAACTAATCTAAAACCTAAGAAAGTTACTAACTAGAGAAACCATACCTACGAAGAATCTGACAACCGTTACCGACTCCCCGGCAACGGCGCCAAAAACTTGTTCGTTAAAAACGTGTTTTAAATTTATATTATCGGAACACCCCAAGTATAAGGTACGTAGTAAAGGATGTTGCCGAGTCGTCCTAAGGGAATCGTAAAGTTATCAGATTAAGATATAACTCCTAAGTTGGTTATGTCGCGAAATATTACCTAAAACTAAGGTTAATCTAACTATAAACTGAACCTAAGAAATAAACTAAAAATCTAAGGAAAAGAAAATAAAACAGCAACTAAAATAAACAGCAAACAAGAGATATTCAAGAGTGGACGGCGTCCTCTAAGATGCAGACGGGCGTCAGACACGATTTAAGCGGAAATATGCGAAAACGAACAGCAAAAATTGAGGTTGCAATGAACTAAACTTAAGACTAGCGTTGAAATAAACGATTTTGTTTTCGAATTATAAAAGGGAAACAGTAGAACACCTAGAATCTATCACTCAACGATCAGACAACCAGTTTATGATTCGAATACAGTTTTATTGGGACCAATCACGAAACCGACTAAATTCCTTTAGATCAATTTCTAAGGTTTGTTTACTTTTCCAAGAAAAACAAATAACATTCATAACAAGATCAACAATTCGTTCCCAAATTGCAATACCCAATTAACGATATATGATTCCTCAAAACGTCATCAATTGTATCGATTGAAATAGAAAACTATTGCTGAATTATATTTCCATAAAAATTCAAACAACATAGAGGTTCATTGACATTCCTATCTAATGAAACTCTTAACCAATAAATCAAGATCCAAACGATAAATAAAACAGCGTATTCAAAATCATAACTAAAGACAAACTAACGAATCATGGTTGTGATGACGTTGATGTGATATCCTCCGGTTGTTCCACTGCTATGCGTTTAGCCAACAATCATGTTGTTAGACATAATCATTGGGATGGAAGGATTCATCTTTGACTCTCCTCCTTGAATGATGCGGCTGCTAAGGTTTGTTATGAGAGAATAATGTGTATGAGATGTCCCCTAGGGTTTAATACACGCTGCTATTTATAGGATTTTAGGTCGGCTAGGGTTAAGTCGGCACCGGACGCCCGTCCAAGGTCATGGATGCTCGTCCAGATTGCAAAACTTATTTGAGTCGGGCCGAGCTGGGATTGGACGCACGTCTAGCCAGCGTCCACTACAGCGTCCAAACTTGCTGAATCCAAAATATCATCCTGGACGCTCGTCCACTATCTTCAGACGCCAATCCAGTTGAACGGCCGTTCAATAATCTGGACGCCAGTTCAGAGACGCGAAAACTTGATTTTCTCATATCTATCTCTTCCTCTTTAATTAAACCCGACTTGATCAACTTTGAATTACCTCTTGAGCTCGAATTTGTGCATCTATAACACATAAAAATATCCCAAAATGTAATAATGTCCAATTAAATATAAATTCATCAATAAAACGCATAAATTGACTAATTTTGTGATTAACTTACTAAAACACCACATGCTCAATATTTCGTCTAAACACTTATTTCTTTATGCAAATAATACAAATACGGGGGGAAATTATCATAAAATATAGCCTTATAAAACATATAAAAACACCCTTAGCAGTCAAGATAATATTATAACAAATAAGATGAATTATCATCAAAACATAAATTTTATTTCCAACAATTTCCCCCTTTTTGATGATGCCAAAACTCTCCTAAAAGAAAAGGCTAAAGATCAAAACAATGAGAAACAATGTAAAAACGGAAAACTTGGTTTTCAATAGAATGAGCAAAAACTGGATACAAGCATTTTGTTCAAATATCTATGATTAAAGACTGAGCTTCTTCTTAGCTTTTTGCATGACTAGGTCATATCTTTTTGCTTTGTCATACAAACGAAAATCTTCTTCAAGTTTGGAGTCTTCCTTTGAAAAGGTCTTGTTGTAGTCAACTTGACTACTTTCTTTCCATCTTCTCCATTGAATTAGCTTGGGTAAGCTTGAGTCTTCCAAATAGTACTTTTCAAATTCTGTTAGATCGGTTTTCATTTGTTCAACCTTGTCTTTAATCTTCAGTTTATCTTCAATCCTTCGATTTTTCTTATGTTGTGCAATTTTTTGCTTTGAGTAAATATCAGACAAAAAGTAGTTCAAGGATTCCTCAATTGTTCTATCCTTGTACTTGGCTTTAATAGGATTGTAGTCTTTGATAACTGTGTCCACAGATTGTCCACAGATCCTTTGTAAGAGTAACTCTTCTGTCTCCAGGTTGATTGTATTTTGCAATAAGTTGATCATCAGTTAACTCTTTCTTCAAAAATTTAGGATCTGATCTGTATCTTTGTAGTTCTTCTTCAAGTCACTTCATTTCTCTAAGTAATTTCAGCTTTTCTTCTTCAGCTTCCCCCTTTTTGGCATCATATAACTGATCTACCAGGGCATGGGTTGCTTTTTGATCTTCTGAAATTTGTCGCTGAGAAGAAAGTACTTCCTTAAGTTGAGTTTCTAACCCGTAGATATGCTGATTAATATGCCAATGAGCTTGAGCATGAATTTCTCTATCTACTACGGTTGAATCTTCCAATTGTTGTTTGAGTAATACAATCTCTGAAGCAGAACTTGAACTTGATTTGTTAATCATCTCTAGTCTTGCATGAACCGAAACATCAGTTCTAGTTCTATAATCAAGATATCCAGAGATGTTTGATAACAGGCCATTCTGTGTATCTCTTTGACTGAGTACTATTTTCAAGTTTTCATGAACCTTGGCCAATTCCTCCTTAGATAGAAAATCGGAGGGATCATATGTAGCTTCTACTTGATCCTTATCCTGAGTATCAATAACCATTAGTTGTCTGATTTCATCATCTGCTTGCTGATTGATAGTTGTCTGGTTTTCAACTGACAACGCTTCTTGCTGTGGTACAGTTTGCGTTACTAGATGTTGAGATTGAGTGATTGTTTGCAAAACTGTAGTAACATCAGCTTCCTTTCTTGACTTATCATGATCATCATCATCCTTTTTCTGGGAACTGTCTTTAGATGATGTACCTGATTCTCTTCTGTTTGCTAATTCAGTAAACCTTTTGAAAGAGTTGTCAAGAAATTCCTTAATAGGAAACAGAGAGTAAAGATCTCTTACTTCCAATTTTTCTAAGAGTGATTTTTCTTCAGTCTGTAAACTGGCATCACGAGAATCTTCTGGTTGAAGTTTCATATTCATCAGCTTGATGATTTTGTCAGCTTCGAAGACTGGTGCCGATTGTTGAACTGACTGTTGTTGTAACTGAGAAGTAAGGTCAGCAGTGACATTCTCTTGAGTATCTTCAGTTGTCAATTGTTGTTCCCCCTCAGTAGGTGCTTTCTCACTTGAGATTTCAGGGTACAAACATCTTACAACTGATCTTCCTTCTATGGATTCTGTTTTTCGCTTGGTTCCTCTCGTGTTCGATTTCTCACGAGACACAGATTGGTATCTTGCTTCATGTTGGGAAGTTTTTTTGCGATTTCCTTCGATGTCACGATCTCCTTGCTTGCTTCCTTCCTTAATTCTTTCTAAATAAAACCGAATGATTCCAATAAGAGTTTTCTTGAATGAATCGCCATCGCCATTACTTGTCCTTCAGCTTGAGCTTTTGTCATACTTTCTAATTCAGCTAAGTGTTGCTGCTTGAATTGATTGACTATATAACCTGCCCAATTAAATTCTTTGTTGTCCCAGATTATGTTCATCAGCAAAATATTTTCTTCCGAAAGTATATTAATCCCTTTGGATTTTCCAATGACGTGTTTGCTGAGCCATTTGCTGAGATGTCCAAATTCCGACTTGATTTTGTCGACATGAACACCAGGTTCGATTGGTTCTGTAGACGAAGTAATCATTGCAAGAAAAGCTTCTTTCTCCAATGGTAGGGTTGCTAATTCTGTTGAAGTTGTTGTTGTATTTGCGAACCCAAATAGTGACCTCAAAACTCTTTCATTGAACACAATGCGATCTCCACGAACTGTAATTATCAAGGAGTCTCTGATTAATCGTATATTTTGCCAAAACTGCAAAATGCCTTCCACATCTCGTTTTTCTTTGAAGCGAACTTCGAGGATGTTGTTCAATCCTGGTTGCTTTTCGATTTTATCTCGTATACAGCTGGCTAACAGAGTGTTTTGACACATAGCTTCATACATTTCAAGTGATAGTTCATCCAGCTCTGTGATCAATTGTCTGTCTTTCGAATCATTTGAGGTGGCCATATTTGAGTGTGAACACAAAAAAATTGATTTTGAAGGGTAGGTTTGAAAAGAGTCTGTTTTCCTTAACAAGAGAATAATGTGAATGTAGATTGAATAAATAGGTAGGATATTCTGGCGGTTGAATGGTACAACTTTTCAAATTCCATGATGGTTTTGATAATTGATACATGTACTGCTTTCTGACAATCGTGGGGTGTACACACGACATTCTGACAAAAAGAACTGTGGCAATTTAATGCGATATAACCGCTGTTGATTCTATTTTATCAACCTTTGACTAAATTTGAATAAAGTGAAAACTGATGCTGAGGTCAGTTTTATAGATAATTCAGTTCCATCAAATTATTCAGTTTTGTCAAATCCTTCAATTTGTTAGTTTGAGATTGTTGATGTCAATGACTAATCTGTTAAGTGAGCGCACCCAACATAACAAAGATTAATCCCCTTGACGAATCTCTACGCTTAATCGACTTAATCGACTTTGATTATTCCCAACTCGGTTCTTAATTTTGCAAATCTCTCTTTGTCCAATGGCTTAGTAAAGATATCACATTAACCGATCTTGATGAGGTACATAAAGAAGCTGTTATATCCTTCTTCTCTGCATGATCTCTTATGAAGTGGTGACGAACATCGATTGTGTGCTTTGTCCTTGAATGTAAAAGCTGGATTATCAAGTAATTGCAATTGCATTTGTGTTATCACACATTATGGGAATTGTTCCTTCTTCTATCCCATAGTCTCTTAATTGTTGTCTGATCCATAAAACTTGAGCACAACAACTTCCAGCTGCTATATATTCAGCTTCAGCTGTTGAAGTTGAGATTGAGTTTTGCTTCTTGCTAAACCATGACACAAGTCTATTTCCTAATAACTGACATGTGCCTGATGTGCTTTTTCTTTCACTTTGCATCCAGCATAGTCTGAATCTGAATAAGAAATCAGCTTGAATTCTCCTTCTTTCGAATACCGAATACCAACTCCATCTGTGTCTTTTAAATATTTCAAAGTTCTTTTCACAACTGTGAGATGGCTTTCCTTCGGTCTTGACTGAAATCTTGCACATACACCGACAGTAAAAGATATGTCTGGCCTACTTGCTGTAAGATAGAGTAAGCTTCCAATCATCCTTCTGTAGAGTGTTTGATCAACATCTTTACCTTCTTTGTCTTCATCTAATCTGATGTTGGTCCCCATTGGTGTAGAAATTCCAGTAGATTTCTCCATACAAAACTTTTTGATAAGTTCTCTTGTATATTTGGTTTGATGAATGAAAATTCCATCGGCTAGTTGTTTAACTTGCAATCCTAGGAAATAATTTAATTCTCCCATCATACTCATTTGAAATTTGCTTTTCATCAAACTTGCAAATTTCTCACATAGCTGTTCATTTTCTGATCCAAAGATGATATCATCAACATAAATTTGAACAAGTAGAGTATCTTCTCCATTCTTCATCCTGAATAATGTTTTGTCGATTGTTCCTTTGATAAATCCGTTATCTACTAGAAATTGAGACATAGTTTCGTACCAAGCTCTTGGTGCTTGTTTAAGTCCATAAAGAGCTTTCCTTAGTCTGAAAACTTTATCTGCTTGATCCTTGATTTCAAATCCAGGTGGTTGTTGAACATACACTTCTTCTTCAAGAATTCCATTTAGAAACGCACTTTTAACATCCATCTGATAAACTTTGAATTTCTTGTGAGCTGCATAGGCAAGAAATAGTCTTATTGCTTCTAGTCTTGCAACTGGTGCATAAGTTTCATCAAAGTCTATGCCTTCTGCTTGAGAGTATCCTTTGGTTACTAGTTTGGCTTTGTTTCTGATGACATTCCCATCTTCATCAAGCTTATTCCTGAAAACCCATTTGGTTCCAATGATATTGACATGAACTGGTTTATCTACCAGTTCCCATACTTGATTCCTCTCAAATTCATTGAGTTCTTCTTGCATAGCTAATATCCAGTCTGGATCTTTCAAAGCTTCTTCAAGTTCTTTAGGTTCTGATTGAGATAGAAAGCATGCAATCATCGCATCTAGTTGATGTCTTGTTCGAACTCCAGCTTGAGTATCACCAATAACTTGTTCTTCAGGATGATCTCTCATCCATTGATGTGTGTGAGTTTGTATCAGCTGATTTGTATTTTGTTCAACTGATTCTTCAAAAACTGGTTCTTGAATTTGTTCAACTGAATCTGATTGAGGTTGTTCAAATTGTTGAGTAGTTGGAAACTGAGGCTGATCTTGATCTGAACATTCTGAAATTTGTAATCTTCCAACATCAACTGAAATAGGTTCTGGTGTGATTGGTAACTGACACCGAGGAACCGGTTCAGTCGGTCTTGATTGTTTCACCAGAAAATTTGGTTCATCAAATACTACATGTATTGATTCTTCATGCTTGAGTGTCCTTTTATTCAGTACTCTAAATGCTTTGCTGACACTTGAGTATCCTAGGAAAATTCCTTCATCAGCTTTGGGTTGAAAGACGTGAAGTTGATCTTTTCTACTATTGTGTATGAAACATTTTCTTCCGAACGCATGAAAGTATGAAACTTTTGGTTTTCTTCCATTCCAAATTTCATAAGGAGTCTTTTCATGTCTCTTGTTCATGAGAGCTCTGTTCTGAGTGTAACAAGCCGTGTTTACTACTTCTGCCCAATATCTTTCAGGTAGTTTAGCTTCACAAATCATAGTCCTCCCAGCTTCTTTGAGTGTTCTGTTTCTTTTTTCAGCTACACCATTTTGTTGGGGTGTTCCTGTGGCAGCAATTTGGTGTAAGACACCATTTTCTTCACAATATTCAATAATCACACTGTTGAGGAATTCAGTTCCTTTATCAGATCTTATCTTCACAACTGAAACTCATTTTTGATTCTGAATTCTCTAAAGAAGTTCTGCGAGCTTTTGCTTGGTTTCACTTTTCTTGGTTAGAAAGATTACCCAAGTATATCTTGAAAAATCATCTACTACCACCAATGTATACTTCTTTCCACTGATACTAATTGGTGTAATAGGTCCAAATAAATCCATATGTAGCAATTCTAGATGTCTGGTTGTTGAATGCTGAGACTTAGTCTTGAAACTTGCTTTTGTTTGTTTTCCTTGTTGACATGCATCACATAAGTTGTCCTTCTTATATGATATCTCTGGTAGTCCAATGACTAGCTACTTCTTAACAAGTGTATTGATGTCATCAAAATTGAGATGACTCAGTTTCTTGTGCCATAGCCAATTGATTTCTGATTTGGTATGCACGAGCAAACAAGTTTCAGCGACGGCAGTTGTCCAATCTACCACATACATGTTTTCCTTCCTTCTTCCATCTAGGACAACTTGATAAGCTGATTCGCTGATGACAACGCAGAATTCTTTATCAAAAGTAACTTTGTATCCCATATCACAAAATTGACTTGTGCTGAGTAGATTGTAGGGTGATCCTTCTACAGAGGATACATTCTTGATTGTAAGTCCATTTCTGATTAAGGTGCCAAAACCTCTGGTGTAACCCGGTTTATCTTTACTTCCAAAATTGACTTTTGGTCCATTCTTTTCAACGAAATTACTGAGACAGTCTTTGCTCTTTGTCATGTGTCTAGAGCAACCACTGTCAAAGTACCATATATCCTGCAATGAAAATTAGAAATTTTTGGTACCCAACTCAGTTTGGGTCCATGAGGGTCCATTGTCAAGTTACAACTCGGGAATATATCCTTTTGGAATTCTTCGGATATTGTTGCACTTGTTTTCATAAATGTAAGCCACACTCCCATAGCATCTATGTTTGGACTGTGTCTTATTTATATGATTTCTCAGATCTTCTGACTGTAATTTGTTTCCATGTTGATTTCTGTTATTAAAGCTGGAGTGATAACCATCATTCCTTCTGTACTGAGGTCTGGATTGACCTTTGTACTGTGACTTATGCTGAGAACTGAGATTAGTCCTCTGCTGAGTTTTGGACTGAAACTTGTGATAAGTTTTCGGTCTGGAATGATTGTCATTATCAGTTTTAATAACAAATTCAGTAAAATTCCAATCATCATCAGAGGGATATAACCTTCCTTTCCCCCTGAATGTGTGAATCTTTGAATGATTGACATTCTTGGATTTGTTTTGATTGTAATTTTTCTGGTTCCTGACTTCATTGGTTTTTGTGGATCTGGCAGTTGATTTGCCGTGTCGGTTTCCATTGAGTACAACTGGTCTACCATTTGATTTAGTTTTGTAGGTAGATACAGTTGTCTTCTTAGAAAACTGATTTATCCTATGTGATACTGGCTTTACTGGTTCAGTAATTTTCTCAGTTTGTGGAACTTGCCCAACTACAAACTTAATACCAGTTTTGGTACTCAGCCCAGCGGCTTTGCTAGCTCCATTCTTCGAAGATTGTTGTGTATCAAATCCTAACCCAATTTTGTCTCCATATGGATTTCCTGATTTGAATCCAGTAATTGAACTTGATTGAGCAAACGATTCGATTCTTGTCGCATCGATGCAAGAGATCGGCATCGAATCTTTTATTTATCAGTTTTAGTCAGTTTCAACATTTTTAGTTTAGACTTCAATCTTTCAACTTCAAGAATTAGACTTTCTTTCTCAGCTTTGATTGATTCATAGCCAGCTTGAATGGTTTCTAGCTGATTCATCAATTCGTCAAGAGTTTCTTCTAATTCTAGATTTTTTGGATTGGAGTCAGCAGTTGTAGAACATGCATTCATCATGGAAATCTGAGCTGAAGAGTATTTAGAGTTCGATTCACATACCTCATTTGGATCTTCCATGTGTGCCATTAAAGCTGTGTCGTCTCGATAATCTTTCAAGATCGGCTTCATAATCGATTCATCACCAAAGAATGAGTGCTCTTCTACCAACTCTTCTTGGTGGTGTCTTCTTGATCGCCTGGACATTCAGCTTTATATTGTCCTGGTTTCTTGCAGTTGAAATAGAGGTATTCATCGTATTTTCTTTTCTCAGAAGTCCTTTTGATGAACTTTTGAGTGACTGGGTGTCCACTTTTCATTCTTCGAATTCTGTTCATCATTAGAGCCATTTGTTCTTCCATTTCATCCAAATCATGAAGATTGTTGGGTGAGTTTTCTTGAGTTTCATTTGATGCTGCTGTAAGTGTTGTGGTCTTTGGTTCTTCCGGAGCCTTGATTATTGCAGCTGTGGTTGTGAAATCTGTTGAGTATTTGTGGTTCTAAGTTATATGTTGATTAATTTTCAAAAGTAACATTCCCCGTGTCAAAGCTTTTATAAGCATTTTATCTTATAAGTTTTTTTTTGTTCTATAAACTTAATTAAATAATTTAATGATTTACTAATTATTCAAATTGTTTAATATTTTTTTAGCTTGCTAATCAATTAAGAGGCTCTTTGAACGCGTTCACCGTCCAAATCCGTCCTTTCCTTTTCATTATCACTGACCCAAACTTTTTTTAAAAAAAAAAAAAAAAAAAAAAAAAATTCCCTTTTCAAAGAACATCAAGGAAATCCTAATTTCCCTCTTGCCGTTTCCTTTGCTTTTCAACTCCATTGAATGCAATCCCTGAATTTACGTGATGCCATCTCTCTTTTCCTTCATTCTCTGATGATTATCGAACATTCAATATTCGATTTGAAGTTGATTCATTCACGTTTAGCTTACAGAAATGTGAAAGCCAAGACCTTTCCCGATTGCTCTCGGATGGGAGCTTTAATGGTGATATCCTTCCTTTCTCGGCCGATTCAAGACTTAATTGCTCGCTCAAATCAACGGAAACACGTTTTCCTTTCGTAAAAGCGTGATGGCCTTGATTCACAACATAAATGGTGATTTCGTTCCTTCATCTCCCGATTCTATTTCCTATTTTGTATTTTCGAATCGTATATTGCATTAATCTCTAGATTTGTGTTGCGGATATGATACGAGCGTAAATCTGCCTTGACACGAAGCAAATTGGTGTTGTAAAAGGAAAGATTTTGGGGATTTCATCACCCCGATTCTCTCGTGATACGATTGGCGATATAAAGAACCATCTTTCACCGGATACATTTCACATGTGCAAATTTTGAAGTGTGAAAGCTGCAGAGTCCTTTCCAATCCAAGTTCAATCGTTGGGTTGGCTCTGTATGGTGGGTTTAAGGTCAATTCCTTTGGTTGTGGGATCGGTTTAATTACACAGTGAATTGACCACCTCAGGGTTTGATGCTCGACATCTTTGTCGAACTCGAGTCAAAACAATTTTGACTTCAAAGTGAACCCATATGTGCTATGTGCTACATGTATAATAGTTTTGGTTCAGTTTTGGGTCAAACCGGGATGGATTAATCTAGTCTCAGAGACCTCTCTTAAGTGTTAAATAGCTCCCCATAGTGTTAGTAATTCGCTTGGTTCAAATTAAATGGTTCAACAAAATTCACACCCTAGAGCCCTATTACCGGCCTTAATTGGCAACCCGGGTGGCACAAAGTGAATTGCGTTAACAAAACACATAAACCGAACCAATTCTCGAAAGTTATAGCACTTGGGTTAAATCGATGTACTAAATCGGTGTTTTTACACTTGAGTTAATTAGTTAGTACATAATGATTTTTGAGATTCAAGTCAATGAGCTGACTTATGAGAGTCTTGTTGCTTAAGGGTTTTTACATGCCCTCTAGGCTATAAATAGACTAGTAGAGTGAATGGGATTGCAACAACTCAGAAAAACTGTCTTGAGCAATCCCACATTTCACTACACTGCAAATTTTTCCTTTTTAGTGTCCTTTTCGAACTGAAGTTGGAGTCAAAGTTTCTGGTCTTGGTTATTGAAAAGTAAGGCTCGATCAATAGCCTTGATGAATATCTTGAATTGAGGTTTCAGTGTTCCTTGTGTCTAGGTAACACTTTAACTCAGTTGCTTTTCAATTTTCTGTGTTTTATGTGATCTGTGATTGCCTAGAGTAGTTTGATAGTAGTCCTGCTAGATACTAGTCTTGCTGTGGTTGTGAGTCTGAGTCTGTTCGGCTGTAAACTTGATTTTGGTGGTCTAATCTCTAACTGATCAAGGTAGTAAGCAACAATCAGATTGGCCTGATGTACCAGTTCTGATTGCCTAGTGAGGTATATTGCTTGTGCCTTGAGTCTCCCTGAAATCAGACACCTTAAGTCTTGTTTTTAGCTTCAGACAGAAGTCTGTATTTGATTCTGGTCTGAGTGGTCTGTGTTTAATCCCCATAATTTGTTTTGATTCTGATTTTGATCATCAGCATACACACTGTGTTGCTCTTAATCAAAATTAGAATCACCTATTCTTGTTGTTTAATATCTGCAGCTTGTTTGTTTTGTCTGCCGTCATCTCGCATCTTTCGTTTTGGTCTCGAAGGTCCCTTGTTCACTTCTTTGCATCCGTTAATCCCGAGACTTTCCTTGCTGTGTTTTTGCCTTGCTAAAGTTTTATTCTTCTGTTGTTCTTCTCTGTAATAAAATAGGCAGTCGTCTTAGTGTTCTGAACATTGTATTCAGCTTTTTACACCCCAGACTTGATAATCTGGTTTGTTTAAACCTGATTATTGCTTCTGAGGATTGCTGATAGTTCAGTCTTTATGTTTTGGATTAAAGCTGTACCTTCTTGAGCTACTATATCTGTTATTTGTACTTTGATAAATCTTGACTGAACATCTTTTATTGTCTGTGTAATCTTTGGAAAGTTTGCTGCCATTGTTTTACTATCTTAATCTGTTGTGTATCATTAGTCTTGCTATAATAAGTTTTTGGTTGATTTGCTACTGTAAAGGTATATATATTGTTTTTGGTATTACAGCCTGTATCTTTTGTTAAGATCTTTTCACTTCAATTAACTTTTGCATAGTCTGCCTTTTGATAAAGTATATAGCATATACTTTATATTCCTTTTTCTTCAACCTGCGTAGCTTTTGCTGTTTGTTTTGGTATAGCCTGCATCAGGGCATTTGTTTTGAATCTTTAATTAATTAATTTGATCACTAAGATTTTATAACACGTTTAATAACCGACTAAGTTAGCTTCCGCCTTAGTTGTTTAGTACTTGTGTTGAATTATCGAAAAAGAGTATAAATTGGTTAACACTCTATTCACCCCCCCTCTAGAGTGTTATTTGCGCCATTATCGATCCAACAATTGGTATCAGAGCAAGGTTACCTAGTGATCAAGTTCTTGATATCACTTTGTTCGATTGATTATTTATATTTTTCTTCGATTTACACTTGGTCTTAAGTTGTTTTGCAGAATAATATTTTCTGATCAAGTTACATCATCTTCGGCCTTCATCCTCACTTTCTAAGGGTTCGGTATTTCAATTCAGATTTTTTTTTTTTGTTTTACCCCTTTGCGCTAATCTTTTTTTTTGAGGCTGTAATATTAATGAATTGATTTAGGTAATCTCACACACCACATCATTTACTTTCTGTTTCTTGAAATTCCATAAATAAAAAATTCATACATATCATAGACTTTGCATTGTATCACTACTTTATATTTTGCACATTATATTGCATTGTAACTGCATTCACTTAGCCTTAGCTCATATTTAAAAATAAAAAAAGTTTTACTTGCATTATCTTCCATGGCATCTACCATGACCCCACGGGAGGGCTTGTCCTTGGCAAGACCACCTTACTTTGACGGGTCCGGGTATATGGAATGGAAGAACTCAATGCGGCTTCACATTGAATCAATGGACTACCAGTTGTGGAGAATCATTAAAAATGGTCCATTGATTCCTATGAAGTCCGTCACTGAGGGTGGGACTACCATCCAAGTTGCCAAGCTTGACCATGAACTCGTTGATGATGACTTTAAAAAGTTGTCATTAAATTCGAAGGCCATGGCCATCCTTGTCAACTCCCTTAGTCCCGGAGAGGCTCGTGCGGTTAACTCATGTAAGTCTGCCAAAGAAATTTGGGAGACTCTCACTCAAAGACATGAGGGAACTTCCCGAGTCAAACGCTCCAAAATTAATGGTCTTCTAAGAGCTTTTGAAATGTTTAGAATGGAATCAAACGAAACCGTTAAACAAATGGACACTAGGTTTAACGACATAGGTAATGCACTAGAGTCATATGGTAAGCCAGTCTCGAATGAGGACCAAATCCTCAAGATTCTTAGGAGTCTTCCTCCTGAATGGGATTCCAAAGCGTATGCCATTGAGGAGGGTAAGGATGCCGACGTTCTCACGAAAGACGAACTTATCGGAATCTTGATCGCTCACGAGATGCACCTTGAAGCTCGTAAGCGTGATAGAAACCCTCACTATAGCACCGCTCTTAGAGCTCACCAATCTGAATCGGAATCCGAATCTGAGTCATCTGAGAGTGAAAGTGATGAAGAAGTTGCTATGGCGGCCCGAAACTTCAAGAAATTATACAAATTCCAAAAGCAAAATTCTAAGGGCTCCAAAAGGCATAGTGGAAAGCACCGTGGCAATAAGGAAAAGGATTGGACCACAACTGCACAATGCTACGAGTGCAAGGGATACGGACACATCTCAAATGCTTGTCCCAACATCAAAAAGAATAAGTCAAAGCATAGCTCGAGCTCAAAATCCAAGTCTCATCACAAGTCAAAATCACATCATCAATCCAAGAATGAGACTGAAGAAAAATCTAAAAAGAAGAAAGCTATGGTGGCTACATGGTCTGACAGTTCCGAGTCGGACAATGATAACAAATCGATTGCTTCCGAGCGAGCTACTTTTACGCCTCATGGGTCGCTCTCAACCCACATTTGATAATGAGAGTGAGGTATCTTTACCTTCAGTAGAAGAGTTGCATGATCAAATAGAACAACTTAGGACAACACTAAAACTTAAAAATGAAACGATTAGTGAGCTTAAGAAACAAAGATAACGATTTAAAGCGTGTCACTAATCAACACTCTAAGTCACTTAAAGCTTATGTATCAAGACACCGAAATTGAGATTAATTCCCTAAAGCAAGAGGTTGTCAAACTTAAACAAGTCGTTTCAGGACTTGAAGAGGAGAATTTCTACTCCAAGGACAACTCTCAACACTAAAAGGAAAAGGAAGGAAGTAAGTGGTGGGAACCAACCCAAACCAACTCCTCCTGTCTCAACTCCGAAAACTTGACGCCTAGGCCAATTGCCTTAGAGCGTGCTACACAACCCCCACTTAAAGCACCCACACCACCAAAGAACGCTTCATCAACACGTTCACACACTTCACAGCATTCCTTTTCACAAAACCATGCATATATGTATGATCGTAGAGGTTCAAGGAGCTATGCTCAACATAACCAAAATCATCATACTAACTATGCTACACCTAGTTTCTACACACCTACATTTCATGACCCCCGCATACACCAAGCACCCGACTACACGGTTAGACAACCTCAAGTTGACCCCTACTTGGTAAATTTGCTATTTTGGCAAGATCAGATTCTGAGAATGCATCAGAACACATACTATCCAATCCCACGTCACTGTGATCAGTCAACTCAGTCCACTTGGACTAAGAAGACTGGGCATAAACCAAGGGTACGAAAAGTATGGGTTCGGAAAGATTCTCTCAAGTATGATTCTAACTCCGAAGGACCCAAAGTATAAAGGGTACCGTTATATAAATCTGTTTTTTGCAGGTTTCTAAATTTATGTGCTAAAATGACATATCTTGGCATGATAGTGTCTTGATGATTGAAAAGCAATTGGTATCATACAGGGAAGTATCTTATACACTTTTACTTTAAGTAGTATTTTGTGGTTCATGACTTTTTCAACCCCGCTTTTAAAACCTTATTTGATTAATTTTCAAACTAAGGGGGAGAAAGTAGTGTTATAAAGCTTTTAAAAGTTGAACTATTTTTGTTATTAAAGTTAGAAAGCTCTAATTAAGGGGGAGCTTGTATTTAGGGGGAGTTACACTCTCCATGTTTTTTTTTTTTGAAACTATCCCTTAAAAGCTTTAAAAGTGTTATTTTGAAAATAAATCAAAGGGGGAGAATGTTGAGTATTTGTGGTTCTAAGTTATATGTTGATTAATTTTCAAAAGTAACATTCCCCGTGTCAAAGCTTTTATAAGCATTTTATCTTATAAGTTTTTTTTTGTTCTATAAACTTAATTAAATAATTTAATGATTTACTAATTATTCAAATTGTTTAATATTTTTTTTAGCTTGCTAATCAATTAAGAGGCCTGCTGAAACGTTCACTGTCCAATCCGTCCTTTCCTTTTCATTATCAGCCTGACCCAAACTTTTTTTTATAAAATAAAAAAAAAAAAAAGACAAAATTCCCTTTTCAGCAACATCAAGGAAATCCTAATTTCCCTCTTGCCGTTTCCTTTGCTTTTCAACTCCATTGAATGCAATCCCAGAATTTACGTGATGCTATCTCTCTTTTCCTTCATTCTCTGATGATTATCGAACATTCAATATTCGATTTGGAGTTGATTCATTCACGTTTAGCTTACAGAAATGTGAAAGCCAAGACCTTTCCCGATTGCTCTCGGATTGGGAGCTTTAATGGTGATATCCTTCCTTTCTCGGCCGATTCGAAGACTTAATTGCTCGTTCAAATCAACGGAAACACGTTTTCCTTTCGGTAAAACGTGATGGCCTTGATTCACAACATAAATGGTGATTTCGTTCCTTCATCTCCCTGATTCTATTTCCTATTTTGTATTTTCGAATCGTATATTGCATTAATCTCTAGATTTGTGTTGCGAGATATGATACGAGCGTAAATCGCCTTGACACGAAGCAAATTGGTCTTTGTAAAAGGAAAGATTTTGGGGATTTCATCACCCGATTCTCTGTGATACGATTGGCGATATAAAGAACCATCTTTCACCGAGATACATTTCACATGTGCAAATTTTCGAAGTGTGAAAGCTGCAGAGTCCTTTCCAATCCAAGTTCAATGTTGGGTTGGCTCGGGTATGGTGGGTTTAAGGTCAATTCTTTGGTTGTGGGATCGGTTTAATTACACGGTGAATTGACCACCTCGAGGGTTTGATGCTCGATCATGTCGAACTCGAGTCAAAACAATTTTGACTTCAAAGTCGAACCCATATGTGCTATGTGCTACATGTATAATAGTTTTGGTTCGGTTTTGGGTCAAACCGGGATGGATTAATCTAGTCTAGGAGACCTCTCTTAAGTGTTAAATAGCTCCCCATAGTGTTAGTAATTCGTTTGGTTCAAATTAAATGGTTCAACAAAATTCTGACCTAGAGAGCCCTATTACCGGCCTTAATTGGCAACCGGGTGGCACAAAGTGAATTGCGTTAACAAAACACATAAACCGAACCAATTACGAGTTATAGCACTTGGGTTAAATCAGTGTACTAAATCAGTGTTTTTACACTTGAGTTAATTAGTTAGTACATAATGATTTTTGAGATTCAAGTCAATGAGCTGACTTATGAGAGTCTTGTTGCTTAAGGGTTTTTACATGCCCTCTAGGCTATAAATAGACTAGTAGAGTGAATGGGATTGCAACAACTCAGAAAAACTGTCTTGAGCAATCCCATATTTCACTACACTGCAAATTTCTCCTTTTTAGTGTCCTTTTCGAACTGAAGTTGGAGTCAAAGTTTCTGGTCTTGGCTATTGAAAAGTAAGGCTCTGATCAATAGCCTTGACAGAATACTGAATTGAGGTTTCAGTGTTCCTTGTGTCTAGGTAACACTTTAACTCAGTTGCTTTTCAATTTTCTGTGTTTTATGTGATCTGTGATTGCCTAGAGTAGTTTGATAGTAGTCCTGCTAGATACTAGTCTTCTTTGTGGTTGTGAGTCCGAGTGCATTCGGTTTGTAAACTTGATTTTGGTGGTCTAATCTCTAACTGATGAAGGTAGTAAGCAACAATCAGATTGGCCTGATGTACCAGTTCTGATTGCCTAGTGAGGTATATTGCTTGTGCCTTGAGTCTCCCTGAAATCAGACACCTTAAGTCTTGTTTTTAGCTTCAGACAGAAGTCTGTATTTGATTCTGGTCTGAGTGGTCTGTGTTTAATCCCCATAATTTGTTTTGATTCTGATTTTGATCATCAGCATACACACTGTGTTGCTCTTAATCAAAATTAGAATCACCCCTGTTATTGTTGTTTAATATCTGCAGTTGTTTGTTTTTGTGCTGTCATCTGCATCTTTCTGTTTTGGTCTGAAGGTCCCTTGTTCAGCCTGCTGCATCTGTTAATCCTGAGACTTTCCCTTGCTGTTTTTGCCTTGCTAAAGTTTTATTCTGTTGCTGTTCTTCTCTGTAATAAAATAGGCAGTCGTCTTAGTGTTCTGAACATTGTATTCAGCTTTTTACACCCCAGACTTGATAATCTGGTTTGTTTAAACCTGATTATTGCTTCTGAGGATTGCTGATAGTTCAGTCTTTATGTTTTGGATTAAAGCTGTACCTTCTTGAGCTACTATATCTGTTATTTGTACTTTGATAAATCTTGACTGAACATCTTTTATTGTCTGTGTAATCTTTGGAAAGTTTGCTGCCATTGTTTTACTATCTTAATCTGTTGTGTATCATTAGTCTTGCTATAATAAGTTTTTGGTTGATTTGCTACTGTAAAGGTATATATATTGTTTTTGGTATTACAGCCTGTATCTTTTGTTAAGATCTTTTCACTTCAATTAACTTTTGCATAGTCTGCCTTTTGATAAAGTATATAGCATATACTTTATATTCCTTTTTCTTCAACCTGCGTAGCTTTTGCTGTTTGTTTTGGTATAGCCTGCATCAGGGCATTTGTTTTGAATCTTTAATTAATTAATTTGATCACTAAGATTTTATAACACAAGCGAATAACCGACTAAGTTAGCTTCCGCCTTAGTTGTTTAGTACTTGTGTTGAATTATCGAAAAAGAGTATAAATTGGTTAACACTCTATTCACCCCCCCTCTAGAGTGTTATTTGCGCCATTATCGATCCAACAATTGGTATCAGAGCAAGGTTACCTAGTGATCAAGTTCTTGATATCACTTTGTTCGATTGATTATTTATATTTTTCTTCGATTTACACTTGGTCTTAAGTTGTTTTGCAGAATAATATTTTCTGATCAAGTTACATCATCTTCGGCCTTCATCCTCACTTTCTAAGGGTTCGGTATTTCAATTCAGATTTTTTTTTTGTTTTACCCCTTTGCGCTAATCTTTTTTTGAGGTGTAATATTAATGAATTGATTTAGGTAATCTCACACACCACATCATTTACTTTTCTGTTTCTTGAAATTCCATAAATAAAAATTCATACATATCATAGACTTTGCATTGTATCACTACTTTATATTTTGCACATTATATTGCATTGTAATCGCATTCACTTAGCCTTAGCTCATATTTAAAAATAAAAAAGTTTTACTTGCATTATCTTCCATGGCATCTACCATGACCCCACGGGAGGGCTTGTCCTGGCAAGACCACCTTACTTTGACGGGTCGGGTATATGGAATGGAAGAACTCAATCTTGACTTCACATTGAATCAATGGACTACCAGTTGTGGAGAATCATTAAAAATGGTCCATTGATTCCTATGAAAATCCGTCGATCGAGGGGGACTACCATCCAAGTTGCCAAGCTTGACCATGAACTCGTTGATGATGACTTTAAAAAGTTGTCATTAAATTCAAGGCCATGGCCATCCTTGTCAACTCCCCTTAGTCCCGGAGAGGCTCGTGCGGTTAACTCATGTAAGTCCGCCAAAGAAATTTGGGAGACTCTCACTCAAAGACATGAGGAACTTCCGAGTCAAACGCTCCAAAATTAATGGTCTTCTAAGAGCTTTTGAAATGTTTAGAATGGAATCAAACGAAACCGTTAAACAAATGGACACTAGGTTTAACGACATAGTTAATGCACTAGAGTCATATGGTAAGTTGGTCTCGAATGAGGACCAAATCCTCAAGATTCTTAGGAGTCTTACTCTGAATGGGATTCCAAAGCGTATGCCATTGAGGAGGGTAAGGATGCCGACGTTCTCACGAAAGACGAACTTATCGGAATCTTGATCGCTCACGAGATGCACCTTGAAGCTCGTAAGCGTGATAGAAACCCTCACTATAGCACCGCTCTTAGAGCTCACCAATCTGAATCGGAATCGAACCGAGTCATCCGAGAGTGAAAGTGATGAAGAAGTTGCTATGGCGGCCCGAAACTTCAAGAAATTATACAAATTCCAAAAGCAAAATTCTAAGGGCTCCAAAGGCATAGTGGAAAGCACCGTGGCAATAAGGAAAAGGATTGGACCACAAGCGCACAATGCTACGAGTGCAAGGGATACGGACACATCTCAAATGCTTGTCCCAACATCAAAAAGAATAAGTCAAAGCATAGCTCGAGCTCAAAATCCAAGTCTCATCACAAGTCAAAATCACATCATCAATCCAAGAATGAGACTGAAGAAAAATCTAAAAAGAAGAAAGCTATGGTGGCTACATGGTCTGACAGTTCCGAGTCGGACAATGATAACAAATCAGTTGCTTCCGAGCGAGCTACTTTCTGCCTCATGGGTCGCTCTCAACCCACATTTGATAATGAGAGTGAGGTATCTTTACCTTCAGTAGAAGAGTTGCATGATCAAATAGAACAACTTAGGACAACACTAAAACTTAAAAATGAAACGATTAGTGAGCTTAAGAAACAGCATAACGACGAAACTGTGTCACTAATCAACACTCTAAGTCACTTAAAGCTTAAGTATCAAGACACCGAAATTGAGATTAATTCCCTAAAGCAAGAGGTTGTCAAACTTAAACAAGTCGTTTCAGGACTTGAAGAGGAGAATTCTCTACTCCAAGGACAACTCTCAACACTAAAAGGAAAAATGAAGGAAGTAAGTGGTGCGGGGAACCAACCCAAACCAACTCCTCCCGTCTCAACTCCGGAAAACTTGACGCCTAGGCCAATTGCCTTAGAGCGTGCTACACAACCCCCACTTAAAGCACCCACACCACCAAAGAACGCTTCATCAACACGTTCACACACTTCACAGCATTCCTTTTCACAAAACCATGCATATATGTATGATCGTAGAGGTTCAAGGAGCTATGCTCAACATAACCAAAATCATCATACTAACTATGCTACACCTAGTTTCTACACACCTGCATTTCATGACCCCCGCATACACCAAGCACCCGACTACACGGTTAGACAACCTCAAGTTGACCCCTACTTGGTAAATTTGCTATTTTGGCAAGATCAGATTCTGAGAATGCATCAGAACACATACTATCCAATCCCACGTCACTGTGATCAGTCAACTCAGTCCACTTGGACTAAGAAGACTGGGCATAAACCAAGGGTACGAAAAGTATGGGTTCGGAAAGATTCTCTCAAGTATGATTCTAACTCCGAAGGACCCAAAGTATAAAGTTTGGGCTGAGAATCAATAAATTAGAATCAAAGTTGGGCTGAGAATCAATAAATTGATTCTTGTTTGTGGTTCTTCAGAGTGTTGAATTCTTGATAAATTCTTTGTAGTTTGAACACTTGAAGAAATACTAGATATGATCTTGTTATAGCTCAGAGATAATAGCAATTCAAATAGAGTGCACAAATAGTTTGTTGATTCCTGTATATACTCTTGTTCTCTGTATTTTTGTTGCTTGTGCAAAGTCTTCTATTTATAGTGTGAAGTCCAACGTTCATCTGACTTCGATTTGAATTGTATCAACGTATATCTTGCAACGGCTATATTTTCTTCTTATCGTTTCTCTTTGTGTCGAGAACTCATCCAATGAAATTGCTTTCTTTACAACGTTCGACTGTACTATCAATTTGTTGGATGACTGACTTATAAAACTGAGTTTCCTTATCAGTTTTACACTGAGTTTGTCAGTTATCAGTTTCTTGACTGACTTTGAGAATTAACTGAGATTTTACTCATCTTCAAATATCAGTACTCCAGTTTTTCATCTGATTATTATTGACTAAAAAAATGTGAAGAAGGCCTTTCTTATTTTTCCAATAATCACTGGTTGATTATCAAGAGTAAAAATAATTCTATCTGTGAATTGTGTAAAAGGTCCATACAATTGACAGAAGTTATTACCAAGAATAATGTCCATGCCATTTTCTTGTTGATAAATCGTAGGAATGTGAAATATTTCACCTGCGATTCTTATATTAAGGTTTTTACAAACTTTAGAAACGTGAAGTGTTTCTTTATTTGCAATTGTTAATGGAATGACATTGGGTGCATTTTCCCAATGTTCATTAGGTATAACGTATTTTGAAGCTAGGAAGAGACTAGCGACCAGTGTCTACATAACAATGTAAATTAATCTGTTTATATCCAGAGAACTTAAATTGTCCTTTGATATAAATGGAATTTGGATTAGTAATATTTCTTGTTATTACTAATTCTTCGTCATTCCAGGATTCTTCTTGAATGGCTAAGTTAGTCTGTATCCGTTGAATTGTATTCATCCGGTGAAAAATCATAGTCATCAGAGGAATAGTCGGATATAAGATTTTCATCTTCAGAATTTATTAAAATTTCTCTAAAGATATAAACTTCCCTATATGAGTCGTATATATCTTCTATAGGTTCAAAACCTAAATCAATAATTTCCTCAATTCTATTAACCTTATGAGGATATTGCTGTTTGTTGGGACATTCATTAGCATAATGACCCTCGGCATTGCAGATCCAACATCTACAATTCTTCTTGCCTTTGGGGCAGAATTTCTTTTTATCTATATTTTTATTTCCTCTGTCAGTTTTCTGACGGGGTTTAAAATACTTACCAGGTTTAAACTGTTTATTTTTCTTTTTATAAGAGAATTTCTTCTTCTTATAATGTTTTTTAAACTTATCTTTGGAATAAGTCTTTTGTGGTATGCAGCCGTATTCCATAGGTGCATCCATGATATTTAAACAACAACGTTTATTAAATTTCTTTAATTTTTTCTGTTGTTTAGATAAATCACAAATTTTTGTGAGCTCTTCTTTTAAAATTCTATTAGCGAAGCCAAGACTGTTTACTACTACCCCAATGGTTTCATTTTCAAACCTTTGTAGAGATTTTTCTCCTACGATAGGGATTTTGGATAAATATTGTTTTATAAATCCAATAAACTCATTGGTTGGAAGTTTATAAAGATTAGTTTCAAAATCATATGTAAATGTGTCTAGAAGACATACATCACATAATTTTAAGTTTATAAGGCGATTTCTTGCCTTTTCTTGTTGTCTAAGAATTTCATTGGTTTTATCCGTTGCATAATTGATTCCTAGAAACATAGTATAAAAGCTATCAATGATACTTCTAAACAGAATATCTGCGTTAACATTAGTCCAATTTGTATTTTTAACTAATGTTTGAACTACTCCAGCAGTTCTATGTTCTACTAAGAGGAGTATGTTATTAATTGTTCCAAAGGCCTCTTTGTTAGTTTGAATAATCAAACTTATTTCAGTTGCTCAATTAGAATTGAAAAAGGTTCCTTCTTCACCTTTTCTTTTCTTAAAGGAAGATTCTTCTCCTTTAGTACCAGAAGTTCCATCTTCAGGTTGTTTTTCTGATGTTTCTTTCTTAGGAATAGCTTCAGGTGGTGCTTCTATAGGGTATAGAGTTTCAATACCAAGAATTAAACTTAATTCTGGTTTTGATTCCATTTCTTTTTCAGCTTCTAGCTCGTCAAGAGTCATTAGCTTAATTACTTCATCAAGTGGTGAAGTATTTTGTCCATCTAAAATGAACTCTTCTTTTCCTAGGTTATCCCAGAAATACTTTTCTACTTTTGCGCCTAAATTCATTGACAAGGCCATTTTAAAGCATTTGGGTCAGCACTAGAACCAAGTTCTTCATTTCACACGTTATGGTTGGGATAACTATATTTTCCATCTTCTGGAAAAGCAGAAGTAGAAATGTTAATAGGTATTTCAGTATAGGAAACCTTTTGAATTTCCTCTTTAACTTCTTTTATAATTTTTGCTGCTAGATATTCGACTTCAGTTCTAGAAGCAAATCTTGCTATCGATTTTTCGATGTCTCTTAATTTTTTTAACATGACTTTTAAATCTTCACGAAGAATATTTATAGTCGTGTTAATAGTTACCATGCTTACGCCTGACATGAAACTATGGTTGACCTAATATTATCTTGAGAGTTTTCTCAAGCTTATCAACTTTACAACAGAGTAGTTGTACTTCTTGATCGGCGAGTCTGTCGATTTTGCAACTCAGAGTTCTTATCTCTGTGTTGGTTTTTCTACCAAAATCAATAACTCTTGATTTTGCTCAGCATTAGCCAAGTTAGTGTCTTGATTATATTCCCCCCTCTCTAAAAGATCGGAAAATCTATTCCAAATAGGTGGATTTTTTTATAATCCTTGACTAGGATCTTTGCTAATTCCAAAAAAGGAGAGCATTTTATAAAGTCCTAATAAAATACGTGCAGATACTGCATTTAAGTTATTTCCTAAATGTTGTATTGCATTTATGTTAACTTCATTAGTAGAAAACCAATGTGTAATATTGGTATCTCGATTTAAGGGTTTGATGTGAAGTAATCATCCCTTCTTAACGATATGTAGTGAAGTCATATCTACCACAAATTATAATTGGAAGGAATTATTTCCTTTAATTTCTTTTCTTTGTTGTATACTGGATCCATATTAATGGCGTTTAGTCCAGCATTCCCAACATTCCCATTTTAAGGGTAAAGAAATCTTTAAAGGTTTTCCAGATATTTCTCTATGAAATATATCTTTCTGGAGTCTACCTCTTTTGCTTTGAAAGCTAATGTTTGCTTCTTTCCGGTGTTTCTGGAAACAAATATGTTTGTTAATAACCTCCATTTATCCACAAAGCTTTTTAAGCGTTTGGGTGGCGTTATCTACTATTTCTGATATTTCTAAAAGTAGCTCCTTATCTGATCTCATAGATACAGATCTTTCTAACAAGTTATTTCTTGTTGTAGGAGTTCTAACAAAGCTCCTTCGAGATGAAGATGTTCCAACAGAAAATCTATCATTTATTGTAGGTGTATTATGAGCACCTAAAATACTTTTTTCTATAGCAATATCAATTTCCCAAGAATCCGTATTAGAATCTATATTAGAAAAAAATCTTTTCTTTTATAGTTGCTATTTCTGAGAAAACATCGTCTAGTTCGATGTACTCATTTTTTCTATAGTCAATATTTTGATGACTATTAGTTAATGCATAACTTAATAAATAAGTTACACTAAAAGGTTTATCACCTTCATTCATCAAATCTTCTCTTTCGAAGTGATGTATAAGTGATAAGGCTTTATCTAAATTTTTACTGTGTATACTAAGACCAAACTTAGGATATACTGCAAATATAAATTTATTGTAGGCTAGGTTACCTTTTGCTGCACCTAGTACACAATCTTTTCTATTGTTAATTCTATTATCAATTAACGCTAGTTTAATAGGTGTGTTAATACCTTCTTGAAATTGAGATTTTATACAAATCTTTATGGCTCCAAGATGAACCATACTGATCATAGATCTATGTTCATTAATTTTAAGAAGATTTTTATTTATCTCTTGCTGTGTAATAAGAGGTAAATAAACTTCTCCTTTGACATCTTTAATGCCTACAGAGAATTCTTTTGTACTAACAAAATAATAAATTTTGTTTTCTCTTTTAAAGACGCTGCTTATTAGGCTAGGAATTCTAAAGATTTTTTCTGATTAGAACTTGATTTTTTCTGAGATTTGGATGTAGATGCACTTACCTCCTGATGGTTGATAGATAAACCTACTGTTGAGGAATCATCACTGATTAGAACTTGTTTTCCTTTATCAATAGCATTCGCCTGTGTAGCTCCTAGCAATATGATTTCTTCATCACCTTCTCCTCCATGGCTTATAGATAGAGTCTCATCAATATCTATGGCTTTCACACTGGATGGATCTCTGGTTAGCTTTTCTTCTATAGGGTCAGCTACTCGTAGTAATTCTCTTTCTGCTTCTTCTGAAAGATCACTTAAGGATGGAAATCCTCTGGATTCATCATCAATATTCACATTAAACTCAATGTCTTCATCATAACTGAAATGAGGTTCCGGATTTGTGTGAGAGCTTGTAGTACTGAATCTTTCAAATACTTGATCTTGAAAATCATAGACAACATTCTGCAAGTAGTCAGTCAGGGGGTTATTTAGCCAATTTCTAATTCTAGATGTATCCATTGTATTGAAGTACAGTAAGGGTTTTCAACAACTGGTTGTTCGGAAATAACTGATGCACAGTTATCCCTTTGAGCAGTAATAATTCGGATCTCCTCCAAAAGGAAGAACTTGCTCCGATACCAATTGTTGGTCCCTTGGAAAGGCTAACACAAGTTTAGAGGGGGGGGTGAATAAACTTGTCACCAAAAACTAATCCTAAAGTGGAAAAGTCCCAGGAACTGAGTTTTTGTGAAACTTAAAGCGATCTTGATTCAGTTTTGTTTCAATGCCCTTAACTTGTGCGGAGTTCAGTTAGCTCAACTGAATATAAGCTAATACTTATATTTAGTCTTGTTAACTGGCGGCGGATAAAATATTAGCCTTTAACAACTAGTAACTATAGTTTCGATATGAAAACCACATTAATGAAATAAATGAATGAATAAAGTAAATAGACAAGAATTATAGAGGTTCCAGGTGGTGTAATCCTGTACGTCCTCTCTTCCCTTGTGATGCGGAGGAAAATTCCACTAGAACTTCTTTGAGATGGCCCAGTTACAAAAAGTCCTAAACTGATAGTCCTTGGCTAATCCCTAGCTTCACTATCTAAACACTTGTAGAAGCAGGTAGGATTCTTTGCTCTTCAATTGTTTGAACCATTGGTCCTTGGAGGGTAGAATTGCCTCTTCACCGACTCATCACAAACACAATCTTCCCGATCGCACTCAACCGCCCTTCACACCTTCTTGGTGTTTCATGATCTAAACCTTTGATAAAATCAAAGTTGAGACTTTGAATCAATGACTTTGATTCAACTGTGATTTGAGCTTTTCTTCTGGATGATTAATTTAAGCACGGCTCTGTATTTCTTCAAATACTGGATCTTGAATCTGTTTGAATATGCTTGAACACTTTGAAGAAATTTCTTGATCTAGCAATTAAATACTTAGCAGGTATTCTTTTGAATTTG
The DNA here is from genome assembly GCA_026214975.1 of Gentiana macrophylla. NCBI lineage: Eukaryota > Viridiplantae > Streptophyta > Magnoliopsida > Gentianales > Gentianaceae > Gentiana > Gentiana macrophylla. The sequence continues at coordinate 21,849,955 of CM047811.1, read as the reverse complement.
GCTTTCCCCCTTAATTTGATCTTCCTTGACTAGATAGATTCCTTTTAATTTTCTTGCTTTTATATCATATACCTGCTATCTGTGATGTTGTAGAGATAATCTATTTATAGGGGTTCATTCAATATTCATCCTGCTTGTAACGGCTATATTTTCTGACTGTTCTGCTGTGTCAGTAACTCATCCAATGAAATTGTTTTCTTTACAACGTTCGACTATACTTTCAGTTTGTTGGATGACTAACGTGTAAAACTGAGTTTCCTTATCAGTTTTATACTGAGTTTTTCATTTGTCAGTTTCCTAACTGACTTGGAGCATTAACTGAGATTTTATTCTTCTTAAAAAATCAGTACTCCAGTTTTCATCTGATTATAATTGACTTAATCAGAGTACACCATGATACATTTATCATCTAAGAATTCATTGTCCTTATGATTCTTAGGACTTCATACAAGATCCATAAAGTCAGTTCAGGTCACCACAATCTTGCCTGAAGTCCAACTTTCTGAGCCTCGACTTGGTCTTCATAAGCGAGTTTGAGCCTCGGTTCATCATTCTTCAATAATCGAGTCTGTGTCCTCGGTTCTTGATCTTCTAGATAAGCCAACCGAGTCTGTTCCTCAGCGAACTTATCTTCTTCAATCTTCTGTTGGTGTGCCCTATTGTCAGTTTCTTGTAGAATTTCAAATTTGGATTAAATGTCGGTTTCTTCATTTCTCGGCCCGGCCAAGAACTATTACGATTGCTTGTGCGATTTAACTTATACAAATATCGACTTTACTAAATCCTATACATTGGTATCTAGACTTCTTTTGCTTTGCACTATAACAGCTAGTTATGACACTTCATCAATGGGGTTAAGAACAACTAACAAATAAGTGATGAATCATCATCAAAACATAAATTTTATTTCCAACACTTACGTCTGACATGAAACTATGGTTGACCTAATATTATCTTGAGAGTTTTCTCAAGCTTATCAACTTTACAACAGAGTAATTGTACTTCTTGATCGGCGAGTATGTCGATTTTGCAACTCATAGTTCTTATCTCTATGTTGGTTTTTTCTACCAAAATCAATAACTCTTGATTTTGCTCAGCATTAGCCAAGTTAGTGTCTTGATTATATTCCCCCCTCTCTAAAAGATCGGAAAATCTATTCCAAATAAGTGGATTTTTTGATAATCCTTGACTAGGATCTTTGCTAATTCCAAAAAAGGAGAGCATTTTATAAAGTCCTAATAAAATATGTGCAGATACTGCATTTAAGTTATTTCCTAAATGTTGTATTGCCTTTATGTTAACTTCATTAGTAGAAAACCAATGTGTAATATTGGTATCTCGATTTAAGGGTTTGATGTGAAGTAATCGTCCCTTCTTAACGATATGTGGTGAAGTCATATCTACCACAAATTATTATTGGAAGGAATTATTTCCTTTAATTTCTTTTCTTTGTTGTATACTGGATCCATATTAATGGCGTTTAGTCCAGCATTCCCAAAATTCCCATTTTAAGGGTAAAGAAATCTTTAAAGGTTTTCCAGATATTTCTCTATGAAAGATATCTTTCTGGAGTCTTCCTCTTTTGCTTTGAAAGCTAATGTTTGCTTCTTTCTAGAGTTTCTGGAAACAAATAGGTTTGTTAATAACCTCCATTTATCCACAAAGCTTTTTAAGTGTTTGGGTGGCGTTATCTACTCTTTTTGATATTTCTAAAAGTAGCTCCATATCTGATCTCATAGATATAGATCTTTCCAACAAGTTATTTCTTGTTGTAGGAGTTCTAACAAAGCTCCTTCGAGATGAAGATGTTCCAATAGAAAATCTATCATTTATTGTAGGTGTATTATGAGCACCTAAAATACTTTTTTCTTTAACAATATCAATTGCCCAAGAATCCGTATTAGAATCTATATTATTAGAATCTATATTAGAAAAAAATTCTTTTTTCTATTTCTATTATAGTTCATTCATCAAATCTTCTCTTTCAAGTGATGTATAAGTGATAAGCTTTAAAACATCGTATACTAGACCAAACTTAGGATCGATTGTAATATATCTCATAGATATAGATTTTCAAGTTATAGTCAATTCTATGATGATCTATATTAGTTAATGCACCTAAAATATAATCTTAATAAATAAGAAAATTTACACTATTTACGAGAAAACAAAGGTTTTTTTATCACCTTCATTCATCAAATCTTCTCATTCATCAAATCTTCTCTTTCAAGTGATGTATAAGTGATAAGGCTTTATCTAAATTTTTTTTGTGTATACTAAGACCAAACTTAGGATATATCTGCAAATATAAATTTATTGTAGGCTAGGTTACCTTTTGCTGCACCTAGTACACAATCTTTTCTATTGTTAATTCTATTATCAATTAACGCTAGTTTAATAGGTGTGTTAATACCTTCTTGAAATTGAGATTTTATACAAATCTTTATGGCTCCAAGATGAACCATACTGATCGTAGATCTATGTTCTTCTTTAATTTTAAGAAGATTTTTATTTATCTTTTGCTGTGTAATAAGAGGTAAATAAACTTCTCCTTTGACATCTTTAATGCCGACAGAGAATTCTTTTGTACTAACAAAATAATAAATTTTGTTTTCTCTTTTAAAGACGCTGCTTATTAGGCTAGGAATTCTAAAGATTTTTTCTGATTAGAACTTGATTTTTTCTGAGATTTGGATGTAGATGCACTTACCTCCTGATGGTTGATAGATAAACCTACTGTTGAGGAATCATCACTGATTAGAACTTGTTTTCCTTTATCAATAGCATTCGCCTGTGTAGCTCCTAGCAATATGATTTCTTCATCACCTTCTCCTCCATGGCTTGTAGATAGAGTCTCATCAATATCTATGGCTTTCACACTGGATGGATCTCTAGTTAGCTTTTCTTCTATAGAGTCAGCTACTGGTAGTAATTCTCTTTCTGCTTCTTCTGAAAGATCACTTAAGGATGGAAATCCTCTGGATTCATCATCAATATTCGCATTAAACTCAATGTCTTCATCATAAGTGAAATGAGGTTCCGGATTTGTGTGAGAGCTTGTAGTATTGAATCTTTCAAATACTTGATCTTGAAAATCATAGACAACATTCTGCAAGTAGTCAGTCAGGGGGTTATTTAGCCAATTTCTAATTCTAGATGTATCCAATGTATTGAAGTACAGTAAGGGTTTTCAACAACTGGTTGTTCGGAAATAACTGATGCACAGTTATCCCTTTGAGCAGTAACAATTCGGATCTCCTCCAAAAGGAAGAACTTGCTCCGATACCAATTGTTGGTCCCTTGGAAAGGCTAACACAAGTTTAGAGGGGGGGTGAATAAACTTGTCACCAAAAACTAATCCTAAAGTGGAAAAGTCCCAGGAACTGAGTTTCTGTGAAACTTAAACTGATCTTCAGTTCAGTTTTGTTCCTGTCCTTTAACTTGTGCGGAGTTCAGTTAGCTCAACTGAATATAAGCTAATAATTATATTTAGTCTTGTTAACTGGAAGCGGATAAAATATTAGCCTTTAACAACTAGTAACTATAGTTTCGATATGAAAACCACTATAATGAAATAAAAGAATGAATAAAGTAAATAGACAAGAATTATAGAGGTTCCAGGTGGTGTAATCCTATACGTCCTCTCTTCCCCTGTGATGCGGAGGAAAAAAATAGGTTTGTTAATAACCTCCATTTATCCACAAAGATTTTTAAGCGTTTGGGTGGCGTTATCTACTCTTTCTGATATTTCTAAAAGTAGCTCCTTATCTGATCTCATAGATACAGATCTTTCCAACAAGTTATTTCTTGTTGTAGGAGTTCTGACAAAGCTCCTTCGAGATGAAGATGTTCCAACAGAAAATCTATCATTTATTGTAGGTGTATTATGAGCACCTAAAATATTTTTTTCTTTAGCAATATCAATTGCCCAAGAATCCGTTTTAGAATCTATATTAGAAAAATTCTTTTCTTTTATAGTTCCTATTTCTGAGAAAACATCGTCTAGTTCGATGTACTCAGTTTTTCTATAGTCAATACTATGATGACTATTAGTTAATGCATAACTTAATAAATAAGTTACACTAAAAGGTTTATCACCTTCATTCATCAAATCTTCTCATTCGAAGTGATGTATAAGTGATAAGGCTTTATCTAAATTTTTACTGTGTATACTAAGACCAAACTTAGGATATACTGCAAATATAAATTTATTGTAGGCTAGGTTACCTTTTGCTGCACCTAGTACACAATCTTTTCTATTGTTAATTCTATTATCAATTAACGCTAGTTTAATAGGTGTGTTAATACCTTATTGAAATTGAGATTTTATACAAATCTTTATGGCTCCAAGATGAACCATACTGATCGTAGATCTATGTTCTTCTTTAATTTTAAGAAGATTTTTATTTATCTCTTGCTGTGTAATAAGAGGTAAATAAACTTATTCTTTGACATCTTTAATATCTACAGATAATTCTTTTGTACTAACAAAATAATAAATTTTGTTTTCTCTTTTAAAGACGCTGCTTATTAGGCTAGGCATTCTAATGATTTTTTCTTTTTTAAGCTCTAGTTTTGAAGCTTGAATCTTTGATAATAATTCTTGTTGAATCATTATATTAGCATTGAATCCAGAATTTCTTTTCTTTGTTGTATATTGGATCCATATTAATGGCGTTTAGTCCAGCATTCCCAACATTCCCATTTTAAGGGTAAAGAAATCTTTAAAGGTTTTCCAGATATTTCTCTATGAAAGATATCTTTCTGGAGTCTACCTCTTTTGTTTTGAAAGCTAATGTTTGCTTCTTTCCAGAGTTTCTGGAAACAAATAGGTTTGTTAATAACCTCCATTTAGCTTTTTAAGCGTTTGGGTGGCGTTATCTACTCTTTCTGAGATTTCTAAAAGTAGTTCCTTATCTGATCTCATAGATACAGATCTTTCCAACAAGTTATTTCTTGTTGTAGGAGTTCTGACAAAGCTCCTTCGAGATTAAGATGTTCCAACAGAAAATCTATCATTTATTGTAGGTGTATTATGAGCACCTAAAATACTTTTTTCTTTAGCAATATCAATTGCCCAAGAATCCGTATTAGAATCTATATTAGAAAAATTCTTTTCTTTTATAGTTCCTATTTCTGAGAAAACATCGTCTAGTTCGATGTACTCAGTTTTTCTATAGTCAATTCTATGATGATTATTAGTTAATGTATAACTTAATAAATAAGTTACACTAAAAGGTTTATCACCTTCATTCATCAAATCTTCTCTTTCGAATTGATGTATAAGTGATAAGGCTTTATCTAAATTTTTACTGTGTATACTAAGACCAAACTTAGGATATACTGCAAATATAAATTTATTGTAGGCTAGGTTACCTTTTGCTGCACCTAGTACACAATCTTTTCTATTGTTAATTCTATTATCAATTAACGCTAGTTTAATAGGTGTGTTAATACCTTCTTGAAATTGAGATTTTATACAAATCTTTATGGCTCCAAGATGAACCATACTGATCGTAGATCTATGTTCTTCTTTAATTTTAAGAAGATTTTTATTTATCTCTTGCTGTGTAATAAGAGGTAAATAAACTTCTCCTTTGACATCTTTAATGCCTACAGAGAATTCTTTTGTACTAACAAAATAATAAATTTTGTTTTCTCTTTTAAAGACGCTGCTTATTAGGCTAGGAATTCTAAAGATTTTTTCTTTTTTAAGCTCTAGTTTAGAAGCTTTAATCATTGATAATAATTCTTGTTGAATCATTATATTAGAATTGAATCCAGTAAATGATTCCTTTCGTACGAGCTGACACTCGTGACTTTCTGATTCCTCATCAGAATTATTGTTGTGATCCAACGGATCTTTATCCATTATGGATTTTTACTGTTTAAGAACCTTTAACAAGGCTCTGATACCATGTTCAAGTTCATGCGCGGAAGGGCTCTCTTTGCGGAATAAGTCTAAAAAAAATAATAGACGGCGGAAAAAGGGAAAATGGGAGTTTCTTATGCAGGAGAAATAGTAAAGATATAGATTATAGCTATGGTATTCTAAATTCAAAATGTTTTATGAATGTAATTTATATCTCTGTAGAAATAAACACAAGTTTAAAATTTCATACAATATACCTCTCAAGGACTTCTTGATTTAAGCGTATCAGCACCAGTGGTCACGACGGTGGGCACTTTCCCTTACGGCCTCCTGCCTGGCGGTACTCTCCCTGAGTCGTATCAGACCACCTCAGGTTCTCAGATTGTTCTTAAATGTTTGAAGCTTTGAAAGAGTATATAAAAGAAAATTTTAAAAACGGATTTTATATCATAGAAAATGAAAATACAAACATACTACTATCGAATTTATTCAACCATGCCTTTATCTATGTCCTCACTAAGGAGGATTACTCGCTATGCATAGTCGAAACTAGGAGTAATGAAATTGCTGTATGAAAAACAAGATGTCCTACAAATGAAATAACTTCCCCATTTTATAGATGAATGAGAGAAGGATCTCGAATTATTCAAACGAATATTCGATTTACATTTTCGTCAGCAATGATGAGTTACTAGCTTTAACTTTAATTATTAAAGTCGGGCTGAGTTGTTGTTGACGCGGTTTCCACCTTTATCATTTGTCTTTTTCTGCCAATGGCCGACAGCTTTTTCCACTGAGAAAATAAAGTATTCTCAATAATTTTTGTTGTCGTCATGCATGACGTTTTACACTTCATCAGTGTATGCTGACGATGATCCACTTGCTAAATCTTTATCGTCAATTTCTAGGCCAATTATTTCTTTGTCCTTTTTGTTGGAATTGATGCATCGTGTACAACTGTATTCCAATTTTGCTTTAGTAAAAGCTTGTTTAAGCATTCCACATAATTTGTCTTGATGCCAGCTCATGATTCGACCAATTTTGAATAATCTTTCAAATCGAAGAACCATAGTAGTGTCTTCTGGTTGTAACTTTTTATAAGTTTTAGAAATCATCAAAATATGTGAATCTTTATAATTTACTTTGATATTTGAGTCATCGTTGATGCTGAGTATTTTATCAATGATGATCTTAAATCTATTGACATTAAGATTATCAATATCATAATGGGAGAAACTGGGGTTCTTAACCTTTGACGGTTGATAACTTGTTTCTTCGCTGAGATTCCAATCTCTATGAAATGATATGGTAACTGAATCATACCATCATTCCATGCTGGTAGGCTGCTGTATATTTTTAAGAATATAGCCCGATCAGCTTCTTTGACAACCTTGGTTTTGTAATTCTTGATTGCCTTTTTGATATCTTCTGGGAATTTATTGATTTCCAAAAGATTTCTGCCAGGATAAATCATCCTAACAAGACCATATGAAAACGCCTCAAATACATCGATTGATTTAGCGCCGTCAATAAAATTGAACAAACTGATTTGCTCATTATCGGTGGTGAAGAACTTTTCATTAACAAATTGTTCTTCATCTGCTGTTCTCGCTTTCTGAAAATAAAAGGATAATCCTTCGAAGTCCAGATCAACAATAGTTGGTTTTTCAACCTGCTTAGGAACATAAAATATTCCCAATGAAACCATAGATTGTGGTCTCTTTTCTCTTTTCAGAATCTCTTTGAAAGTGGTTACTTTTAAGAAATCTGTGTTGGAGATCAACTTTGGTGAAGGTGTATTATTTGCCTTAGCATAAATGTCACCTGCAACTTTTTCCGCTAAAAGCGATTTAAACATCTTGTGTCTGACATCAGATATTCCTTTTGTTGCTCGTTCTGCAACTTCCCACGATGTATAGATACCTGCATGAGGACCATTATAAACAACATAATAGTTATTATTATTTGGCATTGGAATTGCCTTATCAGTTTGCACTGAAGTATTACCAAGACCTAATATGTCCTGTGTGTTTGGTCTAAAACCGTAGATCAAATATGTTGGTTTAACCAATTTATTAGATGTCTGTACATCTGTTACATCTTTTTCCAAGATGCTAGGAATCAACGGATTTGATGATTCTTTACCGATTGCCGTTTACCGATTTGACAACCATTCTCTTTTTTCCTCTTCTCTTCTCTGCTTCATTCTCAACTAAGAATGCTGGAGACATGTGAGGCGATTTACTAGACTTAATAATTTTTAAGTCTAAAAGCTCTTGAATTTGTTTACCAAATTCTTCTCTATCCAATGGACTATAAATCATAGGCTTAACCTTGACTATTGCCTTTGGATCAATAAGTTTTATGGTTGCGGTCATCCATTTTTTAGACTTCAATGGGTCTATAGGATTTTCACCACAAAATTTTTCTAACAAGTCGTTAATCTTTTTGAACTTTATGTTCTCATGATTAAATTCTTGCTCAGTTTTGCAAACTTCTTCTTCTATCTTCCCCTTCTAAATATTTGATTTTTTCAGGGCTTACCGGGATAGGTGTAGGTGTAAGTTTTTTAGAATTCTTTTTCATAGAATCTAAAAACCCGTGTTGTGTCATTGTAAAGGCCTTTCTTATTTTTCCAATAATCACTGGTTGATTATCAAGAGTAAAAATAATTCTATCTGTGAATTGTGTAAAAGGTCCATACAATTGACAGAAGTTATTACCAAGAATAATGTCCATGCCATTTTCTTGTTGATAAATAGTAGGAATGTGAAATATTTCACCTGCGATTCTTATATTAAGGTTTTTACAAACTTTAGAAACGTGAAGTGTTTATTTATTTGCAATTGTTAATGGAATGATATTGGGTGCATTTTCCCAATGTTAATTAGTTATAACGTATTTTGATGCTAGGCAGAGACTAGCGCCAGTGTCTACATAACAATGTAAATTAATCTGTTTATATCCAGAGAACTTAAATTGTCCTTTGATATAAATGGAATTTGGATTAGTAATATTTCTTGTTATTACTAATTCTTCGTCATTCTAGGATTCTTCTTGAATGGCTAAGTTAGTCTGTATCCGCTGAATTGTATTCATCCGGTGAAAAATCATAGTCATCAGAGGAATAGTCGGATATAAGATTTTCATCTTCAGAATTTATTAAAATTTCTCTAAAGATATAAACGTCTCTATATGAGTCGTATATATCTTCTATAGGTTCAAAACCTAAATCAATAATTTCCTCAACTCTATTAACCTTATGAGGATATTGCTGTTTGTTGGGACATTCATTAGTATAATGACCCTCAGCATTGCAGATCCAACATCTACAATTCTTCTTGCCTTTGGGGCTGAATTTCATTTTATCTATATTTTTATTTCCTCTGTCAGTTATCTGACGGGGTTTAAAATACTTACCAAGTTTAAAATGTTTATTTTTCTTTTTATAAGAGAATTTCTTCTTCTTATAATGTTTTTTAAACTTATCTTTGGAATAAGTCTTTTGTGGTATGCAGCCGTATTCCATAGGTGCATCCATGATATTTAAACAACAACGTTTATTAAATTTCTTTAATTTTTTATGTTGTTTAGATAAATCACAAATTTTTGTGAGTTCTTCTTTTACAATTCTATTGGCGAAGCCAAGACTGTTTACTACTACTCCAATGGTTTCATTTTCAAACCTTTGTAGAGATTTTTCTCCTACGATAGGGATTTTGGATAAATATTGTTTTATAAATCCAATAAACTCATTGGTTGGAAGTTTATAAAGATTAGTTTCAAAATCATATGTAAATGTATCTAGAAGACATACATCACATAATTGTATGTTTATAAGGCGATTTCTTGCCTTTTCTTGTTGTCTAAGAATTTCATTGGTTTTATCCGTTGCATAATTGATTCCTAGAAGCATAGTATAGAAGCTATCAATGATACTTCTAAATAGAATATATGCGTTAACATTAGTCCAATTTGTAATTTTAACAAATGTTTGAACTATTCCTGCAGTTCTATGTTCTACTAAGAGGAGTATGTTATTAATTGTTCCATAGGCCTCTTTGTTAGTTTGAATAATCAAACTTATTCCAGTTGCCCAATTATCAATGAGCTCTTTTCTGTTTGTCCTTCCGTCAATATTGAGGATAGGAGTCCTAGATTCCTTATGTTCACCAGGAATTTTAGGATAATTAGAATTGAAAAAGGTTCCTTCTTCACCTTTTCTTTTCTTAAAGGAAGATTCTTCTCCTTTAGTACCAGAAGTTCCATCTTCAGGTTGTTTTTCTGAAGTTTCTTTCTTAGGAATAGCTTCAGGTGGTGCTTCTATAGGGTATAGAGTTTCAATACCAAGAATTAAACTTAATTCTGGTTTTGATTCCATTTCTTTTTCAGCTTCTAGCTCGTCAAGAGTCATTAGCTTAATTACTTCATCAAGTGGTGAAGTATTTTGTCCATCTAAAATGAACTCTTCTTTTCCTAGGTTATCCCAGAAATACTTTTCTAATTTTGCGCCTAAATTCATTGACAAGGTCATTTTAAAGCATTTGGGTCAGCACTAGAACCAAGTTCTTCATTTCCCACGTTATGGTTGGGATAACTATATTTTCCATCTTCTGGAAAAGTAGAAGTAGAAATGTTAATAGGTATTTCAGTATATGAAACCTTTTGAATTTCCTCTTTAACTTCTTTTATAATTTTTGCTGCTAGATATTCGACTTTAGTTCTAGAAGCAAATCTTGCTATCGATTTTTCGATGTCTCTTAATTGTTTTAACATGACTTTTAAATCTTCACGAAGAATATTTATAGTCGTGTTAATAGTTACCATGCTTACGTCTGACATGAAACTATGGTTGACCTAATATTATCTTGAGAGTTTTCTCATGCTTATCAACTTTACAACAGAGTAGTTGTACTTCTTGATCGGCGAGTCTGTCGATTTTGCAACTCAGAGTTCTTATCTCTGTGTTGGTTTTTTCTACCAAAATCAATAACTCTTGATTTTGCTCAGCATTAGCGAAGTTAGTGTCTTGATTATATTCCCCCTCTCTAAAAGATCGGAAAATCTATTCCAAATAGGTGGATTTTTTGATAATCCTTGACTAGGATCTTTGCTAATTCCAAAAAAGGAGAGCATTTTATAAAGTCCTAATAAAATACGTGCAGATACTGCATTTAAGTTATTTCCTAAATGTTGTATTGCCTTTATGTTAACTTCATTAGTAGAAAACCAATGTGTAATATTGGTATCTCGATTTAAGGGTTTGATGTGAAGTAATCGTCCCTTCTTAACGATATGTGGTGAAGTCATATCTACCACAAATTATTATTGGAAGGAATTATTTCCTTTAATTTCTTTTCTTTGTTGTATACTGGATCCATATTAATGGCGTTTAGTCCAGCATTCCCAACATTCCCATTTTAAGGGTAAAGAAATCTTTAAAGGTTTTCCAGATATTTCTCTATGAAAGATATATTTCTTGAGTCTACCTCTTTTGCTTTGAAAGCTAATGTTTGCTTCTTTCCAGAGTTTCTGGAAACAAATAGGTTTGTTAATAACCTCCATTTATCCACAAAGCTTTTTAAGTGTTTGGGTGGCGTTATCTACTCTTTTGATATTTCTAAAAGTAGCTCCTTATCTGATCTCATGGATACAGATCTTTCCAACAAGTTATTTCTTGTTGTAGGAGTTCTAACAAAGCTCCTTCGAGATGAAGATGTTCCAACAGAAAATCTATCATTTATTGTAGTTGTATTATGAGCACCTAAAATACTTTTTTCTTTAGCAATATCAATTGCCCAAGAATCCGTATTAGAATCTATATTAGAAAAATTCTTTTCTTTTATAGTTCCTATTTCTGAGAAAACATCGTCTAGTTCGATGTACTCAGTTTTTCTATAGTCAATACTATGATGACTATTAGTTAATGCATAACTTAATAAATAAGTTACACTAATAGGTTTATCACCTTCATTCATCAAATCTTCTCTTTCGAAGTGATGTATAAGTGATAAGGCTTTATCTAAATTTTTACTATGTATACTAAGACCAAACTTAGGATATACTACAAATATAAATTTATTGTAGGCTAGTTTACCTTTTTTGCTGCACCTAGTACACAATCTTTTCTATTGTTAATTCTATTATCAATTAACGCTAGTTTAATAGGTGTGTTAATACCTTATTGAAATTGAGATTTTATACAAATCTATATGGCTCCGAGATGAACCATACTGATCGTAGATCTATGTTCTTCTTTAATTTTAAGAAGATTTTTATTTATCTCTTGCTGTGTAATAAGAGGTAAATAAACTTCTCCTTTGACATCTTTAATGTCTACAGAGAATTCTTTTGTACTAACAAAATAATAAATTTTGTTTTCTCTTTTAAAGACGCTTCTTATTAGGCTAGGCATTCTAAAGATTTTTTTTCTTTTTTAAGCTCTAGTTTAAAAGCTTTAATCTTTGATAATAATTCTTGTTGAATCATTATATTAGCATTGAATCCAGTAGAGGATTCCTTTCGTACGAGCTGACACTCGTGACTTTCTGATTCCTCATCAGAATTATTGTTGTGATCCAACGGATCTTTATCCATTATGGATTTTTACTGTTTAAGAACCTTTAACAAGGCTCCGATACCAAGTTCAAGTTCATGCGCGGAAGGGGTCTCTTTGCGGAATAAGTCTAAAAAATAATAGACAGCGGAAAAAGGGAAAAGGGGAGTTTCTTATGCTGGAGAAATAGTAAAGATATAGATTATAGCTATGGTATTCTAAATTCAATATGTTTTATGAATGTAATTTATATCTCTGTAGAAATAAACACAAGTTTAAAATTTCATACAATATACCTCTCAAGGACTTCTTGATTTAAGCGTATCAGCACCAATGGTCACGACGGTGGGCACTTTCCCTTACGGCCTCTTGCCTGGCGGTACACTCCCTGAGTCGTATCAGACCACCTCAGGTTCTCAGATTGTTCTTAAATGTTTGAAGCTTTGAAAGAGTATATAAAAGAAAATTTTAAAAACGGATTTTATTTCATAGAAAATAAAAATACAAACATACTACTCTCGAATTTATTCAACCATGCCTTTATCTATGTCCTCACTAAGGAGGATTACTCGCTATGCATAGTCGAAACTAGGAGTAATGAAATTGCTGTATGAAAAACAAGATGTCCTACAAATGAAATAACTTCCCCATTTTATAGATGAATGAAAGAAGTATCTCGAATTATTCAAACGAATATTCAATTTACATTTTCGTCAGCAATGACGATTTACTAGCTTTAACTTTAATTATTAAAGTCGGGCTGAGTTGTTGTTGATGCGGTTTCCACCTTTATAATTTGTCTTTTTCTGCCAATGGCCGACAGCTTTTTCCACTGAGAAAATAAAGTATTCTCAATAATTTTTGTTGTCGTCATGCATGACGTTTTACACTTCATCAGTGTATGCTGACGATGATCCACTTGCTAAATCTTTATCGTCAATTTCTAGGCCAATTATTTCTTTGTCCTTTTTGTTTGAATTGATGCATCGTGTACAACTGTATTCCAATTTTGCTTTAGTAAAAGCTTGTTGAAGCATTTGACATAATTTGTCTTGATGCCAGCTCATGATTCGACCAATTTTGAATAATCTTTCAAATCGAAGAACCATAGTAGTGTCTTCTGGTTGTAACTTTTTATAAGTTTTAGAAATCATCAAAATATGTGAATCTTGATAATTTACTTTGATCTTTGAGTCATCGTTGATGCTGAGTATTTTATCAATGATGTTCTTAAATCTATTCATATTGAGATTATCAATATCATAATGGGATAAACTGGGGTTCATAACCTTTGACAGTTGATAACTTGTTTCTTCACTTGAGATTCCAATCTCTATGAAATGATATGGTAACTGAAACATGCCATCATTCCATGCTGGTAGGCTGCTGTATATTTTTAAGAATATAGCCCGATCAGCTTCTTTGACAACCTTGGTTCTGTAATTCTTGATTGCCTTTTTGATATCTTCTGGGAATTTATTGATTTCCAAAAGATTTCTGCCAGGATAAATCATCCTAACAAGACCATATGAAAACGCCTCAAATACATCGATTGATTTAGCGCCGTCAATAAAATTGAACAAACTGATTTGCTCATTATCGGTGGTGAAGAACTTTTCATTAACAAATTGTTCTTCATCTGCTGTTCTCGCTTTCTGAAAATAAAAGGATAATCCTTCAAGTCCGGATCAACAATAGTTGGTTTTTCAACTCGCTTAGGAACATAAAATATTCCCAATGAAACCATAGATTGTGGTCTATTTTCTCTTTCGAGAATCTCTTTGAAAGTGGTTACTTTTAAGAAATCGTGTTGGAGATCAACTTTGGTGAAGGTGTATTATTTGCCTTAGCATAAATGTCACTGCAACTTTTTCCGCTAAAAGCGATTTAAATATCTTGTGTCGACATCGATATTCCTTTTGTTGCTCGCTCGCACGCAACTTCCATGATGTATAGAGATACTGCATGAGGACCATTATAAACAACATAATAGTTATTATTATTTGGCATTGGAATTGCCTTATCAGTTTGCACTGAAGTATTACCAAGACCTGATATGTCCTGTGTGTTTGGTCTAAAACCATAGATCAAATATGTTGGTTTAACCAATTTATTAGATGTCTGTACATCTGTTACATCTTTTTCCAAGATGCTAGGAATCAACGGATTTGATGATTCTTTACCGATTGCCGTTTGCATCGGAATAGCTGATATTTCGCTACTATTGCTAGTGCAAGGAATATCAATTTCCTTTTGTTGGTTACTTGATGTCTGTTCAAGCAACTTGATGCGAAATCTTAGAACTTGTTGTTCTAAATCCATGGCTGCTGCTTTCAGCCTTAATTTTTGCAATTCTTCCATTTCTGGAAGGCCTGTAAGGACAAATAGTCCCTGGGTTTTACCCCCTTTTATCTCCTGATGGAGATTTTGTTTCTCAACCTGCAAATTCACGTGTTAAGAAATCAGCAAATATATTTTTACTACCTGCAATATGTTCTATATCGAAGCAGTATCTTGATAGCCACATCTGCCATCTTACAAGTCTACCTTGCTTATTATCACCTTTTAAATTAGTATTTAAAAAGTAAGTAATGTTTTTGTTATCTGTCCTAATTAGGAATCTAACAGGATAAAGATAAGCACTAAACTTCTTAATGACTCAAATTATAGCTAATAATTCTTTTTCATTACTATGATAATTTCTTTCAGCGTTTTTAAAACTGCCTGAAGTATATCTACAAATTAACTCTTGTTCGGAGTTTTTTGCTTTGAGGATTCCTCCCCAATAATCATCAGAAGCATCTGTTTCAATGATTAAATTATCATCAGGTAAAGGATGATAAAGCTTTGGAAAACTAGTTAAATTCTTTTTAACTTTTTTAACATAGGATGTATCAACCTCTGTCCAATCCCATAGTGTATTTTCTTTGAGTTTAACCTGTAAAGGCTTTCTAATTTCAGCTAATTTAGGAATATAACTTTCAGCGTAAGTTAAAATACCTAAAAATCTCTGTAATTGTTTTTTATTTTCAATTTTATCTGGAAACTTATGTATGTGTTCCAGTATATGATTTTGAGGTCTGTGTTGACCTTGATCAATCTCAAGTCCCAGGAAGTTAATCTTGGTTTTGAAGAGTTGAGTCTTTTTTAATGAAAGGATTATTCCTAATTCATCACATTTTTTTAGTACTAATGCAACATGCATATAATGTTCTTTTTCTGTGTTGCTAAAGACTAGTATATCGTCAATGTAAACACATAAGAATTTCTCAAAAGATCTAAATGCATTTTGCATATGTCTTTGAAATATGGATGGAGCTTGCTTTAACCCGAAAGGTAAAACATTCCATTGATAATGCCCTTGAGGACAAGTAAATGCAGTTAATAATTGTGATTCATTATCTAGCAAAACTTGCCAGAATCTAGATTTACAATCAAAACTACTAAAGATTTTCTTCCCTCGTATAAGTGTCAGAAGCTCATCTTTATTAGGAAGATTATGACTATCAGCTATTGTGGCCGTGTTAATGGCTTTATAGTTGACAACCATTCTCTTTTTTCCTCTTCTCTTCTCTGCTTCATTCTCAACTAAGAATGCTGGAGACATGTGAGGAGGCTTAATAATTTTTAAGTCTAAAAGCTCTTGAATTTGTATACCAAATTCTTCTCTATCCAATGGACTATAAATCATAGGCTTAACCTTGACTATTGTCTATGGATCAATAAGTTTTATGGTTGCGGTCATCCATTTTTTAGACTTCAATGGGTCTATAGGATTTTCACCACAAAATTTTTCTAACAAGTCGTTAATCTATTTGAACTTTATGTTCTCATGATTAAATTCTTGCTCGGTTTTGCAAACTTCTTCTTCTATCTCCCCCCCTTCTAAAAATTTGATTTTTTCAGGTCTTACCGGGATAGGTGTAGGTGTAAGTTTTTTAGAATTCTTTTTCATAGAATCTAAAAACCCGTGTTGTTCCATTGTAAAGGCCTTTCTTATTTTTCCAATAATCACTGGTTGATTATCAAGAGTAAAAATAATTCTATCTGTGAATTGTGTAAAAGGTCCATACAATTGACAGAAGTTATTACCAAGAATAATGTCCATGCCATTTTCTTGTTGATAAATCGTAGGAAAGTGAAATATTTCACCTGCGATTCTTATATTGAGGTTTTTACAAACTTTAGAAACGTGAAGTGTTTCTTTATTTGCAATTGTTAATGGAATGATATTGGGTGCATTTTCCCAATGTTCATTAGGTATAACGTATTTTGATGTTAGCCGAGACTAGCGCCAGTGTCTACATAACAATGTAAATTAATCTGTTTATATCCAGAGAACTTAAATTGTCCTTTGATATTTATGGAATTTGGATTAGTAATATTTCTTGTTATTACTAATTCTTCGTCATTCCAGGATTCTTCTTGAATGGCTAAGTTAGTCTGTATCCGCTGAATTGTATTCATCCGGTGAAAAATCATAGTCATCAGAGGAATAGTCGGATATAAGATTTTCATCTTCAGGATTTATTAAAATTTCTCTAAAGATATAAACTTCCCTATATGAGTCGTATATATCTTCTATAGGTTCAAAACCTAAATCAATAATTTCCTCAATTCTATTAACTTTATGAGGATATTGCTGTTTGTTGGGACATTCATTAGCATAATGACCCTCTGCATTGCAGATCCAACATCTACAATTCTTCTTGCCTTTGGGGCTGAATTTCTTTTTATCTATATTTTTATTTCCTCTGTCAGTTTTCTAACGGGGTTTAAAATACATACCAGGTTTAAACTATTTATTTTTCTTTTTATAAGAGAATTTCTTATTCTTATAATGTTTTTTAAACTTATCTTTGGAATAAGTCTTTTGTGGTATGCAGCCGTATTCCGTAGGTGCATCCATGATATTTAAACAACAACATTTATTAAATTTCTTTAATTTTTTCTGTTGTTTAGATAAATCACAAATTTTTGTGAGTTCTTCTTTTACAATTCTATTGGCGAAGCCAAGACTGTTTACTACTACTCCAATGGTTTCATTTTCAAACCTTTGTAGAGATTTTTCTCCTACGATAGGGATTTTGGATAAATATTGTTTTATAAATCCAATAAACTCATTGGTTGGAAGTTTATAAAGATTAGTTTCAAAATCATATGTAAATTTGTCTAGAAGACATACATCACATAATTGTAAGTTTATAAGGCGATTTCTTGCCTTTTCTTGTTGTCTAATAATTTCATTGGTTTTATCCGTTGCATAATTGATTCCTAGAAACATAGTATAGAAGCTATCAATGATACTTCTATACAGAATATCTGCGTTAACATTAGTCCAATTTGTATTTTTAACAAATGTTTGAACTATTCCAGCAGTTCTATGTTCTACTAAGAGGAGTATGTTATTAATTGTTCCATAGGCCTCTTTGTTAGTTTGAATAATCAAACTTATTTCAGTTGCCCAATTATCAATGAGCTCTTTTCTGTTTGTCCTTCCGTCAATATTGATGGATAGGAGTCCTAGATTCCTTATGTTCACCAGGAATTTTTGGATAATTAGTAGTGAAAAAGGTTCATTCTTCACCTTTTCTTTTCTTAAAGGAAGATTCTTCTCCTTTAGTACCAGAAGTTCGATCTTCAGGTTGTTTTTCTGAAGTTTCTTTCTTAGGAATAACCAGGTGGAATAGGGTATAGAGTTTGGTACCAAGAATTAAACTTAATTAGTTTTGATTCCATTTCTTTTCAATACCAAGTCAATTAAATTTTACGATTTATAACGCTATATTTTATGTTATTTTTCTCATATTTGTTTGAATTTGTATAAGAAACTAGCGTTTAATGGATTTATCGAGCAAATGGTATTTTAAATAAGTTATTCGCAACATAAGATTAATTTATGTGTTTTAATTATGTTTTTATGATTATTTGAGCGATATTACATTTTGCGATATTTTTATGTGTCATAGAAGCACAAATTCGAGCTCAAGAGGTGATCCAAAGATGATCAAGTCGGATTCGCGTCGATGGAATTGAACGAGCGTCCGGGGATGGGAAGTTGATTCGAGATGTTTGACGCTGAAGTGGACGCCGTCTGGACCCAGCGTTTGGTCATGACTCGCCCGATTTGAAGTTCATATGAAGAATGGACGGGCGTTCACCTACTACAGGACGGGCGTCCGCAATGCCGACTTAGTGAAACCGCCTCAAATCTCTATAAATAGGCGTTTGTTTTCTCCACACAAGGATATCATACACTCATTATTTAAAACCCTAAACCTAAGGGGCGGCTTGAGGCTGCGTTTTCATCTTTTATTCCCGTTTTATGCTCTTAGTTTAGATTAAAAACTAGTTACTTTTTATGCTTCATTTTCGCAAATTTGAGTTCTTTGAGGATGTTCAGAGGCTAAAAGCTTCATCAAACGAGTATTGTGAAGCCGTCCAACAATTGTTGATTTCGTTTTCTTCGATTATACTTGTGAGTTTTTAATAAAGGTTGTTTCTTATTCATGCTTATTCATGTTTAAATTGCTCTTATATCGGAAGATGTACATGTGTTGATTGTTTATTGTTGATGGAAGTCTTAATAAACCCTAGATCACCATGAATAAGAATAGTAATTCGAATCTATCATAACGGAAGTTAATAGGTTTGATTACTAGATTATAAACACAAAGTTTGCACCTTCGGTTAGAAAAGCGCGTTAATCTTACATCGGAAGATAATAGATTACTAGATGAACTTTCTAAGGAATTAGGGTTCATGTTTAGGTGAGGTGAATCACAACCTAGATAAAAGCGCAATATAATCGAGATAGGAAATCAATGCTTGTTGGATAGGTGGATCAATCCTCGTTTGCTCGTTATAAATTTGATTTAAATCCTTAAAAGCTTGAATTTGTCTAGTTAGTTTACTTTTATCTCGCATCTTAGATTAGTTAGTTTAAATTGGTTCATGTGACCCGTATCCTTCCCGGCTTTAGATCATCTCTTACGTCGCTTTTACGTTTTAATTAAGTTTAATTTCAATTATTCGTTTAGTTTTATCCGCTATTTAGCTTAGTAATCGTGACATAGGTTAGTTAGATAAAAACTAGAAATCAAAATCGTTTAGTTCCCCGTAAGATCGACCCAGCATTAACCACTATTACTACGATCCTTATACTTGAGGTTAACCGGATTATTACTTGTTTATTTTGTGTTGATAAAATCCGTGACACATTAGATTAATTACTTCACCAAGTGGTGAAGTTTTTTTTTGTCCATCTAAAATGAACTCTTCTTTTCCTAGGTTATCCCAGAAATACTTTTCTAATTTTGCGCCTAAATTCATTGACAAGGCCATTTTAAAGCATTTGAGTACTAATAAGCAGCGTCTTTAAAAGAGAAAACAAAATTTATTATTTTGTTAGTTCAAAAGAATTCTCTGTAGACATTAAAGATGTCAAAGGAGAAGTTTATTTACCTCTTATTACACAGCAAGAGATAAATAAAAATCTTCTTAAAATTAAAGAAGAACATAGATCTACAATCAGTATGGTTCATCTTGGAGCCATAAAGATTTGTATAAAATCTCAATTTCAAGAAGGTATTAACACACCTATTAAACTAGCGTTAATTGATAATAGAATTAACAATAGAAAAGATTGTGTACTAGGTGCAGCAAAAGGTAACCTAGCCTACAATAAATTTATATTTGCAGTATATCCTAAGTGTGGTCTTAGTATACACAGTAAAAATTTAGATAAAGCCTTATCACTTATACATCAGATTTTGTTTCTCAACCTGCAAATTCACGTGTTAAGAAATCAGCAAATATATTTTTACTACCAGCAATATGTTCTATATCGAAGCAGTATCTTGATAGCCACATCTGCCATCTTACAAGTCTATCTTGCTTATTATCACCTTTTAAATTAGTATTTAAAAAGTAAGTAAAAAGTTTTTGTTATCTGTCCTAATTAGGACTCTAACAGGAGTAAGATAAGCACTAAACTTCTTAATGACTCGAATTATAGCTAATAATTCTTTTTTATTACTATGATAATTTCTTTCAGCGTTTTTAAAACTGCCTGAAGTATATCTACAAATTAACTCTTGTTCAGATTTTTTTGCTTTGAGGATTGCTCCCCAATAATCATCAGAAGCATCTGTTTCAATGATTAAATTATCATCAG
Source organism: Gentiana macrophylla (assembly GCA_026214975.1). Taxonomy (NCBI): domain Eukaryota; kingdom Viridiplantae; phylum Streptophyta; class Magnoliopsida; order Gentianales; family Gentianaceae; genus Gentiana; species Gentiana macrophylla. The sequence continues at coordinate 21,829,351 of CM047811.1, read as the reverse complement.
GTAAAGGATGATAAAGCTTTGGAAAACTAGTTAAATTCTTTTTAACTTTTTTAACATAGGTTGTATCAACCTCTGTCCAATCCCAAAGTGTATTTTCTTTGAGTTTAACCTGTAAAGGATTTCTAATTTCAGCAAATTTAGGAATATAACTTTCAGCGTAAGTTAAAATACCTAAAAATCTCTGTAATTGTTTTTTATTTTCAATTTTATCTGGAAAGTTATGTATGTGTTCCAGTATATGATTCTGAGGTCTTTCGGTAATGGAGGCTTAGTAACAAAATTCGGGTTATAGTCTTTTTCGTTAATCCCCCATTCTATTTTATTTGTTTCCTTTATTTTAGTTATAAAATAAATAAAAAAAAACATAAAAAAAATAATATAAAAAAATAACGCCCTAAGCCATACATAGTGGTGAAGGTAGATCTTTCGAGAACCGTGGGAGTGAAACATCCGGGTAAGGATAAGACCTTGAGGGTCAAAAGCCATTGGTTGAAGCATTATGCACATGTTAACTTTGACAGATAGAAGAAGGCCCTTTACTTTGATAATTTGGCTTAGATATGAGTGGTCATACGGTCGAAATGACGACCTTAAACTCAGAACAACTTCTTAGATTTTTTTTCATAATTAGATTGAGTCACGATTATTTTATTGTGTGGAAGTTTTACATCGCCGTCTTTCAAAAGCTTTTGAGAAATGGATGTGCGAGTTTTTTTTACTCTATACGATAGTTTAATCGTTGTTGAGTAATTCTGATTTTCTTTTCTTTTCTTTTTATTTGGAGTCTATATTTTTTTTATTTATCGAGTCGGGTTTGTCTGTCAGTTTTTGGGGTGAATTGCAATGGAATTAGTATTGGCTTAATCTTGTTCGGTTGACTTTAATTTTTATTTCGATATTTTATTGTGTCATCTTACTACCGGTATTATGACATTGGTTTTCTAGTACGGGTGTTCTGTCCCGTGTTGCACTAATCGTTTATTGGATTGTGTTAGACTTGGTTTTTAGCAGTTATTGGCTCGTTTTGGATTTTTGACGGATCTCTTGGATTAGTAATATTGTTTCACGCTCGGATTTGCTTCATGTTCAGGTTTTTGCTCCACCACCTTTACCAAAGCTAAGTGTCTTGACTTTCATTTTATTTTTCTTTCACATTGAGGATATTGTGTGTTCTTAAGTAGGGGGTAGGGTACACTTGCTTGGCTAAAGTTGTTATAATATTATGACTTGATTTTTGTGAATTCCGGTGCATGCATTATGTTGAATGTGGAACCTCAACACATTTTACACCCGAGTTTGTACAAAAAAATGAAAAGATAGAACAAATCATGTGTTTTGATTCATGAAGTAGCACTTTATTAAGCATTTTTTGTGTCATGGAATTGATTATGAAAAAAATTAAAGCATGTAAGACTTTGAATGTAGTTGTTTCTGTTAGATATAATATCGTCGGATGGATCAAGATCCACACGATTACGCAGCGGAATAGTATAGATCTAGATCTAGTCAACCAAAATACGTAAAATAATAGATCTAAATCTACAAAGGGGTTTAGATTTCTTACCAATTTATGGTGTATAAACGTCAAAAACAATCTCTAATCCAAGCTACTCAATCCATTGAGATGCCACCATCTTCAAATTGTATCTCCAAGCAACACCAAGTGGATGGTGTTTAAAGCCGCCGGACCTCCATGATATGCTACCTTAGAAAAACCCAAAATTTTTCTAAAACTCGAACCCTAAGAACTATAGCCGAAAATTCTAAGCTATTTTCTTCCCAATATTTTGAATATTGTGTGTGTGATTTGGCTTGGGAGAACTCTCTTTACATAGAAGAGTAATCCTTGTCCTCCAAGGATTTAATAATTAAGAGATAATTATTAGATTAATCCTTATTCCAAATAAAAGATAAATAAAATAATTATCCCAAACAAATTAAGTAAATAATATCATTATCTAATATTTCATGAATTATCAATTAACAAATAAAAGATAAATCACACATTAAATAATTATCCAAGAAAAATAATTCCTTAATAATCATTTAATCACAAATTTCGGCCACCCTAATAAAAATATTAGGTCACACGAAAATTTGACACATTGGGCCAAGTCCACGAAAAAAATTCTTTTTCATGTATTTAATTATCTAGTCAAACTAAACAATTAAAGCACATATCAATTAAAAAGTCCAATCCAACTATTTAATTATAATTGAGGTGGAACGACGAGAAAACATATGCTATGTTAGGAGCCACGTCGGGGACCATGGACCCATATTCAGTATCTACAATAAATTAAATGCATGATATTATCCTTCAGAGCGAAAAATAATATTCAATCTATTAATTCCGGGATTACACCACCATAAACCCAAAACTGAACTGTGCTGAATATAGATATAAACTTACACTCAACCATGAGTTGATAAGGTGTCCACTGATATAATCACTACATACGGATAAATCCTCCATAGACAGTTCACTTCGATCCGGGATATCTCCGTAAACCTTTCTCGAAACATATTATCCTTATTTACCATTAACCCCCTAGTGATCAATTAGTTCATAACTAATGTAATATGAACTGGGCCCATCGATCAGTTTCTAGGGTCAACAAATAAGGGAAGGTCTATCTACTTCCCGAGGGAAGGAATGGATTCCATATCTGTGATAGCACAGACTACTCACTCATCCTAGAATAGAGCCAACGAGAAGTGTTGGACCACATACTAAGAAGTGATCCTTACTAACACATCAAACCCTACCCTAGTCTAAGAAGTTGTCTGTGATCACCTCAGGATTGAGATTAATCCATATATGATCTTCTTGTGATTCGATAAGACTTCTCGATCATGGAATTATATCGAGAACTCAAATCAAATCGGTCCAGCCCTATATGATTATCATCATGTATAAATGCCCTACTAGGTACCCTATTACCGACAGTCCGGATAAGATTGTCACACCTAAAGTGTTCTGGGCGCATTATTAGCAAATTAATCTAGTGACCCGTACTCAGATTAATAAACGCTATGGACTAAGTCAATTTTAAGTACATCTCACTAACTCAATCCTCTTGTGTATAGTCATACACTGAGTTATGTGATTACATACGAGGTACTTAGGGTTTTATGTAGTGTATTAATATTGGCAATAAATGCGAATAAATAAGATGAAATAAATTCTGTCATTTATTTAAATAAAACAATTACAAATTGTCTTTCGGGCATAAAACCTAACAATCTCCCACTTGCACGAAAGGCAAGTGGATTAATTGTTTTAGAGCACACCCTATATCTATATTACAGCAATACAACTCCCACTTGCTCTAAAGCAAATAAGTCATATCCCTAATACCAATAGACTCCAAGTGTCGGTTGAAGACTTCTAACGGCAACGTCTTGGTTAATGGATCAGCAGGGTTGTCAGCAGAGGCGATTTTCTTGACGGAAATGTCTCCTCTTTAGACTATGTCTCTGATCAAATGGTATTTTCACTCAATATGCTTTGACTTGCGGTGACTACGGGGTTCCTTCGAATTTGATACTGCCCCATTGTTGTCACAATAGAGAGTGATCGGATCGTTGTGATTTGGAGAGACCCCTAAACCACTCAGGAACTTTTTGAGCCAAACTGCTTCCTTAGCCGCCTCAGAGTCCGCTATGTATTCAGCTTCCATAGTAGAATTAGCCATGCTGGATTGCTTGACGCTTCTCCAAGTGACCGCTCCACCACCAATGTTAAACACTGAGCCTGAAGTATATTTGAAATCATCTCGATCTGACTGGAAGTCAGAGTCAGTGTACCCCTATACATCCAGGTTTGCACCCGAATATACCAGCATATAATTCCTAGTCCTCTTCAAGTACTTTAAGAGGTTCTTTGATGCAATCCAATGCTCATTGCCTGGATTCGACTGATAATGACTAACGAGTCCAACGCCATAACAGATGTCTGGTCTAGTGCACAGCATAGCGTACATTAGACTACCTACAGCCGAAGCATAAGACACTCTTCCCATAGCCTCTATTTCTTCAGGAGTCTGTGGACCTCTTGAGTCTTAGAGAGATGGACGCCGTGACGAGTTGGTAGGTAACCCCTCTTTGCGTCCGACATGCTATATCTAGCCATCACCTTATCAATGTAAGTGGCTTGTGAAAGAGCTAACATCTTGTTCTTACGATCCCGTATTAATTGGATCCCGAGAACATAATTCACCTCTCCCAAATCTTTTCTTTGGAATTGGTTGGCCAACCAAATTTCAACGTCCGAAAACATCCCCTTATCGTTTCCAAGGAGAATGTCATCTACGTACAACACTAGAAATGCAACCTTATCCTTAATGACTTTATTGTATACAGAAGGTTCATCATGATTTTGTTCGAAATCACATGACTTAATGGTGTCATCAAATCTATGATTCCAAGACCGAGATGTTTGCTTCAACCCATAAATGGATCTCAGCAACTTGCACACTTTGTGCTCATGGCCTTCCTCGATGTATCCTTCTTGTTTCTCCATATAGATTTCCTCATCGAGAAAGCCATTAAGAAACGCTGTCTTGACATCCATTTGCCAGATTTCATAATCTAGGCATGCAGCAATAGAAAGGAGGATCCGGATGGATTTAAGCATGGCCACAGGGGAGAAGGTCTCTTTGTAGTCTATACCCTCTCTATGTGTGTAGCCCTTAGCTACAGGCCGTGCTTTAATGGTTTTCACCTTACCATCAACTCCTCACTTCCTTTTGTAGAGCCACTTGCTCCCTATGGGTTTTACGCCTTCGGGGCAATCTACAAGTTTCCAGACAGACTTGGAGTATATAGACTCCATCTCTTAATTCATCGCGTCAACCCATTGATCCTTGTCAAGATCATCAATGGCCTTGCGAAAAGACACAGGATCACCTTATACACCATCAGAGATGGCTACGTTCACCTCCGATTGTCCATACCGATTTGGTGGCCGAACCACTCTTTCAGTACGTCTGGGTGGATTAGGATTAGGGGTGACTGTTGAATTCATAGTGTTGTCTACTTTGACACTAGGTGGCACTTGTGTTTTGACCTCGTCAGAAAGTAACTCCTCAAGTACGACTTTACTTTGAGGCTTGAAGTCTGTCATATACTGATCCTCCAAAAATATGGCGTTAGTAGAAACTATCACCTTGTTATCTTCCGGATCGTAAAACAGACCTCCACGTGTTCCCTTGGGGTAACCAAGAAACAGACATACTTTCCTACGCTTTTGTAGTTTCGTAGTCTTGTCAACCATTATATGTACAGGACAACCCCAAATTCGGAAGTGACGCATGCTTTCACGACGTCCATTCCACAATTCCAAAGGTGTCTTATCGTCAGAATTTGACGGTACGACATTGAGTATGTATACCGCTGCTTCTAGAGCATAACCCCAAAAGGATATCGGTAGCGAGGCGTAGCTCATCATTGATCTGACCATGCCAATCAATGTTCTATTTCTCCTTTCAGCAACTCCATTTTGCTGAGGTGTCGTAGGCGTAGAACGTTGGGAACAGATCCCATGTTCAATTATGTAGTCAGTGAACTCAGTATCTAAGTACTCTCCTCAGCGATCAGAGCAAAGGCATTTCAAAGACTTACCTAATTGCCTTTCGGCTTCTGCTTGAAATTCCTTAAACTTACCAAAAGTCTCGGATTTTTTACGCAGCAGATAAACATATCCGAACCTCGAATAGTCATCGATGAAAGTCACAAAATACTCGAATCCGCCTCTAGCTTGCACATTCATCGGACCACAATGGTCTGAATGTACTAACTCTAGAGGTTCTTTGGCCCTATTCCCTTTTGACGAGAAGGGACCCTTAGTCATTTTTCCTTCCAGGCAAGATTCGCAAATTGGCAATGTCAACAGATAACTCTTTTAAGGCATCACCCTTAGCCAGTCGTTTGAGTCTTTCCAAGGAAATGTGACCTAGCCTAAGGTGCCAAAGATATGTACTATCTTCTTCATGAGAAATTTTCTGCCTTTTAGCAGATTGTTGATGCGCTACTTTAAACATTTCAGTATTTAACAGGGGATCTTGCGTAGGTTTAATGAAATATAATCCATTTTCTAATACAGTAGTACACAAAGTAAAACCATTCTTTGAAATAGTAAACTCATTATTCATAAAGGAAACATAGTACGACTGGTCTTTCAAAGAAGAATACGAAATTAAATTTCTACGAAAATTCGGTATGAAATAAACATTGTCTAAATGTAAAACTTTATTTCCAAAATGTAAAACCACAGCTCCCACTGCTTTTACTGAAACTAATGCCCCGGTGCTGACTCTCATAACTTCAGCTCCTTCCTCTAGCTCCTCAAACGAACTTAGGATCTGCAAAGAAGAACATACATGGTTAGTAGCTCCAGTATCCAGTATCCAAAGTGATACATCTTTAGCTACATTAAAGGATTCCAAGACAAGTAATTCAGGATTACCTTTCTTATCTTTCCCATTGCTAGCTTTAACCTTCCCATCCTTTAGATCTTTGAGATATACAGGGCAGTGACGGCGCCAGTGTCCTATCTCATTGCAGTAATGACACTTGCCCTTGGGCTTGTTTGGTGCATTTGGCTTAGCCTTCTCTTCATAGGTTTAGGCACCGGTGCAGTTTGTTTGGCTTAGCCTTCTTCTTCATAGGATTACCATGCTGGTTAGACTTAGACGCCTTGGCTATGACCATATTGGCCTCTGTGTGTGTGCATAGCCATAACAAACTTCCACTAAGTCCAAACTTGAAAATTTCAAAGCAAACTAGCTAATACCCCCTTCAAACTAGAGATGACCGATACTTATAAGATGTACCCTACAAAACGTGACATATCCCGAAAAAGATGATAGAATACATTTAGGACCTTTCTGACATACTCAGAGGATAGTCCCTTCAACATATCTGCCAGTTTATACTGGGGATAAGGTAGACGATAACTAAGTCTTTCATTCATTTCATACCACTTCTTATATAAGTTGATTTAACAATTTCACATTACGCACATCAGAATGAGTTGTTGCCCTGTCATAGCAGAATAGGATATTCGAGATATACCCTACCTTACTCAAATCATAAAGCATCTTCTTCTGACTGTCGTGAGCTTTTGGTCATCATAGTGGTATAGGACATACGTGGTATACCCTACCTCACTCCAATCATCGACCAGCTTCCGACACACCTAATTACTTCATTATAAACACAACTTTTTCATTTGACAATAAGTTACGTGTTATTCATCACATTCAAACCTCAGATATTCACAGTACGTCATACTTTGGCTCTAAACACAAACTATTATAATTCCCACGATACATACGTTAGCACTAAGCACACGACTTATAAGATAACAAAAATCACTAATCAAAAGGGGTATAGCTTTATGTTATAGCTCATCATTCACTATGGCTCGTGAAAAATATATATCGGCTGAAACAACTAACTTACTAAACATATGATATATAGCTGGGATGACTATAAAAATAACGAACATTGAATTGAATTGCCTACTCGGGACAAAACATAAATTTTGAAAAATTCGAAAAATTTAGCTCATTTCAGCATAGAATAATAATATAATTAAGCAAATGGTAGATACACATAACCATTCCCCTCCCCCACACTTAAATGACAACATGTCCTCAGGTTGTGCAGAATTAAAGAAAAGATAAAGCACTTAGCTGATTGTAGTTCGAAGGTTGCAATTCTGGAAGTGGTAGCAAGTCATATCCAGAAATGCTTGAAGAAATCAGTAGACTGTGGACCATCCACGGGAAAACTGGCTTCATCTAAAAGCTCACAAGCGCTATCGCAAATATCCTGCACACATGAAAAACAAAACAAAACGTACCTCGGGGAATAGGGGAATATAACATATTGCGCAGAGAAATTTGATATAAGCACAGGATATAATTGCTCAGATGGAAAAATCACCACACGGGGAAAACACAGGACACCTAAGCGTCAATTATAAAGCCACAGAAGCTTACAATACAAATATGGACCACATGTGCATACAGAAATATCAAACTCCAAATGAAAGTGTAAATGCGCCTTACAAGATTTATCAAAAAGAAATAATGATAGAGGACACTACAAAGTAGTAGGGCTAGGTGCACTATATAAAATAAAAATAAAATATAACACAATGCAACTAAATGATATGCAACTATACTAAAAAGGAAAAAAGAAAATAAAGAAAATAAACTAGCCCAACTAATTCCATAGATGTCGCCCTAATCCAAGCACGGTCAAGAATATGAACATCTACTAAATAACGCCACAGAAGCGTAACAAAATTCGATTATGCAAAGCCACAGAAGCTTGCCATGTGAAGTGTAGACGTGCCTTTAACAACCCTAACACCCTAGATAGACGACAAAAGGAACAGCATAAGTCAAATTTGGAATCACGTCTAGCTAGGCGAATTACTCAACATGGATTGCAATAGATGGAAAGAAAACCATAATGGTGAAAGAACAGGACATCTACGCATATACAAAGGCCACAGAGGCTCACAATAAAACATCCATGTCAATTAATGAAGCATGTATATAAAAATTAATCAATTATTTAACATGGATTAGTAGATGGAAAGATGTAAACAAGCAAGTTCAGAACATCGACGCATATATAAAGAGGCCACAGAGGCTCACATAGGAACAACCATGTCAAATAATAGATGTATGTATCAAGATAAAATCTATTCACAAAAAAAAACTGACAGACTGGACTGGCGTTCAGTCAAGACAGACGGACGTTTAAAGCATATTCAAGGCGGACGGACGTTCAGGCATGCAGACGCTCGTCCAGAACCACATAGAGCAGACGGGCATTCGGGGAAAAAGGCAAACGCTCGTCTGACTCTCTAAAAACATAACATCGTTGATGTGCTTTGGGACGGACGGGCGTTCACTTACTATGGACGCCCGTCTGACTCAGCAGAAAAGCACAGCAGACTCGACCTATATCAGTAGACAGCAGCAACCCCAAAAATAACCTAATATCATATCATTAAAATAGAAACCCTAGTGTTTATTAAAAACGAAAACAAAACTATGAAACCTATCAAACCTAAAAAAAAGTTCGTGACAAAAATAGAAAAATTAATAATGAACTGGACAACCGCACCGATTCCCTGGCAACGGCGCCAAAAACTTGTTTTTGGTTCCGTTGGCGGGAGTACTCACCACTATACTACCTTAGAAAAATTAATAATGAACTGGACAACCACACCGATTCACCTCTCAAACGGATGGAAAGATTTAATCAAAGATGTGATTCACCTCTCAAAAGTATGACTTCCTACTCTCGTAGATAATTCGCCTATCAATCTTTTATCTCTCGATCTTAAAGATTAACGTTTTCAAACCAAGGTGCAAGATTTATTAGATCTAACAATCTAGATATTCTAACCTATCAACTCTCGTATTTTTAGGTTAAAAAGATCTTTTCTTTCCTATGGTGATCTAGCGTTTACACCGACTCTCGTCATACGGTAAACATCAATAACAACAATCTCTCGATATACGTTGCATAAACATATAATCATGGAAAAGAAACAAGCTTTAAATTGAAATCATTCATAAAATTATTCAAAGGAAAAGAAATAAAATAAAGCTGAAATAAACGATCTCACACAGTCGTTCATGTTGTGAGCTTGAAAGATCAAGATGGCGACAAAACAGAAATAGAAAAACGAATATAAAAACAAGAAAATCGCAACCCCAACCTCTCCCAAGGCGGGTGGGCCGCTAGGTTTTCTCTAATGATTGTGTATCAATAGGTCTCAATAATGTATGTTTAGGGGTTGAAATACGCTGCGGCGATATTTATAGAAAATCGAGGCGGCGGTGTCTTTGATGTAAACAGGACGCCCGTCCGTCTTGTTGGACACGCCCGTCCGAGGTGCCTTGGACTTGCTTCAGACGCCCGCCCACTTCGGGCGTCAAACTCTCGAATCAACTTCCTCCTTGGGCGCCCGTTCACTATTCTAGACGCTCGTCCATGAAAATATCCGTCTATCCTGAATCAAGTCACCTTCATGGACGCTCGTTTGGATGATCAGACGCCCGTCCATCCTGGACGGGCCATGGACGCCAGTTCAGCTGGATCAACAACTTGATTTCTTCATCTTTATCCTTTGCTTCATTCTCTATCCTTTATCAAATTCCAACTTTATCTCCTATCTATCATATAATTAATTCGAACATGATCTTCATTTGATCATTTTTTGGGTCGAGAATATGCATCTACATGACATCAAAAACATCGCAAAATGTAATAATATCCAAATAAACATGAAATCAACAATAAAATGCATAAGTCAACTAATTTTGCGAATAAACCATTTAAAACTTCACTTGCTCAATAAACCAATTAAACGCTCATTTCCTATGCAAATTATACAAATATGGAGGAAATCATTATAAAATATATCAATATAAATCGTATAAATTCACCCTTAACAGCCTCAGCCTTCTTTTCCTGCCTTGGGTTTTATCTTTCGTAGAAAGACCCTCGAAGACTTGAAGTTCATTGATCAACTCCGTCATGGAAAGACGAGTCTTAGTCATGACATAGTTAGTCCTGAACGTTAGGAAATCAGATGTCAATGATTCGAGAATCACGGACACTTGGGTAGCATCGTCTATAGCCGCACCATGAGTTTCTGCTTCAGTAAAGTAACTAATCATGTTTATCACATGACCAGTGACCGACTGACCCCGCCTCATCTTGGCATTGACAGCCTTCCTAACGGCCTCGTGTTTTGCTTGATCAGACGGTTTGCCAAACATGGTGGTCAAATGCTGCATAATTTCTTGTGCAATATTAAAACCCACAATCTTGCTCCGAATGACCTCCGACACTGAGGCTAAGAAGATGCCTCTAGCCTTATTATTCATCTCTGTCCATTTTTAATGTTGATCTTAAATGCGTTTAGGCATATTTTGAGGGAATGACAGGGCACTCCTCAGTCAAAACAAATTGCGCATTCTCAAATATGAGCACCACGTTTACGTTACTTTTCCACTTAGTAAAATTGTCGCCATTTAGCTTATCGTTCAGTAAAGTTTGAATTTGTGAAGACATGTTGCTGTAAATAAAATGACAGAAATTTAATCAAATATACACTACTATAATTTGTTTTTAGGAATAATAAACTTATATAAAGTCTATCCTACCATTCCAAGGATTTAACCTCACACCTTAGTGCCGCCGTAGGGTAGGTAAAAGAGGTGACGGTTAAACTGAGATAATCTCTCTCAATGATTAAGCTTCGAGAATCGAACATCTCACGGGAATCAGACATCCCGGACCTTAATCATTGATTACCTTCCTTTTTCTAGCCTAGATACTTCGAAAATATCCATAAAGAGTGTGACCTACTATATCAGATCTCAAAGTACGCCCCGAGTATGCCGCCATAGGGTCGGTCAGTGACTCAATGAGTACCCAAAATCCTATCCTTTCGGAGACCAAGCCTTGAATTTTTGATAGGGGTGAACACTATCTGTAGGGGGCCGAAATCAAAGTGGCTCGAGGCGTCACCCTTCTCTCACGTGCATGCATCTATAGTAGAGGCCGTGGGGTTGGCTTTTTGTCGCCTTCCCCGCTCCCACTCAATAATTTGAAAAAGTGGTGGGTTTACTGATTACGGTTTCGGCCTTGACAATAAGAAACAATAAATCAAAGTACTCCGAACATTGTCGGTTATGTAGGCAAGCCTACGCCGTCTTATTCATTGGAACATATGTGACAGTTCAGGCCAATCCGGCAAGAGAAGCCCCGTTTAGCCCGAAGGCTATCGGCTATGCTAAGTCTTGTCGAACTCATCAGAACGCACATCACACAATGGAGGGAGTCGATTGAGCCGAAGCTCTGTTGAACTCGCCCAACCATGGTTAGACCATTTCCGAACTCATGTACTAAGATTTTCCGATTTCTAAATTGTCAACCAAAGCGTAATCTCGTTTCTGTTTAAGGTGGGTTTACTGAGAAGCCATCATCGAAAAACTCAACGATTTATCTAAGTGGGATTCACCGAGAATCCATCACTAAAATCGTAACGATTGACAAAACCCGGGACCATGGTTTTTATAATTAGTTACTTAATTTTAATTAACTACCACATATTAATTAAAACAAGTATGTTAACTAATTAATCGAGTTATACACGCCTAATTTAATTCGAATTAAATATCTACGTGTATGCATTGGAGTGGAATCATGAAAATGCATGTCATGGAAATTTCCGGTTACATCATACAATTTTCAATCATACACGAAAAAAATAACGGAAAAATAAGCACCGAGATGGACCGTTGGTACCCCTGACTAACCTATTTTCTAAGGAAAAGTAAAACCTTAATCTATGTCTTCGAGTCTTGATCTTCGAATCTTGAACTCGAACCGCCAGATCACGAACTACGAACATCCGGGAGGAGAAAGGCTTTTTAATTAAATAAACAATTTTGTTATAATTATCAAACCCTTTAAAGTTTTTTTTTTAAATTTATTAAAACTCGGCTGTTTTTTTAATTTTTTTATTTTTCATTTACTGTTATTATAATTAAATAAAACAGACTTTTATAAAAAGAAACAAAACAAAACAGCCGCCATCTTCCCAAACCCTAGCCGAGGGTAAAAAAATATTCCAGGCTTTTAGTGATAAAACTGTCGCAGAAAAAAAGTTTGGAATCAAGATTTTTATAGAACAGTGGCTGTTGCGACAAAACAATGTCGCAACAGGTGCTGTAAATTGCATAAAAACCATATTTTTAAGGGTTTTAAGCCGTTTCTCCTCATTAATATCTTGGGTTTCGCCTTGATCTTCGTGTATTCATCAAAACCTTCATCTTTTCGAGCCCGAACAACAAAATTACAATAAAAGATGCTACTTTTAGACATAATTTTCGAGAAAAAAAAAGACATAAAAAATTACAAATCCTATGCTCAATTGTTACTAAAAAAGGGAGCTATAAAATAGATCAACGGGTAAACAATACCAACCACAATCCATCTCTTCAACCACGACAATCACAAGCATACAATCATGAAATATTTCGATGCATATTTATATACAAACGAAAATAAAAAAAACAATCTAACATGCTTGTTTAAAGATCTAAAATTTAAATACTTTGATTGCTAGATCAAATGCTCTGATACCACTTGTTAGATGTAATATCGCCGGATGGATCAAGATCCACCCGATTACGCAGCGGAATAGTATAGATTTAAATCTAGTCAACCAAAATACGTAAAATAATAGATCTAAACCTATGAGATGCCACCGTCTTCCAACGTGGTGTATAAACATCAAGAACAATCTCTAATCCAAGCTACTCGATCCAATGAGATGCCACCGTCTTCCAACGTGTATCTCGCAACACCAAGTGGATGGTGTTTCAAGCCGCCGGACCTCCTTGATATGCTACCTTAGAAAAACCCGAAGTTTTTCTAAAACTCGAACCCTAAGAACTATAGCCGAAAATTCTAAGCTATTTTCTTCCCAATATTTAAAAGATTGTGTGTGTGATTTGGCTTGGGAGAACTCTCTTTATATAGAAGAGCAATCCTTGTCCTCCAAGGATTTAATAATTAAGAGATAATAATTAGATTAATCCTTATTCCAAATAAAAGATAAATTAAATTATTATCCCAAACAAATTAGGATAAATAATATCATTATCTAATATTTCATGAATTATCAATTGACAAACAAAAGATAAATCACACAATAAATAATTATCCAAGAAAACTAATTCCTTAATAATCATTTAATCACAAATTTCGGCCACCCAAATAAAAATATTAGCTAGGTCACTCGAAATTTTGACACATTGGGCCGAGTCCACGAAAAATTTCTTTTCCATGTATTTAATTATCTAGTCCAACTAAACAATTAATCCACATATCAATTAAATAGTCCAATCCAACTATTTAATTATAATTGAGGTGAAACGACGAGAAAACATATGCTATGTTAGGAGCCACGTCGGGGACCATGGACCCATATTCAGTAGCTACAATAAATTAAATAATATTATCCGTCAGAGAGAACAATAATATTCAATCTATTAATTCCGGGATTACACCACCATAAACCCGAAACTGAACTCTGCTGAATATAGATATAAACTTACACTCAACTATGAATTGATAAGGTCTCCACTGATATAATCATTACATACGGATAAATCCTCCATAGACTGTTCACATCGATTTGGAATATCTTCGTATACCTTTCTCGAAACATATTATCCTTATTTACCATTAAACCCCTAGTGATCAATTAGTTCATAACTAATGTAATATGAACTGGGCCCATCGATCAGTTTCTAGGGTCAACAAATAAGGGAACTGTCTGTCTACTTCCCGAGGGAAGGAATGGATTCCATATCTGTGATAGCACAGGCTACTCACTCATCCTAGAATAGAGCCAACGAGAAGTGTTGGACCACATTCTAAGAAGTGATCCTTACTAACTCATCAAACCCTATCCTAGTCTAAGCAGTTGTCTGTGATCACCTCAGGATTGAAATTAATCCGTATATGATCATCTTGTGATTCGATAAGACTTCTCGATCACGGAATTATATCGAGAACTCAAATCAAATCGGTCCAGCCCTATATGATTATCATCATATATAAATGCCACCGACAGTCCGGATAAAACTGTCACACCTAAAGTGTTCTGGACGCATTATTAGCAAATTAATCTAGAGACCCGTACTCAGATTAATAAACGCTACGGACTAAGTTAATTTTAAGTACATCTCACTAACTCAATCCTCTTTGTGTATAGCCATACACTGAGTTATATGATTACATAAACGAGGTACTTAGGGTTTTCTGTAGTGTACTAATATTGGCAATAAATGCGAATAAATAAAATGAAATAAATTTTGTCATTTATTTAAATAAAACAATTACAAATTGTCTTTCGGGCATAAAACCTAACAGTTTCATGATTAGGTAAAGGATTATGCGAGTTTTGTCAACATACGTGTTGACCTTTGACTCGTTTTATTCTCTTATTACTTAGTGAAAGGAAGTCGACTCATGGTTTGGCGTTGGTAAAGGGAAAAAAATTAGGATTCGAAAAACAAAATCAAATGAAAAGAAAATAAAAAAGGTTGTGTGACATTTTGATGAGAGGGCTTGCTAGGCACCCACCTTTGCATGATCCTCACGTCGTCAGTTGCATAAACCTTTAAAAAAAATAAAAGAAAAATAAATAAATAAAGAAATTGGGCAATGCGCTCAGTTTCCGTATCCTTCCGACCAACAACGAACAATGCTCACTTCCTATAACCTTGACTTTCCTTAGAAGAAGACCGAGTTCTTTGGGAGAATAGTTGAGACACAAGGTTTGTATAATAAGAGTCTTGTTATGAATCACGACAGCATGACGAGTTATGCACACATGCACGTCGATTTTTTGATATAGGGATGCTTCATGACTTGCTTATGGATTGAGGTTGATTCATATATTATGTTTGTATCTCGGTTTTATTAGGTATTATTCATTGTGTAGGACTTTTCGAGAATTACATTTTAATGTGATGTTTGCTCGGGACGATGAAAGATTAAGTGGAGGGGGGGTAGTTGATGTGAATCAACGTTATGACATTTTCTAAATCAATTTACCCCCGAAATTGCATTTAAATGGGATTAACTCATGTTAAACTATACATAAAAGTGCTTAATTTGATTGGATGTTACGTATGCACTTTTATTGTTATTATTTCGCATTTGTATCTTATTTTTGTGTCGAATTGTATTACTACACGTTTTATGGTTCTTTGTAGGAATAATCAGAGCCGAAGGGGATTAGAGCCGAAGGGGATTTGAGCCGAAACATGTAGAAAGATCGAGATCGAACCGGAGAGAACCAAGTCGAGCTGTTGGACAAGTCCACGATCAGTCCATGACAATCCTACAGTACAAACCCTGGACATGTCTAGGATCAGCCCGGACGCTGAACCGAGAGCGTATGTCGGTTCAGCGAGCCGACTTAAGCCAAAATTTCCATATTTACCCTTCTAAGCCCTTGGTCGGTATTTTTTTTTACAATAAATAAGATGTAATTCGACAGAATATGGACGATTTTCAGAGCAAGAAACTATGTAGCAAGTTTATCAATAAAAGTTCTTGTTTTCTCCATTGTTTAAGAGTGTTTTTTAGCCTTTTCTTGCTTGTATGCTTGTATGCTTGGTGATTCATTATGGAGGAGTTTGCTAGAAGTTTGGTCTCATGTTTCTGTTTGAAGTAGCGCCCGAAAGACAATTTATGTAATTATTTTTATAATTAATAAATTGCTTTGTGCTTATATTTAATACACTGCTGAAAACCCCAAGTCGTATCACATGTAGCCATATAACTTAGTGTGTGTCACACAAGAGGATTAAGTTTATGGTGATACACTTGAACTATTAGTCCGTGGAGAACTTAATCAAAGTATGGGGGTCTATTGATTAAACCACCATTAATGCACCCATAACACTTTATGGTGTGACCGTCTTATTCGAACCGTCGATATTGGTAGTCTAAGTGGTGCATTTATATATGATGTAGTCATATAGGACTGTATTGATTTAATCTGCATTTCTCATATAATTTCATGATTGAGAAATCTCATTAAATAACAAGATGATTATATATGGATTAACCTTAATCCTGAAGTGATTGCATACTCCTACTTATTTCAGGATAAGGTTTGATGTGTTCGTTAAGGGTCGCTAAGAGGCGCGGTCCGAATCATTTTCACGTTGGCACTATTCTGGAATGAGTGAGAAGTGTGTGTCTCACAGATATGGAATCCATTCCTTCCTGCGGGAAGTTGAAAGACAATCCCCTTATTTGTTAATCCTAGAAACAGATTGATCCCGGGAGTTCGTATTGGTTATGAACTAATTGATCACTAGTGGGTTAATGGTAAATAAGGCTAAGATGCATTTAACAAGGTTTACGGAAATAATCCTGCTTCATTACGGATACTCTGTATGTAATGATTATATCAATGGAAGCTTATCGACTCGACGTTTTGAGAATAAGTTATATCTATAATCGATAGAGTTCAGTTTCGGATTTATGGTGGCGTAATTCCGGAATTAATAAGTTGACTAGAAATATTCTGTTCGATGAATATTTTATTCAATTTATTGTAGCTACTGGTTATAGGTCCATGGTCCCCAGGTTGGCTCCTAACACGCGAGTGTTTTCTCATTTTATGGAACCTCGAGAATAAATTAAATAGTTGGTCTATTTAATGAATATGCAAATATTATTTATTTGGTAAATAATATGTAAAATAGAAAAGATATTTTCTATTATCCCAAATGGGATAAAATGACGCCATATTATTTTGATTTTGGGAAAAGATATTTTCTCCTAATTAATTATAGTGTGGATAATTTAATTATTTATGTGTTAAATAATTATAAAAAAGAAAATAGTTTTCTTATTGGATAAATTGGAAATTTGTTTTCCTATTGGATAAAGGTTTTATTTTCCTAAAAGGAAAAGATAAATTTTTGTGTAAAAGATATACTCTCAAATTATTAGTTATTTTTCTATAAAAAGTGAGTTTCTCCCAACACAAAATGGACACAAAACCAACGCCATTTATCAAGAAAAAAAACACGCTAGTTTTTTTTGAAAAAAGAGAGAAATTTTGTTTTCTTGGCTTAGCAATTGGGAGAAGAAAAACTATGGTTTTTCTTGGAGCATATTCAAGGAGCTTTTACTATGAGGATCGACGTCCACCAATCGTCGCTAGGAGATACAATCCAGAAGATCACGGCTTCTCTCCGGTTGGGGTAAATCTATCAACCTTCTCATAGTTGTGTTAATTATTTTTGTGGATCAAATCATGGTAAAATCACATGCGAATTTATTCGTAGTTTCCGCTGTGCAAGATCGAGTGTCTCGATCGGTGCTGTAAATCAGATCTGACGATTCAATTGTGGATCGGATCCGGATTCGGGTTTCTGTATATCCAGCATGTGGTATCAGAGCAAGGTTAAAGCGATTTTGCGATCTTGATTGCATAATTAATTAATAAGGAGTGGAATAGAATAAAAATTGCATCTTTTGAATTTTAATTTTTTTATGCGAATGAATGTTTTGGTTGACAAGATGGATTGGGGTTGGTATGCGAATGGTATTTGTTTACCATGTAATTTATTTTTGCAATTTTAATTTTCTGCTTTAATTCTTTTTTCGACCGAGACATATTTATTTAATTGGGACGAAGACTTTGAAGAGGAAAAGCCGTAGTACAGTGGTCAAGCCACAGTTTCATTGTATGCAGACCCGAGTTTGAATCCTCTTGGCCGTATCAAATTTGGAAGTTTTTTTTTGTATTTTTCTTTTTTTTCCTGTTCGTATTTTTAGTTGCTGTTCAGAAAAGAAAAAAAAATGATTAAAAAAAATGGGAGCGGGGAATCGAACTCGGGTGGTGATGAAGGAAGAAGGAGCTTCAACCAACTCAGCTAGAAGTGTTTTTATTGAAGATCTGGAGCAGAAAATTCTTATTCCCGTTGGTGGCTGCACATAACTTTAGGGTTTATTTGTTTATTTTATACATTAGATACGGGGGTACCAACGGTCCATCTCAGTGGTTTATTTTTTCGCATTTTTTTCTTGTATGATTATTTATGTGATATAACCATGCCATGCATTATATTCATGAATTCCACTCCTAGCATATGCATACATATAGAAAATTAATATTGAAATTAATTAGACATGTATGAAACTGATAATTAATTTAGATTAATAATAAATGAAATTAATTAAAGGAAACGGAATTTTATCGGAAAATAAAATTCACAAGATAAAAAAAATTACTCGGTAAGTTTGTTTTTGGGATCTTAAATTCCGTGAGGAATTAATGATGTAGTGTCTATATAAATAGAATTTTGATAATCAAAATTTGGATAATCGTGAAAAGACTGGACACTAACTAGACGGTATTTAGAACCGATAAGTTGGTGATTGCTTCATGATTTATTGTTTTCGATTATTGGAACTAAGATCCAAAATTTTTATCATGACAAGATTAGGACTATAAAATTCTTTGATGAATTTTAAGTGTAGTGTCTACATGAAATATTTCTACATAATTGATAAATTGGAAAATCATGAATATAGTGTCACTAGTTAGACGGTATTTGGAACCGATAAACTAGTGGGAGCTTTAAATTTTGTGATTTATTGTTTTTCAAATTGTTAGAAAATTCACAAGTCCTAATGTATTAGGATTATAAAATTCTTGGTGAATTTTAAATTCGGTAGTGTCTACATAAAGAAATTTTATAAATCCAAGAAATTGGAAAGTCATGAATAAGTGACACTAGTTAGACGGTATTTGGAACCGATGAACTAGTGTGAGGATTATATTAAATATTCACGATTTATTGTTTTTGGATTATTAAAAAATTCTAAAACCCTAAAGAAACTACCTAATTTTCAAAATAACGAGTGGGAGCGGGGAAGGTGACAACCAACCCCACGGCCCTACTATTGACACAAGCACGTGAGAGAATGGTGACGCTCGGGCCGCTTTGATTTTGGCCCTCTGAGGGTGGCTTTCACGGCTATCAAAATTCAAGGCTTGGTCTCCGAAAAGATAGAATTTTGGGTACTCGTCGAGTCACTGACCGACCCTAGGCGGCATACTCAGGGCGTACTTTGAGATCTGAAATAGTAGGTAACGCTCTAGGAAATATCTAGGCTAAAAAAGAAGGTAATCATCAATTAAATAGAGATGTCTGATTCTTAGTTAGTTATTGAGAGAGATTGTCTCAATTAAATCGTCACCTATTTGACCTACTCTGAGGCAGCATTATAGGTGTGAGATTAAATTCTTGGAATGGTAGGATAAACTACATGCATGACATCACGTTTATAATTCCAAAAATCATTATTTGTTGTGGTGTATGATTTGATTTATATTTATGTCATAATTTATTTTTACAACTACATATCATCTTTAGGTATCTGGACTACTTAAATGATTAAAATTGACTGATGATGACTTCGTAAAATTGGAAAAGTAACAAGAACGTTGAACTCATAAATCGAGAACGCAAATTAATTCTTCGGAAGAGGATGTTCCTCTTGAGCCTACAAACTTAAGTGAAATTGATAAGTATGCCACTGCTGTCACTCGTATTGAACGAGAGACAAAACAAAATTAGTTCAAAGATGACGAGAATGATTCGGTATCAATCTCACTTAGACATACCACAGTTCACGAGTAGTGTCTACTCAAATGAAATGCTAGTTCATGGCAATTTCCTTTAAAGAAAGCCGAGAATGAGAAGGCAAATGTCTACTAGGGTAAGTCATCTAAACTAAATAAGTTAAAGGCTAAACCGAAATAATAATAAAAGTAAATAAAGGACAAGGAAATTGATTTCGGATCACTAACCTATGAATCCTTAAAGACTTTCTCAACCGGGATTATGGCCCGGAAGCTAAGTTCTTTTGTAAAGGACGCGGTAGCTAGGCATTCATGATCAAAGAGTAGACAACGGGCAGTTATTTCAGCTGAGATAGTGGGAGTGATATAAGGAAACAAATTTTTGATTTTAAACCTTGAATATTGCAGAAATTCAATTTCTATTTTTAGATTCGTTGGAACGAATGGATTCACTTTCAAATCGATAATATAGTTGCCTTAAAGAAAGTGAATATGACATTTGTATACGATTCTGAGACTCGGATTTTTTGTCTGATAAAGTCAGAACCACTAAGTAATGCTGAAAAGGTATATGTAACACATCATAAACTGTTAAGACAAATGGTTCCGTATTTAGATAAACGATTCTTCAACATCTATTAAATAGTGCATATATCCTAAAGATAAGATGTAAAGACTAGCTAAGGGTGATTCCTATCTCCTAGTCTAAAAACACTATCTCAAAGGAAAAATGACTAAGTAACCTTTCAATTAGGAAAGGGTAATAGAGCTAAAGAAGTATCACAACTTGTTCATATTGACATTCGGGGTCTTATGAAGGATACAAGCTAGTGGGAGCTTTTGAGTAAGATACAATTTTTCTAATGACTATTCGAAACGCCGATTAGTTTATCTGAATATTTGAAGGAATTCTGATATTACCAGAGAAGAGAGTATTCCATGCTCAGATATAGGCCATAGCATAGTTTTTGGAGCTGATGCTTGGCCTACCTCCGAGTGAAACGATTTCACTAAAAGGATAAACCATGGATTGCCTTATATAGTTATTGATATGCTACGATACACTCCTTAACTCAATTAAGATATTGGTTGCAAAATAATGGTATACATTATTATGTAATACCGAGAAGTCTACCTAGAAGATGCTTATGAATTTATGGATAAGGAGTGAACTACGTTTACTCCACTTCCGCAAATAGAGGCATTGAGCACTTGGTGCTTGAAGGTAGGACTAGAGATTTTGCATTCACATTCAGATGGTGACTGTTCGTGAGATATCTTAATGCAACGAGTGAAGGTTGGTTATAAGATTCTTGAGATCGGATAGTGACGGTTACACTGTTACATCCTTTCCAAAAAGGAATGTTTAAATAAACAACCTTAGATCCTGAAGTACAGTTACTCAAGGAGTTACTATCTGATTTAATCAGACCACATCCAACATTGGTTGTTGGGGATTACATTGATAAATACTACTAAACCAGATCAGAATGTCAATCCACCCAAATCAGTGGGAATGTGGTTTATCCATTGACTCACTGTGATTATGCGACTTTACAGTCTGCTGTGGGTGATTGATAACTTGTGGTCTTCTTTGGAGGGCTGTATAGGATTATGATAATTAGAGGTTGGTTTAAAGCCATATACCTGTAAATGGAGTTTTGGCACTCCGTTTGTAGAACCACCTGAGTGTCTCAGGCCCAATGGGAGTAATTGGATCTACGTGGAAAAGATTCGAATGAATGAGAAAGTTTATCTTTCTAAGCAAAGCCAAGTGGTCTGGGGGTAATTCCCTGAGAAGTAGAAAGTTAACTAGAGGTGATTCCCTGAAACTTTCTCACCACTCAGCCTTGCTTGACTTCTTGGAAAGAAGAAAGTTCAATAGGGGTGATGACCAGAATATTTTCTTGCCAAACAACGGAGTCTGATCTCAATCGGAACAGAAGGGTTTTAGCTTAAATCCAATGGCAAATTGACTGCCTATGCTTATACCCATCAGTGGATTAAAGCAAACCTCTATGTCATTAAAAGCCACATGTTTGAAATATATGGGCTTGACCAGAATATTGATGAGTCTTTTGTAGACCAGAGAAACAATATTGGTAAAGTAGTAGACGTTAGTGTTTATAAAGGATAACACTGCAATAGTTGGGAACAACATGAGTGTGTTATATGAAGTCAAGAACTGACGAGCCAAAGCTTCTCTGAATCAGAGAAGTGGACTATATTCTCAGAAATCGATACGGTCGAGTTCATGAGAACAAGTTGTGGCACATGAGAACAAGTTGTGGCAATGTCCCATCCATCATATTGGTTAAGATGATGATGCATTTCTTTGCATGCTAGATTCAACAAGAGGTTTCCTACCCAACCCCTCACGGAATAATTCTCTAGATCTTTGGATAAAGAGAAAATAGGATAGATTCTCTTTTGGATAGAGAAAGTCAAATTACTAAAAGTCAATAGAAGTCGAATCTTGGATTCGAGCATTGCATAGAAGTATAGTGCATCCTCACGTGTCTTTAGAGAACGAGGATTTATATGCTTGTATATTTGGGTGCAAACCTGAGTATTGATTGATTCTGACTTTAAGTCAGATTAAGGATGATCGTTGATCGAACTCAGGCTCAGTGTTTACTCATAGTGATGGAGCTATAGTCTGGAGCAACCCAGCACTGTCTATTTGACTCTGTTAATCGAATACATAGCACCCTTTTGAGCAGCTAGAGAGGCAGTATAGCTTGAAAAGTTCCTTGTTGATCTGGAAATAATTCCAGGTCTCGATAAGCCTATACCCTTTTACTGTTAAAACAGTTTAGAGGTAGCTTATGCAAAGGATCTTCGTCATCACAAGAGGTCAAAAGCATATTGAATGTAAATACCACCTGGTCAGATAGATCATGCAAATAGGTGAAGTTTCAGTCCTAAAAGATCGCCTTGAGCCGACAACCTTGTTGATCAGTTTACCAAGTCGTGTGGCGTCAAATGTCACTGATAAGCTCTTGACGGGTATGAAATTAGGAGATATGTCTCATCTGCTTTAGAGCAAGTGGGAGAATGTTGTGGATAGATAGAATAAGGGTGAGGTGCTCTAAAAACAATTGTTTCTAGTCTTTACGGGCAAGTGGGAGATTGTTTTATGTAGTGCTCTGAAAGGCAATTGTTGCTTGTCTATACGGGCAAGTGGGAGATTGTTGGAAGTAGCGTCCAAAAGATAATTTATGTAATTATTTTTATAATTAATAAATGACATATTTATTCACATCTTATTATTTGCTTTGTGCTTATATTTAATACACTGCTGAAAACCCCAAGTCGTATCACATGTAGCCATATAACTTAGTGTGTGTCACACATGAGGATTAAGTTTATGGTGATACACTTGAACTATTAGTCCGTAATCAAAGTATGGGGTCTAATGATTAAACCACCATTAATGCGCCTAGAACACTTTATGGTGTGACCGTCTTAATTATCCGAACCGTCGATATTGGTTGTCTAAGTGAGCATTTATATATGATGTAGTCATATAGGACCGGACCGATTCACTCTGCATTTCTCATATTTCCGGGATTGAGAAATCTCATTAAATCACAAGATGTTCATATATGGATTATCCTTAATCCTGACGTGATTGCATAGTCCTACTTGTTTCAGGATAGGGTTTGATGCGTTCGTTAAGGGTCGCTAAGAGGCACGGTCCGAATCACTTTCACGTTGTCACTATTCTGGAATGAGTGAGGTGTGTGTCTCACAGATATGGAATCCATTCCTTCCTGCGGGAAGTAGAAAGACAATCCCCTTATTTGTTAATCCTAGAAAATGATCAATCCCGGGAGTTCGTATTGGTTATGAACTAATTGATCATTAGTGGGTTAATGGTAAATAAGGATAAGATGTATTGAAGAAGGTTTAAGGAAATAATCCCGCTTCATTACGGATAGTCTATGGAGGGTTTGTCTGTATGTAATGATTATATCAATGGAAGCTTATCGACTCGACGTTTTGAGAATAAGTTATATCTATAATCGATAGAGTTCAGTTTCAGATTTATGGTGGCATAATTCCGGAATTAATAATTTGAGTAGAAATATTCTGTTCGATGAATATTTTATTCAATTTATTGTAGCTACTGGTTATAGGTCCATGGTCCCCGGGTTGGCTCCTAACACGCGAGTGTTTTCTCTTTTTATGGAACCTCGAGAATAAATTAAATAGTTGGTCTATTTAATGAATATGCAAATATTATTTATTTGGTAAATAATATGTAAAATAGAAAAGACATTTTCTATTATCCCAAATGGCATAAAATGGCGTCATATTATTTTGATTTTGGGAAAAAAAAATTCTCCTAATTAATTATAGTGTGGATAATATAACTATTTATGTGTTAAATAATTATAAATAAGAAATTAGTTTTCTTATTGGATAAATAGGGAATTTGTTTTCCTATTGGATAAAGGTTTTATTTTCCTAAAAGGAAAAGATAAAATTGTGTGTAAAAGATAAACTCTCAAATTATTAGTTATTTTCGATTAAAAGAGAGTTACTCCCAACACAAAATGGGCACAAAACCAACGCCATTTATCAAGAAAAAAAACATGCTAGTTTTTTTGAAAAAAGAGAGAAATGTTGTTTTCTTGTCTTAGCCATTGGGAGAAGAAAAACTAGGGTTTTTCTTGGAGCATATTCAAGGAGGTTTTACTATGAGGATCGACGTTCACCAGTCGTCGCTAAGAGATACAATCCGGAAGATCACGGCTTCTCTCCGGTTGGGGTAAATCTATCAACCTTCTCATAGTTGTGTTAATTATTTATGCGGATCATATCGTGGTAAAATCGCATGCAAATTTATTCGTAGTTTCCACTGTGCAAGATCGAGTGTCTTGATCGGTGCTGTGAATCAGATCTGACGACCCAATTGTGGATCGGATCCGGATTCGGGTTTCTGTATATCCAGCAGTTTCTGGTAATTATGTCGATTCTCTCTTATATGTTTTATGAATTTGTGATGATTATCGTTGGTACAAGCTTGTTAGGTTAATTAACTTATTGATCGAATTGAATAATGTCAATTTGCACCTAATAGTGATTTATATTGATTCATATATGAGAAACGCCCAGTCTTGGGGAAAAGACTTTGTTATGGAAGAGTACCCAACGGTCTATATTGGGGAAAAGCCTTAACGATTTAGTTTCCCCGAATGAATTGTTTCAATTACTTCTATTTAGAAATTGGCCACTTCTTTGCATGTTTTCGTAAATTACTTTCGAAGGAACTAAGGTTGAAGATAGTAATTGGGTGGAAATGGTCTTCTTTATCAGAGGGTGGTAGATTGGTTCTCATTAAAGCTGTTCTTGGTGCTCTTCCGCTCTTCTTCTCTCTGTCTACAATCCTCCTGATTGCGTTTTAAATTTTCTACAAAGTGTGAGGTCATCTTTTTTTGGGGGCGGGGATGGGTCTTCAAAAAAATTGCATGGGTTGATTAGAAAAAATTTCAAGCTCCTAAACTTTTGGGGGGGTCGGGGTGGGTAGTCTTAAGGTTCAAAATTGGCATTGCTTGGTAAATGGTGGTGGAGGTTTCTTTTAGAAAAAATGCTTTGTGGAGGAAAGTATTTGTGTCAATTTATGGTGTTGAGGGTGCTTGGGAGATGGATGGCATTCGTTTGAGGGGAGGGTGGGGGGTGTGAAAATGTATTGTAAGTGCGGTTAAAAATTCAATGGGGATTGGGGTTGATCTTTTGGGGTCGGAATGTTGGGAGGTGGGTGAAGGTAGTAGGGTGAGATTTTGGGAGGACATATGGGTGGGTAATAGTCCGTTGAAATTAACTTTTCCTAGAAATTTGAGGGGGTTTGAGGGGAGAAATTGATAAATTGAGATGGAGCCTTTGTTCAAATGGTGTTTTCTCGGTGGCTTCCTTGCGAAAAAAGCTTGAGACAGAATTTCTCGAAAATACATTTTCGGCTAATGAACTGATTTACAGGTGGAACAAACTATTGCCCTCGAAGGTAAATATTTTCATGTGGAAAGCAAATCTCAAAATTGATCTCTACAAAACCGAACATTATTAGTCACGGTATTACAATTCAGGATTCATTTTGTCCGTTATGTTACAAGTTTGAGGAAATTGTCAACCATCTTTTATTTGAATGTGATGTGGCGTTTTTTATTTGGTCTCATATTTAGAGTTGGTGCAAGATTGTTGGACTAAATGCTTTTCATTTAGTGATATTTGTTTTATAAAAGTTGGAAATGCGTCGTCGAATGCGGGTTCATGCTTATTGTCAGCTTTAGTTGGTATTACGGCTTGGGTAATTTGGTTACATAGAAATAAAGTCATTTTTCAATCACACGTTCTTGACCCAGAGTTGATTTTCAAAGATATACAGAGATTATCCTTCTCTTGGTTATCAAATTATAAACTTCTAAGAAAGCTAGAGTGGGATGAATGGAAGGCAAATCCGATGACTGCAGCAACTTAATTTTTGGAAGACCGATGATGGATCACTTTTTGTTTGAGAAGAAATGCAGCCGGCTTTTGAACTTGTTTTCTTGCAGATGGTTCTCTTTTTATTGTAGGTTGGTTCTCTATTTGATATGATGCTTTGGACAAATTTTGTAATCTTTTAGCATCTTGCTGATATATGATAATTTTTGGCTGTTAAAAAAAATTTTCTGCAGATGTTAGTTTTAGACGTGCTTTAAATATAACCATTCTTCGGTAGGGTTGGGATTAATGTTTAATTATTGTGTCGGATACATCTGAATCGATACGATGTCTTAAGTCAATATATTTGATATTTGGATTGAGAACTTGTAGGTGGTTTTGTGACATCATTTTAATGAAAAATGGTCACTTATATATTAGAATATATAAATCGTGTGACAGCTCTTAATGATGATTATACAAAATTACAAACGGAGTTTGGTCAATTTAACCTAAATCCACGAGAGAAAGAGAGAATATTAATATAGTGGAGAAATACAAAAGATAAAATGCTCTGAAAACCTTAAAACAAAAGCCAAAATAAGCTAAGGCAACTAAGAGTTTATCTTAAAAGAGATGATATCATATTACTATAGTGGAGAAATACAACAGATGAAAATCTCCTGAAGCCTTAAAGCAAAAGCCAAAATAGGCTTAAGGCAATTGACATTTTATCTTACTTTGAACATCTTAAAATAAACCACAAAGGTTCCCTAAATACTTAACGTGAGTCGGCTGCTCTTCAATGCTTAGCCGGTGTGGGAAAAGCAACAATTGTCCCACTAAACTAATAAATCTCCACCTTGGCACAATTGTCCACATCTAGAAATAGTAATACTACCCTTTCTCCACAAGCTCCAAAGTCATCAAACAGTGTCAAACATGTCCAAGCATTACTTGAACTTAACACACGGACGACATTTCTTAATATCGAACTCTGAACATAATGATGTAGAAATTGCAGAAGTGCCAATGAAAGTGAATCCCTGCATAATATAAAAACACCAGGCCATAAGGCTTTTACATAAACCAAAGCATTTTTAATTACTTTCAAAACTTCATCTTCGGTGGTGTATTTATATCCAAGAGTCTCAAGTGTACCCAAAGAGATTATAATTTTTTAAAATCCGAAACTTGTCTGACATGCGTAAGTGTTCTGACAACTCCATAATGAGTCCTGATTCTAACCGTACCAATACCAACAACCTTGCACACTTCGTAGCTTTTTAACATCCCACATTGCTAAGGTGGAAGAAACATCACCTCCTTATAAGTGTGAGACATAAAGGTCTAGTCAACTCGGGCTAGCATTTTTAGGCCAAGAGAGGACAACGGTATAAGAAGTTGACCAGATCTTTTATGGTTCAATAAGGGCTACCAAACACAGGTCGTGGGGCATTATAAATTGGTATCAGAGCCGACTACCATATGGAACCATGCGCTGCACAATTAGAGATAGTGTAAGAGCACCGTAAAAAACGGTGTAAGGGTTGCACCATAATAGATGGTTTAAGGCAAGAGTAAAAAACGATGTAAGGTTGCTTTTAGGTACCTCATGTAAGGACAAGACTAGGACATGTTCTGGCCAAATCCTGGCGAGGATTCAAAGAGAATGTAATATCCCACATTGCTAAGATGGGAAAACTTCACCTCGTTATAAGTGTGAGAAATAAAAGTCAAGTCGACTCGTTTAGATCCTTTAGACCAAGAAAGGACGATGACCGGATCATTTATGGCTAAATTAGTGCTACCAAACTCAGGTCTGGTGGCGTTACATGTTGCCCATCAAAACAACTCCACCTTGAACTGAATCATACGTTGAAAACCTATCTCTACCGGGACACCTATGATACTTGACAACGGAATCCAACATCCATTCATTAAAAAAAAAACATAATTTATTATCAGCAAAGAAAATCTCTCCATCACCCTCATTTTCTATGACGCTGGTCTGAGTAGACTCTTTTCTATGCTCTTTATTTTGTTCACGTTTTTCTTTGCTCTTAAGTTGAAAGCAATCAAATTTGATATGCATAATATTTTTACAATAATTGCACACCAAATTTTATGTATGGGGTTCAAATCAAAATTTTCACTATATTGTATCCTTATTAGTACTGCCCCGAACTAACAACATGTCCGCATGACTGCTAGTTTCCCTAGTTATGTCTTTTTCAATTTGATCTTTCGATTTTAGAATCGACTTAATTTCTTTGTAAACATAATAACAATAGGGTCTGGTGCTCTACATTAATCTTAACATCTATATTACCTAATCCATAAGCAGGGACTCATATTTATCCAAATGTGATTGTATATATGAGTTTTCAGACACACGAAGCATATACAATTTCTGCTTTAAATGAAGTATATTCTCTAAGATTTTCTTCATATACAAGGATTATAATTTTCCTACAAATCTTTAGCGGTAACCTCAGCGGCTAACTTTTCTTAAAACCTCATCAGAAAGAAATAATCTAATACCAAACATGGCCTTTTTTTCGAGACCAGCAAACTCATCAGCTGACGACATCTATTTCAAATATGACTTTAAAAGGGAAACCCCGACGGTGAACAATTACTCTTTGGATATGCATTTCGCGTACACTTTCATTGCCATGATAACAACTCGGGGATGAGTTGTTTTGGAGAGGGATGAAATGATGGGGAACGAATATCCTGGAAAATTGCGTAAGAAGAAAAAGAGAAAAAAATATAATACTTAATAGGGATATTATATTAGAGATATTTATTATTTATAAGAATAATTAAAGGAGAATATTTGATCTAATTTTATTTTAATTTGTTTCCTTAGTTAATGAAATTAGGGAGCAAGTATTTTTATTTTACTATGGAGCAAGATATTCTAGATACTTCTTCGCTCTATTTTTACAGTATAAATATAGTGGACACTTATTGTAAACTTGTAACATCTTTTCATCATTAAAATTCTAAGAGTTTTCTCCTTAAGCCTTGCAGCTTGTGTAGTGTTTATTATTTGAGTTTCTCCGTCAGTTTGAACGATATCAAATACCCCATCCGTTTGTATGATAACGAATTTGGTTCTCTTAGTCCAGTCGTACATCATTATCTCTAGCTTTTTCTCCTTCCCAAGCAGCGTAATATCTAAGCCCTTCTGAATATGTACTTAGGGCATACATGGGAGTCTATAAGGCTAACAAAGAGGCCCAACATTTTCACAATAAATGGGTGGTTCTGATACCATGTTTAAAATATAAGCACAAACCCATATAAGAGGAGGAGTCTCATCCTCAAAATCAAGTTATGAGGCGACGAAATTCATCTCTTAATATGGTGGGTGAAACAATTACAATTGTCCAATGTGTGACACCTTAACACTAAGCAACCTATTAAAGCCTGAGATGAAATATCCTATGATTATAAGTATCAGCCAGTCGTGAGCCCTGCTTAGGACTTAGAGTCATCTATTTCAAAGGAAAAATGCAACTTCCAAAAAGAGCGGAACAAAGAAACATGCTTAATAATGAATTATTGCATAGAAGGCTGTAGATCTTTGCTCCCTGCTTTTTATATAAGTGTGATTCTCCTTTCTCAAACGACAATGAAATATTCCTACTGTTGTAAATAAAATTTATGTTTTGATGATAATTCATCATATTTAATCAGTTATTATATTAACCGCATTGATGGAGTGCTGAAACTAGCTGTTATAGTGAAAAGATAAAAGATGTCTAGAACTAAATGTATAGGTTTTACTAGAGTCAGATATTTGTATAGGTTACATCAGACAAGCACTGTAATAGATAGTAGTGTCGTGATTCTAAAAACTGGAAATCACTTAGAAAAGTGGAAATCATCTAAGAAAATTGAAAAGACAAGTCATCTAAACTGACTCAGACTACACCTAAAACTGAAGCTTACTCAGAACTGAAGAAGGTAAGTTCGCTGAAGGACACAGACTCAGTTGGATTATCTAGAAGACAGAAGAACTGAGGGACACAGACTAAGTTATTGGAGATTGAAGAACTGAGGGTTCAAACTCAGTTTATGATGACCAAGTCGAGACTGTAAAGTTAGACTTTAGGCAAGTTTGTGGTGACCTGAACTGACTTTATTGATCTTGTATGAAGACCTAAGAATCATAAGGACAATGAATTCTTATATGATATATACTTATGGTGTACTCTGATTAAGTAAATTATAATCAGAAGAAGAATTGGAGTACTGATATTTGAAGAAGAGTAAAATCTCAGTTAATGCTCCAAGTCAGTCAAGAAACTGACAAATGACCAACTCAGTATAAAACTGATCAGAAACTCAGTTTTATAAGTCAGTCATCCAACAAACTGATAGTACAGTCGAACGTTGTAAAAGAAGCAACCTTATTGGATGAAATACGGACAAGTCAGAACAGTCACAAAACATAGCCGTTACAAGACAAACATTGATACAATTCGAATTCAAGAAAGATGAACGTTGTACCTTACACTATAAATAGAGGACATTGCACCAAGGATCAAACACTAAGATTTACCAAGAAATAACAAGATTACAAGCATTTTGTGCACTAGTCTCGTTCATTCGAATTTCTATCATCTCTGCGCTAACAAGATCAATAAAGAATTTCTTCAAGTGTTCAAGCTACACAGAATTCATCCAGATTCAGACACTTTGAAGAACCACAAACAAGAATCAATTTATTGATTCTCAGCCCAACTTTGATTTATAATCAAAGGTTTAGACCGTGAAGCAATCCGGTGATGGATTTGCCAAGGACAGTTGTATCAGCAGTCGGGTAGATTGTGTTTGTGGTGGTTGCTGGTGAAGAGGCATACGTAACCCTTCAAGGACCGGTGGCTCGAGCATTTGAAGAGCAGCAATCCAATCTATTCTTTGACTGTTTAGATAGTGAATCTAGGATTAGCCAAGGACTATTGTTTAGGACTTTTTGTAACAGCTCACCTCAAGAAGTTCTAGTGGAATTTTCCTCCAACACCATAGGGGAAGAGAGGACTGACAGGATTACACCACCTGAAACCTCTATAACTCTTGTTTCATTTATTTTATGCATTTACATTCTGTTATTTATTTATTAAAGCATTTATTATTGTTTACACAAGCATACTGAAGAACTAATTGACACACAACTCACAGCTCACAAACTAACATTCACCAGAATTCAGTTTTATACTCCCAGCATTCACAGAGAATAACAAGATCAAGAAAAAGGTAGAATTATATCTGCTGCCGGTTGACTCAGTTTGTAATAAGTCAGTTTGACTTCGACTCAGCTCAGTCAGCTCAACTCCACTCAAGATAAAACTGGACCTAAATTTGATTAAAATACAGTTTTTAGTGAGAATTTTATTCACCCCCCCTAAACTTGTTTTAGCCTTTCCAAGTGACCAACAATTGGTATCGGAGTAGTGTTTCTTTAACAAGCAATTGTTAAAAACTCAGTTGCTCTATATCTACTCTAGTTGTTCTAATCTGAAAGCTCAGTTTTCAGTTCTCAGTTTTTAATTAGTTTTCACTCTCTCACAATGGATAACAATCAGTATGCCAGACAAATGCTTAAGTGCAACATGGATATATTTGATGAATACAAACGTCACATGCAGGCTTTTCTAGCAGCTACTCATGATGAGATGGTGGACGTGCTCACTGATGGACAAATCTAGATTACTCACATACAGACTATTTATGGAAATCAAGTTCGAGTTCCAAAACCCAAGGCTGAATAGACCAGTGATGATCGCACGTGAAACAATCTCAACAACATTGCTATGGATTATATCCTCAGAACTCTTGATAGCAACATGTACTTGAAGGTGAAAGATTGCACTACCTCTAAGGAAATGTGGGACAAACTTCAGTTAGTTTGTGAAGGTACTGACTCCATCAAGGAGAATAAGATCTCAGTTGCAAACCTGAAGTTTTAGAATTTCAAGATGAAATCCGGAGAGACCATTGACCAAATGAAGACAAGATTCAATGCAATCATGGATGAACTGAATCTACTCAAGATTGAATATACAAAGAAAATAATCAACACAAGAATCTTGAAGGCCTTGCCCATGTGTTGGAAGATGAAGGTCACTGCAATGAAGAATCTAGAAGACTTGACATAGAAGACTCCTTCAAATTCTTCTCAGATCTGAAAGCTTATGAATTCAGTGAAGATTTTACAAGCACAGCTTTAATAATCAAAACTCTGGAAGAACCAAAAACCATAACACTTGCAGCAGCATCCAATGACTCTCAAGAAACAACCACAAATAATCTTCAACAATTGGATGAAATGGAAGAACAAATGGCACTTATGATGAGTCGAATCTGAAGGATGAAGAATGGTCATCCTGTAACTCAGAAGTTCATTAAGAAGACTCCTGAGAAAAGGAAATATGATGAATATCTTTGCTTCAACTATAAGAAGCCTGGTTAATATAAAGCTGAATGTCCAGAACTGACCAAGAAGACTCAGCAAATAAGAACCGGCAGAAGAGCACTGTTAGCTGGAGTTGAGTCTGACTACGAAGCTGGTATAGAAAGGTTATCTGATGATACAGCTTTAATGGCTCACATGGAAGATTCCAATGAGGACATATGGTACTTTGAAAGTGGATGCTCAAGGCACATGACAAAGAGCAAGGACTATCTGAGTAATTTTATTGCCAAGGATGGACCAAAGGATAATTTTGGAATTAAAGACAAACCTGGATACACTAAAGTTTATGGTACTTTGATCAGAAATGGACTCACAATCCAGAATGTATCTTATGTAGAAGGATTGCATTACAATCTACTCAGTACCAGCCAATTTTGTTACATGGGATACAAAGTTACGTTTGACAAAGATTTCTTCATTGTCGTCAGCGAAACAACATTTCAAGTTGTTCTAGCTGGGAGAAGAAAAGAGAATATGTATGTTGTAGATTGGACTACAGCAGTCGCAGAAACTTGTTTACTTGTGCATACCAAATCAGATGTCAGCTGGTTATGGCACAAGAAACCGAGTCATCTTAACTTTGATGACATCAACACACTTGTCAAGAAACAGTTAGTAATTGGACTACGTAAGATTACCTACAAGAAGGATATCTTATGAGATGCTTGTCAACAAGGAAAGCAAACAAAAGAAAGTTTCAAGACTAAGTCTTAGCATTCTACAAACAGAGTTTTAGAACTAATGCATATGGACTTGTTTGGACCTATCACACCAATCAGTATCAGTGGAAAGAAGTATACATTGGCGGTAGTAGATGATTATTCAACATACACTTGGGATATTTTCTTAACAAAGAAAAGTGAAACCAAGCAAAGACTTATAGAACTCCTCAAAAGACTTCAAAATCAGAAGAAGGTCTCAGTTGTGAAGATAAGATCAGATAAAGGAATTGAATTCATCAACAAAGTGATTGTCGAATGCTGTGAAGAAAATGGTGTTTTACATCAACTTATAAAGAACAAAGAACACCTCAAATGTAATGGTGTAGCTGAGAGAAGAAATAGGACACTCAAAGAAGCAGGAAGGATTATGATATGTGAAGTAAAACTACCTGAAAGATATTGGGCAGAAGCAGTTAACACAGCTTGCTACACACAGAACAGAGCTATCATGAATAAGAGACATGAGAAGACACCCTATGAAATTTGGAATGGAAGAAAATCAAATGTTTCATACTTTCATGCTTTTGGAAGCAAATGTTTCATACACAATAATGGAAAAGATCAAATTCATGTTTTTCAGCCCAAAGATGATGAAGGAATATTTCTAGGATATTCAAGTGTCAGCAAAGCATCCAGAGTAATGAACAAAAGGACACTCAAGCATGAAGAATCAATTCATGTAGTATTTGATGAACCAAACTTTCCTAGTGAAGAAACTGAAATCAGACAAGAACCAGTTTCTCAACCTCAGTTACCAGTTTTACCAGAATCAGTTTATGTTGACATTGGAAGATTAAGAGTTTCAAAATCATCAGATCAAGATCAACCTCAGATTCCAAAAACTGAACCACCTACAGTTGAACAACATGATTCTGACCTAGGTCAAGATGATCAAGGCGAAGAAAATCAAGAACCAATTCCTGAAGAATCAGTTCAATAGAATTTAGATCCCTTGATGCAACCCCTAGTACATCAATGGATGAGGAATCACCCTGAAGAACAAGTGATTGGTGATACTCAAGCTGGTGTTCGAACAAGACATCAACTAGATGCAATGATTGCATGTTTCCTATCTCAGTCTGAACCTAAAGAGATAGAAGAAGCTTTGAAAGATTTGGATTGGATATTATCTATGCAAGAATAACTGAATGAATTTGAAAGAAATCAAGTATGGGAACTAGTAGACAAACCAGATCATGTAAACATCATTGGCACTAAATGGGTTTACAGATACAACCTTGATGAAGATGGGAATATCATCAGAAACAAAGCTAAACTTGTAGCTAAAGGATATTCTCAAGCTGAAGGCATAGATTTTGATTAAACTTATGCACCAGTTGCAAGACATGAAGCAATCATACTTTTTCTCGCCTATGCAGCTCACAAGAAATTCAAAGTGTACCAAATAGATGTCAAAAGTGCATTTTTGAATGGGATTCTAGAAGAAGAAGTCTATGTTTCAACAACCACCTGGATTTGAAATTAAAGATCAAGCTGATAAAGTCTTTAGACTGATAAAAGCTCTATATGGACTAAAGCAAGCACCCAGAGCTTTGTATGAAACTCTATCTCAGTTTCTAGTGGATAATGGATTTATCAAAGGAACCATTGACAAGACTTTATTCAGAATGAAAGTTGAAGAAAGTACTTTACTTGTTCAGATCTATGTTGATGATATTATCTTTGGATCTGAAAATGAGCAACTCTGTGAGAAATTTGCAAGGTTAATGAAGAGCAAATTTCAAATGAGTATGATGGGAGAACTGAATTATTTTCTCGGTTTACAAGTTAAACAAATGGATAATGGGATATTCATTCACCAAACTAAGTATACAAGAGAATTGATCATGAAGTTTGGAATGGAGAAATCAGCTGGCATTTCAACACCAATCGGAACTAATATCATATTAGATGAAGACAAAGAAGGCAAAGATGTGGATCAAACTCTCTACAGAAGAATGATTGGAAGTCTACTTTATCTTACAGCAAGTAGACCAGATATATCTTTTGTTGTTGGTGTTTGTGCTAGATTCATACAAGACCTAAAGAGAGCCATCTCACAGTTATAAAAAAAACCTTGAAGTATTAGAAGGATACAGAAGGAGTTGGGATATGGTATTCAAGAGAAGGAGAATTCAAACTGATATCCTACTAAGATTCTGACTATGCTGGATGCAAAATGGATAAAAAAGCACTTCAGGCATATGTCAGTTGCTAGGAAATAGACTTGTGTCATGGTTCCGCAAGAAGCAAAACTCAATCTCTACTTCAATAGCTGAAGCTGAATGTTTTGCAGCTGGAAGTTGTTGTGCTCAAGTTTTATGGATCAGACAACAACTGAGATACTATGGGATAGAAGAAGGAATGATTCCTATAATGTGTGATATTACAAGTGCAATTGCAATAACTGACAACCCAGTTTTGCACTCAAGGACGAAACACATTGATGTGAGACATCACTTCATAAGGGATCATGCTGAAAAGAAGGATATTACAGTTCTCTATGTACCTACTGAAGGTCAGTTGGCAGACATCTTTACTAAGCCTTTGGACAAAGAGAGATTTGCCAAACTGAGAACTGAGTTGGGTATAATCAAAGTCAGTTAAGTCAGTTTAAGCCAAAGATTTGTCAAGGGGATTGATCTTTGTTACGTTGGGTGTGCTCACTTAACAGATCAGTCATTGACATCAACAATCTCAAACTGACCAACTGAAACTGAAAGATTTGATGGAACTGAATGTTTACACAAAACTGACCTCTAGTATCAGTTTATTGGACAGAACAGACAGCGGTTACATCGCATTTAGTTCCCGCCGTTTGTCAGAACCTGTTGCTTGTACACCCCCACTAACTGTCAGAACAGTACATGCATCGGTTACACAAAACCGTTAGGAATTTGAAAGGATTGTACTAAATCCCCACAAAATCGTGTACCCACTCACTAAACCGTCTTACAAAACCACTTATATATCCACCCTCTTTTACATATCTTTTCACACACACAAGAAAGATCTAATCTTTTTCTCTCAAAAGCCAAAAATTACATATTTCTTATTTTCCTTCAAAACTCAAAAAATTTTAATGGCAGTTTCAAAGAAAACACAAGAAGAATGGCTCATTATTGAGTTGGATACTTTATCTTTCGAGCAATATGAAGAACTTGTTGCAACACCCTTTTAGCAAGTCTTATTTGCGAGAAGATCAAACGTCAGCCAGGATTAAAATACATCCTGGAAGTTACTTTCAAAGAAGAACGTGATTTAGAAGGGATCCTATAGTTCTGGGAGAACATGAGATTGATAAGGAACTCCCTAATCACAAAAGTTCGATGTGAAAGAATAATTGTTAATGAACAAGTCATCAGGTTGCTATTTGATTTCAAGGAACCAGTTGTGAAATCAATAGATTTGAGTTGTTTACCACTCCAAAAAGGAGAGCCTTTCTCAGACAAATCTCCTGAAGTAAGGAACCAGCAACTGTTGGTACTCATTTCGACGAACTCAAACCAGAATTTGGACTCCTCTGCAAATGGCTCAGCAGACACATCATTGGCCAACACAAATGAATAGCCAAGTTATCTGAAGACATAATTTATCTGATGAACATAATCTGGGATGAATTTGAATTCAATTGGGCAGGTTATGTATTTAATCAGCTAAAGCAGCAACACTTAGCTGAATTGAAAAGTGTTCGAAGGGCTCAAGCTGAAGGAAGAGAAACAGTTGGAAGATTTCGACTGAAAAAGTCACTCAGTGGAGTTATTCAACAGTATTTGGAAAGACTCAAGGCAGGTAATATAGCTGAACAAACTGCCGGTGCATCTATACAAAGAATGGATACATCAACCAGAGATGTAGCTATAGTCCATTCTAAGAAAGAAAACGCTTCTCAGCCTGAATAAAAGAAGAAAACTATGTCTCAGCAGATAGCTGAACACAAAGGAGTCAAATGAAAAGCTGACTCAGAGAGAGTTAAGTCAGTTGGCAAATGTTTGTTCCCAGGTACTTCAAGTCAGTTAGCACCAACTGAGGGGGAACAAAAACTGACACCTAGAGTCACTAGACAGGACGTTATAGCAACTGAAATTGTTTCTCGATTACAACAGATGATTTCAGAGAAACAAGTTTCCGTTATGCATACTAAAAAGGAGCAACAACAATTTCAGCAGCAACCAGCTCAACAACAAGCTCAGCAACCAGCTCAACAACAAGCTCAGCAACCATCTCAATTTTTCGAAGCTGACAGAATCATCAAGCTGATGAAGATGAAACTCAAAATTGAAGATTGTAGAGAAGCTACTCTAGCAAGTGAAGAAAAGTCATTGTCCGAAAAACTTGAAATCAAGGATTTATACAC
This sequence comes from Gentiana macrophylla, assembly GCA_026214975.1. NCBI lineage: Eukaryota > Viridiplantae > Streptophyta > Magnoliopsida > Gentianales > Gentianaceae > Gentiana > Gentiana macrophylla. The sequence continues at coordinate 21,791,117 of CM047811.1, read as the reverse complement.
TTTATTTCCATTAAATAAGTTTCTCACAAATTGTTTCAGAAGATTCACTGAGAAAGCTAAATGAGGAAAATTAGCCACGTCATCAGTTTTAGATAATCAACAGAATAAGGATTATGACAAAGATGATGAATCAAAGAAAGAAGCTGATAAGGCTATAGATTTGCAAACTGAAATTCACCCTCTAGCTCAAACTGCGAATCAGTGAAAAGAATTTCTAGGTGGAAACCAATCAATTGACAACCATCAAACAGATGGAAAGGATGAGAATCATCAACTCATGGTAATTAAAGATGATACTCAACCTAAGATTCAACAAGAAGAAGCAACGGATCCATCTGAATTTTTGACAAAAGATGAAATGAGCAAAGTACAAGAAAATATGAAGATTATGCTCAACCAAAAGGATGCTTACAACGGTCTTTTGAAAAATATTTCTAGATACTTGGATTATCGAAAGAAGATGGACGTCTCAGTCCACACCAAGTTGGATATTATTCAGAAATCATCTTCTAGCTCAACATCAGAAATTCTCAGTCTTAAGGAGAAACTTGAAGTCTCAACCATGGAAGATAAAGAGACACATGCTCAAGCACAATGACATTTGAAGATTTATGTGTTATGAAAACAAGGATGAAAAACATGAAGAAATGAAGAATGAAGTAGAGATTGATTAGAACAATTTAAAGAAAGAATTCAAGAACACAAAACATGGCGTTGAAAGTAATACTCAAAGGTTTAAGGAAAAGAGAAGAAAGCGACAAAGAGAGCCAAGGTCATAGATTTAGAATCTTTACCTTACCCTCCTAAAGATCAAATCAAAAGGCAAAAAGCGATAAGAAGTATGCTCGTTTCTTGACACTTTTCGTCATATTCAAGTTAATATCCACATTATTAAGCTTTGATTAATATACCATTTCTATGGAAAATTTCAAGAAATTACATCCAAACAAGAAAAAATTAGAGAATATGAGAATATATGCCTAAATGAAGAATGTTTCGCAATTTTGCCAATATAAGTTACCACACAAAGCTAGAAAGATCCGTAGTTTTACCATTCCGTGTGAAATTGGAGGATTTCTGTTTAAGAAGGTCTTATGTGATCTAGGAGATGAAGTATAAATCTCATGTCTTATGAGGATTATAGAAAGCAGGCATAGGAGCTTACTAAGGCGAAATGACTACTCGCAAATGGCAGGATAGATCGATTAAGTACCCTAAAGAGAATTATAAAGGACATATTGGTTAAAGTAGACAAATTCTATTTTCCATGAGACTTTGTAGTTATGGAAATGGAAGGCGGTTATTCGGCACCTCTCTCATTCTAGGTGGCGTCATTTCTAGCTACAGAGGAAGAACTTTTAATCGATGTGCGAAAGAGAGAATTAATCTTAAGAGTCAATGAAGGCGAAGTTACTTTAATATTTTCAAAGCTATGAATCATGCATCATTGAGAATCATGTTCTTTTATAGAAGATATTCATTCTGGCTCACATGAATCGGTTACTTTAACTTTTGAAGGCAGATTAGAAGAATGCTTAACTCGTCTATCTATAAAGAAGATGAGGAAGACATTGAAATGAAAGAGATAATTCTTTCTTTAGATACAGAAAGTTTTACCTTTAACTAGCATAATGGCATAAGTACTTGAATTAGAACTAGAAGGACCAGTTCTTAAATCGTCAATAGAAGATCCGCCAAAAGAACACTGGACTTGAAATCATTACCTTTAAATCGAAATATGCTTTTCTTGAAACGATAATCATTACCGATTATTATTTCATCGACTTTAAGCGAGCAACAAGAAGATCAATTACTTGGAATGTTGAAAAAGCATAAGAAAGCTTTTGGATGGACGATTCTTTTTGATATTCGAGGTATTAGCCTGAGATTTGCGTTCATAAGATAATTACGAAGGAAGATGCTAAAGCCTTGTATTCAACATAACGCCGCCTCAGCAAATTTGCGGTTAATTGTTAGAAAGAGGTCATTAAGCTATTAGAGATGAGAATAATTTTCCACATGTCGAGATAGTGAATGGGTAAGTCCAACTCGAAGTGGTACCAAAGAAAGGAGGTTTCACTGATGAAAGAAAATGATAGAAATGAATGGATTCCAACAAAGAGAAATTGCAGGATATCGAATGTGCATTGATTTTAGGAAACTAAATGATCATACTAAGAAAGATCATCATCCACCCCATTCATAGTTCAAATGTTGGAGCGGTTAAGTGGTCATAAATATTCATCGCTTTTGATGGTTATTCAAGGTTATTACTGATTTTCATTGCTTGCCGGGAGGAGATAGGAGAAAACTACTTTCACTTGTCCTTATGGAACTTTTTGCGTATAAAAGAATGCCGTTTGGTTTATGTAATGCCCAACTCTACGTTTCAAAGATGCATTATGGCTATATTTTACTGATATGGTTGAGAAATTCTTGGAAATTTTTATGGGCGACTTTAGTGTTTACGGAGATTCTTTTGGTAAATGTTTATCGCACTTAGAAAAAGAGTGTTACCTTGTTGTGAGGATACCAATTTAGTTTTAAATTGGGAAAATGTCATTAATGGTATCGAAGAAGAATTGTTCTAGCCGTAAGAATCCTCGAAATAGGAATGAAGTTGATAAAGCTAAGGTTGAAGTAATTGAAAAATTACCACCGATTAATCTAAGGACTCTAAGAGGATTTCTTGGACATGACATACGGATTTTATAGAAGATTTATTTGATTTTTCAAAGATAGCAAAGCCCCCCAAGTCATTTGCTTGAAAAGAAGTACCTTTTAACCGATAGTAAATGTAAGGAAGCTTTGACCTTAAGCGAAATTAACTCATGCTCAAGGCTAATAGCACCGGATTGGAATTTACCGTTTGAGATTATGTGGTGATAGCCGGTGATTTAGCGGTAGGGGCAGCGTTTTAGGTCAAGATATAACAAAATTCTCAAAGCTATTTACTATGCATCTCATACGTTAAATCGCAATTTCCAATGAACTATACAACTTCTGAAAAAGAAGCATGGTCATAATTTGCTATTAGATAAGTTTAGATCGTATATTGTTGGTTCTAAGGTAATAATTTATCTGAGACCATTCGAATTGAAGTATTTAACGTGAGTAAGAAAGATGCGAAACCACGTCTTCTTAGATGGATTCTCTTCTTGGAGTTCGATTTGGAAATTAAAGATAAAAGGAAGGAGAATGTAGTAGCGCATCTAAGTAGAATGGAAAATGATGAGAAAAGTGGAATAGAAATTAAAGATTCATTTCCTGATGAACAACTTTTAGAATAGATACTCCTTCAACCATGCGATTTATTAAGAATAGAATTCCTTCTGGCGGAAATGTCACCTGCAGTTTGGAGATATCATTAATTACTTAACTGTGATTATATTCCGTCTCATTGGACTGGCGCAAGAAAAAAAGAAATTCTTTTATGACTTAAAATTTTATTCTTGGGAGGAACGGACCTTTTCCGTAAATGATCGGATGGGATAATCGAAAGTGTGTGCACTGATAATGAAATTTTAAGTATTTTATCATTTTGTCATGATCGTGAGGCGGGGGAGGTCATCATGGAGATGGAAAGCTGCTGAAAGTTTACAATGTGGTTTTTATTGGCCCTCGCTATATAGAGATGCTTATAAGTATGTCAAATCTTGTGAATCTTGTCAAAAATGGAAATGTATCTAAAAACATGAAATGCCTATGCAACCTATTTTAGAATGTGAGTTATTTGATGTTTCGAATTATAGATTTACGGGACCATTTCTATATCTTTTGGAAAAAGATTTATTCTAAGTTAGATTATGTTTGAAATGGGTAGCTGTAAGCTCTTCCACTAATGATACCAAAGAGGTTGTCATCACGATTTCTTAAAAAGAATATATTTACGTTATGGCATTCCGAGGAGCTATCATTAGTGATAGAGGTTATTACTTTTGTAATAGACCATTTACCAAGATAATTGAAAAATATGGTGTAACGCATAAGTTAGTCAGCATACTATCATCCATAAACCGGTGGTGAGGTAAGGTGTGCAATAGAGATCAAAAGAATTGTAGAAAAGACAAGTGGATTCAAATCGAAAAAAAAAGGCGATTAAACTAGGCGATGCATTATGGGCATATGAATACCTTTTAAAACACCAATTGGTTGTTCTCCCCTATAAGTTAGTTTTGGTAAAGTCGTGTCATCTCCCGGTTGAGTTAGAACACAGAGCTTATACGGGCTATTAAATTTTTGAATTTCGATCTAAAATGGTCATCGGTGATCATGGATTGCTTCAATTGATGAGAACTAGAAGAATTCCGTCTCGATTCTTATGAAAGCGGCTTGAATGCACTAAAGCGCATACGAAATCCTTTCACGATAAAGAATCTATAGTCGTGAGTTCCATGTAAGCGTCGAGTGCTCTTGTACAATTCCATTTAAAAAGTTATTTCGAGAAAGCTTAAATCAAGCATGGGCGAGTCCATTTAAAGTGCGTAACGAGTTTACAAATCTGGAGTACATTGAACTAAGCGATGGAAATACAACTTTTATAGCCAATAATGGCCATAGAGTAAAAGTTATTTGTGGAAGGAGAAGAGAAACATGCGAAAGAAAAAATAATGCTACTAAGCGATCCTCAAAGCAAAGAGAAAAGTCAGCGAAGCGGAGAGTTAAACTGGCCCGACCATACCAGTCTTTATCTATCTTTACTCTACTTTTTGTGTTTTTAGTTATGTTTAAATAGATTTAAATCTTTTACCGGATAGACGATGAAAAGAAGCTGGATGTTTTTTAGATAGAATAAATTTTTATCACTTTTGAAATTAGGCTTGGATAAAGATGTCGCGTTTAGAATAAGCTTTGAGTTTTGAAAATAAGCAATTGTTGAGAGAGATCAAGTGAAAGAACTATGTAATGGAAAATCGAGAAGTTCGATAAAGAGAAGGCAAAGTTTTTAAGAAGGTGTAGAATTGTGGAAAAAGTGAGCATGAAGAAGGAAATGTAGAAAGCACTGGCAAATCAGGATGAGTGTTTGAATGTTGTTAGAAAGGAGCGATTAGGTGGTTATCGAAAATCGATGGAGATCAAAGAAAAATTCAGCGCCTCATTTCTTAAGATTAGGTTGATAGAGCGTTACATTGAACTCTGGAAGATTTAGAAGTATTGGAATTAGGACCTCGTGAATTTTGTATTATTTATAAAATTTTTATATAACTTTTGAAAATTTTATAAATAGGATCTTTGAAATTACTTAAAAGTTTTATAAAGTTTTATAAAAAGTTTTTTTTTTTTTTTTTTTTTTTATTTTTGCAGAAGTTTTATTAAGTTTAAAAAAAAAAAAAAAAAAAAAAAAAAATCCGGATCGATCGATCCGACCTAACGATCGATCCGAACAGAAAAAACCTAAAAGGGGCAGGGTACCTCTTTTTCTTCTTCTTTCTTCTTTTTTTTCTAAAAACAGCCGCCCCTCCCTTCTTTAATTCAATTTTTCCTTCAAATCATCTTCACACTATCACCATTATGCTTACACCACTTCTTAAACTTTTCTCATTTCCATCCTCTTCAAATTTGCATTTACATTGAAGTAATTTTCAAGGAAAGCTTCAACTTTCATTCGGCGACATTTCCATCTTTTTCCGGCCAAATTTCCAACTTCTTTAAGCTTTGTAAGGTAACATTGTAGTCACTTATTTTCTTAATTTCTGTTTTATGCAATTTTTATTTTTCAACACTGTTTTGTCACTCCGCATTTATCTTGTTGTTTTGTGTTGTTTTGTTTTGTGTGTTTTTGTTATTGTGTCATTATCATAGAATGGCGAATCATCCAAAGCTAGTAAAAGCGCAAACCGGCATATCATATCTACCCAAATTCGATTATAGAAACCTAGGCCTTTAAGAAGAAGAATTGGCGAGTTAGTTTTGAAAGAAACCCGTCTATTTCATGACTAAGAAAGCATTGAAAATAAATTTGGAATGGTGTTTAGTTGCAATAGAGAGGGCTTAGACTTTAAAGATTTGGGAAGGAGGTGAAGGAAATTTTTGAAAGGAGACATTGGATGGAATTAGCCGATTTAAGGTCGGAGAAATTAACACCACCTTAGTAGCAGAATTTTATTCTTTGGTAGCAACTCACGATACTACGGATGAAGGTGAGTTAACCTCTGTCAACACGAAGAGAACTAGAGCAGGCTCACCAGTTTACTCCTCATACGCATTATTAATGCTATTTATGGTATTCCCGATATACCGGAGAATAGAGGATTATTATACGATTTGGAATTTGGATGAGCGTTGGACTTTGATCATATTGTTGCGGTAGCCCAGGAATGAAAGTTAGATCCCATTGCCGTCTGCATGAAAGCGAGTTTTCATGGAAATGTATCCGGGATATGAGAAGCCATTAAGCGTTTTATCAGTCACACTCTTTACCCGACTTCGGCATTTTACATCTTTTGGTAAAAGGATTTGTGTATTGCCAGGCTATAGTTAATGATGTATACACATGGATATAGATGATGTGTAGAAGGGCCAAGGATTTTGCCTCATTCATTTAGGCTGTGAGCGATCCACATGCACTTTCCGTGTTTTATTATTTCCTTCCTTGTGTCGTCAGGATAGAGTCCTCGAGCTCCCAAATGATAATTTGATGATGGTGGATGACTTACACTTATAGGTCCCTAGTTTACCACGGCGGGAGCCGGGCGGTGGAAGAATAAACTTTGACTTAGTAAGCGACCTGCGGCCTACTCTCCATCACTCCGCCGCTGTCCCCTCATTCACATCCAATCAAACTCAAACTCATCTTCCCAATACCATCACTACGACATGTTTCAATCCATGGCCTATGATGTTCATCGTGCTAATGCCAATATGGAGATATTTTGTTTCGAAGGAATAAATTATGGTCACGAAGATTTACGTCAGGCATACGAGGTTTATATCAAATGAATATCTTGCGAACCCTTCATGCCGGAGATGGATATTCCGCTGAATGCCAAACCCATTACCTTATACCTTGCCGATTTCATTCCACGATGCCACCTCACTCGGATTTCCAACAAATGCCGCGATCTTTTGGATTTCAAACTAGTGGTGTAGGAGATTTTAAGCCAGTACTATGGCAGCGTTGCGACATCGAATGGAGCTGGATGCGGATTATTTGGCCATACCACGATGAGATCAATGGGGAAGCTTTTTACGATATCACGAGAGATGAGTCTGATGGGACTAGATAGCTCGATCACGGATGTCAACTTATTTTCAAGATCCATCCCAAGAATCGACCCGTTCTCAAGCTATGCCAAGTTCAAGCCACGTCAGTGATGAGTGATAGAAGGTGATAATTTTTAAACATTCTATGGTTTTGACATTGAAACAATTTTATTTATCATGCACCTTTTTCTTTTTTTCTTTAAATTTTAAGTTGTTTTGATCATGGTAGGATTTTACACGATTTTCATGTTTTCATTGCATATTATGGTATTAAGCATCGAAATGTAGAAAAATTTATCGTTATAACATAATGAAAATAGACAAAATAGGAAAACTTGTCACTTTAGAGAAAACTAAGTATTTTCAGAAAAATCGACTATATCCCGTGAAGCGGTAATGTTCGGATCGATCCGCTTTCACGGATCGATCCGACGCTGTTACCGACGACAACATTCACGATTGAGGCGGATCGATCCAACGCTTTCCGGATCGATCCGGTAAAGAAGTACAAGCAGAAAGTAGATCTTTTCTACTTTTGCTTGATGGATGTATTCTATAAAGAAAGAGCAGCGACCAACCTTTTGCTCATTCTTTCCTTTCTCTATTTTAAATCTCTATTTCTAAAATAATCTACTTGATCCTCTCGCCGGTTAATAGTTGCGAGACCACATCGCCACGATGTGTGGTCCCGAAGGGCATGCCTCTTGTTTTCATAATAACGTCCGAGACATCTAAATTTAAATCCGTTCTCTATTACGATGGAAAGGCTAAACACTTGAAAAAAAAAATTGATCAATGGGGACGTAATCTAATCCGAGTTGCGGGTGGAAAAAGTTGATAAGGACTCCCGGAGAAGTGAATAAACATTTTTGATTGTTAGAGATTTCTTCGTCTCTCACTGAGATAACGGCGATAGCCTGCATCTCAACTTATTACGATTGGGGAATCGTTATTTCATTTTCACCGTCATCATAAATCAAATCTATCAAATTCCACCATGTACTTTTGATCGAAACCCCACACTTTGAAGCTTTTTTTTTGGAACTTGGGGATCGATATAATGTTGTAAACCGTGCTGAAGCTTTTTCGGGCCAGATTTCCGTTGTTTGATCATAACATGATTCTTCAACTCGCTACCCCCCATTTTAAAGAGCTTAGGACGCGCCATTAATTCTCGGATCTCATCCGCTAGATTTTTAGCCGTAAGGTTCAGGATGATGAGATCTTCTTTGCTGTATGCGTGATCGTGTGAGCATACATTGATTGAGGGAGTTTTGATTTTAAAGCCGCAATTAATTTGCGGTAGAAAGGCGTAATAAAGGGGAAGACCGCTACCATTTGCACCAGGTTATCTCACACCTTGTATCCAACCGAATCACGTGCCTGAAGTTTGCTCATCGGTGAGATTTTTCCATCTCAGTGATTCTCGATTAGGATTACTTCCGGTGGATACTCCCGGATGTTCATCTACGGTTTGATAATCGTGTTAAGTTATGTTGTTAAGTTGGTAGTTGTTTAAATTAGTTGTTTAAGTCGTTTTTGTTGTTTGTTACTTTTATTTATAGTTTGTAATAGTATTTAATATATATGTCATTTTCTTTAATCAAAATAATATATGGTTGCTAAAATAAGAAATAATAATCAAAATCATATAAAATTTTAATTTTATTTGCAACTACTTTTTTTTGCTTTGAGCATCGGAATGATGTCATTTTACGTAAGTGAGGAGTGGAAGAAACTCGGTGAAAGAAGTGCTTAATTCTCAAAAGACTAGCTCAACAGACCAACATGCAACCCATCAGTTGGTAAATCAATTGTATGATGCCAAAAAGGGAAGCTAAAGAAGAAAAACTGAGATTACTTGACAAAAAGATGAAGCTGGAAGAAGAACTGAAGAAATACAAATCACAAGCAGATCCTTATGTTTTTGTAAAAAAACTAACTGACAAACAGCTTATTGAAAAATACAGTCAACCTGGAGAAATGAGAGCTACTTTAACAAATGATTTGTGGATGAAGCTTGTCAATGATCACAACAATGTCAAGATGAAGTACAAAGACAAAACTTATGAAGAATCTCTTGCCTACTTCTTATTTGACCAGTATTACAATCAAAGGATCGCACACTATAAGAAGATCAAGAAGATTGAAGAAAAGTTGCAGATCAGAGACAAAACTGAACAAATGAAAGCTGATGTTGCAGAATTTGAAAACTATTACAAGGATGAATCAGCTTTACCAAAGTTAGTCTTATGGAGAAAGTGGAAGCTTTCTAGTCAAGTAGACTACAACAGAACTTTCTACAAGGAAGACACGAAGCTAGAAAGAGCGTTTCAGCTTCATGATAAGGAAAGGAAATATGATTTAGTTACACAGAGAGCATAGAAAACAGTTTAGCTCTTATTTCAGTTTTTACTAATGTGCAACTATTCCATTTTTTTCTTATCTTAATGAGATCCAGTTTCCAGTTTTACATTGTTTTTAATTGTATTTATCTTTAAGCTTTTCTTTTTAGGAGAGTTTTGGCATCATCAAAAAGGGGGAAATTGTTGGAAATAAAATTTATGTTTTGATGATAATTCATCATATTTAATCAGTTATTATATTAACCCTATTGATGGAGTGCTGAAACCAGCTGTTATAGTGAAAAGCTAAAAGATATCTAGAACTACATGTATAGGTTTTACTAGAGTCAGATATTTGTATAGGTTACATCAGACAAGCATTGTAATAGATAGTAGTGTCGTGAAACTGAAAACTGGAAATCACTTAGAAAACTGGAAATCATATAAGAAACTGGAAAGACAAGTCATCGAAACTGACTCAGACTACACCTAAAACTGAAGCTCACTCAGAACTGAAGAATGTAAGTTCGTTGAAGGACACAAACTCAATTGGATTATCTAGAAGACAGAAGAACTGAGGGACACAGACTCAGTTATTGAAGATTGAAGAACTGAGGGTTCAAACTCAGTTTATGAAGACCAAGTCGAGACGGTAAAGTTAGACTTCAGGCAAGTTTGTGGTGACCTGAACTGACTTTATGGATCGTGTATGAAGACCTAAGAATCATAAGGACAATGTATTCTTAGATGATATATACTAATGGTGTACTCTGGTTAAATCAATTATAATCAGATGAAGAATTGGTGTACTGATATTTGAAGAAGAGTAAAATCTCAGTTAAAGCTCCAAGTCAGTCAAAAAACTGACAACTGACGAACTCAGTATAAAACTGATCTGGAAACTCAGTTTTATAAGTCAGTCATCCAACAAACTGATAGTACAGTCGAACGTTGTAAAAGAAGCGACCTTATTGGATGAAATACTGACAAGTCAGAACGGTCACAAAATATAGCCGTTACAAGATAAACGTTGATACAATTCGAATTCAAGCAAGTTGAACGTTGGACCTTACAATATAAATAGAGGACTTTGCACCAAGGATCAAACACTAAGATTTACCAAGAAATAACAAGATTACAAGCATTTTATGCACTAGTCTCGTTCATTCGAATTGCTATCATCTCTGGGCTAACAAGATCAATCAAGAATTTCTTCAAGTGTTCAAGCTACACAGAATTCATCCAGATTCAGACACTTTGAAGAACCACAAACAAGAATCAATTTATTGATTCTCAACCCAACATTTATTCTTAATCAAAGGCTTAGACTGTGAAGCAATCCGGTGAAGGATTTGCAGGAGGGCGATTGTATATCGGCGATCGGGTAGACTGTGTTTGTGGTGGTAGCTGGTGAATAGGCATATGTAACCCTTCAAGGACTAGTGGCTCAAGCATTTGAAGAGTAGCAATCCAACATGTTCTTTGACTGTTTAGATAGCGAAGCTAGGATTATGCAAGGACTATTGTTTAGGACTTTTTGTAATAGCTCACCTCAAGAAGTTCTAGGGGAATTTTCCTCCTACACCACAAGGGAAGAGAGGACTGATAGGATTACACCACCTGGAACCTCTATAACTCTTGTTTCATTTATTTTATGCATTTACATTCTGTTATTTATTTATTACAGCATTTATTATTGTTTACACAGCATACTGAAGAACTGATTGTCACACAACTCACAGCTCACAAACTGACATTCACCAGAATTCAGTTTTATACACTCAGCTTTCACAGAGAATAACAAGATCAAGAAAAAGGCTAGAATTATATCCGCTGCCGGTTGACTCAGTTTGTTATCAGTCAGTTTGACTTAGACTGAGCTCAGTCAGCTCAACTCCACACAAGATAAAACTGAACCTTAATTTGATTAAAATACAGTTTTTAGTGACAGGTTTATTCACCCCTCCCCCCCCCCTCTAAACTTGTGTTAGCCTTTCCAAGGGACCAACACCTACACATTTGCTAGCCAGATACAACCTTCAGCTAGTAGGTACTATGGAAGGAGGTTCCTCCCCCATCTCATGTACTCCTCGCTATTAAGGCGGATTTTGATTAAATGAATAAATGTCTTTAAGTTTAAAAAAATTGCATTATTTAATTTTTAATCTTTATCAATGAAAGATGCTTCCTGATAAAAACACATCACCATTGTAGTGTTAGAAATAATTAGGTTTTGATGATGAGCACCAGACTAGATGTTATAGATGCAAGCAAAAAGATGTCTAGATTGAATGTATAGGTTTTATTGGAGTATGATATTGTGTAGGTTGATCATACAAGTATGGTAATAGTCAGTTGATATGATCCCAGCACATTAGGATTAGATTTAGAAAAATCAGTAGATTCTAAGATCCATAGCTGAGCTGAAGACTGAGGGAACAAACTCGGTGGAGTAGAAGGCCGAGGGAACAAACTCGGTTGAGAACACTGAAAATTGAAGGCTGAGGTTCCAGACTCAGTAATGAAGATATAAGACGAGGCTAAAAAGGTTACACTTCAGGTAAGTATGTGATGGCCTGAATTAACTTTATAGACCATGTTTTGAATGTTTGGGATTCTAAGGAAATGTGATGAAGGATCTCAATTATAGACAATATGGGGTACTCTAATCTCACAAACTAAGATCTGATGAAAAGCATGTCATCTAAGCTGAGCCAAAACAAGACAGTACCGCTGAGTCAAGCAGTACAATAAGTCAGCTAAGCTGAGCAGAGCAATGTACTTTAGCGGAACATTATCGAGAAAAGAGCTCAAATAGTACAACTATTATTGATCCATTTTAAGATAATTTTAAGGACAAGATTGAGTATAAGGATCAATAATAACCGTATGATCAAAAAGTCAATCAATGGACAAGTTTAAATGTCTGTTACATGGATTTAAGGGCTACCTTAATTCAAGCAATCTCATTGATTGATAGCCTATCATGACAAAAGGACACTGGCAACAGGATCATACATCAGAGAATGTCTGAGGGATATTCGGAAAAATCCAAGAATTGGCTACAAGGATTCAAAATTGGAACGTTGGGTTTTACCTAAAAATAGAGGACTTGGAAACCAGAAGAAATAGACGATTGATCACATCAATTTGAGCATTCAAGTTAACACTACTAAGTTCTTATTTCCTCTGCAATCTACAAAATCTTTTACTGCTATATCCAAAAAACTTGAAGTTTTCATTCTTACAAGATATATCTAGGTACACAACACTTGAAGAACTTGAGCTGCTAATCTTAATCATACTTATCTAGATATATAAAGCTAAAAGCAGAATCACTTACTTGATTCAACCACAACTTGTTTTCAACAAAGGTTTTCTTGACAGTAAAGCACTGTTGTGAGTGAAGGACTGTTGTGGCAGCTGAAACAGTGGAACTGAAAAGAAGGTGTGTTTATTTGTGGTGGAGCTGTTGTAGAAGATACTACAAGAAATTTGGCTTTTAATGAAGATAATTCTTCACATAAATTATCTATATCTCCTCATTAATGACTTTTAATGAGGAGAACTCGATCCTCGTTACAACCTCCACCGCTAAAGGTATATAATTAGGAGATGTGGATCTCCTCATTAATTAAATCAGACATTTAATGAGAATATTTTCTCTTCATTAAAATTATTTTTAATCACGACTAATCTCCTCATAATCTAGTCATTTGCTCCTCATTAAATAAAAATTCAATACAACACAACTCCTTATTAAAAGGTCATTTGCTCCTCAGTAAATCATGAAATCATTATGATACGACTCCTTATTATAAGGCTATTGACCCATCACTAAATTGTAACAATATTGTTGTACTTTTTTTTGAAATCTTAAACATAAAATATTTACATCATCATAAGCTTTATACTAATCAAATACATCAATACACACAACGATAGATTATTTCCAAAAGATAAGTTATATGTAGATGTATATTTAAAGGATTTTCTAATATCACATCCCAAAAAAAAACACGCTGCATTAGTCGTTACTACAAAAGGCCTACTTCCAAAATGTTCTTACGTACTACAACATCCTAGGAATTCAAGGAACATTGGCTTCCATGAACATTTCTACGACCAAGTCGTATAACATCTCCACCAATGTCTTTCACCTTTCACTGGCCTTCATCTTTGCAATACTCCTAATATTTGTCATGCCATAAAAACAATAGCGAGAAGTATAAACAGTTGTAAAAACAGGAAAACTAACAAATGTTGTATATTAACCTCTATTCTCGTTCCAAATGAAGTGTATTAGACAAACGGTCTTAATATTAGCTACAAGAACGATTAAGGTAAAACCTTTGTACAGTTCAAAGACACTACTGTCCTCTAGAGCCGGAAATCAATCAGTGGTGACCAGTTAACGAATTTAATCTATTCAGAGTGTAATTCGGAATGATTCGTGTCAGTTAATGAACGCTATAAAACTTAACAATCACTGAATCCATTCACTTAATTTGATAAAAATTCAATCATCCCTCAAATTCTAAACATAAAAGTTATTATTCAGAGGATTCGTCCCACATCTGCAGTAGCCTATCAGGCACTACAGGGCAGGCACTGATTAGAAAACATTGAAGTTCACTCAATCTTGTATTTCTTCAGTTGAAATAAATATTTCCTAGATTTGAAAATATACATCCACGTAAACATAACCAAATCAACAAGAAAAGTCATTTGCAGAAAAAACGTCAAACAAATCTGTACAATACTATATCTGCTCCAGCAGCAGATCGAAGGATCACTTTCCTTTTGTTTCTCAGCATCACGGCTAGTCTGAAGCTGCTGAAGCTGCTGCTCCACTACAACGGGAAAAATATGTTGATGGCTCACTAAGAGTTGTTTATGAATTCCTAGGAAAATCAAAATCACCCTACCCTGTGTAGATATGTTTCTGGATTCCTTGGAAATCAACATAGCTCCTCAAGTAATCACAAAAGGATCAGGGAAAACTAGGAACAGAGCTCTAATACGAGTGGAAACAAGAATCAAGAAACAATAATTTCAATGATTTAATTTTTGAGGGAATTGAAAATATGTACCTTTGACTGAAAATTGTTTGTTTTGTATACCTCTATTTTTAATTCTTACAAGCATAACACCGTTAAAATACTCGGTAGGACGGGCAATTTGACATTTAGGCCGGGATATATTGTCATGAGGCCGGGCTAAAATAACACGTCCTGAAAATAATTTCTCACTCGGCCGTGCTAAGATTTTTGCAAATTACCGGAGAAATAAAAGAAGTCAACAACATTTTTACGAAACCATTTTCCTCCACTTTTTTTCTTCTTCCTCCTTCCCCCATCAAACCACCAGCGACCTAAAAACATGGTGGGAAATTAATTCCACAATATACTTTACAGACCCAAACCCGTCTTCTCTTCTCTTCATCCCTCCCTCTTCTTCCTCAATTTATGTCAATTTACAGACCCAAACCCGTCTTATTCATCATCTACAATCCATTTTTCTTCAGCAAATCCAAAGCTTAGACTTGGACTTTCTGCATTTGGTTCTCCAATCTATCAAGCATTAGTTAGTTTGATGTAATTTAGTTCGAATATTACAGAAAGAAGAATCAACTGGAGGAGAAATTCATGAAGAAATTTGGGTCTGTAAATTGTAATCTATTGAGGAAGAAATTTTGGTCTGTAATTTTCCTAATATTGAGGAAGAAGAGGGAGGGAGGAAGAAAACCGAAGGAGGAAGAGAGGAGGGAGAAACACAATCAGTACCAAAAAAGTGTTTTTGATCGACGATTTTTTTTTTTTCCAATCACAACAATGTAATTAATAAAAAAGTATTTCGACCGACCCGTTTTTTTAGTCCGGCCAAATGAGAAAAATTGCTCAAGACGTGTTATTTACTCTCGTCTCAATTAAAAACAACTCGTCCTCATGATAATATATCCCGGCCTGAATGTCAAATTACCCGTCCTACCGAGTATTTAAACGGGGTTATGCTTGTAAAAATTAAAAATAGGAGTATATAAAACAAACTATTTTTAGCCAAATGTATATATTTTGAATTTTCGTTTTAATTTTTTTTCACAATTATAAGTCAAAGTGCACATTAAAACAAAAATTTAATAAACTACCTCACCGATAAACTGCACAGTTGTATATCTGCTGTCGATACCAAATGTTCCTTCAAAAAAATGTGGAGTGGATATATCATTTCCATTACCTGTCCTGCAGCGAAAAACCATATCAGAGTACACTAATCTTCCCCCCACAGCGAGAGACACTAACTTTAGGTTTTATTTGGTGACTAATAATTGAGTTAATTTCTCAAATTATTCCTAAAGTTAAACCAAAAAAACAAGGTAATAAATGTAATGAAATGCTCCCAGAGATAAAGGCATGGACATTGCAGCCATAAAGAAACTCGAAACCAGTATATGCTCAAACTGGTCAATGATAAATGATGAATACTTCAGTCAAGACATGGAAAATGCAAATGTAAGAACATTTTACATCCTTACCCCTATTGATTGAAGAGAAACAAAGGTTTTTGTTGAATTCCCAAAACCTTTTTTCCCCATAAAAGGGGAACCAAAATAACAAAAAGTCCTTTAAGACACTGAAAATAGAGTTATGAGTTATTTCATGTTAATTTTAAGGATAAAATCCAGCAGACGTGAAAGAACACATCATGAAGGTAATATTTAAATGTTAATCATGATCTCTTCATGAACATTGTTTCTTTGCTAAGACATAATCTATGACCTTCCCTAATAATATGAATGAACACAAGAACGAAAAATTGACGATCCAAGAACATCTAAGTAACTGCTTACCAGCCTCACGGTGTTACGTAAATGCACAAGCTCAACAACCCTTCGAGAAGAAAGAAGCAGAAGAAGTCTAGAGGAACCCTATTTTCTATAATAGAAAAGTGTATCTACTCAAAGCATACTTCAAGGATTAAAGAAGCAGAACTTGCAGAATGAATACATAGCCATAAATTAAGGTAGCAAACATTATTTTTGAAATCAAACGTTTGATAACAACTAAACATGTAAGCTATACAGAATATTATCTTTCAACTGCAAGACATTACCTAAATAACTCAATAAACAAGCACCAGAACAACCGAGACTTAAAAATTCCATCAAACTCATTAAATCCCTATATGAACTAAACTAAATCAAAAACTAGTAAAATATCCAAATATGATACTGACAAATAAATTTAACTGATCAGTAATACGACTTCTCTTTGTTTTGTATGGTTTTTAAAATCAGAAAGTTACATGCATGATGAGATATTACATGGGTAAATGCACCCCACAGTACTCGGTCCTTTCCCTTTCATCATAGACGATGGTGGGACATTCTCATGTATGAAGCTCAAGCAAGAGGATCCCAAAAGAGTAAACATCAGATTTCTGGGTAAATATTATGCCATCTGTTATAAAACCAAGTTTACACAAAGTCCAAGCCTGGTTTACCGTATACTTAGCATAAAATCATTCTCTTTACCCTTATTCTACGAATATAACATCAATGAAGTTTATAGAACTTTAGAACTATCGTGAAGGATACGGAATAGTAAAATGCATGAAAGCAAGTAATTTCAGAAAAGATAAGAAGAAAGAAATCAAATTGGTCTTTACAGGTTGTTTTATTTTCAAAATGTTGTTTTTTCACTGCTTGTTAATTAAAAATATGATGCGTACGATGTGTCGTTGCATGATACTCATTAATATAACATAGTTAAGAGCCCATAAATATTTAATACATTCATGTATGCTGCTTTACTTGCTTTACATTATGACACTTAGATCCTAAAATCTTTGGCAAGATTCGGTGATCTCTTCGATTGGCAAGATTCAGTGGTCCCTATTCGCATTGAATAAAATATCTTTCTATGTTTGCGTAATAACAATTTGCCAATGGTAAATCCCTTAACCATTTGCTCATTTTTTTCCGTGTTATCAAATGCAAGTTTGTTAATATTCTAGATTCCGTGTTAGAGTTTATTACCTTTGTTGATTAATAAACTTTTAAAAAGGAGAAGGGTTAATTTCTTGGTGTGTGTATGTGTAAATTGTCGTTTCCCTAGAATTGACTTGTTCAGATTCGTTCCTTTTGTGCTTGCATTTGGAACTGAAGAAGAACATAGGAAAGAAATACAAGCACATACTAATACTTAACGAAACGAAAGAAACAGAGGATGATTTCCGAAGTTGGTTCTAGCTATAAATAGTTTGTAAATACCATTTCCAGTTGCAAAAAGATCATTGTTAAAAACTTTTGGGTTTTGTGGCCAAAAACTTACGCCATTTCCCATTACTGTTGCTGGGCACCAAGCTAGATGTCAATCTGTTTGTACTTGTACCAGCTGCCTTATGTCTCATCTTCTTTTGTGGAGAGATGATCTCACATCCTCCAAAGACACTGTATTTTTCCCAACAATGAAGGACTACACAAAGTTCACATATGATACAATCAACGACAAACACATGATCAATGTTGCATCCTCATCTTCAATCTTGACATCAATATTCCTCAGGTCCAGCAATCTTATGTTTTGTTGATCAAGATGATCTCTCTGCTAATTACCATCATGCATCCTCAAAGTATACAAACTTCTCTTCAGCAACAACTTCTTGGTTAACGACTTAGTCATATACAGGCTTTCAAACTTTGAGCAAAGCCCAGCTGCAGTATCTTCCACTGCAACTTCTGTGATAATAAAATCTGAGGCACATCATAATGGTTGAATGTGTCTTCTCCTCTAGACTGACCATCTCATCGGAAGTAGTGATAGCAAAATTACTTGACCGCTACGAGTATCGGGTCAACGGGAGTATAGTGGTCACAAGGTCGAATCCACAGGGAGTAATGTCTAAGTACCAAAGCTGACATGGTTCTTAGTTCAGGCCAAAATGATGGTGGAAGATATTATACTAATGCAGAAATAAAGATTAAACTAACAAGTTTACTTTTAGTTATTAAAAGGCATAGCCGAACTATGATCCCACGAGCTAATTTTACCCTTAAGGAAAGACTTGACAGGGAGCGTGTCTTAACCGACCTATATATCCTATGTAGTTTAACGACATCCACGGGTGCCAACTCCTAATTCTAGTGATTAGACTGAACAACTCGATCTAACCACCCTATGTGAAGCTAACCGACTCTCCCTTTAGAAAACCGATTATCCTAACATGATTAAGGTCTAGAGTTGCTCGAACAACGATGACAAACCTTTGTATTGGAAACGGCCTTAACAACTAGGCCGAATCTACGCAACGATCCCAAAACCCCTTTTCCCACATCTCACCGTAAAATACATCTATAAGTTCGATGTGTGTGATAGTGAATTAGGTGATCAATCTAATTCAAAGACGTTATAATAAGTTTTAGGACGTGGATTAATCGTTAAAACATTCAATTACGCACTACACAACTCCCAATCTCATCCTCCTTAGGGTTTTCACTCTCTTTCACATAATTCGGCTACACAACTAATTAGCTACTCATGAGTATACTAATAAACGAAATAAGAATGGAAATAAGGCTAGAAATAATAAATGAAGAATAATTCATTACCATATGATCTGACGAAAATCTGATCCATAAAGTATTGAAGAAATAATTGCTCTAAAAAGTCGAATCTTTGATCTTGAAACGTAAATCTATGCTATAGGAAGTGTGTAGAATCAAAGGATGTGAACTAAGGAAGCAAAGGATCAAAGTATGATCAACCTACACTAATACCGCACCAAAATCGCCCAAAATATGCCTAAGGTAAAAAAAAAAACTGCCGTATGAAAGAGTAGGGCTGCGTATTTATAGTGCTAGGTCAAAATATGCTGCTGCCGAGGGCAAACGCCCGTTTGCCTCATGGTGAACGCCCGTTTGATGAATATGAGCATAGTATTCGGGCTGAACCCATCCAAACGGCAGTTTGAGGGTAATTTGGCCGCTCGTTTGTCTTCTAACCCAACTTTCAGTATCAAATGCTAACTTGACAGACGCTCATTTGAACTGGCCAAACACCAGTTTATGCTAATATCACATTATTTAACTAGAACTCACCGCAAACGCTCGTTTGGAGTAAGCCAAACGCTCGTTCAACCCAATTTCCTTCCAAACTTGCATTTTCTCCACTTCAATGCTACTTTCGTGCCTCGAACATGTTTCTCACTCCAAAATATCGCCTTCCGGGCCCTCGAGCCACCTAAGTCCTACAATAACATATACGAACAAACACCACGCGTAATTCCGCAAGACAAAAGTGCTCGGAAAAGAAGTAAATATCGTCAAAAAGGCAGAGTTTACTATCGATGTGACAATTTAACTCCCCGTGCGTATAACTCTCGATATTACTCTCGAAATGGTCTATATCTACCCAGAACATGCCAATAAAATGATAAACGGGGGCTAGATCACATATAAAAGTGCAGTGAAGTTGACTCCCATCAACCACCCCACACTTAGCCTTTGCTCGTCCTCGAGAAAACAGGCATATTAAAAGAGACCAAGGGATCAACGAAACAAATGCATATAAAACCGCTCACATCGTCAAGGTAAAAGATAAGTAAAGTAGTGAATGCAAACATCTTGACTCAATCGTTATCAGACAAACGGAAAGTGTGTGTGACATAGCTTCAAAGTCATAAACCAAATTCACCGGTTTAGATTATAGATGCCTAGCTATTGCGACTACACTAAAGCTCATATTAGTAACATCTCCACTAATCGGGACCAACCAAAACTAAACACGGTCCAGTTGGACTTTAAGGGTTATAACGTTAAGCTCGGGACAGGGTTAACCGAAAGGAATTTTTGGGAACTAGAGAAGAGAAATATACGAGTGAACCTAATCATCATGTGTATCTCCTCCTCAAAACCATGTAAACTACACCAACACTCCTTTAATCAACATCAACTCGTGATAACAACCCCGAACTCCAACATCATATAAATCTCTGTACAAAATGAGTCCACTACGGCTTTCTTTGGCCCACCACTTATTCAAGCTTTGTTCATTTTTTTTCCTTCTTTTCTCTTTTTTTCTTATGCTTTCAAATTTTTCAATTTTTTTTTACAAACTTTATTTCTTTTTCGAACCAAAAGCCTAATCAATGGATTTCTCGAGCTCCTCCCCTTCAGAATACTAGCTCGTGCTAACCAACTCCTCTCGAAGTACGCACCATCTCCCACCCCACACTTGCTTCAGCAAGTGTGTCTAAAGTAACAACTAAGCCCACTCGTAGGGTGATCAAAAGGAACGTGACCAATAATATAGCTCAGGGTTAGGATAAAACATGCTAAGTAACCAAACGGCTCATTTTCAGATGGTGGTAAGACCGTCCTAGCAAGGCTGAGAGGGGGTACGAGGATAAAATGTTGGGATTTTGGCTTATGTGGCTCTAGTCGGGTCAAAGAAGTGCCAAGACTTTCATCCCGTGTCTTACCAAGGTTAATCCTTCTATTTCACCTCAAAGTTACAATATGGGATCTAGGCAGTCGAATTGTACTCAAGTCTACCATTATCATTCACTAGATCCTAAGGCCTATGAAATTGAAGCTAGACTTGCGAAAGAACTTCCGTTTATAAGATAAACCTAGCGTCTTGCTGTAAACATTCAGTATCTCGCTAAGTCGTTTACCAAGCAAATGTGAGAATTAAAACATACAAACGGACGTTAAATCCTTCGAAAATTTTAATAATCTGACTCAAAAGCGGACACAGACTAAGCATATCACAAAATTGGCACATTTGACAAACAAACCATCAATACAAAGCTAAGTCGTATCCACCCCCCACTTTGAATGAAGCACTGTCCTCAGTGTGTGAATGAGAGAGAAAATAAGACTTAGCTGTAGAACCGGCAGAAAGGCGCTATCGAATCCCGTAACAGCCTCGTGTAAGCATAACCTGAATCCCTATATCAAAGCAGACAGAAACACCGCAAATGATGCACGAGACATGGTCCGCGTGCCAAAATAGATAATAGGGGTATGTTCGTATAACTAATAAGGCCCTGTCACGTCAGAAAACTCGAAACGCTAATATGGAACGCACAATATAGATCGCTATAGATGGATAAATAACCCCCACGGGGAAAACACAGAACATCTAAGCATAATAGAAAGGCCACAGAGGCACAAAATCATAAAACATCAACGTGCTTAGGCATACATCATCAAAGGCGAGTACACGAAGCGCATACTCAAAAACCCCTAGATCACCTTTTATTCCAAACAATCTTATTATGGCGGGGTTGCCTCCCTCCAAGCGCCTTTGTTTTACGTCGTTGGGTCGACCGGGTGACTCTTAGCAGACTCCAATCAAGACAGACTTAAACAACTCTAACAAACAGGCATCACCTAGCACTTAAGCACGTAATCAACTCAGCCAAATTTCGTACTCATCAGTTTAAGCATGCTCACAGATATACCAAGTACAAACATCAACATAGTGGATCTAATGAATGGAATACCTCGTTTAGCTCGTGATGCTGCCTCGGGCCATCCCGCAACATCTTTCTTATCAACATGCACTTCCCCCAGCATTGGGATCAACGGTAAGATGGGCGATCCCGATTCATTCTCTGTCTCGATCTTTCTCCCATCGACGACATCATGTGAACTCACCGCCTTCCCTTTCAATGGGATCTTGTTTTCCTACATGTTAGTACGAGCCACAACACAAGAAAATATAGACTCGGCATACAAGCATTCATCATGTGTAATTTTACGACCTCTTTCCTTGTAAACATTCAGTTTCTCTCTCTCGCCTCCCACGCCAAATGAAATATCTCCTTCCTTCACCCTAATTCGAGCATCACACGTGGTCAAAAAAGGCCGACCAAGCAGGATAGATGTTCTAGAGTCCATTTCCATGTCGAGGATCACAAAATCTACTGGGAAAACAAACTTACCTACTTGCACCAGGACATCTTCCGCTACCCCCATAGGTGTCCTCACTGACCTATCAGCCATCTGAAGGGTCATTCCCGTAGGCTCTAGTTCTCCCAACCCTAACTCCTCATATAAGGCTCTAGGCATCAAGCTCACAGAAGCTCTTAGATCGCATAAGACATTCTCAATCACAGTATTACCTATGGTGATAGGGATGGTAAAACTGCCACGATCTCTCATTTTCGTGGGTATCTTACTATCATACACCGCCGAACACTCCTCCCTCAGCTTTACTACTTGATTCATTTTCTCTCGGAAAACACCTCTCTCAAACACTTATAGTATGCTGGTACACTCGCGACCACCTCTAGCAAAGGAACGTTAATCTCTACCTTCCTAAGAATGTCTAGGAACTTATTTTGACTATCAGTGAGAAATTTCTTCCTAGGTCCATTAGGTGGATAAGGCAGCGTACTCTCATCAAAATCAGGATGGGGAGGAGGCATAAAATCATTCTTACCTCGAGCTTTTGGCCGCGACGGTATGGCTGTAGCCTCTTTCCTGGCAGGGGTGCTCGACTCTTTCTCTTTAATATCTATCAATATGAAATCCCGTTTTTTTGCTGACTCTTCCTTCTTTCTCTGAGCCTCTAGCTCTTTCTCTATTTCCATCTCTCTCTTTCTTTGTAATTGCTAGATCTCTCTTGATTGTCGCCAACACTCTTCTCATTGCCTCTAACTCAGTTTCGACTCTGCTTCTTTCCAAATCCTTAGCCTCATCTTCTTCATTCAAATAATTCTCTGCTTGGGTCACTTTATCTTATCTCTGCTACTTCTGGTAAATACTTCATTCACTTCCCTTAGATTCTGTTCAGTATTGCTTGGGAGGCCACCACTCATATTTTTCTTCAATGTATTCGTGATTTGACCCACTTGGGTTTCTAAGTTCCGGATAGCGGAATGAGTGGCTACCTTTTGCTCCACAGCATTCTTATTCTGCTCAGATACGCTCCTATCCAACTTTTCTAGGAGCATTTCTGTGAAAGTCTTTTGAGCACCAGAGTTATTCGATTGCTGATTATTTTGGTTGTTCTGGTGGAGGTGAGCATTTGGATGATGATAGTACTGAATTATTGTTTTAAGCGGTGATTTGCTCATTGATTACCTGTTGGTACGATTACGGTTCCATCCACGATTACGCCCCTAATTACGATTCTCTGATTCTTTGTTGGCCTTATGATTGAGATTGCTGATTTTGGTTGTTCGGATAACTGCATTGGTTATTCTTGTAGTTCTGATTCTGGTCCCAAGGCCTATTGGACGAACCTGGACTTGGCCTAAAGGTTTGACCCTGATTGGAATTGTGGATCCAATTCTGATGGTGGTTTTGATTCCAACCTTGACCTTGTTGATTCTGATTCCAATTCCCCCACTGCCTTGTCCAACATAGCTCATATTATACTGTTGTGACTCATCTCCCATAGCATACTCCATTGGCGGTCCTTGTTGATTGTCAAATTCGCATACTGCTGTTGCTGACCAAACTCTTGCTGGTTTGTATTCATCTTCCACATTGCATACACATTCATCTTCTGCTGATCATTCTGGTTTCCCAACTGTTGTTGTGCTGGGGTAGATGTCAACTGTTGTGGGTAAGTGAACTTTTTCGATGATGTACACTCCAATGTTGAGTGTCCACCCCCACAAAGTTGGAATTGTTGTGCCTTTTTTCTATCCAACTCTATTTGGTCCATCTTTAGTACAATTTCTTGCATCTTATCATGCATGGCAGACTCTATGTCCAACTCTTCTTTCAAAGACTTCACACTTTCCATTGGAGCCTTCTTCTTCTTCCTAGATGACCCCCCATTGCCCTTCTCTATCAGCCATATTCTCAATCTGTCTCATAGCTTGATCCAGTTGAAGATTCATAATATCTCCACCACTTACGGCATTCAGCTTGTTCTGGTCCACTGGCACTAAGGCTCTAAATAATATGATTACCTGCTCAACCATTGAAAAACCGTGTTGAAGGCATCTCTTCAGCAGACCCCTAAATCTCTCATATGTCTCCTTCATTTTCTCTCCCTCGAGACCATCAATAAAGAGATTTCTTCTTCCAAATCCAAAATCTTAGCCAAAGGAAAGTACTTCCTCAGAAACACTCTAACCACATCCGCCCACGTATGTAACGAATCATTAGGAAATGAATCGTACCAATCCTTAACAGCTCCTCTGAGTGCAAACGGGAAAACTTTTAGCTTTATCGCCTTGTCGCTAACCCCATTATACTTCATCGTCCCACAAATTTGGAGAAAATGATCTAGAAAGCTGTTCGGGTTTTCAGTTGACTTCCCGTGGAACAAAGCATGTTCCCCCAACATGTTCAAGATATTCTGCTTCATTTCCATGTTGTTGGCATTGATAGGGGGCACTCTAATTGGATTGTGCCCTGTAACTTCCTGTGGGGTCGTCATGTAATCTCGACAGACTCTCGGTCCCTGTACCTGCTAAGCCCTCTGTGGCTGATAATTTTGCCGTGGTTGTTGTTGATTAAACTGCTGCATAGGTGGTTGCTGAATATTTTGGTTCTGGAACACCTGTTGGTTCCCTTGATTCCTAAGAATTTGCGATTGACTCGGTTCTGATATTTTGGTCGATTCAGTTCGAAGTTCTGGGCATTCTGTCTTCCCATGTTCTGTCCAATCCTTGTTCTATGATTAAATTGCGGGGTGATTAACTGCTGTAACACTGTATCGTCTCCCCCTAACTGTTCTACACAATGATCTCTCGGTGGAGTTTGCAACGGCAGTGTTGTATTACCACCAGTAGTGTTCGAGGTTTGCCCTGGTGCATTATGTTCATTGTAGGGATCACTGGTATCTCTACCGTTCATTATATCCTCCATTTCTTTAGAGGAATATGAGATAGAGATTTCTACTACCCATTCTTCTTCAAAGAGAGGGTTCGGACTAGCCATCAGGATTTCTTGTCGGCGTTGACTGTTTCTGTGGCGTGCAAAAGCTTCAATCTCTACAATCGGATAGATAAGAGGTTGTTTTGAAGATCGGGTCATACACTGTAAAATAGGAAAGAACAAGAAAATGAAATAAAAACGACCTAAGCCCAAGCTTTCGGTCAACTTAAAAGATATCAGACGTTATTCACCGGCAACGGCGGCAAATTTCTTGACAAGGTCGAATCCACAGGGAGTAATGTCTAAGTACCAAAGCTGACGTGGTTCTTAGTTCAGGCCAAAATGATGGTGGAAGATATTATACTAATGCAGAAATAAAGATTAAACTAACAAGTTTACTTCTAGTTATTAAAAGGCATAGCCGAACTATGATCCCACGAGCTACTTTTACCCCTAAGAAAAGAATTGATAGGGAGCGTGTCTTAACCAACCTACCTATCCTATGTAGTTTAACGACATCCACGGGTGCCAACTACTAATTCTAGTGATTAGACTAAACAACTCGATCTAACCATCCTATGTGAAGCTAACCGACTCTCCCTTTAGAAAACCGATTATCCTAACATGATAAAGGTCTAGAGTTGCTCGAACAACAATGACAAACCTCTGTATTGGAAACGGTCCTAACAACTAGGCCGAATCTACGCAACGATCCCAAAACCCCTTTTCCCACATCTCACCGCAAAATACATCTATAAGTTCGATGTGTGTTATAGTGAACTAGGTGATCAATATAATTCAAAGACGTTATAATAAATTTTAATCGTTAACATTCAATTACGCACTACACAACTCCCAATCTGATCCTCCTTAAGGCTTTCACTCGCTTTCACATAATTCGGCTACACAACTAATTAGCTACTCATGATTATACTAATAAGCGAAATAAGAATGGAAATAATGCTAGAAATAATAAAAGAAGAATAATTCATTACCATATGATCTGACGAAAATCTGATCCACAAAGTATTGAAGAAATAATTACTCTAAAAAGTCGAATCTTGATCTTGAAACGTAAATCTAAGCTATAGGAAGTGTGTAGAATCAAAGGATGTGAACTAAGGAACCAAAGGATCAAAGTATGATCAACCTACACTAATACCACACCAAAATCGCCCAAAATATGCCTAAGGTAAAAAAAACTGTCATATGAAAGAGTAGGGCTGCGTATTTATAGTGCTAGGTAAAAATCTGTTGCTGTAGAGGGCAAACGCCCATTTGCCTTATGGTGAACGCCTGTTTGATGAATACGAGCTTAGTATTCGGGCTGAACCCATCCAAACGCCAGTTTGGGGCTAATTTGGCTGCTCGTTTGTCTTCTAACCCAATTTTCAGTATCAAATGCTAACTGGACAGACGCTCGTTTGAACTGGCCAAACGCCAGTTTATGCCGATATCATATTATTTAACTGGAGCTCACGTCAAACACTCGTTTGGAGTAAGCCAAACGCTCGTTCAACCCAATTTCCTTCCAAACTTGCATTTTCTCCACTTCAATGCTACTTTCGTGCCTCGAACATGTTTCTCTCTCCAAAATATCACCTTCCGGGCCCTCGAGCCACCTAAGTCCTGCAATAACATATACAAACAAAACACCACGCGTAATTCCTCAAGACAAAAGTGCTCGGAAAAGAAGTAAATATCATCAAAAAGGCGGAGTGTACTATCGATGTGACAATTTAACTGCCCGTGCGTATAACTCTCGATATTTCTCTAGAAATGGTCTCTATCTACCCAGAACATGCCAATAAAGTGATAAACGGGGGCTAGATCGCATATAAAAGTGCAGTGAAGTTGACTCCCATCAAGTAGCATATTCTTTTCTAGGTTAAGAGAGTCCGCAATCCATGTTGCTTTAACAAGGCCCGCGTATTGATTTGCCATAAAAACGGTTTCTCCCTACAAACTTGTGAAACTTCACATTAATTGCAGACATCTTCTGTAACGGCCCACTCCCGACCCCTAGGTCCACAGGAGTCATTCTAGGAGCAGACTATGATGCTATCGCAAATACTTCACTATAACCCCAATATTTTACTGATCCATAAGTAAGTGTACATTTCTACATTATTGATTTAAAGGAATTACAACATTTAACAATACCATAACCTTAACTAGCTAAAAGAAATGTATAGTATGATCTTCGTCATCTTGTGCCATGAGTAATATCAGCTACACCTTTTAACCAATCTCTTCGGTCTCATTTCCTTCTTTTCTCTGGATGCACTACCTGGTTTATTTATAAAATAAAAGAAAAAAACAACACGAACAAAAGAACAAAAGGAAAATAAAAAAGAGTCGTCAGCAAAAGGTTGGTATGAGCCGTGTATGTGTTAAATTTAAAAAAAAAAAAAAAAACACCTTTATAGTATAAGTTATAACAAGTCTTAAAATCATGAATAAATTATCTTTTCACATTTAGAAAAGTTCATGTCAAGTATATAAGAATATATATTTAAACGAGAGATTACTTGTCGGCTTCCATAGCACAACAGAGGATGAGTAGGTGGTTGTTTTAGTTGGAAACGGTAACAAGGTGTTGTAATTTGAGGAGGATTTGATGATGATATATCCATCTATATTAATAAGAAAACAAGTGTTCAACCCATGTTGACACTTGTTTTTTTTTTTTTCATTGGTCCCTTTTCTTTTATTTTTTTTTACTGTTCATGGCCCAGTCCAATATATATATATATATACTGTTAATGGCCCAGTCCAGAAATTTTATTTTATTTTTTGAGAAGAAGGGTTTGAGTTAAATTGTTCCATTTTGGAGGACTCAATTGTATCACATTTTAATATGCGAATATATGTAGCAAAGGTATGACTATTTTCAAAATATAAGGCCACGCGACATTCATAATACACGATCTTTGTATCATACCAAAAAAATTATGTTGACGTTTACATGAAATCTTATAAATTTATTAAAATAAATTCATTTCATAAAAAAACATATCGTTTGTACACGGCGATATGACTATTTTCGAAGATATAAAGCGCGACGTACGTCGCTTACACGATCTTTATATCATGCTTAAAAATATTTGGTTTGACGATTACATGGAATATTAAAATTATTGAAATGATTTTTTTTTTTGTAAAAAAACATATCGTTTATATAAAATATTAAATATCCTGAAAAAAAAATTTATTTCGGCCACAAATATTGTTAAACTGGCTATAGTATTGTTGATTTAATTTCTATGAAAATTCGAATTATGTATTTTACCATGGACGTTAAAATTAGCCTAGATCTAAGAATACAAAAAAGGGTTTAGTAGTGTCGAAAAGTGTCGATTTTGTGTCGTGGAGTATTGACGGTGTGTTAGATTTTAATTAAGTTTTAATTAATATTCATTTCATCAATCGACACTTGTTGGATATGGCGTCGCTGTATCAGAGTGTGTCGTGTTGTGTTTTTGGTAGAACACGTGTTGTTGCAAATAATGTCGAAGATAGCTTCATATTTTCCCAACAAATTAAGGATGTGGTTTTATATCACAAATGGATACCAAACACCACTACACGTACCATATGCACATATAATGTTAATTTATTGACCAGCCTTCGAAAAATTAGGGCAATAAGTCATAGAATCGGCCCTTTAAAATTCTGTAAGCACATAAAATCAATTAATTTTGCCTATTTGTCGCCTGAATTTTCGAACTTTAAACCCGAAGGTAATAAGCCCAAAATCGAAAATCAAACCAAATATACCTTTAGGTGAGTTCGAATTACGAGCAATTCAATCCATATACTTAGGTTTGTCCACGTGATACCAAGGCAACCAAAAAGAATTAGTTTTACGCCAAAAAAGAACACAGCAGTATATTGGTCATTACCAGGGATCTTACTTGAGAGGAAAAAAAAACGTAAAAGGAACAAATACTATATCCTTCAAGCATATGTCATATAAAAGATCAATATAAACAGAAAGCTCAAATTCCGTAAATCTAAACTCAATTTGTCTTAAGCTTGTTGGGGTAGTGTATCGTGTGTGGAGTGATTATTGAACAAATCAGTAATTTACGGATTAAATTATGGATATTAATCTAGAAAATAAATAATGTGAATAGTACGATTCATATTATTTAGTAGATCTAACAAAATAAATATCATCATGCATATCCGATTCAAACAATATAATGATAAAGGTAGTATGCACAAAATAAAGGACTAAGACAAACCGAGGCGAGTAGTTACTCTTTCCTTAAGACAAATTGCTCCGGTATGGTGCCCACGGTAGTAGCAAATGTCTCCCAAGATACAACGGCTTTACGTCTCGGATTTAGAGGCACTTCAAAAATCCGAGCTCCGGCGAACTTACAGAGTGCTCCAACTTCTCTTCAACTCAATATCTAGATCTACATGAATGACTAGATCTATATGACACTACCTTTGTGGTGGAAAAGACAAGAGAAAACTGAATGAATAAACTTTCATCCATGGGGTTCCTTATATAGTGGAGAGGAGGAGCCAATGCTTGAATCTGATTGGCCGAAACACATCATCAAACTTTTCCCCTTGGAAAAGTAATGGCCGACTTCTCCCTCAAGGAAAGAAGCTAGGCGAAATTAATAATGCTATTTTCGAATTAATCCAATCCTCTGATTGGTCGGATGATGTGTCGTCTGAATTCTGATTGGTCCAATGACTCAATGAATTCTGATTGGTCGAATGACACAATCACATTCCAAAATTAATTTTATGGTTAATTTCATAAAGAAATTTTGTCCAAAAAATTAATAGTAACACCCGAACCGAGCTCGTGCTCGTGCTCGAGCACGAGCCGAGCCGAGCCGGACGGCCGGACGGACGGCGGCGGCGGCGCGCGCGCGTGTGGAATTATCTAAGTCCTCCCTCCTGCACAAAAGTGTCTGTCCCCTTGGGACACATCTATAAGAGCACACACTAGCTCTTATTACTTGAGCTCACAAGCCTCAAGTTACCTATGTGGGAGAATGGGGTGAGGTCCTCCATTCAACTCCCATCTCCTACATATTTTCTACCAACTTTAGCCATTAATTTCTCATTCACCCGACATCCGAATCGAGTGATTCAAAAGCCCATCATCAACTACTCCGTATGGAGTATTTAATGATATCATTAACTCTCGATGACATACATCGGAGCCTATCCATAAATCGTGCTAAAATTGACTATCCAACCCTTCAAAAAGGGCTTTTTCTCCAACAATCCCCCACAGGAATGAAAATTAATGCAAATACAAATGCAGACTCTGAAGAGAAGTCAAACGGAAAAATATTGCATCAGGAGAGGTAGCTTCTGGCCTTGAACCTGCCTTAGTGAAGTACTATCGGATTTACTCGGCTAATCAGTGAACTAGGTCTTGAAGCTATTCGACTTTTAGTGTAAACCAAGACAATAGCACTCACACAATATTTCCCCTAGCACCTTTCGGTTCTCATGGTTGTGTCCGTCTCGGCCCTAGACAACACTTGGTTTCAGAAAGTGCTTTAGAGAATTCAAGCCTCAAAATTCACATAGAAGCGGCCCCACTTCGTACTTACATAGGTGACCTCCTATCAAGGGTATTCTGCCCTACCCCACTTGAATATCAAGATATAGGAATCATTAAAAGCTAAGCTTAACCTCACACCCTCTACAGATAGCACTTTTATTCTCTCAGAATGGGTAAGTCTTTGGACTGCTCCTTATAAGCTTAGTGTCCTTTTGAACCATGATCTTGGGATCTCCAGTCAACATGGTTGGGTTGCCACTACAAGGAAACATGTGTAATAGGCTTCAGTCCCATTCCGGTTGTCAAAATTGACATCTGATCTCTAGCTAAACATTTTGTACGCGGATCCGCAAGATTCTCCTTCGATCGTATAAATTTGATGGAAATCAAA
Organism: Gentiana macrophylla; assembly: GCA_026214975.1. NCBI lineage: Eukaryota > Viridiplantae > Streptophyta > Magnoliopsida > Gentianales > Gentianaceae > Gentiana > Gentiana macrophylla. The sequence continues at coordinate 21,759,786 of CM047811.1, read as the reverse complement.
CCATTAGAGATCAATTATTTAATGGTATTACATCTCCGGCACACATGTCAAGACTTACCATTATACATACTACTTTGTGTCCTACCTATAGCCGACTGACTATCGCAGTGTATGCTGATAGCAGCCACAGGTTTGGCCAACATGGAATATCTTTTAGGAAATTCCTAAGCCATTCAGCTTCTTCTCCAGCCTTAACCAGTGCTATGAACTCAGCTTCCATTGTGGAGCGAGCTATGCACGTTTGTCTCGTAGACTTCCAGGACACAACACCACCACCAATCGTGAACAAGCATCCACTGGTGGACTTTGAATCTTTCGAATATGATATCCAGTTGGCATCACAGTATCCTTCTAATACTGCTGGATATCTCATATATCGTAATCCCAGTCTCATAGTGTACTTCATGTACCTCAACAACCTTTTTAAGGCTTTCTTTTGATTATGATCTGGATTACTCGTGAACCTACTTAGTTTCTTCACTGAACATGCTAAGTCTGGTCGTGTACAGTTGGTTATGTACATCAGACTTCCGATCACTTGAGAATATCTCAATTGATGCACTTAGGTCAAGTGGAGTGCTCACAGGACTTTCATGAAATACATTAAGTCTTTTTAAAACAGACTTATTATAATGAGTTTGTGACAACACAAGTCCACCAGATACACTAGAGATTTTAATCCCTAGTATCACATCGGCAATTCTCAGGTCCGTCACAACGAAGTTCCTTGCCAGCATCCTTTCCGTATTCATGACACTCTCATGAGTACTTCCCATTATTAGCACGCCATAGACATACTATCACAAAGGTGTGTTCTCAATGTAGACATAAATATGTCCTACCCACTTGACAACATGACATTGTCAAACTTGATATGCCGTTGCTCTGGCTATTATTCGAACCACAGAGAGACTTTACAAGTCTACACACCTTACTCTCTTGTCCTAGAACTATGAACCCCTCGGGTTGTTCCAAGTACGTCTTTCCTCTCAACTCACCATAACCATCCATTTGATGGACTTCTAGGTTATAGACTCCAGCTATATCAATGAGAACCCTTATATAAGTAATTCTCACAACTGGTGAGTAAAACGCCAAGGCCTTCTTTCTGTTGATAACCTCGGGCTACCAACAACGCCTTACAATAAAACCATCAACCTTTAACTTATTCTTGAAGATCCACTTGCACTCGAGTGGTTTATTTCCCATTGGAAGACCAACCAAATTCCAAGTGTGGTGTTGCATGATGGATTTTATTTCACTACATTTAGCTTCTTTCCAGAAATGAGCGTATGGAATTGACATTGCCTCAGCATATGTCCTGGGTTCATTTTCTACCACATAGGTCAGAAATAAGGAGCAAAGGACTTGGAAGTCCTAGCCCTTATACTACAACGAGGATCCTCAAGTTCTTGAGGTTCACACTCTAATAAAGACTCATATGTCCGCTTACTCATGCTTGTTTTATCTGTTTCCTTCTATGGAAAGAGATTTTCAAAGAACACAACATTCATAGACTCGGTGATGACATCACCATGTCGGTTTTATGCACCAGAAACCAATAGGCAATACTCTTGAGAGTATATCCGATGAATATACAATCAATTGTTATCGGTCCTATTTCCACTTGCTTTGGTTTAGGTACTTCAACCTTAGCCAAACACCCCCCACATGTCCAAGAATTTGTAGCTAGACCTCGGTCTTTCCACAATTCATATGGGTGTCATCCTTCTTTTACGAAGGGATCTCGATCAGAATGAATTTTGCTGAGAGGACAGCTTCCCCCCACAAGTTCTGAGGTAAACCCGAACATAGCATTCATCAACTCTTTGAGAGTTCGGTTCTTGTATTCAGCAATACCACTTGATAGAGGTGTGTATGGTGTAGTTTTTTGATGAATGATGCCGGGCCCTTAGCAAGACTCATGAAACAATACCTCATATCCACCACCACAATCACCACGTATACATCTCATCCGTTTGCTATGCTTATTCTCACTTTTATTTTGATAACCATCAAGGCGTCACAAGCCTTTTCAGCACTTAAACATCATACTGTTTCGGTGCTATACTCAATAAAAGTAACATTATACTTTTATCACCTCTAATTTGCATGAATCTAGAGGTTTTGTGTTCCTTTCTACCGGTCTACCGGTGAGTTAGCCAACTTGGCTTCAATACATACTAGACACTTGTGATTATGATCAAATTTCAAGTCCCAGTCACAGTGTCACAAGCAAATATTACTCAAGCATGTAAGCAGATCTTAGAGCCAATCTCACTTGCTCTTTACGGAGCATCACTTTGTGCTCAACATACAGATCAATCCGGTTTGATCATATAAAACATCGTTCGTTGCACCACCGAACTTCTCCATCCAAGGGATGAGATTAAACAGTCACTAGTGCTACGTCTAGTGCTACAACAGGCACGTACACTTGTGTCACAAAAGACACAGCCACAATTGGATTCACCTCGGTGTATCCGAACAGAATATCTACATACTGCTCAAACCAGATCGTTCACAAACGAAACCAAATGGGAAATTGAAGCAATTCAATTTCCATATATATATAAATATATAAAGATAAGTTGACACCCTCTTAACTATTGAACGGAGAAATCGAACTTTATATATCACTAATATCCAGTCTGATCTAAGCTCTTCATAGGAAAGAGCAACAAACATCGTTTGCTATACGAGAAAGAACACGTGATCTTACACAATCTGGCAAAGTATATATAGATCACCAAAGAGAATAATTCGAATAGATGCATCACAAATAGCTACACACTATTGATCAAACAGTTATATTGAGGCTAAAACAAATTGCCACACTATCACAGATTTCTTACCCTACCAAAGTATACCTCTCTGAAGCATATCAGTATACAAACAAGAAACACGATTCTCCGGAAAGTAGCTATACTTAAGAATAACGTTGGTTTAAAGGAAACAAGTAGGTGAAATCCATGCCAAGATATACACAATTTCCATTATGTATTCCAACCAGCAATTTTCTTATAAAGGGGAGCAATATCATAGGTTAACTACCAACGAATGACTAAAGTCCAAGACATGTCACCAATTAAATTATAGTGACTTATTGACAAAGCAAGGCACAATTTAATTATTATTTTGGTTCCTTTTCTTTTGTGTCATGGAGTATTGACGGTGTGTTAGATTTTAATTAAGTTTTAATTAATATTCATTTCATCAATCGACACTTGTTGGATATGGCGTCGCTGTATCAGAATGTGTCGTGTTGTGTTTTGGTAGAACACGTGTTGTTGCAAATAATGTCGAAGATAGCTTCATATTTTCCCAACAAATTAAGGATGTGGTTTTATATCACAAATGGATACCAAACACCACTACACGTACCATATGCACATATAATGTTAATTTATTGACCAGCCTTCGAAAAATTAGGGCAATAAGTCATAGAATCGGCCCTTTAAAATTCTGTAAGCACATAAAATCAATTAATTTTGCCTATTTGTCGCCTGAATTTTCGAACTTTAAACCCGAAGGTAATAAGCCCAAAATCGAAAATCAAACCAAATATACCTTTAGGTGAGTTCGAATTACGAGCAATTCAATCCATATACTTAGGTTTGTCCACGTGATACCAAGGCAACCAAAAAGAATTAGTTTTACGCCAAAAAAGAACACAGCAGTATATTGGTCATTACCAGGGATCTTACTTGAGAGGAAAAAAAAACGTAAAAGGAACAAATACTATATCCTTCAAGCATATGTCATATAAAAGATCAATATAAACAGAAAGCTCAAATTCCGTAAATCTAAACTCAATTTGTCTTAAGCTTGTTGGGGTAGTGTATCGTGTGTGGAGTGATTTACGGAACAAATCCGTAATTTACGGATTAAATTATGGATATTAATCTAGAAAATAAATAATGTGAATAGTACGATTCATATTATTTAGTAGATCTAACAAAATAAATATCATCATGCATATCTGATTCAAACAATAGACAATAAAGGTAGTATGCACAAAATAAAGGACTAAGACAAACCGAGGCGAGTAGTTACTCTTTCCTTAAGACAAATTGCTCCGGTATGGTGCCCACGGTAGTAGCAAATGTCTCCCAAGATACAACGGCTTTACGTCTCGGATTTAGAGGCACTTCAAAAATCCAAGCTTCGGCGAATTTACAGAGTGCTCCAACTTCTCTTCAACTCAATATCTAGATCTACATGAATGACTAGATCTATATGACACTACCTTTGTGGTGGAAAAGACAAGAGAAAATTGAATGAATAAACTTTCATCCATGGGGTTCCTTATATAGTGGAGAGGAGGAGCCAATGCTTGAATCTGATTGGCCGAAACACATCATCGGAGCCTATCCATAAATCGTGCTAAAGTTGACTATTCAACCCTTCAAAAAGGGTTTTTTCTCCAACAGAAACGTGATGCTTAAATCAAGGGCTTTAAATTTTGGTGATATAAATGTAAGATAAATAGAATACATAAATGTAGTCAAAATATTTGTACGACCACATGTAACACATGTAGATTAAGAAGACTGATGTACCAAAGTTTCAGCCTAACAGATGCAAAATAAGAATAAAATATTCCATACTGCCAATCAAAACAACTTTTATAACCGCATGCAAAATAGTATTTCAAAGTATAAGTTCAGAACAAAACATCACATAACTGAATTCAAACAACATCATAAATTATTTAATCTAGAGAGAAACCTTATTTCTTAAATAGTCCAAAATTTTGGGTTGTTGCATTTTCTCTTTCCAAAGAACATACCTTGATTCCAAAACCATGCATCGGTGAAGACCTTGGTGACGATCAACACCGCTCGAACTGTGGAGATTCCCAAAAACGTACGCTCTGATACTTGTATGCTATAAAGGATTGAAACAAATAACTAACATATCAAATAACGTAAACTATCACACAAGACACATAAATTTACCATGCCCAAAATTACACAAGAAACAATCACACAAGAAACATGATTTAACGTGGTTTCCAACGTTGTACCGACTACTCAACGGATAGAAAACGAGATATTTTGTTATGCCCAAAAATTCAAGAAGCTGCTTGTCTAGGTTACATTAAATGCTGGCATTTAGAGCCACAGTAATTAAAACCTAGCCGCTATAATTACACATTGTGTACTCTCATAAATACCCAAAATGTGATCCTTCACCTCAACTGACAACCACCAGATGTAACCGGACTCGGATACAAAGGTGACAATCACTACAAGAAATTCGGCTTTTAATGAGGAGATTTCTCCTCATTAATTGTCTATTTCTCCTCATTAAAGACGTTTAATGAGGGGAAACCACTCCTCATTGCAGCTTCTCTAGTTAAAGGTAATATCATACATTTAATGAGAATATATCCGCCTCATTAAAATTATTTTAATGACGGAATTTCTCCTCATTAAAATATTTTTTATGATGACTAATCTCCTCATTAAAATATTTTTAATGATGACCAATCTCCGCATAAAAATGTTTTTAATGATGACTAATCTCCTCATTATCAGGTCATTTACCCCTCATTAAATCAAGATTCAATAACAACACAACTCCTCAGTATAAGACCATTTGTTCCTCATCATATTAGAATACTGAAAAGAAGAGCACTGTATCGTGTTGTACTATATGCCTACAAAATGAGGTAGTTCTCACCGTGGATCCTATAACTGCATCTGTTGCAAGTGTTGCTTTTAGTACCTAGCCCTGTAAACACATATGCACATGGCAGGGATGGTGGTTTATTAAACTCTTTTTGAACTTAACACAAGTACTAGTAAAACAAATGCGGAAGCTTACTTATTCTACTATTTGCTTGTGTATGAAAACCTACGTGATCAAACGAGTGTTAAGTGTGTGATCAAAATGATGTTGCACGATGCAAAAATGTTACAAGGAGATCAACACAAATTCTGATATCATCAAACTGATTTAGTACAAAGCAACTGAACCTAATATATTAAAGCAATTATGCAGGCTGAGCAAGTTGATCAAAACAAGTTATTAACCAAAAGATTCAAACAACAAATATAGCAACTTGATAATTAGAAAGATAAGACTTTAACTAGAACAAATATTCAGTCAACTATTTTAGGACTATATACTTAAATATCAATAATACAAACTGCAGGTTGAATTAAAAGATGAACTAAAAAGAACTATTAGTGACGTTTGGGAAATGTCACAACAGGTTCAAGATCAGTTTACACAATGATGATTAAGTTGCAGACACAAAACCCAAGATTAGTGAACTGATCAAATAGAGTAAAAAGGAATACTGTGATATATATATTCAAAACAAAATAATCAAGTATAGGTTACACCAAAGGACTAATACAGAAGATAATCCAAGTTCAATTACAAAGTTCAGGTTCAGTGATTGCAAGGACAATTCAAGGGGTATGACTAGAAATATATTACAACAGCAAATTAATAAAACTGAGCTGAACTTTCAGCTGATCTTCAAAGATGATAATCAAGCCTAAGAGGTGAGATTATCAAGATTGAAAATCAAATGCTGAGTACAATGTTCACTAGCTCTAAAAGCTAACCAAAAGACTTATATCAAGCTATAGCAGGCTACTCAAGATGAAGCACTTCAAGCGGATCAAAGAAACAAATACAATGTGCAGCCAAGGAAAATGTTTCAAACAGGATTGATTCACAAAGGACCAAGGGCAAAGCGGTAGATTTGAAATTAAGCACTTAAAGCACAGATCATAAATGCAAAGAGTTTAAGATGCAATAAATTGCACAATGATTGATAGGAGATATCAAGAACACAACAAATTCGGTTCAAAAGCGATGATGCAACAAGTGAGATATAAGCACAGGATCAAGCAAGATCAAACTTGCTTTCAGATTCAAACACATATACAAAGCAGTGTAATAACAACGGGATCAACGAGTGTAGTGTTTTAAGCAAATATAAAGTACACTAGATTCAAAGAATGTGGTCGATCAACCAATGTGTTCAAGTGCAACAGTTTGAAGGATGCGATGACAGGATGGTGAGAGCACACAATGACCTACTTATTTGAACAAAAGATGCAAACAGATTACATAAGAGAGAATAGATGCACAAGTACAAAGAGGTTCAAAACTTCAACCAGATCAACGGCAAATGCAAAGACTTAAATTTACAAATTCAATCAACAAAGCGTAGTGCAAAGGTCACATGAGCAACAAAGTTATGTGAGCGTAAATAATGCAATTACAAAGACTTGAGCAGTGCTTATATTCAAAGACTTCAGTAAACAAGATTCAGCAAATTTATTACAAAATGGAGCACAACAAACACAGCAAGAAGTGATGTGTAGCACAGTGAATAATTTTCCAGAACTATTCCAGTGAGTCCTCCTATGGTAAACAAAAAGATGGACCCTACAGCAAATAACATGGGTGTTTGCAATGGCAGGCAGAAATCAGTAGGATATCAAGATTGAACAAATTATCAGGGACAAGCACAGATGGTGATAAGAATCTCAACAATGAAACTCAATGAGGTTGAGACAGTGCTAGAATTCAGATGATGGTAACAATAAAAAGCGATAAAACAGACAGTGAATCAATCTGGCCTAATGTCACTTTGAGTTAACCACTTACTGTCAAGAATCAGTTCCTCAAGTCTCTTCCAGACAAGTCACCTTGGTTTATCGAACCAAGTGAACTTTTGAGACTGACTCTTTACAAGGATTAAATCAAATGAACACTAGCTAGATTTTTCACACAGCAGGTTGACACAGTCAAACAAACACACAGCATTTACAAAAACAGTTCTTTCCTAGTATACAACTATGAAAAATTGTAAAACCGATAATCATTTACCGACCAATGGGAGAGACTACAACACGACATTCTGCTCTTCTGTATGCCACATAAAGCATGAGCTTGTATCTCATCCGGTTCTTGACACAGTAACAATCTACCTCTAAGACCACACTTTTCAAACAGACAAAGACAAGACTTTTTGAGAGAAAATGTGGGATTGCTTGTGTTTTAGACTGGTTCGTAATGCAAGTCCAAATGTGCTAAGTATATATAGTGAAATGAGGGGTAAATTAACCTCATTTCGAAATCGAATCAAAGATTTGAAGCTGCAAATCTTGATCTTTAATTGTCAAATATCGCAAAATCGAACAAGGCAATATCACTTACTTATCAAGAAGATACAGATCAGTATATCGACATATATGATATAAGTTCTGACTATATTACACAACACAAGGAAATGTCTCATGTATTACATTGACCAAAGGGAAATCTAAACATTTTTCCACTAACATATACTTACTAATAAGCTTTTTCTTTATCACACAGAGTGTATCAGGCATAGACAAAGAAACAAAATAAGTTAATCATACTCAAGGTCACAAAGATAGATAAAGTGTGTAGCTATCATATACCACATATTTAGGCTAAGAAGAGTCTTTGGCTTGTTTGATTGATTCGACCCGACAGTTTCAGCCATGGAGTCTCTCTTGAAGGATGTAGGAGCTCAGATCTGTACAAAACAGATCTTTACGCAGCGGATGGATCACGATCTATAAACTACATATCTTAAATAAAGGATCTAAACTTCCTACAATGGGGTTTATATCTACTTACCAATAGTTGGATGAGTAGCCACAATCTTCTAACGTGTTCTCCAAACGGCGGTTGGTGGACACCGATCCTTGGAATTGAAACCTCCTTGATATGCATCAAGAAAAAATACAAGTTTTTCTTCAACCAGAAACCCAAGACAAGAAACAAGTTTTTCTCTCTATTTTATGTGTGTATGTCGAAAATTTCATCTCTCATATGCCTTGGAAGAACTCTCTTTATATAGGAGAGTAAATCCTTGACCTCCAAGTTTCTAATTAATTACATAAATAATTAAAAATAAATCACAATAAAAGATAATTCCATTTATAAAAGATTGTGATTAATCAATCAATCAATTACAAATCAATTATCTTTTATTAATTAATTACTTACCAAGTAAATAATTAATCACACAAGAAAATCAATTCTTACATTTTATGAGAGGGAGGCGCCACACCTTAGGGTTTTAGGCCCATAGAAAAGGTCTTTTCTGTGTATTATATTATTTAGCCCAACTAAATAATATTTCGCATATCAATTAATTGTCCCAGCCAATTAATTATGACTGAGGCCCTATAACAAGAAAATACTCATATTATAGGATCAACGTTGGGGACCATGGACCTATAACCAGTAGCTCCAATAAATTAAGTAAAATATTCATCGAACAGAATATTCACACTTAAATTATAAATTCCGGGATTACGCCACCATAAACCCGAAACTGAACTCTACCAATTATAGATATATACTTACACTCAATCCTATAAGTAAATAAAATGTCCATTGATATAATCATTATATACGGACTAACTCTTCATAGATTTTCCATTCTGAGTGAGAAGTCTCCGTAAACCCGACTCAGAATATCTTATCCTTATTTACCATTAACCCTCTAGTGATCAATTAGTTCACATACCAGAATAATAGCTAATTAGTCTACTATGAACTCCCAGGATCGATCATTTTCTTAGGGCTAACAAATAAGGGGATTGTCTCTCTACTTCACGTAGAAAGGAATGGATTATGTGTCTGTGAAACACAGAACTACTCACTCATCAGGGAATAGTGCCAACGGGAAGTGACTCAGATCAGATATCAAAGTGATCCTTAACTAACACATCAAACACTACCCCGAGACAAGCTGTACCCTGTGATCACCTCAGGATTAAGGTCAATCCATATATGATCATCTAATGATTTAATAATTTTTCTCGATTACGGAATTATATCGAGAAACCCAGATTAAATCGGTCCAGTCCTATATATGAATGCCATCATACATAAATGCCCCACTTAGGTACCCTCTACCGACAGTCCGGATAAGACTATCACACTCTAAGGTGTTCTGGGTGCATTATTGGTGTTTTAATCATGAGACCCTAAACTCTGATTATGTTAACCACGGACTAACAGTTTAAGTATATCACCACTAACTCAATCCTCACGTGCATGCCATACACTGAGTTAAGCGGTTACATACTGATATACTTAGGGTTTGCAATAGTGTATTACTTACAAGCACATAGCAAGTAATAAGGTGAGATAAATTATGTTATCCATTATCAAAAACAATTACACAAATTGTCTTTCGGGCACTACACCTAACAATCTCCTACTTGCACGAAATGACAAGCAACGATTGTTTTTATAGCACACACTTTCTCATCTTATTCACAACACTCTCCCACTTGCTCTAAAAGCATATGAGACATATCCCTTAATTCCGTACCAAGCACTCGACTTGGTACACTGATTAGTTAGGTTGTCGGCTCAAGACGATCTTTAGGATCGAAACGTCACCGGTCCATCTAATCAGGCGGTACTCTCTCTCAATATGCTTTTGACCTCTAGTGACTGAGAAGATCCTTCTAAGCTATCTTTTCACTATTTTCACAATGAAGTGATATCGGCTCACCAGACCTGGAATTAGTCCCATATCAGGAAGGAAATTCCTAAGCTATATCGCCACTCTAGCTGCTCCGAAAGCTTCAATGTATCCTATTAATTAAAGTCGAATTGGCGGTGCTAGATTTCTCCAGATTATAGCTCCATCACAATAAGTAAACACTGAGCCCGAGATCGTCCCAACGATCATCCTTAATCTGACTATAAGTCAGAATCAGTGTAGTCAACCATATTCAAGTTTGCACCCGAATATACAAGCACATTATTCCTCGTTCTTCAAAGATACTTGAGGACGTACTAAACCACTATTCAATGCTCGAATCCGAGATTCGACTACTATTGACTTGTGATAACCCGACTTTCCATTATCCAAGAGAGACTCTATCCTATTTTCTCTTTATCCGAAGGTTTAGATAATCATTCTTGAGAGGTAGGGTAGGACTACTCTCGTTGAATGTTGCATACGTATATGCAAGATCATCTTAACCAATAAGACGGATGGGATAGCCAATGACTCATTCTTGTGAATTTGACCGAATCAAATTCTTAGAATATAGTCCAATTCTCTCATCCAGAGAATCTTGGCGTGTCAGTTTCCGACTTCAGATAGCACAACCATGTTGTTTCCAACCGTTGCAGTGTTATCATTCATGAACACTAATACTAATACTTTACCAATATTGATATCCAGTCTACGAAAGACTTATCAATATTCTGGTCAAGTCCACATATTTTAAAACATGTGACTTTAAATGACCGAGAGGTTCTCTTAAATTCACAAAGGATAGAAGCCCCGGCAGTCATCCTGCCACTTGTTCTAACCAAGACCCTTCTGTTCCGAATGAATCCAGACTCCATTTTTCAGCAAGAAAGTCTCAGGGAATCACCCCTATTTTCTGCTTTCTAACGAAATCTAGCAAGACTGAGTGGTGAGAGAGTTCAAGGTCTGGTTAACTCTCTACTTGTCAGGGAATCACCCTTGGACCACTCAGATTTGCGCTGAAAGTTTAAACTTTCCTATTCATTCGACTCTTTTCCGTGTAGATCCAATTGCTCCCACTGGGTCTGAGACACTCAGGTGGTTCTACAAGGGGCTGAACAGAACTGGAGTACTAAAACTCCATTCACAAGGTTAAGGCTTTCAAACCAACCTCTGTGATCAGAATCCTATATAGCCACCAAGAGCCATAGGTTATCAATCACCCCAGCAGACTGTAAATTCCACAAAACCACAATGGGTCAACGGTTAAACCGTACTCCCACTACGTTTTGGGTGGATTGACATTCTGATCTATTAGTATTTATCAGTGTAATCACCAACAACCGATGTTGGACGTGGTCTAATTAAATCATATAGTAACTACCTTTGGGCAACCGTACTCCAAGGTTTAAGGCTGTTACTTATAGATTCTATCAGAAGGCTTGTGACAGTTCAACCCCCTCTTTCTGATCTCAAGAATCTTATAACCAACCTTCACTCGTCACATTAAAATATTTCATGAACAGTCACAATCTAAACGTATGCGCGAAATCTCCAGTCCTACCTTCAAGCATTAAGTGCTAAATGCCTACATTTACAGAAGTGGTGTGAACCGAATTCACTCATTATCCATAAACTCACTAGCATCTTCTAGGTAGACTTCTCGGTTTACATAATAATGTTAACCGTTATTTTGCAAGCAATTATCTTAATCAAGTTTAGCAGTGTATTGTAGCACATCAATAACTATATACGGCAAGTCTATGATTTCTTCCTCAGTGAATAACATTCCACTAGGAGGCAGGCCGAGCATCAGTCCCAAGACTATGTGATAGCCAATTTCTGAGCATGGAATACTCTATTCTCTGCTAAAATCAGAGACTCCTCCTCGTATTCTTTAGATAAACTAAACCGTGTTTCGAGTAGTTATCAGACAAAATGTCACCACTCAAAAGCTCCCATTAGCTTGTATCTCTCATTAGACCCCGAAGGTCATTATGAACAAGCTACGTTACTTCTTCAGATCTATTACCCTTTCCCAATTGAAAGGAAGCTTAGTCATTGTTCCTTTGAGGCAAGTGTTCGAGGCGGGAGATAGGAATCACCCTTAGCCAGTCGTTAGGTCTTATCTCTAGGATATATGCATTAATTAACAGATTTTGAAGAATCGTTTATCTTAATACGGAAACCGTTCGCCTATAATAGATTAAGATGTGTTACATATACCTTTTCAGCATTTCTTAGTGGTTCTGACTTTATCAAACAAAAGTCCGAGTCTCGGATTCGTACTACAAATGTCATAGTCACTTTCTATGAGGCAACAATGTGTCGAGTTGAAAGTGAATCCATTTGTTCCAACGAATCTGAAAACAGAAAAATAATTTTTCCATGATATTCAAGGATCGAATCCAAAGTTCATTTCCTCATACCACTCCCACTATTCTAGCTGAAATTACTGCCCGTTGTCTACTCTATTAATCGTTAATGCAAAACTTCCTTGTTCTTCCAAAGAACTTAGCTCCCGAGTGGAGTTACTCGGTTAAGAAAGTCGCTAATGATTCATTGGTTAGTGATCCGAAATCTCTTTCCTTATCCTCTACTTTCTTTAATTAATATTTCGCTTTAGCCTCAAACTTAGTTTAGATGATTTCCCATTCTTGACTTTCCTTAAAAGGAAATAGTCTTGAACTAGCAGTTCGTTTGAGTAGACACTACTCTTGAACTGTGGGATGTTTAATGAAAGCGTTACCCAGTGGGACTAATTTTCTAAAAAATCAGAAAAACAACAAAAAAACATAATATTAAAGCTCCCACTAGTTTATCGGTTCCAAATACTGTCTAACTAGCAACACTTTAATTTATGATTCTCCAATTTTTCTATTAGAAAATTTCTCGTGTAGTCACTACACAATTAAAAATTCACTAGAAGAATTTTACCGTCCCAACCATCTTTTAATCTAACTACGGTTGTCTCTCGTTCAACACGAGTGACAGCAATGACATATTTATTTACGTCACTTAAGTCTTGAAGGCTCAAGAGAAATATTTCTTCCGAAAGATTAATCGCATGTATGATTAATAAGTACAACGTTCTAGTTACTTACCACTTTTAACGAAGTCGTTACTAGTCAATTTAAAACATACACTAGCAGTCTAGTACCTTATAGAGATATACAAATTGTTGTAAATAAAATTGACAGAAAATAAATCCAAATTATACACTACTAATTGATTTTAGGAACTATAAACTAATGCATAATCTATCCTACCGTTCCAAGGATTTAGTCTCACACCTCAGTGCCGCCTTAGGGTAGGTCAAAGAGGTTACGACTAAATTGAGATCAACTCTCTCAATGATTATATGGAATTGAACATCCAATTATAATCCTCGATTACCTTTCTTTTTCAGCCAAGGTATTACCAAAAATACCCATAATTAGTGTGACCTACTGTTTCAGATTTTTAGGTAGACCCCGAGTGTCCCGCCTTAGGGTCGGTCAGTGACCCGACGAGTACCCAAAATCCTATCCTTTCGGAGATCAAGCCTTGAATTTTGATAGCGGTAAAGGCCTTCCTTAGGGAGGCCGGTCCCAGGCCGGCACGAGGCGTCACCATTCTCTCACGTTGCTTGTGTCAATAGTAGAGGCCGTGGGGTCGGCTGTCGCCTTCCCCGCTCCCACTCAATATTTTGAAAAAGTGGTGGGTTTACTGATTTCGATTTTGGACTTGATGTATCTTTAAGGAACAATAAATCATGGGCCCGAATGGTATCGGTTATGTGGGCTAGCCCACCCGACCTATTCGTTGGAACATATGTGGCCGTCGGACGGATCAGGGCTAGGGGAGCTCCGTTGAGCCGTAGTCGCTCGTCGGATAGCTCAGCCTTGCCGGACCCTCGTGCAAACGCCACAGGTGGAGGGTTAAGTCGATCGAGCCGTGGCTCAGTTGACCACCCATTCATGGTTTGACCACTTTCGTACCATATTCGCCCATAATTGTTCAATCCCTTAACATCAAACTTTCACGTAGACACTACGGACAAAAAACGAAATCTCGTCGAGGTTTCGGGATTTTACTCCCTATGCTTTCGCAAAGTGGGATTCACCGAGAATCCATCACCTAACCATGATGGTTGACAAAACCTGGAATCCTTGGTTTCCCTAATTAGTTTCTAATTAATATCATACAATTAATTAAAACTAATCGCGTGTTGTATACATGCCTAACTAATTCCTCGAATTAATTTCTACATGTATATGCATATGGAGTGGAATTCATGATATGAAGCATGTCATGGCCATTTTTCGGTTCTACGCATACATCCTAAGTATACATACTAGTGCGGAAAATAAACATCAAGATGGACCGTTGGCACCCCCGTATCTAACCTATTAGAAAATAAATAAATAAACCCTAAATAGGGTTTACTAGTTTCTAATAAAATCTGCTGCTGATCCGTTTCATCGATGATCGGGTATCCAAACGAACTCTGATTGTCACGAGTTTCGATGGCCCAATTTTCTCCAGCAATCCGCCGATCCAACTGATGCATCTGTTTATAACTGCGGCGCAGCAGTGTCTTCCCGGAGCCGATCGGGCATCGAGACAAAACCCGATCGACCTGAAATTTTTAGGGCTTGTTCATAACTACATATTAGTCAATCTGAATTGTCGGATCTTTGTCTCAATGTTCTAAACTCTTCCAGAAATTCGACGAACTCACAGCTAGGGTTTTTATAGCTGTTGTGCTTTTCTGTTACAACAGCAACTTTATTGTAGCGTTCTGATATCGAGACGGACTCCGATCGACACCAAATTTTGAGGCCTTGTTCATCAACTTTTGATCTTTATTCTGACCGGAGGAATTGTCGTTTCAACGGCTGAATCAACGGGAAAAACAGAAAAACCGAACATAAACAAAACAGATATATTTCTAGGAAATTCAAAATTACATCAACAAATAAATTACAAAATTTCCTATACTCATATAACGAATTTATATGAGTTTACAATAGATCTAACGGGTAAACAATGCCAGCCCAAATCCATCTCTTCAACCACAACAACCAATCACATATGCATATTTTAAAAAAATATCTACAAGCAATTCAACTCCTTTTAAATCATTTATCTATGAATATAATTCATAGATCGTAGAACCTGTCTCTCATACCATATGAAGGATGTAGGTGCTCAGATCTGTACAAAACAGATCTTTGCGCAGCAGAGGGATCACGATCTATAAACTACATATCATAAATAAAGGATCTAAACTTCCTACAAGGGGGTTTAGATCTACTTACCAATAGTTGGATGAGTAGCCACAATCTTCCAACGTGTTCTCTAAACAGCGGTTGGAGGACACCGATCCTTGGAATTGAAACCTCCTTGATATGCATCAAGAAAAACTACAAGTTTTTCTTAAACCAGAAACCCAAGACAAGAAACAAGTTTTTCTCTCTATTTTATGTGTGTATGCCGAAAATTTCATCTCTCATATGTCTTGGAAGAACTTTCTTTATATAAGAGAGTAAATCCTTGGCCTCCAAGTTTCTAATTAATTAAATGAATAATTAAAAAGAAATCACAATAAAAGATAATTCCATTTATAAAAGATTTATGTGATTAATCATTTATTCAATTACAAATCAATTTTCTTTTATTAATTAATTACTTACCAAGTAAATAATTAATCAGACAAGAAAATCAATTCTTGCATTTTATGAGAGGGAGGAACCACACCTTAGGGTTTTAGGCCCACGGAAAATGTCTTTTCTGTGTATTATATTATTTAGCCCAACTAAATAATATTTCGCATATCAATTAATTGGCCCAGCCAATTAATTATCACTGAGGCTCAATAACAAGAAAATACTCATATTATAAGAGCCACGTTGGGGACCATGGACCTATAACCAGTAACTCAATAAATTAAGTAAAATATTCATCGAACAGAATATTCACACTTAAATTTTTAATTCCTGGATTACGCCACTATAAACCCGAAACTGAACTCTACCAATTATAGATATATACTTACACTCAATCCTATGAGTAAATAAGCGTACATTGATATAATCATTACATACGGACTAACCCTCCATAGACTGTCCATTCTTAGTGGGAAGTCTCCGTAAACCCGGCTCAGAATATCTTATCTTATTTACCATTAACTCCCTAATGATCAATTAGATTACATACCGGACAAGTAGCTAATTAGTCTAATATGAACTCCCGCGATCGATCATTTTCTTAGGGCTAACAAATAAGGGGACTGTCTCTCTACTTCCCCTAGAAAGGAATGGATTCCGTGTCTGTGTTACACAGAACTACTCACTCATCAGGGAATAGTGCCAACGAGAAGTGACTCAGATCACATATCAAAGTGATCATTAACTAACACATAAAACACTACCCCGAGACAAGCAGTACCCTGTTATCACCTCAGGATTAAGGTCAATCCATATATGATCGTCTAATGATTTAATAAGTTTTCTCGATTACGGAATTATATCGAGAAACCCAGATTAAATCGATCCAGTCCTATATGAATGCCATCATATAAAAATGCCCCACTTAGGTACCCTCTACGGATAGTCCGGATAAGACTATCACACCTTAAGGTGTTCTAGGCGCATTATTGGTGTTTTAATCATGAGACCCTAAACTCTGATTAAGTTCACCACGGACTAACATTTTAAGTATACCACCACTAACTCAATCCTCACATGCAAGCCATACACTGAGTTAAGCGGTTACATACTGATATACTTAGGTGTGCAGCAGTGTATTACTTACAAGAACAAAGAAAGTAATTAGGTGAGATAAATATGTTATCCATTATCAAAAACAATTACACAAATTGTCTTTCAGGCACTACACCTGATGGGAGTCAACTTTACTGTACTTTGGTGTGCAGTTTAACCCCCTTTTATTACTTTATTGGCATGTTTTGGGTAGATATAGACATGTTTAAGAGTAATATCGAGAGTTATATGCACGGGGAGTTAAACTGTCATATTGATAGTAAACTCCGCATTTTTAACGATATTTATCTCTTTTCC
Organism: Gentiana macrophylla; assembly: GCA_026214975.1. Lineage (NCBI taxonomy): Eukaryota > Viridiplantae > Streptophyta > Magnoliopsida > Gentianales > Gentianaceae > Gentiana > Gentiana macrophylla. The sequence continues at coordinate 21,742,215 of CM047811.1, read as the reverse complement.
GAGCACTTTTGTCTTGTGGAATTACGCATGGTGTTTGTTCGTATATGTTATTGCAGGACTTAGGTGACTCGAGGACCCGGAAGGCGATGTTTTGAATGAGGAACTTGATTGTGGCACGAAAGTAGCATAAAAGTGAAGAAAAGTCAAGTTTGGAGCTAAATCAAGGCAAACTGGCGTTTGCCGTACCTGAAACTGGCGTTTGAATCAAGCCTACTCCAAACTGGCGTTTGGCTACCTCAAACTGGAGTTTGACAGAGTTGGCATCAATACTGAAAGATAGAATATCAGACGAACTGGCGTCCAAATTACCCCAAACTAGCATTTGGATAGGTTCAGCCCGACTCAAAGAGGCTCATACAAGATAAACGGGTGTCCAGGATACACAGACAGGCGTTTGTCTTCAAGACATGAGTCATCAAACGAGCGTTCAAGGAATGCCAAATGCTCGTCCATGGAAGATGAAACCCGAATATCATCAAGATTCCCAGGCAAACTAGCGTTTGCCAAGATCCAAACGGTCGTTCGTGACCGACAGAAGCAGATTTTCGACCAACACTATAAATACGCAGCTCATTCAGCCCCTATTCATCTTTGGCCATCCTTAGACTTTTCCTAGGCGATTTATGGGCGATTTTAGTGTATTTTGATCACCCTTCAATCCCTTGATTCCATAGATTACTTCCTTTGATTCTACACTCTTGTTATCGCTTAGATTTACTTTTTAAGAACAAAAGATTCGAATTTTCGGTGCAATTATTTCGTCATACTTTTGTGGATCAGATTTTCTGCTATTTTATGGTAATGGATTATTTCTCTTTTATTATTCCTATCATGTTTTCTTTTCTTATTTCGTTTAATAGCATAATCATGAGTAGTTAATTGCATGTGTAGTCGAATTATGTGAAAGCGAGAGAAAACCCTAAGGGGGATGAGATTGGGAATTGTGTAGTGCATAATTGAATGTTTAAACGATTAATCCACGTCCTAAAACTTATTTTAACATCTTTGAATTAGATTGATCACCTAGTTCACTTTCACACACATCAAACTTATAGATGCATTTTGCGGTGAGATGTGGGATAAGGGGTTTTAGGATCGTTGCATAGATTCGGCCTGGTTGTTAGGTCCGTTTCCAATATAGAGGTTTGTCATCGTTGTTCGAGCAACTCTAAAACTTAATCATGTTAGGATAATCAGTTTTCTAAAGGGAGAGTCGGTTAGCTTCACATAGGGTGGTTAGATCGAGTTGATCAGTCTAATCACTAGAATTAGGATAGGAGTTGGCACCCGTGGATGTCGTTAAACTACATTGGATAGGTAGGTCGGTTGAGACACACTCCCTGTCAAGTCCTTCCTTAGGGGTAAAAGTAGCTCGTGGGATCATAGTTCGGCTATACCTTTTAATAACTAGAAGTACACACCGGTAGTATAATCATTATTTCTGCACTAGTATAAGACCTTTCAACCTTTGATTGACCTAAACTAAGTTATACGTCAGCTTTGGTACTTAGACATTACTCCCTGTGGATTCGACCTCGTGACCACTATACTCCCGTTGACCCGATACTCTGTCGTTAAAAGTTAGCGGTTAAGTATTTTGCTATCTAGAATTTTGGCGCCGTTGCCTGGGAGTAACGTCTAATATCTTGTAAGTTGACCAAAAGCTTGGGCTTAGGTCGTTTTCACTGTGTTTTCTTGTTGTTTCCTCTTTTACAGCTGAAGAGTCACACGACCTATTGTTGTGGCGGTGGTGATGAGATACCGTGACTGTGTTGTTGTTGTTTCCTTAGATCTTGCCGTTTGAGCCTAAATGGATGGATTCTCCAATCAATACTACTCACCTAAACAACAATTCCCCTACCAACCATAGGCAGCTGAACAATATTATCAACAACAGTATGTGCCTCAGCCTAAGTATCAACAACAGAGTAACCAGTGTTCTTGGGCTTATCAATGCCCTAGTGCATACCAGGATCAGAATTATGGTTATTCGAGTAATGAGCCACAACAGTATAAGGGTTATAAGAATCCCTGTGCTTATCATGATTTTGGTTCTCATGCTGTGCATGTTGACAACTTTGCACAGATTCAGCTGTTTGATCAGAATCCATCTTGGCAAGAAGCCTGCTACCCGCCACTGATGAATCAAAGTCAGTATGATCAGTTTGCTCCCATGCTACAAGAGAGTCTCACCGACAGTCAAATGGAGCTACTAGAGCGATTGAACCAGAGCCTGCAGGAGCGACTGCGGGACATGCAAGAGTTCAAGATAAGTACCGACTCCGCCATCATAAACCTTCAAGACCGAGCAGGAGTTGGGATCGCTCATTCTACCGTCAAGCTCACCTATGAATCAAGATCAAGTTGATCAGCCACCTATATTTAAGCCACCGGATGGCCTAGTGGTCCCTGATACGGCCATCCCGGATTACTTCACTCATCCACCCTCTCATGATGAGTTCTATGAAGTTGAGTTTTTACCACCACTGGTGCATGTGGCTCACAGAGGTGTGAGAAAGAGAGCACATCCGCCTGATGCGGATTTAAAATGAAGATGGAGCGAAAGGCAAACAAAAGAAGATTCTCCGGTTGGGAGGAGGTAGCATCGAGAGCCACGAAAGGTAAGTTTCTAGAAAATTCGATTTCTATGGTTCTCGTATTGTTCTCTTTTCATAAGCTATTGGTCTTCTTGAGTTTGGATTTTGGTTGATGATTTTTGATACTACTTGTCTAAATTGAAAGGCTTGAATTTTTTCTTTGAGTCATTTGTGGATTGAGTCCGTTTAGAGTCACCTGGTCGAGCCAACGACGTAAAAGGCGCTTGGGGGGAGGCAACCCCGCCATAATAACACTATATTGGATGATATGGAATCTAGGAGTATAGGAGGATGTGCTACTTGTTCTTGCCTTGATGATGTGTGACTACGTGACATGGATGTTCGACTTGATGATTGTTCCTCTGTGGCCACATATTATGCTGAGATGTTCTGTAGTTCTCCCCATTTGGGTTATTTTTCCATCTATAGCGATCGTTGTTACGTGATACATACTGCCTATCGAGTTTTCTGACGTGACATGGACTTATTACTGTTATACCCCATACCCCTATTCGATATTTTGGCACGCAGACCATGTCCCGTGCATGCTTTGCTTTGGTTGTATCTACTGTGGTATAGGGGTTCGGGTGGCGCTTACATGAGGCGGTTATGGGATTCGATAGCGCCTTTCTGCCGGGTTTTCGAGCTAAGTCTTCTTTTACTGAGGATAGTGTTTCATTCGAAGTGGGAGGTGGATACAACTTAGCTTTATTGTTTCGATTGATAAATATGCCGGTACTTGTGATATGCTTAGTTAATGTCAGTTTTTGAGTCAATTCGTGGCTTAAAATTTTAAAACTTTTCACGGTTTGACACCGCGTTATATGCATGTTTCTCACGATGGTTTTGGTAGATGCCTTAGTAGTCGAGTAATGTGTGCAGGGCGATTTTATTTTGTCTCGATACGAACCCTTTTTAATGCACATAGACCTTGGTTATACTTAGTTTGGTTGCTATACACACTTACACCACTAGTTTCAAGGTGAAATAGAAAGGTTTACCTAGGCCGGATACAGGATGAGAGTCATGGAGCTTCTTTGACCTAGCCAGAGCCAAATAAGCCAAAATCCCAACATTATACCCTCGTAACCCGTCTAAGCCTTGATAGGACGGTCTGACCACCGTCCGAAATGAGCTGTTTTGGTTACTTAGCCTGTATTACCCTAACCCTGAGCTATATTATTGGTCATGTTCCTTTTGATCACCCTACGAGTGGACTTAGTCTTTGCTTTAGACACACTTTCTGAATCAAGTGTGGGGTGGGAGATGGTGCTTGTTTCGATAGGAGTTGGTTAGTACGAGCTAGTATAATGAAGGGGAGGAGCTCGAGAAATCTATTGTGAGGCTTGTGGTTCGAGAAAGAAAAAGAATGAAAAAAAGGGGAAAATTTGAAAAAAGAAAAGAGAAAAAATAGAAAAGAAGCAAAATGAAAAAAAAAAAAAAAAAGAGAATAGAAAGTTGAATAAAGTTTAAAGTCAAAGAAGGAGTGTTTCAAGCGAATAAAAATATGATGTTGAGGTCGGAATGTTTATCAATGAGTATAGAAGGATCGAAGAAGTTTTGGTGTTGTTTGGTTTGTTTTCTAAGAAAGAATACATGAAATGATTAGGTTCACTCGTGTTTTTCTCTTTCTCCAGTTCCAAATTTTCCTTTCAATTAACCTCGTCCCAAGCTTAACGTTATAACCCTTCAAGTCCTACTTGACCGTATTTAGCCTCGGTTGCCTCGATTAGTGGAGATTCTAGCCCGGTGTGAGTTGTGTGTAGTCATTTGGCCGGTATTCAATGCCAGTAACCATTTTAAGTGTAGCCTTCGGTTTATATCACACACACACACTTCGTTTTCGTGATAAGGTAGAGTCAAGTTGTTTACATTCAGTGTCTGCTTCACGTTTGCCTTGATGTCGTGAGTGCTGTGTATGTTTCATAAAGTTGATCCCTTGGTTTGTTTTAGATCGCCTAATTTACTCGAAGACGAGCAAAGTCTAAGTGTGGGGTGGTTGATGGGAGTCAACTTTACTGTACTTTGGTGTGCAGTTTAACCCCCGTTTATTACTTTATTGGCATGTTTTGGGTAGATATAGAACTGTTTAAGAGTAATATCGAGAGTTATATGCACGGGGAGTTAAACTGTCATATCGATAGTAAACTCCGCCTTTAACGATATTATCTCTTTTCTGAGCACTTTTGTCTTGCGGAATTCTGCGTGGTGTTTGTTCATATATGTTATTGCAGGACTTAGATGACTCAAGGACCCGGAAGGCGATGTATTGAATGAGGAACTTGATCGTGGCACGAAAGTAGCATAAAAGTGAAGAAAAGTCAAGTTTGGAGCAAAATCAAGGCAAACGCCAAACTGGCGTTTGACTCAAGCCTCAAACTGGCGTTTGACTCAAGCCTACTCCAAGCCGCCGTACCTCAAACTGGCGTTTGACTCAAGCGTACTCCAAACTGGCGTTTGGTTACCTCAAACTGACGTTTGACAGAGTTGGAATCAATACTGAAAGTTAGAATTTCAGACGAACTGGCGTCCAAATTACCCCAAACTAGCATTTGGTTGGGTTCAGCCCGACTCAAGGAGGCTCATACAAGATAAACGGGCGTCCAGGATACACAGACGGGCGTTTGCCCTCAAGACATGAGTCATCAAATGAGCGTTCAAGGAATGCCAAACGCTCGTCCATGGAAGATGAAACCCTAATATCATCAAGATTCCCAGGCAAACTAGCGTTTGCCAAGATCCAAACGCTCGTTCGTGACCGACAGAAGCAGATTTTTGACCTACACTATAAATACGCAGCTCATTCAGTCCCTATTCATCTTTGGCCGTCTTCAGACTTTTCCTAGGCAATTTTAGTGTAGTTTGATCACCCTTCAATCCTGTGATTCCATAGAATACTTCCTTTGATTCTACACACTTGTTATCGCTTAGATTTACTTTTTAAAAACAAAATATTCGACTTTTCGGTGCAATTATTTCGGCATACTTTTCTGGATCAGATTTTCTGCTATTTTATGGTAATGGATTATTTCTCTTTTATTATTCCTATCATGTTTTCTTTTCTTATTTCGTTTAATAGCATAATCATAAGTAGCTAATTGCATGTGTACTCGAATTATATGAAAGCGAGCGAAAACCCTAAGGGGGATGAGATTGGGAATTGTGTAGTGCATAATTGAATGTTTAAACGATTAATCCACGTCCTAAAACTTATTTTAACATCTTTGAATTAGATTGATCACCTAGTTCCCTGTCACACACATCAAACTTATAGATGCATTTTGCGGTGAGATGTGGGATAAGGGGTTTTAAGATCGTTGCGTAGATTCGGCCTAGTTGTTAAGTCCGTTTCCAATATAGAGGTTTGTCATCGTTGTTCGAGCAACTTTAGAACTTAATCATGTTAGGATAATCGGTTTTCTAAAGGGAGAGTCGGTTAGCTTCACATAGGGTGGTTAGATCGAGTTGTTTAGTGTAATCACTAGAATTAGGAGTTGGCACCCGTGGATGTCGTTAAACTACATTGGATAGGTAGGTCGGTTGAGACACACTCCCTGTCATGTCCTTCCTTAGGGGTAAAAGTAGCTCGTGGATCATAGTTCGGCTAAACCTTTTAATAACGAGAAGTACACACCGGTAGTATAATCTTTATTTCTGCACTAGTATAAGACCTTTCAACCTTTGATTGACCTGAACTAAGTTATACGTCAACTTTGGTACTTAGACATTACTCCCTGTGGATTCGACCTTGTGACAACTATACTCCCGTTGACCCGATACTCTATCGGTAAAAGTTAACGGTTAAGTATTTTGCTATCAACACCTAACATCTCTTACCAAGCAGTGGCAATACCATAGCCCAACCACTTACTACCTCTGCTAGGTTGTCTCCTAACTATTCACGGTAGTCCAAGACGTGGCATTGGGAGTGGTTGATACCTCCAACTTACTGGTTGTAGGCTGAGATGAACATCATACCTTATATTATCCTATTACGGTTCATTAGTAGTGTCAAAATTTTGAAACAATTATTTTATACTATAATATTCTCTCATTTTAACTATTTTTATTATTTTGTACAGTTACGATTATTTTTACTGCACTACAAGAATTTCATTTTTTGGGACGGCAAAAAGTCGTCCCCGAAAACATAAATCGTCCCAAAAGATATTTAAAGGGACGACAACCCATCGCAAAAAAGTCGTTCCTTTAGGTTCGTCCCAAAAGAGATGGAAATATTTTTCGGGACGACACCGTCGTCTCTTAGAATACGATGCTGACGTGGCAACAGTCAAAGAATGAATTTTCAACGCGTAACGTGGGGATGACGTTCGTCCCATTAAATAGAAATTTAATTAAATTTTTTTGAAATAACTTTTATTACAATATAATTTAATTTAATTTTTTTTTAAAAACTGCTGTGTTTTTTGGGACGCAAGTCGTCCCTTTAAATATTTTTTTAAAAATTTCAAACTATCTTTTGGGACGAAGTGTCGTCCCTTTAAATGTTTTTTAATATTTTTGAACTTTCTTATTTTGCTGGTTAATAATTTCTTGTGCCGCTCTTTTGGGACGTCTGTCGTCCCTAAAAATAACTTTTCCCACAAAATCTGGTTTTTGTTTTTGCATGGCCTCCCATGCTAATTGTAAACCATACCTGTTTTTTCCACCAATAATAAGTAAAACAATCACAATAGAAATGGGGATAATTCACTAAAAAGTTATATATCGTCGTCACTAAAAATTAAAGAGAAGCAAGGATTAAAGTAGTCTACTAGTCATAATTGTCCAACCCAACATCGTATTCATCTTCATCTTCATCTCCATCTCCATCTCCATCTTCATCTTCATCTTCATCGACATCTTCATCTTCATCGGGAAGGCTTATCTTCGGCATTGTTAGGTTTGGAATCTGAGCACCTGTGGGACTTCCGATGACCGCTGCAAAAGCATCTTTCCATTGCTTATTTTGCTCCTTGACTTTCATTTTCAAGTTGGTGATGCTTTTGTCCCGACTCTTTAACAATGCTTCTGACAATTGTGATTGATTTTGTGAAGTCATTGATGGCGAGGGTTGAGAGTGTCCAGGTCCAATAAGGTAATCTCGCCTTACCCCTAGTACTCGACGGAATACATGCCTTTCTTGTTCAGCTGTAAGATGACATCCTTCCGGAGCAATTTGTAATCTCAACTCCATCATCTCCTCCTAAAGAAGCAAAAAATTGTTTTTGTAAGTTAGAATAAAAACGAGGACGCATGTAAATTGCAATATAAAAGCAAGGTATAACACTTACGAATTTCTGTCTCGCTGTCTCATTGACCCATGAACCGTCCTTATTCTTGTGCATATCCCCCAGATAATAATCGGATCCAATCCCTCGGGATTTGCATTTGGATTACACTTAAAAGAAAAAAGTAATGCGTAATAGTTAGACTTGAATATTCAATGATGTAACTTGATATCAGTTTAAAATTAAATATTTACTCTTTTCATCCGATGCCCGGCCAGGGACATCCGTCCCTGCTTAGTCGTATAATTGTGTTTTCCATGGTTTATAGCATTCTGCTTGGATCGTTTCTACATGAAAATGTTCAATTGTGATTAGATAGTTAGTAATAAGAAATAATTACTCAAACTAGTTCAAGCATGGACTAGAATAAAAAGTTTACCGTAAAATCCGGAGTATCAATTTGGTGGAGAAAGTCATTCCAGATTTGGTCTGTTTCCACGTTTTTAGGCTTGGGAGGTGGAAGAGTATTATTTTTCGCCACAAATTGTTTTGCTTTGTCCTTCATTTTACTCTTCCCTTTTCTGAACAATGTTTGTGCATCTGATAGCACAATCTCACGACGAACATTGTCAAAATTTCGCTAAAAACACCAAAAAATAACACTATTGATATCCATATAGAATGAAACATATATTGTGAATATTGAATGAAACATATATATTGATGGAGCTAAATAATTACCTCAATTTCGTGTACTATTTGGTCTTTCACATGTGTGTCGATACTCTCCCATGCCATACCAGGGGGACATCGCACCCTTGTGATCCTCCCCACCTCAGATTTATATATAGCCGCATAGTTTCCCACAGGTGAATTTGTCCCGTGCCATGGATCCCATGTAAGTGGTAGCTTTAATCCCCAGTTTTGCCTCCGAGCCTTTAATACTTCGGTACCTTTAGCAGGCCCACGTTGTCCCCGCTTTTTCTTATGAAGAAGGAGGTCAGATATAAATCGCGCTACCGGGTCTACATCGCACTGGTAAATAATCTACATATATATATATATATATATATATATATATATATATATATATATATATATATATATATATATATATGTGTGTGTGTGTGTGTGTGTCAAAGTTAATGCAACGAATTAATAAGGTTCATGCTGTAAAAAGAAAAAAGAAGACTGTAATTACCATCCTCGCACTGGCCAAGCAGCCTAAAGGGATGCTGGTGTGGTGGTTGGGCGCCTCCTAACGATCCCGCGCAAGCCATACTAAGTACCTGTGTGAGGATATAATTTGAGTAACGCGTTAATTCAAAATACTTTAATGCTAGACTGCCCTTGACGGAACATACAATACAAATATGGACTCGTGAAATCAATTACATATCAATCATCGTTATAAGCATTGTTGTTTGGCATCCAGTCATATATGTCATCATCAATATCACCCGTATCAACGTCACTACCACTTGATGCATACTCAACGCTGCAGCTAGACAAACTAAACAAACATAAACATCCCTTCAATAAAAAAAAAAAAAAAAAGATTAGAGGTGATGTTGAGCATTCAAATTGTAGGGCTACCATTAACGACTAAAACAAATCATTTGCTGCTATTAGTTGTTCTTTTTTCTGCTATAAGTGAGTAATTATCAATAGGACATACCAAATGAACCAGCATGTTCATCTGTTCATACTGAAAGAAAAGAAAACGATTGCCTCAATAAAAGGAAACAAGGACCACATTTTTTCCAGCCAGCCATACATCTTGCATTATTATTAAGTAGTAATATAATCCTTATTTTTAAGTGTATTTGGAATGAGCATAATAAGTTTCGCAGCTTTTGCTATAGAAAAAAAATCAACACAAAATAACAACAACTCATCTCTGATAACACTTTTTGTCAAATGTCAAATGCCAAATGCAAAAGCTATACTATTAGCAAACATAGACTAAATCCTAACATGAAAACTTCCTTCGCATCAGGGTACAGATTATAGGTCACTAAAAATACTACATTGTTATCCATTTATTGTAAAGAACATGAAATGAAATTTTCATATATCACCACCATATACATAGCTCAAATCAAAAGACAGGGGACCCAATATTTTTCAACAAAATTCAACCAAAAACCCAAACGAACACATCATAGATTACAAACGAACTCAAAATCAACTAAAAACAAAGGGAAATGTACTAAAAGGAAGCTAAAAAAACATGGGTTTTCAGTAAAACACATTTAAGCAGCTCTATGATTTTGGCGGAGAAAATGGTTACCGGAAAATGTTGGTTGATGAGGAGGAGGAGAACGCTAGCCGAGCTGCTGCAGCTGCCTTCGATTGATGAGCTCCGGCGGAGGAAGGTAGCACCGGTGAAGGGAGAGCGGCGGAGAGCAATTATTTTTTTGGCAGAAAATCAGGGGATATAGCTCGAAGTGTTAGAATAACGAAACAGGGAAGTGGCCAGTTTTTTCAATTAGGTCATCTCCGTTTTTTGGGACGACGTGGTGTTTTACGAGACGATGAAGTCGTCTCATTAAATCAGATTTTACATAAAATTAATATATATATATATATAATAATAACAATAATATTAATATAGATATATATACTAATCCTTATATTGAACCCGTGTTTGAAATCACTACTAAATAACGAACATCGGGTTTGAAATAACTATCGAACATCGGGTTCGAATCATCAACCAACTAATCCCTATACTCAATAACGAACCTCGGATTTGAAATCTTAAACTAACTAACGAAGCTCGAGTTTGAAATCATCAATTAAGTAACTAACGAACCCCTGTTTGAAAACACTACTTAATAACGAACCTCAAGTTTGAATAACTACTCAATAACGAACCTCGAGCTTGAATCACCACTTCATAATAAACCTCATGTTTGAATCTACTACTTAGTAACGAACCTCGGGTTTGAATCACCACTTTATAATGAACCTCATGTTTGAATCTACTACTCAGTAACGATCCTCGGGTTTGAAATCTTGAACTAACTAATGAACCTCAGGTTTAAAAGCAACCGACTGACTAACGAACCTCGGGTTTGAAATTTTTAGATAACTAATGAACCTCAGGTTTGAAATCATCAACCGACTAATTAACGAGCACTAGGTTGAAAGCAATAATCAATAACGAACCTCGGATTTGAAATCTTAAACTAACTAATGAACCTCGAGTTTGAAATCATCAATTAATTAACTAACGAACCCCTGTTTGAAAACACTACTTAATAACGAACCTCGAGTTTGAATCACCACTTCATAATGAACCTCATATTTGAATCTACTACTCAGTAATGAACCTCAGGTTTGAAATCTTGAACTAACTAATGAACCTCGGGTTTAAAAGCATCAACCGACTGACTAACGAACCTCGGGTTTGAAATTTTAAGATAACTAACAAACCTCGGATTTAAAAGCATCAACCGACTGACTAACGAACCTCGGGTTTGAAATCATCAACCGACTAATTAACAAGCACTAGGTTGAAAGCAATAATCAATAATGAACCTCGGATTTGAAATCTTAAACTAACTAACGAAGCTCGGCTTTGAAAGCATCAATCGACTAATTAACAAACCTTAGATTTTAAATCACTACTCAATAACGAACCTCAGGTTTGAAATCATGAACTCAGTAACGAACCTCGGTTTGAAATATTGAACTAACTAACGAACCTCAGGTTTAGAATCATCAACCGACTAACTAACGAACCTCGGGTTTGAAATTTTGAGATAACTAACGAACCTCGGGTTTGAAATCATCAACTGACTAATTAACGAGCACTAGGTTGAAAGCAATAATCAATAACGAACCTCGAATTTGAAATCTTAAACTAACTAACGAAGCTCGGCTTTGAAGCATCATCTGACTAATTAATAAACCTTAGATTTTAAATCACTACTCAATAATGAACCTCAGGTTTGAAATCATGAACTCAGTAACGAACCTCGGGTTTGAAATCTTGAACTAACTAACGAACCTCGGGTTTAAAATCATCAACCGACTGACTAACGAACCTCGGGTTTGAAATCATCTACAGACTAATTAACGAGCCCAAGATTAATGATTTAGTTATTAATTTTATGAAAATATTATAAATAATATAATTTATTAATTTAATTATAAAAATTATTAAATAAAAGAAATATTATTCAAAATGATTTAGTTATTATTATTTTTTGATGATAAATATTATAAAAATATTTCATTATTGATAATGTTTTTTTTATGATTTATTTATTAAATTTATGATAATATTATAAATAATATAATTTATTAATTTAATTATAAAAATTCTAAAATAAAAGAAATCTTTAAAGGGACGACTTAAATACCAAAATTTTTGATTATAAATGTTATACGGAAACATTTGAAACATAATAATATTTAAAGGGACGACGCCGGCGTCCGAAAAAATGATAATGTACACGTGGATTCCACGTTGGCACAGTGTCGTCCCAAAAGATACTTATGTCGTCCCTTAAAATCCAATTATTTTTCCGCCAAAAAGTTCCCACCAAATCAAAAATTCCTCCATTCCAATATAGCGTCCCAAAAAATTATTTGCCGTCCCAAAAATTCGTTCACGCCAATTTTTCCCACCAAAAAAATCACCAGAATTTGACTTTTCTCGGATTTTTTTACGGACGCCGTGTCGTCCCAAAAAACTTTACTTTTGGGACGATTTAATGTCGTCCCAAAAAAGTTCGTCACAAAAAATGTTAATTCTTGTAGTGCTTGTAGGATGTAATATCACCGGATAAATCATAGATCCACCCGATTACGTAGCGGAAAGAATTAGATCTAGATCTAAACAATCAAAGCACATAAAATAATATATCTAACCTACGAGGGGGTTAGATTGCTTACAAGTTTATGGTGAATAAACTCCAAGAACAATCTTCAATCCAATCCGAGCTAGTTGAGATCCTAGTTGAGAAGTCAAAGTCTTCCAACGTGTGTCCCCAAGCACCACCAGGTGGATGGTGTTTCAAACCGCCGAACCTCCTCGATATGCTACCTTAGAAAACACGAAGTTTTCTAAAACTCGAACCCATAGTATTTGGCCGAAATATCTAAGCCACAATACTACCTAAAACTCGAAATTTGTGATGTGTCATATGGCTTGGGAGAACTCTCTTTATATAAGAGAGTAATCCTTGTCCTCCAAGGATTTAATAATTAATACAAAATCAATTATAATAATCCTTATTAAATAAAAGATACTCCTAGAATAATCTAGAATAAATCTAGATTATTTAAAGATCAATCTAATATTTTTTTTCCTTAATTAATTATTCAACAAATAAATAATTAAATACTTGTACCATAATTATCCAAGAAAACAAATTTCTTGACAACCAAACAAGTAATACACGCCACTTTTATATTTGACCAATTAGGTCAAAAAGTCAACACACTAATTTGGGCCGAGTCCACGAAAAATGTCTTTTCCGTGTATTTAATTATTTAGTCCAACTAAACAATTAATCCACATATCAATTAAATAGTCCAATCCAACTATTTAATATTAATTGAGGTGAAACGACGAGAAAACATATGCTATGTTAGGAGCCACGTCGGGGACCATGGACCCGTATTCAGTAGCTACAATAAATTAAATAATATTATCCGTCAGACCGAACAATAATATTCAATCTATTAATTCCGGGATTACACCACCAAAACCCAAGCCGAACTCATCGAATATAGATAACTTACACTCAACCATGAGTTGATAAGGTGTCCACTGATATAATCATTACATACGGATAAATCCTCCATAGACTGTTCGTTTCAATTCGGGATATCTCCGTATACCCTTCTCGAAACCTCTTATCCTTATTTACCATTAACCCCTTAGTGATCAATTAGTTCATAACTAATATAATATGAACTCCCGGGATCGATCAGTTTCTAGGATTAACAAATAAGGGAGGCGTCATGCCTACTACTTCCGAGGAAGGAATGGATTCCATATCTGTGATATCACAGACTATTCACTCATTCCAGAATAGAGCCAACGAGAAGTGTTGGACTACATACTATGAAGTGATCCTTACTAACACATCAAACTCTACCCTAGTCTAAGCAGTTGTCTGTGATCACCTCAGGATTGAGATTAATCCATATATGATCATCTTGTGATTCGATAAGACTTCTCGATCACGGAATTATATCGAGAACTCAAATCAAATCGGTCCAGCCCTATATGATTATCATCATATATAAATGCCCCATTTGGTACCCTATTACTGACAGTCCGGATAAGACTGTCACACCTAAAGTGTTCTGGGCGCATTATTAGCATATTAATCATGAGACCCGTACTCAGATTAATCAACGCTACGGACTAAGTTAATTTTAAGTACATCTCACTTACTCAATCCTCTTGTGTATAGCCATACACTGAGTTATGTGATTACATAAACGAGGTACTTAGGGTTTTCAGTAGTGTCTTAATTATAAGCATACAAGCATATAATAAGATGAATTATTAATTATGTCCTAAAACAAGTAGATAATTGTCTTTCGGGCACTACACCTAACAATCTCCCACTTGCACGAAAGGCTAGTGGATTAATTGTTTTAGAGCACACCCTTTATATATATATCTACAACATTCTCCCAGTTGCTCAAAACAAGCGAGACGTATCCCTCTAATCTGTACCCTCCAAGCGCATCTTAGTAATTCATCCTTCCAAGCACGACCGGAGTGTGCCGCCGTAGGGTAGGTCAGTGACCCGGCGCGTACTTAGAATCCGAATACTATGTGACTCGGTACACTGATCAGGTAGGTTGGTGGCTTGAGTCAATATTTGGGATCGAAACGTTGCCTTTCCATCTAATCCGGTGGTACGATTTCAATATGCCTTTGATTCAACACTGAGGACGAGATTGACTTAACGAGCATCCTTAATTTGACATAAAGTCAGAAGCAGTGTCATTACTTATATTCTAGTTTGCACCTGAATATACTAGCATATTATTCCTCATTCTCCCGAAGATACTTGAGGACTCACTAAACATCCCATTTAATATTCATCTGCAGGTTTAGATAACCATTCTTGAGAGGTAGGGTAGACTACATCATTGAATGTTGCATAAATGCAATAATATCTTAACCAGGTGAATGGATGGGATTGCCACTAATCGATTCTCGAGAATTTGAGCGAATCAAATCCTTTAGAATGAATCCCGATGGCTTGTCAGACTCTGACTTCAGATAACACACCCATGTTGTTCCCAACTGTTTCAGTGTTACCATTCACAAACACTAATCAACATACTACTTTACTAATATTGAAGCCCAGTCTACGAAAGGCTTATCAATATTCTGGTCAAGTACACGTACTTTGAAATGACCTAGAGGTTTTCTTTAATCCCCAAAGGATATAAGCTATGGCAGGCATCCTGCCAAAGGTTCTTTCTGAATAAATTAAGATACCGTTAGACTTGCAAAAAGGTCTTAGGGAATCACCCCTATTTTCTGCTTTGTAACGAATCCGTTATTTGTTCTTTGCTAAAACCCTTCTGTTCTGAATAAATTCAGATTCCGTTGTTCGGTAAGGAAGTCTTAGGGAATCACCCCTATTTACCGCTTTCTGACGAAATCAAGCAAGACTGAGTGGTAAGAGAGATCACGGTCTGGTTAACTCTCTACCGTTTAGGGAATCACCCCTAAATTTTTCTCAGCTTTGCGTTGAAAGTTAAACTTTCCTATTCATTCGACTCTTTTTCGTTTAGTTCCAATTACTCCCACTGGGCCTGAGATACTCAGGTGGTTCTACAAGAGTTTCAACAGAACTGGAGTATCAAACTCCATTCACAGGGTTATGTCTTTTAAACCAACCTCTATGATCAGGATCCTATACAGCCCACGAAGGACTATAGGTCATCAATCTACCCTATAGACCGTAAGGTCCTACAGTGGGTAAAGGACAAACCATACTCCCACTGCGTTCGGGGTGGATTGATATACTGATCTAGTTTAGTAGTTTCTATTAGTGTTATCACCAACTGCCGGTGTTGGATGTGGACTGAACAAATCAGTTAGTAACATCTTGAGTACAAATACTTCAAGATCTAAAGTTGTTATTTTATAGACTCTATCAGACCGAGTTTGACAGTATAACCGTCATTCTCTGATTTTACGAGTTTTATAACCAACCTTTACTCAATGCATTAAGATATTTCACGACTTGAACTTGTACGCGAAATTTCCAGTCCTACCTTCAACCACTAAATGCTAAATGTCTATATTTATGGAAGTGGGGTGAACCGAATTCACTCCTTATCCACAAATGCATAGGCATCTTTTAGGTAGACTTCTCGGTTTTTCATTACAACGTAAACCGTTATTTTGCAACCAATATCTTAAATGAGTTCATCAGCGTATCGTAGCACATCAATAACTATATAAGGCAAATTTCTGGTGTATCCCTTAGTGAAAACATTTCACTGGGAGGTAGGCCGAGCATCAGTCCCGAAGACTACGCAATAACCTATTTTTGAGTATGGAATACTCTATCTCTGGTGAAATCAGAGATTTCCTCAAATATTTTGGATAAACTTACCGGAGTCTCGAATAGTTGTCAGACAAGATGTCACTACTTCAAAAGCTCCCACTAGCTTGTACCTTTCATATGACCCCGAAGGTTGTTATGAACAAGCTATGTTACTTCTTTAAATCTATTACCCTTTCCTGATTGGAAGGAAACTTAGTCATTGTTCCTTTGAGACAGTGTTCCTTTGACTGGGAGATAGGAATCACCCTAAGCCAGTCATGAGATCTTGTCGTTAGGGAATATGCACTAATTAATAGTATGTAAAGAAGTGTTTATCGAAATACGGAAACCATTTGCGTTTATATATTTTAAGATGTGTTACTAATACATTTTCAGCAATGCTTAGTGGTTCTGACTTTATCAAACAAAAGTCCGAGTCTTGGGTTCGTGCTACGGATGTTATATTCATCATCAATAAGACAAACAAATTATCCTATTGAAAATGAATACGTTCGTTCCAACGAATCCGAAAACAGAAAATGAATTTTCTGTGATACTCAAGAATTGAATCCGAGATTCATTTCCTTATATCACTCCCACGAGTCTATCTGAAATAACTGCCCGTTGTCTATTTTATTTATCGTTTAATGCAAAGCTACCTAGTTCTTCCAAAGAACTTAGCTTTTGAGAAAATTGCTAAGGTGCATTGGTCAGTGATCCGAAATCACTTTCCTTATCCTCTAATTTCCAATTTAATAATATTTCGGTTTAGCCTTAAAACTACTTAGTTTAGATGACTAACATGTATAAACATTCTTTCCCATTCTCCACTTTCCTTAAATGGAAACAGTCTTGAACTAGCAGTTCGTTTGAGTAGACACTACTCTTGAACTGTGGGTTGCCTAATGATAGTGTTACTAGATTGGACTATTCGATTTTTCTAATCGACAAATCATAAGAGCTAAGCTCCCACAAGTTTATCGGTTCCAAATACCGTCTAACTAGCAATATTGTGTATTTATGATTTTTCAAAGATTAGAACATCACCCAGAACTAAGCTCCAACTAGTTTATCAGTTCCAAATACTTTCTAACTAGCAATGCTGTGTTCATGATGTTTCAAAGATTATAAAATCTCCAGAACTAAGCTCCCACTAGTTTATCAGTTCCAATAATGTCTAACTAGTAACGCTTTATTCTTGTTTTTCCAATGAATGGAAAAACTCTTGTGCAGTCCATTACACATTTCTAATGATTCAAGAAAAACAACAAATCATAAGGCTAAGGCTCCCACTAGTTTATCGGTTCCAAATACCGTCTAACTAGCAACGCCTATGTATGATTTTCCGAATTTTCAATTAGAAATTTGATGTGTAATTACACTTTTAAAATTCACTAAATGAATTTTATGTATAGTCCTAAATCATCTTTTGTAAACTAAGTGTGGTCGTCTCTCGTTCAACACGAGTGACATCCATGACATACATATACAATGTCACTTAAGTTTTTAAAGGCTCATGGAAAAATCTCTTCCGAAAAATTAACTGCATTCTTTGATAATTCACAACGTACTTGTTACTTTCCACATTTTTAATGAAGTCCTATTACTAACAGTTTAGTAGCCTAGAGATTTAGTTGTAAAAATATGACAGAAAGTTAAATTCAAAAAATAAATTTTCACTACTAAATTTTTATTTTAGGTTTAATAAACTTGTTAAAAGTCTATCCTACCATTCCAAGGATTTAACCTTGCATAGTACTGTCTGAGAGGGTCGATATCAGCACTATGACGGTTAAACTGAGACAATCTCTCTCAATGATTAAGCTTCGAGAATCGAACATCTCACGGGAATCAAACATCCCGGACCTTAATCATTGATTACCTTTCTTTTTCTAGCCTAGATAATTCGAAAATATCCATAAAGAGTGTGACCTACTATATCAAATCTCAAAGTACGCCCCGAGTATGCCTACAAGGGGGCAGGTCAGTGACCCGATGAGTACCCGAAATCCTATCCTTTCGGAGACCAAGCCTTGAATTTTGATAGCGGTGAACACCATCCAAAGGGGGCCGAGATCAAAGCGGTATGAGGCGTCACCATTCTCTCACGTGCTTGCACCTATAGTAGAGGCCGTGGGGTCGGCTGTCACCTTCCCCGCTCCCACTCAATAATTTGAAAAAGTGGTGGGTTTACTAATTAAGGTTTCGGTCTTGACAATAAGAAAGAATAAATCAAAGTACTCCGAACAGGGTCGGTTATGTAGGCAAGCCTACGCCGTCTTATTCATTGGAACATATGTGACAGTTCAGGCTGATCCGGCAAGAGAAGCCCCGTTTAGCCCGAAGGCTTATCGGCTATGCTAAGTCTTGTCGAACCACTGTAACATACATCGCACGTGGTGGGGAGTCGATCGAGCCGAGGCTCGGTTGAACTCACCCAACCATGGTTAGACCATTTCCGAACCCGTGTACAATGATTTTCCGATTTCTATATTATCTACCAAAGCGCAATCTCGTTTCTGTTTAAGGTTGGTTCACCGAAAACTCAATGATTTATCTAAGTGGGATTCACCGAGAATCCATCATTAAAATCGTAACGATTGACAAAAACCGGTTCCTCGGTTTTAATAATTAGTTACTTAATTAATTAACTACCACATATTAATTAAAAAAGCTTTTAACTAATTATACAAGTTATACATGCCTAATTTATTCCAAATAAACTAGCTACATGTATGCATTGGAGTGGAATCATGATATGATGCATGTCATGGCAATTTTCCGGTTTCTATCACATAATTTCGATCATACACGAAAAAATAACGGAAAAAATAAACACCGAGATGGATCGTTGGTACCCCCATATCTAACCTATTAAAAAAAACACAAACCCTAACTAGGGTTTACTATTTTCTAATCTGCTGCTGCCGCGTTTTAATGACAATCGGACATCCAAACGAACTTTGATCATCACGAAACTTTATAGACCTGTTTTTCACTCCTCCTACTTCAATCCGAATGGTTGGATCTTAGTTTCAACGGTCCAATCTCTTCCAGAAATTCAACGAACTGACAACTGGGGCTGCAGTGCTTTTACGACACAACAACAACTTTATTGTAATGATTGGACATCGAGATGGACTCCGATCGTCACGAAATTTTGAGGACCTGTTCTTCAACTTATAGTCTTCATTCTGACCGGAGGGATTGTCGTTCAACGGCTCAATTTCCTAGAATAAATCAAAAACCGAACAGAAACAAAACAGATCTACTTTTAGGAAACTAAAATTACAAAATTTCCTATACTCATATAAACGAATTTATATGAGTTTACAATAGATCTAACGAGTAAACAATACCAACCCCAATCCATCTCTTCAACCACGACAAACTCAAGGCAACATACATGAATAAATTTCGATGCATATAGAAAAGAAAACGAAAAACAAAAAACAATCTAAACATGCTTTTTCCATTCCTAGATCTAAAATTTAAATACTTTGATTGATAGATCAAAGGCTCTGATACCACTTGTAGGATGTAATATCACCGGATGGATCATAGATCAACCCGATTACGCAGCGGAAAGAATTAGATCTACATCTAAACAATCAAAGCACATAAAATAATAGATCTAACCTACGAGGGGGTTAGATTGCTTACCAGTTTATGGTGAATAAACTCCAAGAACAATATTCAATCCAATCCGAGCTAGTTGAGATCCTAGTTGAGAAGCCAAAGTCTTCCAACGTGTGTCCCAAAGCACCACCAGGTGGATGGTGTTTCAAGCCGCCGGACCTCCTCGATATGCTACCTTAGAAAAGCCGAAGTTTTCTAAAACTCGAACCCATAGTATTTGGCCTAAATATCTAAGCCACAATACTACCTAAAACTCGAAATTTGTGATGTGTCATATGGCTTGGGAGAACTCTCTTTATATAGGAGAGTAGTCCTTGTCCTCCATAGATTTAATAATTAATACAAAATCAATTATAATAATCCTTATTAAATAAAAGATACTCCTAGAATAATCTAGAATAAATCTAGATTATTTAGGGATCAATCTAAATTTTTTTTCCTTAATTAATTATTCAACAAATAAATAATTAAATACTTGTACCATAATTATCCAAGAAAACAAATTTCTTGACAACCAAACAAGTAATACACGCCACTTTTATATTTGACCAATTAGGTCAAAAAGTCAACACAATAATTTGGGCCGAGTCCACGAAAAATATCTTTTCTGAGTATTTAATTATTTAGTCCAACTAAACAATTAATCCACATATCAATTAAATAGTCCAATCCAACTATTTAATATTAATTGAGGTGAAACGACGAGAAAACATATGCTATGTTAGGAGCCACGTCGGGGACCATGGACCCGTATTCAGTAGCTACAATAAATTAAATAATATTATCCGTTAGACCGAACAATAATATTCAATCTATTCATTCCGGGATTACACCACCATAAACCCGAAACTGAACTCTGCCGAATAAAGATAACTTACACTCAACCATGAGTAAATAAGGTGTCCACTGATATAATCATTACATACGGATAAATCCACCATAGACTGTTCGTTTCGATTCGGGATATCTCCGTAAACCCTTCTCGAAACCTCTTATCCTTATTTACGATTAACCCCCTAGTGATCAATTAGTTCATAACTAATATAATATGAACTCACAGGATCGATCAGTTTCTAGGATTATGATCGGGGTCAATCATGTTATAATATACTTGACCACCATAAACCAATACTAGCAAGAGGACTAGGCCCATCGTAGTATAGCTATAGTGAATCAAGGTCGATTCCACAGGGAACCAATTGTGGATCATCTTATATACAAACGATTAATTAAACATGTCAAGGACATAGAGGCGGTCTACGACCAACATAAGACAAGAAAGGTAAAGACACGACTCGACACAACGTAATTAACCTTCCCAATTATAGTCTTTATCGTTTGGACCTAGATAATTTATATAATAAACTGAACTTATTAACTGTCAATCCGTTTGTATCTATCTTAGATTGGCTACGGGAGTCATCCTCTTTAACTTGATGTAGCACCGGTAGGTCACTAGATCACTGTGATATTTTTACGTGACTTCGCCTTTTAAGTGCCTCCATCTCATATAACTCACACGCTTACGACTCTAAGGATGCCGATATTAACCGTACACCTCGTCTAGGCAACATTCCTATGGTTAGGCATACTTCCTAAACTATCGCGTCAGTCTTCGTCCCATTAACAATTACCAAGTTATAGTCTCATGCTAATCTACGACGTACGTACAACTAGATGACGTCAATTCCCTAATACAAAACAGATCTAGGTCTCGCTGAAAGTCCCGAAAGATCATTCGTGAGCCGACCTAGGAGTCCTATATTGATATTTTCTAATCATATGCTAATTAAAACAGACGAGCAACGTAACCGTAGCCATACCTACCAAGATGATAAATTCTATTAAGTTAGCCTAACCATAAAGACATGGCTATCTAACGGATGAATAGGCCTCGGTCGACCGAATAGCTGGGCTCGGTCGACCGAATGGTCTTTTTCCCCCAGATTACATCCCTGAACGTATCTCTCAGCGTTTCCTCATACACAATGGATTAAACAGTAATTCATAAAGCATTCATATAAACTAACATAGATACGCATTAATTAAATCAAGTAGATTCATGAATAAATACTAAGTGTATGACGTAGGTTATGGGATCCTCATAGACAAGGTGTCGCCACCTTCCCAACGTCATAGCCTAGATCTACATCATCTAGCTATGATTAACTAACTCAAACGATAAAGCATAATTGGGAGGGATTAATTACTTAAAAGAAAGAAAAAGAAAATAAAGGCTTACATATTGCAGCCCTTAAATTGCTGGAAACCCTCAAATTATTCTACATTGTATCAAAGTGATATTATGAATTGTAAGATTGAAGAAAGAATGAAGGGATATGTTGGTGTGATTTACAATTTCTCGTAGCTGCTGCTTATATAGGAGTTTCTGCCGACTTATGAAGGATCTAGAAGGTAAATACGAAAAAATCCGATAAGTGACCGAACCGACATACTCGGTCGACCGAACCTATTTTTGGCACATTTTAAATATTTTCTTCGTCTGTCTTGCTCCCCACTGCACGCTTCGTGTTGATCTGATTTCTCTAATTTATCTCTTGATTAATGCTCCGATTTTCTTCCTTGTTATCTTGAGATCCATTGATTAAATGACATTTATCCTCCCGATTTATCGTGATCTGTAAAATAAACATTTATAGCACAATAAATCGGCCTTTTAATAATAAAAACAGTTAAATACCCAATATCATATTAATAATCACTTAACATTAAATAATAAATATAAACATGTGATTTAATATGAAATATACATTATTAATCTCGATTTAAGGTCAACATTGATGACTTTTACGGGTATAATTTGACCGTCATCAACTACCCCCCACTTAGACTTTGATCGTCCCGAACAAAGCATCAATAAGTCATTCCCCAAGACAACATTTTCCATGGTCGAATCATACTTACGCAAGAAACTCAAGTCAACTCATACTAGTCATGCTCATAAGATATCCATTATTTACTACTCGCTATGAATCGAAGTGATGTGTGCATGTGCATTGGTTTTATATAAATGTGGCAAGATTAGAGTTTATGCAGACCTCATATCAAAATTCACCAACATCAGCAATCATACTTCTTAATCCTCGCAATGGTTAAAGCACTAGAACAATAAGCAAGAGCGTATCTATAGGGTTTTTGGACTTGGAGACCGAGTACTACTCAAAGCCTCTTAAAGAGTTGAATATTCTTTTCATATCTTCATATTTTTCAAATACTATCAATCTCAAGGAAGAAAACTTTTTAGAGTATACCCCTATCTTAGATCATGCATAGCATTGAATATTACCACAAGTGCGGGGCTACTTTGGTAATGTTACTACAAGCCCAGTGTTTTAACGCATTGTCAAACACATGTACGTCTCAAGCTTATTACTCCGCTTTTGTTGGCAAGAATATCAGAATACATCAGCAGAGAGATATTGACACTAAGTTTACATAACCAATCATCTATGCAATGTACACAATATTCGTCAGTTATTATGATTCGTGCGGTATACTCGATTCACAGATTGAGTAATTGAATAATAAATAACTACTCGCAAAAACGGGCATGAATATCCTTAAATATACTTAACATAAGTATAAAATGATCACGTACTCATGAAACTTGGTTCCTTTCCTATCAATTCTTAGCTAGGAACTCACAATTCTAAGGGTATGAGATACATAATATGGTATTCATTCAAATTTTTCAATTTTGTACAGTTTCATTCGATTTTAACACATATCACATCATAGCTAAGTCTCCTACCCCCCACTTAAACATGGCATTGTCCCCAATGACAAATAAAAATGTGAATTTAAGAAAAAGACTTAGCTCTGGAAACGGGTCAAAGTAAAGGAAAAAGATCGGAGTAAATTTCAGCACGTCGTGGAGAGATAGACACATCCTGTATAAGCAAACAAACTCCACGAAACCGTCAAATACCATGTCTATGGAAGTTATAAAATAATGTGGCAGTAATGAGGTATAAATACCTAAAAACAGTTTAAGCCACTTTATTTTATACAACCAATGACAAGGGAAACCAAAAAGAAAAATACTAAATAGAAAGAAAAATAAACAAGCAACTAAAGATGGTGGTCTTCATCTACAACCTCCACCGCCTAAATATTCTTAAAACCGGGTGGAGAAGACAAAGATCAAAAAGCATTACCCGATATCATATTAATAATCACTTAACATTTATAAATCGGCCTTTTAATAATAAAAACAGTTAAATACCCAATATCATATTAATAATCACTTAACATTAAATAATAAATATAAACATGTGATTTAATATGAAATATACATTATTAATCTCGATTTAAGGTCAACATTGATGACTTTTACAGGTATAATTTGACCGTCATCAGATTAACAAATAAGGGAACTGTCTGTCTACTTCCCGAGGGAAGGAATGGATTCCATATCTGTGATAGCATAGACTACTCACTCATTCCAGAATAGAGCCAACGAGATGTGTTGGACCACATACTATGAAGTGATCCTTACTAACACATCAAACTCTACCCTAGTCTAAGGAGTTGTCTGTGATCACCTCAGGATTGAGATTAATCCATATATGTTGGTCCCTTGGAAAAGCTAACACAAGTTTAGAGGGGGTGGGGGGTGAAAAAACTTGTCACCAAAAACTTTCCCAAAATCGAAAAAGCCCAGAATCGAATTTTTGCCAAATCAAATCGATACTCACTTTCGCTTTTGTTCTCAATCCTTTAACTTGTGTGGAGTTCAGCTAACTCAACTGAGTATAAGTTAATATTGACTTATATTTAGTCTTGTTAACTGGCAGCGGATAAAACTAGCCTTTGGTGCAATAGATGTGTCAATAAGAATCTAGACCTTCTATGTATCAGTTCTGTGCTGACTCAGTGTCTGGTGTTTGCTGAGTGATAATGCAACAAATAAAACAAACATAAGTGCATAAAGTAAATCAACACAAGATTTGTTTATGGATGTTCCGGGTGGTGTAATCCCGTACATCTCCCTTTATCCTGTGGTGTAGGAGGTATCACTAGAATTTGAGATAACCGTTACAAAATCCTAGCACTATGACAGTCCTTCACGACACCCTAGTTTCACTGTCTACACAAAATGAAGAAAGGTGAGATTGCTCCCTTCACTCTGCACACTAATCTTTCGGAGGTGGAATTGCTCCTTCACCAGCTCACCACTAACACAAACACAGTCCGTAGACTGAACCAACAGCTGTGGCAACCAAGTTGCAACCGTATGAAGAAAGATGGAATTGCTCTCTTCAAACTATGCACAGCCAACCCTTTTTCACAAAGGTTAGGTTTAGAATTAATCAAGAGATTAAATCAATGAGCTGTCTGATTCTTCTGTATGTGACTTTGTAGCTCCAAGATGCCTTATTTCCCCCTTAATGGATTACTGGATCTTTCTTTGAAATCTTCAAGGCAATTCTGTTGGCTTCCCATTTTTCTAGATATATATGATCTGATTTTCTGGATCTGGATCTTTAGATATGTGCTTGTAAAGCTCTTTTACTGATCCTCTCCTCTCTTTCTTCAAGTGATTCTCTTGTGTATTTATAGGGGTGATTTAACGGTCACTAGCTCTTGTAGCCGTTACACTTGTCGTTTAGCCAACGTTCATATGTACGATCTTTGTCGTATTGTCAGTTTAAATTCAGCAAGGCCTTATCTCAGTTTTCTACCCTTCTTCAAAACTGAGTACCTTGTATACTTGACATCTGACTTTAATTGACTAAGTCAGAGTACACCATTCAGTTTCTTCTTTTCCTGGTAACTGATAATCTTTGTCCTTAAGATTATTCAGTTTTACATGATCTATAGTTTAGTTCCAGGTCACCACAGACTTGCCTGAATCCTGACTTATAGTCATGACTTAATCGACTTCTAATCGAGTTTGTTTCCTCGATTCTTGATCTTCAGAATCGAGTCTGTGTGTCCCTCGATTCTTGATCTTCTAGATAAGCCAATCGAGTCAGTGTCCTCGGCGAACTTATCTTCTTGATTCTTGCATAACCGAGTTTGAACCTCGATTCTTCATGTGCATACTCAGTTTTCTTGTTGTGACTCAGCTGTTCGCCTAGTTCCTATTCTATTACAATGCTTGTCTGAAACAACCTATACAAGGTTCAGACTCTAGATATAACTTATACATTTATCTCTAGACAATTTCTTGCTTCTTCTTTCATTATGCACTATTACAGTTAGTTATGACTTCATCATCATGGGTTGTAAGTGATTTGTCTAATTACGTGACAAATCATCATCAAAACACAAATAATATCCAACAATTTCCCCATTTTTGATGATGTATCATAACCCTCCCTAAAAGCAGTGATAGAAGAATAATGCAAGAAATCATAACAAATCAAATTAGGATAACAAACTAGAACATCTGAATTCATTAAAAGATTACAGATTTTCTTTTTCCAAATTCAACAATTTTTCTCCAACAAAGATACTCCTTTTTGTCTCCAAGAGTCTTCTTGCCTTTCCTTCTTCTTCTGTTTCACCATCTCTATGCTTGATCTCTAAATATTCATTTAGCAATTGATTTGCCTCTTCATTGTTACCAGCTTTAAACTTTACCAAGATCTCTTTGATTTCTTCACTCATCACCTTCTTTTCTTCCTCTGAAATAAGACTAGATTCCTTCCCTCTAGTCTTTTCCCCCTCAGTTCTTGTCCATCCATCTTTTGCTGCTTTTAGAGAAGCTTTCAATCTGACACAGATTGCAAGTTTCTTCCTGATACTCAGCACAACTTTAACTGAGGTTTCTTCATCTTTTTCAGTTCTTGTTTCTGTGAAGGTCTCTTCTTTAATCAACTCCTCGATCAGAATGTCAATTGCTTCTTCATTCCGTTGAATAGACAGTAGATCAATAGTCTGTAGATCAGTATCTATTTGTTCATCTTGTCCTTCAATCAGACGTTTGGCATAGGCCTCTTCAGCTTTCTCTTCATCAGCTTTCTCTTTGTCAATTGCTTTACCAGCATCACCTTCGATTTTCTCTTTATTGCTAGCATCACCTTCAATTTTCTCTTCCCCCTTAATTGAAGATATGCGAAAGCTTTCTTCAAATAATTTAAGTTAGGTGATGATGTTGGAGTATTGGTATAGGCCTGAGTAATGTGTTCTTCCAATGAAATCATGTAAGTTAAAGAGCTGCTGCTGTAGAGTTTGCATCACACTTTCAATGATCTCCTCCCAACCTTTCAGTTTTTCTTCAGTTTCGATTCCTGGAAGCTGAGATTTTTCAATTGCCGATCTGCTTGTAGATGCCTCATGAACTTGAGATGAGGAACTGGCCATAGGATAATAAAAATGAACATCATGACTTGTCAGTTCCTTTTCATACTCAGCTTCGCAAAATTCAGCGTCCTCCACAGCTTCTCATTTCTCTTCAGTGTACTCTTCAAACGTCTTAGTTGGAAATTCACTCACTCCAGTTTCTCCACGTTCACTTTCTTCAGATTCATCAGTCTCTCTTCCTTCGCTTTCTTCAGTTTCACTTTCCTCATTTTCATTCTGTTCACTCTCTTCAGTTTCATCCTCAACTTGAATTACATTCTCAGTTTCAGTTTTCTTTGCTTGAAGCTTGTTCCACATCCTTTTCTGTCTTCTTAGAGTTCTGTCATCCAATCTTACAGTCTCACTTGAACTAGAATATGAGATTTCACTTGCTTCTTCTACAACAATTTTCCTTTTCTTCACTCCTATGGACACTGGCTTGTGTTTCACTTCTGTTTGTGTGGATTTTGAAATGGATAAATGATCTAGTATCCTTTGAACTAGATCAGTGAATCCCTTTTTCAATAAAAGCTTTTCTCCAGTAGCGTTTCTTTCTTTGGCTCTCTCCTTCTCGTCTGAGATTTGCTTTATCAATTGATTGAGAACAAACTTGTTCCAATCCAATCTCTCCTCAAACCAAATAGCATAGATCAGCTTTAGTTTATTTGTTGAAAGAGTGTAGAAATTCCGAGCATGACCAATGACATTTTTGGTCAGAAGGATCGTCAAAAATGCTAATTCTCGTTTTTGCTGATCCACTAAGGTTCTTCTCATTCTTGTTGATTGCAGTGACGTCCCAAAGTTTGTTCTTTTCTTTATTTCCAAAGGTGAGGGATGAAGAGCCTCCAGTTATGTCTAGACCAAACACCAGGGAAAGCAATTGTTCATCAACGGTGAAGCTTTTATCTTGAACAGTTGTCCTGAAGCTTTTTCCCTCATTGGTCATTACTGCATTCTTGTAGAAATCTTTGATGGTTTCTGGGCATAAAGCATCGACCTTTGTATCAAACAGGTTTTCGAGTCCCCAAATCTTTTTGATTTTTCTAACAATTCGAGTTGAGAGAGTGGAGTGTGAAAATCTTTGACAGAAGTTATCCAGGCTTGTGGTGATTCCTTCGTCGATGTTGTATCGATCCATGATTTTTGAATTAGGGATTCTTTTTGAAAATTTTGAATGCTTTCAATTTGGATGAGCAGGATTTCGTCAAGATTTTGTTTTGCAATCGTTTTCAAATAAGAGTCGTGTCACAATCAATGGGATTTTGTAGGGATGTACATCTACTTTTTCTCCCAGATTGACACGTGGCTTCGAGTGATTTGTCATGTCAGCCCAAGCGTCAGATGGTAGCTGGAAAGTCTTTAGTTTTTGACCATTTTGTCCTTCATCAGCTTTTGTTTAGAGGTCAGTTTTCTCAGGATTTAGCATTGAGAACTGACTCAGCCTGCAAGGCCGTTTTAAGTTTTCTTCGGTACCCATATCTTTTTGGGTCCGGCTGGATTAGTTACCGAAGTATTATTTTCAGTTTCTTCGATGAGAGAATTAAGCTTTCTCATTTTCTTTCTAGATAAACCATTACGTTCAACCTTAGTTGATTTCACAAGGATTCTTTTAAATTTTACATCGTTGTTTTCTTTGTGCAATCTACTAGGTCTTCCAGTAATTTGATGTCCAGAATTTTCATTCTTTGAAATCTCAATACTGGGTAGGGGTGGGGGATTATCATTGCTTTTGTCAAATTTACTAGACAACAATCTTTCAGCGAGATTTGACATCTCAGTTTCAAGAAACTCATTCCAATCTTTTGCTTTGTCAAGTTCTCTGTCTTTTAATTTCAGTTCCAACGTAAGTTTTTCAGTTAACTTGACAAGATCAGAGTTTCTCTGACTGAGTTCAGCAAATGATAACTGAGTTGAAGAATGTATCTTTTCTTGAATATTTGATGCAGTTTTAAGATTTGAGTGTACATTATTTTGTTGCTCTAATGAATCTTCACTAGTAACTTGCAACAGCTTCTTTTCTTCTTCTGAGAGAACTCTTTGTGATGGGACTCCTCTGGATTTGTCTATATAATCATTAAAGTTTGGATCCACATCATCACTGAGTTGAAGTTCTGGATTTTTGTTCAAGTTTGTCTCATTGAACCTCTCAGATAATTGATCCTGAAAATCAGATACATTTTGCAAGCAATTAGTTAGGGGGTGAATAAGCCAACTCTTAATTCTAGATGTAGTCATTGAAATCAAACTGAGTGTTTTTGCAACTGATACAGTGAGAGGTCTTCAACAACTGGTTTAAAAGATATCTTTGGATCACTTCCAAATGGAAGAACTTGCTCTGATACCAATTGTTGGTCCCTTGGAAAGGCTAACACAAGTTTAGAGGGGGGTGAATAAACTTGTAACCAAAAACTTTCCCAAAACTGAAAAAGCCCTAGGAACTGAATTTTTGCCAAACTCAAACTGATACTCAGCTCAGTTTTGTTCCTGTCCTTTAACTTATGCGGAGTTCAGCTAACTCAACTGAGTATAAGTTAATACTGACTTATATTTAGTCTTGTTAACTGGCAGCGGATAAAACTAGCCTTTAGTGCAATAGATGTGTCAATAAGAATCTAGACCTTCTATGTATCAGTTCTGTACTGACTCAGTGTTTGCAGAGTGATAGTGCAACAAATAAAACAAACATAAGTGCATAAAGTAAATCAACACAAGATTTGTTTATGGAAGTTCCGGGTGGTGTAATCCCGTACATCTCCCTTTCTCCTATGGTGTAGGAGGTATCACTAGAATTTGAGATAACCGTTACAAAATCCTAGCACTATGACAGTCCTTCACGACACCCTAGTTTCACTGTCTACACAAAATGAAGAAAGGTGAGGTTGCTCCCTTCACTCTGCACACTGATCTTTCGGAGGTGGAATTGCTCCTTCACCAGCTCACCACTAACACAAACACAGTCCGCAGACTGAACCAACAGCTGTGGCAACCAAGTTGCAACCGTATAAAGAAAGGTGGAATTGCTCTCTTCAAACTATGCATAGCCAAACCTTTTTCACAAAGGTTAGGTTTAGAATTAATCAAGAGATTAAATCAATGAGCTGTCTGATTCTTCTGTATGTGACTTTGTAGCTCCAAGATGCCTTCTTTCCCCCTTAATGGATTACTGGATCTTTCTTTGAAATCTTCAAGGCAATTCTGTTGGCTTCCCCTTTTTCTAGATATATATATCTGATTTTCTGGATCTGGATCTTTGGATATGTGCTTGTAAAGCTCTTTTACTGATCCTCTCCTCTCTTTCTTCAAGTGATTCTCTTGTGTATTGATAGCGTTGATGTAACGGTCACTAGCTCTTGTAGCCGTTACACTTGTCATTTAGCCAACGTTCATATGTACGATCTTTGTCGTATTGTCAGTTTAAATTCAGCAAGGCCTTAACTCAGTTTTCTACTCTTCTTCAAAACTGAGTACCTTGTATACTTGACATCTGACTTTAAATGACTAAGTTAGAGTACACCATTCAGTTTCTTCTTTTCCTGGTAACTGATAATCTTTTGTCCTTAAGATTATTCAGTTTTACATGATCTATAGTTCAGTTCCAGGTCACCACAGACTTGCCTGAATCCTGACTTATAGTCATGACTTAATCAGCTTCTAACTGAGTCTGTGTCCCTCAGTTCTTCAGTCTTTTGTAACTGAGTCTGTGTCCCTCAGTTCTTCAGTCTTCTAGATAAGCCAATTGAGTCTGTGTCCCTTAGCGAACTTATCTTCTTCAGTTCTTGCATAACTGAGTTTGAACCCTCAGTTCTTCATGTGCATACTCAGTTTTCTTGTTGTGACTCAGCTTTTCGCCTAGTTCCTATTCTATTACAATGCTTGTCTGAAACAACCTATACAAGGTTCAGACTCTAGATAGAACTTATACATTTATCTCTAGACCATTTCTTGCTTCTTCTTTCATTATGCACTATAACAGTTAGTTATGACTTCATCATCATGAGTTGTAAGTGATTTGTCTAATTACGTGACGAATCATCATCAAAACACAAATAATATTTCGATAAGACTTCTCAATCACGGAATTATATCGAGAACTAAAATCAAATCGGTCCAGCCCTATATGATTATCATCATATATAAATGCCCCATTATGTACCCTATTACCGACAGTCCGGATAAGACTGTCACACCTAAAGTGTTATGAGCGCATTATTAGAATATTAATCATGATACCCGTACTCAGATTAGTCAACGCTACGGACTATGTTAATTTTAAGTACATCTCACTAACTCAATCCTCTTGTGTATAGCCATACACTGAGTTATGTGATTACATAAACGATGTACTTAGGATTTTCAGTAGTGTCTTAATTATAAGCATACATGTATATAATAAGATGAATTATTAATTCTGTCCTAAAACAATTAGATAATTGTCTTTCGGACACTACACCTAACAGTGCTGTCATTTAATTTATTATTATTACGCATTTTGTATTGACATTTTTCATGTTATGAACATTTTGTGTAGTAAAAAATTTAAGAGGATTATTTGTAGTGTCATTTTGTATTGTCACGGATTTAGGTTTGTCGCTTAATTTGTATTGTTACATAATTCGTATCATTATTTTTTTGTCATTTCAAACTATGACGGGGTTTGTATTTTCAATTTATATTGTTACAATATATTTCTTATTATAATTATATCGTATTGCTACAAGTTTTGTATTTCTATCTTGTAGTGTTTCGAATCTTGTTCGTGTCATTTTCTTCTGTGATTCTAGGTGCTCGTGGGTAGTTGAGTTGGGGTGATGGTGTGTCTGTGTATCTTTCGAAAAAAGAAATTGTGTCGAGGGATAGGGGTAGGAGTGGGTGGGTGGGGGATTCCACATGGAATGTTACTTTTTTTTTTTTACGTGAACCGGGGTACCGAAGAAAACAAAGAAGATCGTGAAACGGAATCGAGTGAGTTGGTAAGGAACTATAAAAATTTAATTTCCATAAGAGAATTCAGCAAGTTCAGTGTATCTCGTTTCAGTGGTCCACCCTCTTGACTATAAAAAGGGGATACTTTATTCATTATTCCATCATACATTGAATGTATTCTTATACACATATACAAACTAAAAACTGAATCTGGCAGACAGTCTATTCTCAATAACCAATCTTAGGCGGTGGATAAGAGGTAGGAATTAGCAGCACCTTTGAAGGAGTCGGTAACAGGTTTTGTTGTTGTTGTTATTGTTGTTTATTATTTGTTTGAGTGTTGTTTTTGTGTTTTCGTTTTTTCATTTGATGATGTTCCGGCAAGTTTTGTTTATTTATTTGTATATTGGGTTTTTTTCTTTTCTTTGGAGTTGTTCTAGTATTATAAACATTTTCTCACAGAATGCTTCTTTGTGAGCAAAAACATCAATAAACTCATTGATATGTTCAGTGACTCAAATAATCCATCCATATTTTACCGGATCTGTTGTTTTTTTTTTTTTTTTTTTTTTTCGATTCTCCGGCACGGGTTAAAATTTTGATTCTCCGGAACCGGGGTGAAATCGAGGAGGTGAAAATTTTAATTCGACTCCGGCACTGCTTGTTATATTTTTTTTTTACAAAAAACCTATTTTTTTAAAATACAATGACACTAAATATCGACTCAACACAACTTGTTAATTAAAAATATGATACGGCGTGTCTTTGAATGATACTCATTAAACAATGATTGACACGGTTAATGGCCTATAAGTATTTAATACATCCATGTATGTAGCTTTACTTCCTTTACGTTATGAAATTTTCGTCCTAAAATCTTTGGCATGATTCGATGATCTCTTTATTTGCATTGAATAAAATAACTTTCCAAGTTTGCAAAATAACAATTGAAGATTCTCAACCATATTCAAGATTCTGATATTAGAATTCATTACCTTTGTTGATTTACTATACCTTACAAATGAGATAGGTTTCTGTTTGTGTGTGTGTAAATTGTCGTATCCCTTGAAGTGACTTTTTCAGTTTCCTTCATTTTGTGCTTACGTTTGTAGATCACTGTGGAACTGAAGAAGAACAGAGGAAATAAATACATGCATATACTCATACTTGACGAAACGAAAGAAGATGAGGATGATTTGTGAAGCTGATTCTAGCTACAAAGAGTTTGTAAATACCATTTCCACATGCAAAAAGATCGTTGTTTATGACATATCATTTTTTATGGACCTTTATAGGCATTCAACCATTTTCCACCAGCCGTTTAAGAACTCTTCACACCGCTTTTCAGAAAAGGCCCATTGGGCACAACAAATGTCAGCTGGTTTCTCCTTTCTTAGCATTAACCAAGAACAACTCATATCTAATGTCAGGATCAGGTAGCCATGTTTCCTTATTCGGCATGGCTACATTCATGATATTGATCAGAACCGATGTGGATTCCGACAAGTTCCCTCAAGGACGAGATTTTTTGTAAGGAAGACAGGGGTGATGATGTATGTTGCACATCCCGAGTTGATTAATAGTTTTTTTATTTGTGGTTTCATGAGTTAATAGTCGTATTGGTTTTAGGAGTGAGTTTTAGCTAATTGGGTTTCATAGTTTATGGAGCAAAAACATTTGAACTTGAATATACAGCATCAAACGTTGTTTAACTTCGATGTACCGCATAGCATTTTGAAATGACAGAGGAATATGGAGAGAACAATCCTATTTCGGTGTCAAATAAAATTCTCAATCAAGTAGTTCTGAAAACCTGGAATGACACATTTAAAGCGCTTCAGACATGTGAAGGCCTAATCGAGCCCGAAGATTACCAGATCACATAAAGGTGTATTGAGTCCCTGGATGTGAAATCAGTAAACGAATCGAATCTATTCGGATGGTATGTTAGAGAGAAACCCAATTAGTTGTCACCGTACTGTCTAAACAAAGTCCATTAGTTGTCAACCATATTATGTAATCTTGAATTCAATCTCTTTATGTGAAGAAACAGAGGATGATTTGCAAAGCATCGACTATTATAAATATTTTCTCATAGAATGCTTCTTTGTGAGCAAAAATATCCTCTAATAAACTCAGTGATAAGTTCAGAGACTCAAATAATCCGTTGATATTTTACCGGAACTGTTTTTTTTTTTTTTTTTTTGTTTTTTTTTTTTTTCAATTCTCCGGAATGGGTTAAAATTTCGATTCCGGCACTGGGATAAAATCGAAGTGGTGAAAATTTTAATTCGACTCCGGAACATCTTGTTATATATTTTATTTTTATAAAAAACCTAGTTTTTAAAAATACAATGACACAGAATATCGACTCCTCGCAACTTGTTAATTAAAAATATGATGTGGTTTGTCTTTGAATCAGACTCATTAAACAACGATTGACATGGTTAATGGCCCATAAATACTTAATACATCCACGTATGTTGCATTACTTACTTTACGTTATGAAATTTACGTCCTAAAATCTTTGGCAAGATTCGGTGATCTCTATTCGCATTAAATAAAAAAACTTTCCAAGTTTGCAAAATAACAATTTGCAAATGGTAGATCCCTCAACCATTTTCTCATTTGCCTCTATGTTATAAAATGCATGCTTGTTAATATTCTAGATTCCGCGTTAGAATTCAATACCTTTGTTACTTTATTGAACCTCTGAAAATGAGATAGGTTTCTGTTTGTTTGTGTGTAAATTGTCGTATCCCTTGAAGTGACTTTTTCAGTTTCGTTCATTTTGTGCTTGCGTTTGTAGACTGTGGAACTGAAGAAGAACAGAGGACATAAATACATGCATATACACATACTTAACGAAACGAAAGAAGATGAGGATGATTTGTGAAGCCGGTTCTATCTACAAAGAGTTTGTAAATATCATTTCCACATGCAAAAAGATCGTTGTTTATGACATATCATTTTGTATGGACCTTGATAGGCATTCAACAATTTGTATGAACAACTCATATCTTATGTCAGGATCAGGCAGCCATGTTTCCTTCTTCAGCATGGCTACATTCATGATATTGATCGGGCTTGATGTGGATTCCGACAAGTTCGCTCAAGGACGAGATTTTTAGTATGGAAGATGGAGATGATGATGTATGTAGCACATCCCGAGTTAATTAATAGTTTTTTATTTATTTATGATTTAATGAGTTAATAGTCGTATGGGCTTTTAGGAGTGGGTTTTAGATAATTGGGTTTCTTAGTTTATGGAGCAAAAACATTTGTACTTGAACATACAACATCAAACGTTGTTTGAATTCGATATACAGCATAGCATCTCGAAATGAGAGAGGAATATGGAGAGAACAATCCTATTTCGGTGTCAAATAAATTTCTCAATCAAATAGTTCTGAAAAACTGGAATGACATATTGAAAGCGCTTCAGACATGTGATGGCCTAATCGAGCCCAAAGATTACCGGATCATGTACAGAAAGGTGTATCGAGTCACTAGATGTGAAATCAGTAAACGAATCGAATCTGTTCAGATGGCCCGTTAGAGAGAAACCCAATTAGTTGTCACTGTGCTGTCTAAACAAAGTCCATTAGATGTCAACCATATTATGTAATCTTGAATCCAATCTCTTTATGGAAAGAAACAGAGGACGATTTGCAGAGCATCGGCAGAAAGATGGTTGTTCTTGGCATATCATTTTGTAAATATATATAAATATATATAAATTAATCATTTCCCCGCACATTTCACTATTTCAGGAGCCAACACATGTCATTGAAATTGATTTTGACCCGAGAAAACATAAATTTATAGGGTCAAAGACCACATTGCGGATACTTATGGTGATTAAACTTTTATGAATTGTGTATTAATCTGTTTTAGCATTGCAGATACTTATGGTGGTTGGAGATCATAAACTTTTATGAATTGTGTATTATATTTATTGATTGAAGAAAAAAATAAAAAATACACAAAATTACAAACGGAGTTCGGTCAATGTAACCTACGTCCACGGAAGAAAGAGAGAATATTAATATAGTGGAGAAATACAAAAGATAAAACGCTTCGGAAACCTTAAAACGAAAGCCAAAATAGGCTAAGGCAATTGACATTTTATCTTACTTTGTACATCCTAAAATAAACCACAAAGGTTCCCTAAATACTTAACGTGAGTCGGCTGCTCTTCAATGCTTAGCCGGTGTGGGAAAAACAACAATTGTCCCACTAAACTAATAAATCTCCACATTGGCACATATGTCCACATGTAGAAATAGTAATACTACCCTTTCTTCACATTCTCCAAAGTCATCAAATAATGTCAAACATGTCCAACCATTACTTGAACTTAAAAAACGGACGACACTTCATAATATCGAACTCTGAACATGATGATGTAGAAATTCTTTGAAGTGCCAATGAAAGTAAATCCCGCAAAATATACAAACACCAGACCATAAGGCTTTTACATAAACCAAAACATTTTTAATTACTTTCAAAACTCCATCTTCAGTGGTGTCCCTATATCCATGAGTCTCAAGTGCGCCCAAAGAGATTTTATTTTTTTCAAATATTAAACTTGTCTGACATGCGTAAGTGTTCTGACAACTCCCGTACCAATACCAACAACCTTGCACACTGCGTAGTTTTTTCACATCCCACATTGCTAAGGTGGAAGAGCAATCACCTCCACATAAATGTGAGACATAGAGATCTAGTCAACTTGAGCTATCATTTTTAGGCCAAGAGAGGACGACGGCCGGTGTAAGAATATGACCTGATCATTTTTGGTTCAATACGGGCTTCCAAACACAGGTCTTGTGGCATTACAAATTTGTATCGGAGCCGGATACCATAAAAAACTATACGCTGCACAATTAGAGATAGTGTAAGAGCACCGTAAAAAATGGTGTAGGGGTTGCACCATAAGAGATGGTTTACGGGCACCGTAAAAAATGATGTAAGGTCGCCTTTAGGTACCCTTTGTAGGGATGAGACTGGGACAAGTTTCGGCCAAATCTCGGAGAGGATTCGGGAGAATGTAATGTCCCTCATTGTAAAGATTAGCGAAACATCGCCTCCTTATAATTGTGAGAAATAATGGTCAAGTCAACTCGTTTAGATCCTTTAGACCAAGAAAGGATGGTGACCGGATCATTTATGGCTGAATTAGCGCTACCAAACTCAGGTCTGGCGGCGTTACACGTTGCCCATCAGAACAACTCCACCTTGAACTGAATCATACGTTGAAAACCTATCTCTATTGGCACACCTATGATACTTGACAAAGGAATCCCACATCCATTCATTAAAAAACCCAAAATTATTATCAGCAAAGAAAATCTCTCCATCACTCTCATTTTCTATGACGTGTCCGAGTAGACTCTTTTCTATGCTCTTTTTTGTTCATGTTTTTCTTTGCTCTTAAGTTGAAAGAAATCAAATTTGATATGCATAATAATTTTACGATAATTGCACACCAAATTTTTATGTATGATTCAAATCAAAATTTTCACTATATTGTATCCTTATTAGAACAACATTGAACTACCAACATGTCCGCAAGACTACTTTCCTAGTTATGTCTTTTCAATTTGATCTTTCGATTTTATAATCGACTTAATTTATTTGTAAACACAACAACAATAGAGTCTCGGTGCTCTTCATTAATCTTAACATCTATATTACTCAAATCCATAAGCGAGGAATCAAATTTATCCAAATGTGATAGTATATATCACTTTTCGCACACGCCAAGCATATACAATTCTTGCTTTACATAAAGTCTATTCTCTAAGATTCTCTTCATATACAAGGATGATAATTTTCCTACAAATCTTTAGCGGTAGCCTCAGTGGCTAACTTTTCTTAAAACCTCATCAAAAAGACATAATATAACACCAAACATGTCCTTCTTTTCGAGACCAGCAAACTCATCAGGTGACGACATCTATTTCAAATATGACTTGGAAAGGGAAATCCCGACGGTGAACAATTACTCTTTGGATATTCATTTCGCATACACTCTCATTGCCGTGATAAAAACTCAGGGATGAGTTGTTTTGAAGAGGGATGGAATGATGGGGAAAGAATATCCCGGAAAATTGCATAAGAAGAAAAAGAGAAAAATATCTAATACTTAATGGGGATATTATATTAGAGATATTTATTATTTATGAGAATAATTAAAAGATAATATTTGATCTGATTTTATTTTAATTTATTTCCATAGTATAATACAACAAAAGACACGGTTTGGATGACGGCCCACACGGCAAAATCACTAGGCAAAGCACCTTTACCACAAAAGGATCAAAATGAGGACAGAAACCGGCAGAAAAATGGTCGAAATACAGAACCAAAGAATCCCTAGGGTGAAGAGAGGCAATGCGATCCTCGTGCTCATCCGGCTTAAATTTATCCTCCTCTTTCCCAAAGTCAAAGAGGGAAAACATGTACAAATCGGGGTCTATGTTAAATCTGCGTTGGAGGGTCCTAGCAAGATTCTTGCGGTTTTAAATCCATGCCCACTCCTTCTCAAGGCCTTTCTTATACTCAACCAAGCGAGTAAACTCGATTTGAGCCTCCGGATTAGTGGGTTTCCACGCTTCCCCTTTGCCGACTCTCTGGCAGTAGCAGCTGGGCGACAACTCTCTTTTTCTTCATCTTAGGAGTAGGATCCCAAGGAATGCGATGGGGAAGAACTTGGTTTTCGTCTTCGCTCTCCCCCATGAGTTCAGTAAAGGAAGCGTCTTCGACAATATCTGGACCTTCGTCGCCCGCAGCCCCACTAATACTAGCTTCATCCCCGCTCTTAGTCACAACATCCCGTTTACGACTCTTTTTTCATTTTGGCCCCGGATGAGGAATGATGCTGTCTAAAACAAAAGGGTTATCAACTAATTGCATCGTAGCCTCCCTCTCGGCCAGTTTGTCTACTAGATCGTCTCCAGCGGGCTCATCAGAACTGGGATCATCATCTTCC
This sequence comes from Gentiana macrophylla, assembly GCA_026214975.1. Lineage (NCBI taxonomy): Eukaryota > Viridiplantae > Streptophyta > Magnoliopsida > Gentianales > Gentianaceae > Gentiana > Gentiana macrophylla. Next base: position 21,702,971 of record CM047811.1, on the reverse strand, counting down.
CCGACGTTGGGATCATAATCAAAAACCTCATGATCATCATCGGAATCCCCCTTATGGTGCATTCGCTATCAGACATCCTGAAAAACAAGAGGGAGAGGCAGAGTGTTAATCATCTGGGATAATGGGAATTAAGCCAGAAGGGATGTTTTCACCCGTCTCGACACCCTCCCATCCGTTTCTTCGACGGGAAAAGAAATAAAGCACCACCGCGAAAGAAGAGGAAAAGCAATTGGTCACTGGACCAAGTTTCCTGGCGAACCGTCCAAAGAAGCTAACTTTGATTTCGAAATCATAACAAAATGCAATAATAGGGGCAAGAGCAGTATGTACATGAAGCAATAATGAAAAACGAGAAGAAATCAAAGAGGGAGTAGTAAAAACCGGAAAAATTACCTTGTTTGGATATGAAGAGCAGATCTGAAACAGGAGAAAAGTGGTTGGAACCTTCAACCCACAGTCGAAATCTTTAAACCTTGACCGGAAAATTCAAGACCTTGCCGGAGATCTCAAATGCTAACTAGAACTTCTCTTAAAACTGGAAGGAAAGAAACCAAAAATTTGAAATGGAGAAAGTGTTTGCAACATGGAGTTGGGTACTTTATATAGGCAAAAAGTCCTCTGATCCTACGGCTGCATCTTGATACATCCAATGGTCTAGATTCAAGCAGCCTTCCAAATTTTGAATTTCGAATTTCAAAAACCGTCATCATTACTGAATGACAATCAAGGCACATGTAAGTGCATGGGTAGTTATCGAGGCAGCTGTCATTTATCCTAGGGAACGATCGACCTCTCAACTACCCATTATCCACGACGAGATGACCCACTCCGCCTAAAGCATAAAGCGTCACCACGAAGGTGCTCGATCTGAACAAGCCGGCAAAGGGTATCTCTCTATCTAAAACCGTATGCTTAATAGCATGGCGTAATAGGTCCGTGCGCTTGATAGTGCGGCATAATAAGTCCGTCTCGCTTAATAGTGCGGCATAATAGGAGTGTCGTTTAATAACGAGCGTAACAGTCCGTCTACTTGATAGCATGGCATAATAAGTCCGTGCTTAATAGTGCGGCGTGATAAGTCCGTCCCGCTTAATAGAGTGGCACCCGTGGTCGCCGCTTCATTTGCGCGGTCCTAAAAAATAAGTCGCATGACGACACCAAGGTCATCGAAACCAACACAACACTCAAGATTCAAATAGAGCCGCCGACAATCCGCGAACACACTTTACTTCCTACTTGACATCTCAAGAAAATTCCTAAGGCACGGAGTAGGGGCATTGATATACCTAAATAGCAATGCAACCCGTGGATCCCGGTTCGAACCTTTCTAGCCACCAGGCTAGAAATGAGGTCGCGACCCAAGTGTCCGCGATGACACACTCAATTTGAGATCGCCGGCCAAAGGTCCCTACCTTAAGCCTTCAACCTGCGAGGTTATCGAAGGCCAGGGGGCCGGTTTGCGACCTTGGGAGAGCGAGGTCCATCAGATACCATAAGAGCCCGTGATGGAGCAAGCAAGGAATCAGAGGATAAGGAAGACAATACGCAATCATGCTCTTGGCGCGCATCGCGGGATATATATTATACTTATTTGTCTCAGAGTTAAAACCCTAGCTTCTCCTCCTCCTATAAAGGGGCTCAATGTAACCATTAAGCATATAGACAATAAATGGAAAACAAGGCAAAACTCTGCCAAATCATATATTCTCTCCAATGTTCAATTACACCGCGCCTTCACCGCCGTGCACCACCAGCTAGCATCACCTTCATACACTTTTATAGCCAGATATCCACCACTAAAACCACCGCTCAACATCCGTGATAATTTTAATGTTATCAATTAGTTATGAATAGTTTGGTTAGTGACTTTTCAATATATGTTTGACGATTGGTTTATTTGCATCACGTTTATTGGTGGTTGTGTTTAACATTATTAAATAATAGTCTCTATGGGATCGACCTTGACTCGCCCTTGCTATACTACGATTGACCTAGTCCTCTTGCTAATATTATACGACTTACACGTGATCAAGTTTTTGGCGCCATTGCCGGTGACTATTTATTTAATTGTTAGGCAGAGCCATTAATTTATAGTTAACCTTTTTTGTTATTTTTTTTTCGATAATTGAATAATAATGAGAAGGTTTTTTTTCATCGCCATGTTCCTAAATCTTTAGAGCAAAGGATGTGCACGAAGTTTTTTTTTTACTTTGCATGATTATTTGATTATTATTATTTTGAGTTTGAGTCTTTTTATATTTATTTAGAGTCTTGTAATAGTTTTTGTGTTTAAATAATAAAAGCTGTTATGTATGGCTTTAATTGTTATTATTGCACTTCTTCTTTTTAGTTATGCTATTTACTGCCATATGACATAATGATTTTGTTACTTATTCACGTCTCATGGTACTAATGGCCTTTGTGCAAGAATTGTTTGTATTAGAAGACCAAGTGCATATTATTCCTTGGGATGAGACAATTTTGGTTCCAGATCACTAATATGATTTGCTTCAGACAGTTCGCCGAGTTCTTCTATTTTCCAAAGGTAAGTGTTCTTCTTCTTCCTAATTTCTTTTTGTTCAACTTTCTACATTGGGGACAATGTTAAGTTTTAAAATGGGGGTAGACAGACACACTTAGTTGGAAAAGTAAAAAAATTGAGACACATTTATACGCTTACTTTTGTGAATTTTGATGCAATTAATTGAATGGTAAAGATCTTAAACCGTTGAAATTGCTTAATTACATACTTAATTCATTAATGATGAATAAGGGGTTTGTCAACAATTTGAAGTAGTGGTTTATTAAACATATATCTTGTTGTGGAATCGACTCTTTTAAGCATGTATAACTCACTTCTTCGGTATGTAGTATAGATGATGCATTATTCAATTTAGTTTGGAAGATTGAGAATGTGTTATGTTGCATGAAGTAGTGATTTATTAATTGTTATTTTAGAATTTGCATTCAATTTTGGAGCACGCAATTTGAGTGACAAGTATTTAGATGACATGAAGAGTTATCTTAGACCAGGAATCGATATTTGTCGGTGGATATACTTTAAACAATTGTTGTAGAATGATGATAGCAATCATGATGCCACAAAATGTAAAACGGGACAAAACGGGCTTGCGATTGAGAGAGAAAAAAAGTGAGAAATCTGCCAAGCAAAGCTGATGGAGTGTAAAACGACGGCTATTGCATGTATATATATATATATATATATATATATATATATATATATATATATATATATATATATATATATATATATATATATAACAAGAGAAAAAAAGGAAAAAAAAAAATAAAGGCAGTGAGGGAAGCGAAGTCGTAGCCAAAAGGGCACGACCCTCGCATAAAAATAAAACAAACGAGGACCTAAGAGTAAAACTCGGTCCCCAATTCCACCCGGCCCAAGTAAAGTTTCATGTTGTTTGCCTAAGTCTGAAGGCAAGAGGAGCGAGTTTTCACATTGATAAGTTAAGGTTGTGCGGTCGCTATAATTTCATTCTTTTCTTGAATGCATTATCACAAAAGATTTATCACACGACACATTGATGCATTGGTAGCTAATGATTAATGGGGAACTTATGGATGTGTGCATGATGCATGTTTTGCCTAAAATCCTTAGATATAATGTGATTCTGTCCGTGTCACTGTTGTTTGAGAGTTATTCACCCACACGTCGGTTCTACTACGAGATAGAGCTGAATGGATTACTGATGGATATGTGTTGACCCACATCTTATTTAGAATTCTTGAATGAGTATGTTCTTAATTAGTTTGTAATTGTTTATTGGGTTTGTTTGATTTAGTTTTTGCTCGGGACAATCAAAAGCTAAGTGGGGGGTAGTTGATGACGGTCAACTTGGTATCATATTTTACCATCAACTTACCCCGGATTTTTGTTCTCAATGGGTTTATTATGTATGAAATCATGTGTTAATTAGCTAAATATGATTAAGCCACGTCCGGGGTGACTAAATTGGTATTATGCATATTAACCGTGTATTTTATGTGTTATTTTCCGAAAATAGAAGCTACTATGTGTGCTATGATTTTATTGATAGATGAACGATTGTTTGGAGCATCTATTGGTCTGAATATGAGAGTTACTGATAGATAAGTGAATGGAGCTGAAGGCTGAAGTGTTTCGAGCAGAAATTGTACAGGAAAATCTGATTGGTTATATTGAATCGCTGTTTACAAAGCCTTAAAATACAAACTGGGCTTATACTTATGCTTGAAAGTTGTAGGTCTTGAAACGAGGATTACAATGCACTTTTAATCACCCAAATCGAAGTTACGTAGGCCAAGTTACCAAATACCGAAGCGCTGCGCCGGCGGCTGTGAGCTCACCCAAGAATCATGAGCCCAGAGCCTCCCAGAACCTTCCAAAAACGCGTTTTATTTTCCTCCAAGGATTAGGTTTCACCCTAAGTCGGTTTATACACCTATATAAGTTCATAGAGGGCTGTGAATTTGTATTCATTCATCCATTCCATCATTATTCTTATTCTTTCTTTCATCAACCAGATGATAACGTTATATCAGGTACCTTTTTTGTTATTGTAATTTATTAGAGTACTTTATAGCATGATTTAAATCATGTTGTACTGTATTTAAATAAATGAATTCACATCCTCGGTACAATAATGTTAGACAACTTAGTGGTTACGACATTGTTTGATACGGGAGCGTCTAATACTTTTGTGTCAACTAAGATAGCTAAGAAGCTTAACCTACCAATGGAACCTTTAAGAAACACCTTGGAAATCACAACACCTTTAGGGAAAGTGACTAAGGTAACCAAGTTGATGCCGCAAGTAGATGTTCGAGTTGGAACGTATCGTTGCAAGAGTGACTTTACGGTTTTGGACTTTTCGGATTTTGACGTAATTCTTGGAATAGATTGGCTATCCGAGAATTTTGTCCATTTGGATTGTAGAGAAAAGAGAGTAACTTTTAAGATACCCGGGAAATCAGATAAGACATATCAGGTAACGCGTTTACAAGCCTAGTAAGAAGCGCCACCCTATAATTTCAATGGTTAAGGCTATAAGAGCTTGTCGGAAAGGTTGTGAAGGCTACTCGTTGTGCACGCGGTGGATGTGGAACAAGTGAAGCCTAAGTTAGAGGAGACTCAGTAGTGAGAGAGTACCCGAGGTGTTTCGGAAGAGTTACCGGAAACATGCCGGATAGAGAGATTGAATTTGAGATTAAGTTGATGCGGGAGCGCACACAGCTTGCTAAGGCACCCTATAGAATGACACCGGCTGAATTGAAGGAGTTGAAAGCACAGCTTAAGGATATGCTTGAGAGGAATATAATTCAGCCTAGTACTTCGCCTTGGGGAGCCCCAGTGTTATTTGTGAAGAAGAAAGATGGTAGCATGAGGATGTGCATAGATTACAAAGTGCTGAACAATCTTACCATCAAGAACAAGTACCCTTTGTCGAGGATTGATGATTTGTTTAACCAGTTGCAAGTCAAGAGAGTGTTTTGCAAGATCGATCTTAGGTCGGGTTATCATCAATTGAAGATCAAGGTAGCAGATATACCGAAGACGGCTTTTAGTACGAGGTATGGACATTATGAGTTCTTAGTCGTGCCTTTTGGACTCACTAATGCTCCATCTGTATTTATGGATTTAATGTAGCGTGTCTTCATGCCATACTTGGATAAGTTTGTGATAGTGTTCATAGATGACATCTTAGTATACTCTAAGGATGAGAAGGAACATGAAGAGCACTTAAGGATAGTGCTGGATACTTTAAAGAAGAACCAGTTGTATGCTAAGTTCTCAAAGTGCGACTTTTGGTTGGATCAAGTGAGTTTCTTGGGTCATGTCATTTCTGGAGATGGCATTAAGGTTGATCCCGCGAAGATTGAAGCAGTTGAGAAGTGGTCCAGACCGACCACCGTTTCAGAGGTTAGAAGTTTTCTCGGTTTGGCTGGCTACTATAGGAAGTTTGTACAAGACTTCTCAAAGATAGCTACACCACTTAAGCGGCTCACTCAAAAGGATGTGAAGTTCAAGTGGACGGTGAGTGTGAAGATGATTTTCAGACGCCAAGAAGAAGTTGACTACTGACCCGATTTTGGCGGCCCGGAGATCTTTGATAATTATGACGTTTACACGGATGCTTCGGGACAAGGTTTGGGTTGTGTGTTGATGCAGGGAGGGAAGGTAATTGCTTATGCATCTAGACAGTTGAAGGTGCATGAGAAGAATTACCCAACCCACGACTTGGAGTTAGCAGCAGTTGTGTTTGCCTTGAAGATTTGGAGGCACTACTTGTATGGAGTTAAGGCCAGGATCTTCACCGATCACAAGAGCTTGAAATATTTCTTTACCCAAGAGAATCTGAATATGAGGCAAAGGAGATGGTTAGAGTTTGTTAAGGATTATGATTTGGAGATTCAGTACCATCCGGGTAAAGCGAATGTAGTAGCCGATGCTTTGAGCAGAAAACCAGTGTTTGCAGTTTCAAGTGTTGAAGATGTTGCAGAAAGGTTAGATAGGTTGAGAATCCGAAGGTTTGATCAGATTGAAGACCGACAGTTTGTAGCACCTTTGTTAGCGAGGTCTGAGTTGATGGATGATATTCGGGAAAAGCAAGACGAAGACCCAGTTTTGGTTGACTTGAAGCGAGTTGCAAGAGAAAAGCCCACAGTGGGTTATGTCTTGGACAAGAATGGAAATCTTTGGTATCAGGATCGTTTGTGTGTACCTAATGTGGGAGATTTGAGGCGGAGAGTCATGGAAGAGGCACATAGGATTGCTTTTGCAGTTCATCCGGGAGCTACTAAAATGTACAGAGACTTGAAGGAAAAGTTTTGGTGGCCCTCGATGAAGTTGGAAATAGCTAGGTTCGTGTCAGAATGTGACACTTGTCAAAAGGTTATGGCATAACATAGAAGACCGGGAGGAATGCTTAAGCCGTTGGATATCCCGGAATGGAAGTGGGATAAGATCACTATGGAGTTCATCACCTGTTTACCTAAGACGAGAGGCGGTAATGATGCGATTTGGGTGATTGTGGATAGATTGACCAAATCCGCTCATTTCTTACCGTATAAGGTCGATATGCCCTTGAAGAAAATGACGACACTATACTTGGATAATATATTGAAGTTACACGGAGTACCTATCTCGATAGTTTCGGATCGTGATTCGAGGTTCGTAAGTCGGTTTTGGAAAAGTTTACAAGCAGCTTTCGGAACCAAATTGGATTTGAGTACGGCCTTTCATCCTCAGACAGATGGACAATCTGAGAGAACCATCCAAACACTTGAAGATATGTTGAGAGCTTGTGTTTTGGAAGTAGGTGGATCATGGGATGATTACCTACCAGTAGCGGAGTTTGCTTACAACAATAGCTATCATGCAAGTATAGGCATGCCACTGTTTGAAGCGCTGTATGGGAGAAGATGTAGAACGCCACTGTTTTGGGATGAAGTAGGGGAAAGACAAATCACCGGGCCGGAATTGGTTGAGCAACCTAAAGAAAGGGTCCAGTTGGTCAAGAAGAATCTGAAGGCGGCTCAAGATAGACAGAAGAGTTGGTCAGATGTTAGGAGAAGGCCTTTAGAGTTTGAAGTTGGTGAAAGAGTTTACCTACGAGCTTCACCAATGAAAGGAGTGAAACGTTTTGGACAAAAGGGAAAGCTAAGCCCTAGGTATGTTGGACCTTTTGAGATATTGGAAAAGGTTGGATCGTTGGCATATAAGCTTAAGTTACCGGAATCCATGTCAAGAGTCCACAATGTGTTTCATGTCTCGATGTTGAAGAAGTGTTTGACCAAGACGGATGTTGAGACTACTTTTGATCCGGAGATTCTTCAAGACAATCTATCGTATGATGAGACACCGATCAGAATTTTGGACCGGAAAGAAAAGATGATTAAGCGACGGTTGATTCCATTGGTTCTGGTGCAATGGAGCAATCATTCACCGGATGAAGCTACTTGGGAAGTTGAGGACGATATGATCAGCGAGTTCCCAGATTTTATGGACTTACCAGGTATGTTCTAAGTTTCGAGGATGAAACTCCTTTAAGGGGGGAAGAATGTAATATTCGATTTTCGGAAAGAAGGCGGACGCGTGTCATTTTGCGAAAACAAAATATTGGGTTTGGTTCCTTTTATTCGGAGTTTAATAATTTGGATATTTATATGTATATTTTGAGATATATATATATATATATATATATATATATATATATATATATATATATATATATATATATATATATATTTAAGGAAGAAAATCTGATTTAGTAAGGGTGATTAAGGAAAATCAGTGCAATTAGGTAATATTGGGATTTTTCCTATTTAAGGAAAATCAACCTAATCAGCCCCTAAAAGTTTTAATCAGATTTTTCCACCTTCAAATTGTCTTTCACAGTATGAGAAGAGAGCAAATTAGGGCTGAGGATTTTTCATCAATTGCTAAGTCGATTCTTGACGGTTTTCAGATCAGAGTCGAGCACCGGAATCGTTGTGAAGGAAGCTTCGTTTTGAAATCAGAAAGTTGAAGCTTTGATAAGGTATGATTAAGCCCTAGATTTGTCCTTGTTCGAGTTTGATGGATTCAAACTCATCAATTCGTAGTTTTGTTATTTAGAAGCGTGTGACTGAATCTTATCTAAGTTTGGATTTATCACACATGTTTTCTGCAGAAAAGGGACGGTTTTAGCTGCTGTTTTTCTGAGTTTGAACTTGGAATTTGCTGCTTAGAAAGGTAAGAGGCTCTTCCTGCGGTTCAATTAACGTTATCGTAGTTTAGATCATGTTTTAAGACATTTAGATGCAAGAAATATGGGTTCTCTTTGTTGGTCAATGATCCTAGATGCTATGGTATGATTAGATAAGTGGTTATGTGTTTTTCTGTGTTTAATTCAATGCCAATTAGGTCAGAAACGGATTTGGAATCGAGTCTTGATAATTTAGCGTTTTGGGAGAAACCCAGTCGGATGGGCGTCTGACTTAGACAGACGGGCGTCCGAGACCCTAGTAGGCCAGACAGACGTTTGCAATCGGTGCTAATCACCGTTAGTTAGCAAGTATATCATCAGGCTGATGAACGCCATGCACAGTGTCCTTGAGTGATGATGTAACAAAGATAAGCTAAGTTAGAAACGTTTAGTCATGACGTGTTGATGGACATGAAGTGAACCCTAAATTGAGTCGGTCTCACTAAGATAATATCTTTAATAATAACTTTAGTTGAATTGTAGCTTCTACTTCTTACTTTGTACAAATGTACTTACCTCAAATGCATGTTTATTTATGTGTTTGGGGGAGATAAAACGAACAGGTTAGTCAAGACTTTGAGGAGGACTTTGATGACGACGTTTGAGGGCGCCGGACTTGAAGACCTTGTTTATTTTTCATTTATTCCATTTACTTCATAGACTTGGATTATTGTTGGAGATTGCGTAGTTTGATTTTAGTATTTCATATGGATTCGTTTGGTATTCCAATGTAATAAGTATTACATTTTATTCTACCTTTAGTATTCCTGTTCTTGGTTATTCGAAAAAAATTTACCCGAGTCTTTCTAGCTTCCGTTTGCTTTAATTTGATACGACATAGTAGAGGCTTACGTGTAATATTATTTATTTAATATTATGTGTGCCGAACGTTTCGATTTCCGGATAAGGACTCGGTGTCCGGGAACGGGGCGTTACATGCGGTTCTTCTACTTGGATTTTGAGATCCAAGAGGTATGATCTACAACCCCCTTGTAGATATAGATCTAGTTATTTTATTACGTGTAATTTATAGATCTAGATCCTTAAATCACTTCCGTTGCGGATGGTATTACTAACAGGACTATCGTTTAGGACTTTTTGTAACAGCGTACCTCAAGGAGTTCTAGTGGAATTTTCCTCCTACATCACAGGGGAAGAGTGGACTGACAGGATTACACCACCTGGAACCACTATAATTCTTGCTTTACTTACTTTACGCATTTACATTTTGTTATTTACTTATACAACATTTATTATTGTTTATTCAGCATACTGAAACTGATTGTTACAAGCATACACAGCTCACAAACTGACATTCACTAGAATTCAGTTTTGCACACTCAGCTTTTTCTTATAACATCAACAAGATCCAGACAAAGGCTAAAACTTAAATCCGTTGACTCAATTTTGTATAAGTCAGTTTGACTTAGACTCAGATTTGTCAGCTCAACTCAACACAAGTTAAAACTGAACCTTAGTTGTTAATTAATCTAGTTTTTGGTGACAAGTTTATTCACCCCCACCCCCCCTCTCTAAACTTGTGTTAGCCTTTTCAAGGGACCAACAACTTTACTGACCTAATCACAGTTTTCACACCACACTTCAAAGAAAGATAGTTTAAGTCACCATTACAAGCTTAATATACGACCTTCCCTAATAATATGAATGAACACAAGAAAGAAAATTGATGATCCAAGAACATCTAAAAATGTACAAGCTCAAGAACCATTCGATAAGAAAGAAGCAGATGAAGTCTAGAGTGATGATGCTTAAAATTGTAAACGGTTAATCAAATGATTCGAGTTAGGAAACTAGTATCAAAACAAATATGATTTTGTATGAACTTGGACTGAACTCTTTTGAGAGAGCTGCCTACGTATCCAATTCAAGTGTGGAATTGGAATCAAGTCCCCCTCGTAGTTCAGGCTTCACCTTTATACTTTCCAATCGTGGCCATAACCTCTCTACCATAATGGGGAGTTATCACTTGTTAACTATCAGACGTGGGGTCTACCCACGTTTGTAAATGGTTATGTCATTATAGACTCTATTTTCGATGATTACTTGGTTGTTTTCGTCTGCATCGCTCGAACCTGGCGGAGTCCTGCTCTGCTAGTACCACTACTATTATTATCTGACTGCAAAATGGGTCTGGCCCAATTGTAAATAACGCGGCCCCGTGGGCCCATATATCATCATAAGTCCCACCAGAATAGGGTGAGCTGTTGTACAGCTATCCTAGTCTGCAACGTATGAACTTCCATCATTAATATAACGGGAAACGAGGCCAACTTGCACCCTACCATAATGATTGTGGGCTGAACCATTACGCCCCCTCCATTTCTTGTCATATAGCCCATTTATCTAAAACTCTTTAGATCACACATCTGCGTTACAAGTAAGTCTCTGCATCTGTCTTATTTCTTTTCAAAATGCTCTGGATTTATGTTACTGACTACTAGGTATTTTCCCAGAGTATCCTTGCACTGCAAGTTTGGTCAAAATTTAACTATGGGTCTTCTGCCCAGAAATGTCCTTGCGCTGCAAGTTGACAATTAAAATTTTACTATGGGTCTTCTGCCCAGAAATGTCCTTGCGCTGCAAGTTTTGACAATTAAAATTTACTATGGGTCTTCTGCCCAGAAATGTCCTCGCGTTGGAAGTTTGACAATTAAAATTTTACTTTGGGTCTTCTGCACAGAAATGTCCTTGCGCTGCAAGTTAGACAATTAAAATTTTACTATGGGTCTTCGCTTCAGAAATGTCCTTTATATTTGCAAGTTCAACACTTAGTTTATTTAATGATGGGCATTTTGCCTTCTGCTCAGAGTGTCCTTGCACTGCAAGTTCGACACTTAGTTTATTTAATGATGGGCATTCTGCCCAGAGTGTCCTTGCGCTGCAAGTTTGACACTTAGTTTATTTATGATGGGTGTTCTACCCAGAGTGTCCTTGCACTGCAAGTGTGACGCTTAGATTTTACGATGGGTCATCTGCCTAGAAATATCCTTGCACTGCAAGTTTCATTACTCGGCAAATTTTTTTTTTTGGCATCATGCCGTTAATTTCCTATGTTTCAATACAACTTAAAATATTCAAACATATAACAAATAAAATTAATGAAAATTTTCAAATGGATAACAATCTCAGAGAATAAGCTTATTTTAAGGAAAGTATTTCCTTAGGTGAATAACATTCCAACTCCTAGGAATTGTCTGTCTAGAGGCATTAGCTAGTTTATAAGATCATTTTCCATGTACTTTGATGATTTTGTAAGGAGCTTCCCAGTTTGGGTCTAGCTTTCCCGTTGGGTCTTGCTTGCCGGCATCAATTCGCCTTAGAATTAAGTCACCTTCTTTAAAATACGTACCTCTAACATTTGAGTTGTAGTATTGAGCAATCCTCTGCTTGTAGTTGGCCATCTGTATTAGAGCTACATATCTTTTATGTTCCAACTCATCCTTAATGTGCCACATATCTGCTTCTTGCGTTTCAGGACAGTATAATGAGCTACATGGGTGATTTATGCCCAATCTGGTATCATCGCTTCGCATCCGTATGCTAAGGAATATGGAGTTTCTGTCTAGCGACATTTGAGGACGGATATCTACATCTCCTCTTATTATTTCTTTCTTGATCATTGTTGAATTTTTTGAACTCACTCCTTCCTCTGGGGTTATATCCTTGTGATCGATCGATGCATTCATCGATCTTCCCTTCCATTGCTGCCGCATCTATATCTCGGATCAGGTCTCTGCACTGCTCAGATTCATGCCCAATGTCTTTATGATATCTGCACCACCTTGTATGATCTCTTTTTTCTCGTAGACCCCTTAAAAGAGGAGGAGTCTTGGTAATTCCTTTCTTCTCCATTCTCGCGTAACTTGATCACGGGATCTGTTCAAAGGAATAAGGTCTTTGTCCTGCAAAGCACTTTTCTTCCCTAGCCTATCAGATATGGGAGCGGTTACCCTGTCCCAAACTGACTTTCTTTCTTGTCAGATTTATCATCAATTTTTCCTTTTGGAATCCTTGTGGGAGTCTCTCTCTTGGCCATGTTTGCCTCTTCTCCATGACAATGTCTCAGACGCAATTTCGGACATTTTTTGATCGCGTCTTTCGATTCTTTTTGTCGCCAAAGATAGCATGTAGCCATCCTTCTTTTAGACTGCCGCCACGAAGGATGCTACTAAGAATTTATCATCCGGATCGCTATCGGGATGATTCTCCGTTGAATCTTTTAATGAATCGCAAAGATCTTTGTTTCATCACTTTTTCGTCTCGATGGTCAACAAATATGTTCGGTTTTCTCCGGAAAGGTCTTGCAGCGATAAACGCGTGCATGAACTTCCTGGTCAGTGTGGGGAAGTCTGGTATGGATCTGGGGTTCAACTTATTGAACCAATCCCTTGCCTTCCCGGTAAGAAGGGTTGCAAATGCCCTGCATTTCATCTCTTACTGGTGCATTGTACAGGCTCATATGTTGTATGTACTGGTGCATATGGTCATATGGATCCTTAGTGCCATCATATGACTGAATCTTGGGGATCTTGAATCTCGGAGGACAAGGAAATGTATCAATGTCCTCAGTAAAAGAGACACCAGCCTAAACTCATCTTGCTTAGGCCTAAGAAAAGCATCCAATTCTGCTTTGGCGTTATCACCACCTGGGCGAGTAACCACCACCCTTCCATTGGACTTTGCCTCATGTTTTTCTTTCTGAATTGTATTATGGGGAGGAGTTGTTTCTGAAACTTTGGCATCCTGATTTCTAGCTTTTAATACCTCCTCAAAGATAGCTTTTATCTCTTCTCCTTTGAGATTTGCGATTTTCCACCAACATCCGCCTCGACCGCCTTTGGTGTACTGGTTTGTCCTTCTTCCAAAGTTTTATTTCTAGGTTCTTGATCGTTTCTTTCTGGACTCTCTTCCCTGGTTTGATCAACTTCCGGTTGATTTTGATGCTTCTTTCCATGATTTTTCGCTATTTTACTATAAAAGAAACTCACTAACTAGAATCGACCCTCCGTCTAGCGCCAAATGATGATGCTTAAAATTGTAAAAGGGTAATTAAATTATTCGAGTTAGGAAACTAGTATCAAAACAAATAGAATTTTGTATGAACTTGGACTGAACTCTTTGAGGGAGCTGCCTACGTATCCAATTCAAGTGTGGAATTGGAATCAAGTCCCCCTCATAGTTCAAGCTTCACCTTTATACTTTCCAATCGTGGCCATAACCTCTCTACCATAATGGGGAGTTATCACTGGTTAACTATCAGACATGGGGTCTACCCACGTTTGTAAACGGTTATTTCATTATAGACTCTATTTCTGACAGTTTACTTGGTTGTTCGTCCGTAAGTCGTTTCGCTTTCGAATGCGGAGTCCTCGCTCGCTAGTCCCGCTACTATTATTATCTAAGCGCAAAATGGGTCTGGGTCCAATTGTAAATAACCCACCCAGTGGGCCCATATATCATCATAGAGAAACATGCATAATGAATACATAGCCATAATTATGGTAGCAAACATTATTTATGCAATCAAACGTTTGATAACAACTAAACATGCAGGCTATACAGAACATTATCTTTCAACTGCAAGACAATTACCTAAATAACTCAATAAACAAGCACCAGAACTGGTTACCTCTTATTTAGGGACACATCATAATGATTTCCTTGTTATATTTGAACAACCGAGATTTCCAAATAGGCTACTGACAAATAAATTTAACTGGTCAGTAATAGGACCTCTCTTTGTTTTGTTAATGCATGAAAGCAAGTACTTTAGAACTATCGTGAAGGATACATAAATAGTAAAATGCATGAAAGCTAGTAATTTCAAAAAAGATACGACAAAAGAAATTAAAATTGGGCAAAGCCTACCAACTTGCTTTATTTTCAAAATCTTGTTTTTTCAATGCTTGTTAATTAAAAATATGTTGCTTGCGTGACGTGTCTTTGCATGATACTCATTAAAAAAAGATTGACATACATGGTTAAGAGCCCATAAATATTTAATACATTCATGTATGTTGCATTACTTGCTTTACATTACGACATTTAGGTCCTAAAATCTTTGGTAAGATTCGGTAATCTCTTCGACTGGCAAGATTCAGTGGTCCCTATTCGCATTGACTAAAATAACTATCTAAAATAACTTTTCAAGTTTGCGTAATAACAATTTGCCATTAGTAAATCCCTTATCCATTTGCTCATTTTTTCTATGTTATCCAACGAAAGCTTGTTAATATTCTAGATTCCGTGTTAGAGTTTTTTTTACCTTTGTTGATTTAATAAACATTTAAAAATGAGAAGGGTTATTTCTTGGTTTGTGTATGTGTAAATTGCCGTTTCCCTTGAAGTGACTTTTTAAGTTTCGTTCATTTTGTGCTTGCATTTGGAACTGAAGAAGAACAGAGGAAAGAAATACATGCACATACTAATACTTAACAAAACGAAAGAAATAGAGGATGATTTTATGTTTGGTTCTAGCTATAAATAGTTTGTAAGTACCATTTCCAGTTGCAAAAATATCCTTGTTAAAAACTTTTGAGTTTTGTGGCCCAAAACCCATGACCTTTCCCACTACTACTACTGGCCACCAAGCTAGTTGTCTATCTGTTTGTACTTGTACCAACTACCTTATGTCTCATCTTATTTCCGAGGAGAGGTGATCTCACATCCTCCAAAGACATTGTATCTTTCCCAACAATGAAGGACTACTCAAAATTCTCATTTGATGCAAGAAATGACACTATCATGATGAATGTTGCATCCTCATCTTCAATCTTGACATCAATATTCCTCAGGTCCTTCAATCTTGTGTTTAGTCGATCAAGATGATCTCTCAGCTAAGTACCTTCATGCATCCTCATACTAAATAGACGTTGCTTCAGCAACAACTTGTTGGTTAATGACTTAGTCAGATTCAGGCTTTCAAGCTTTGAGCAAAGCCCAGCTGCAGTATCTTCCACTGCAACTTCTGTGATAAGATCATATGAGGCACATCATGATGGTTGAATATGCCTTCTACTCTAGACTTAACATCTCATCGGAAGTAGCATCTCATTTCTAGGTAAAGAGAGTCCGCAATGCATGTTGCTTTAACGAGGCCCGCATCTTGATATTCCATAAATAGAAACTGTTTCTCCTTGCAAACTTTTCAATCTTCACATTAAATGCAGACATCTTCTCGTTCCAAAGAACATACCTTGATTCAGGAACCTAGCGTCGGTGAAGACCTTGGTGACGATCAACACCACTCGAACTATGGAAATTCCCAGAAACATACGCTCTGATACTTGTATATTGTAACAGATTGAAAGTGAAGACAAATAAATAACATATCAAATAACGTAAACAATCACACAAGAAACCTAAATTTTACTATACCAAAAATTACAGAAGAAACAATCACACAAGAAACATGATTTAAAAGGAAATATTTTATTATGCCCAAAATTACAAGAAGATACTTGTCTATGTTACATTTGATGCTGGTATTTCAAGCCTCAGTAATTAAAGCTTAGCCACCATAATTACTGTTAAGGGTGATTTTATATGATTTATACTGTTATATTCCGTAACGATTTCCCCCATAATCTGATAAATTGCATAGAAAAGTAAGTGTTTATTAGATTTATTGAGCAAGAGAGGTTAAGAAGTGTTTAAGTGCAAAAACCGGGTTAAAATTGTGTGATTTTATGAGTATTTATCTATCTATGTGTGGTTTTACATTTTTGCATGTTTTTATGGTTTTGAAGGTACATTTACATGTCATGGAGAGGGATTGAAGGAGCTTAAAAGATGACCAACTGAAGTTTAAACGGAAAGAAGAAGGTGCAAGTTGAATTTGGATTGAAGATATGCAATTCCAGACGTGCGTTCACCCCCGTCCAGCCTGGACTGGCGTCCAGCAGATTGGACTGGCGTGCAGAGGAGGGGAATTTGAACAGAGAGTTTGGACGCTGAGGGGCGTTCACCTCCATCCAAGAAAAGTGAACGAGCGTCCACAAGGTCGGACGGGCGTCCAGCCGCCGCCAATGCTGAAACCGACCTTAAAACCTATAAATAAGCGCGTTTTATCAAACCCTAAGGACCATATTCGACGACCCTGGCGGCCACAAGCCCCTTTGGGGCAGCTTTTGCTGCTGCGTTTTTCCTCTATTATAAACAGTTTTCCTTCTACTTTTTATTCATGTTAATTGCATCATAACGATGGGCTAAGGCTAGGCGATTGAGCAAGCATGTGAAACCATCTCAACATCATCTTGCTTTCGACTTTGGATTTGTTTTGTGAGTTTTATTAAAGCTTGTATCTTTATTATGCTTTTATATTGATTATGCAATTATATCGATGGATTGTTGCTTATTGATGTTTAACGTTGATGAGAATCGTTGTTAGACCTAGATCACCATATTAAAGATGAGACTTTTAACCTAAAAATAACGAGAGTTGATAGGTTGAATTTCTAGGTTGCTAGATTGAGAAATCTTACACCTTGGTTAGTAAAACGTCAATCTTTAAGATCGAGAGATGAGAGATTGATAGGCGGATTATCTACGAGAGTAGAAGTTCATACCTTTGGTAGGTGAACCACAACCTTTATTAAATCTTCACTAAACGATCTAGGGTAGAAATTGAGAGTTGCGAGATAGGTGGATCATTGCTTGTTCTTCGTTAAATTAATTGAAACTATCTTGTGCCTTGTTCTTCGTTGCCAAGTTGGAATTTTATTTTCGTTTTAGTTTACAGAATAGAATTAGTTAATACGTGTTCGAAATTATCTTTCCTGGCTTTGGACTGACAATCCTCTGTCCAGTTTATTTTCCGTTTTAGTTTAGGTTTAGTAATAAATAGTAGTGACAATTTTAGAAGAATTAATCGAACTAGATTAAACAACCTCGATTCCCTGAGATCGACTCCGGTATTAATCACTATACTACGATCCCTACACTTGGGGAAATACCGGATTTATAAATTTATTACTTGTTGTTTTTCATAGATAAAATCCGTGACAAGTTTTTGGCGCCGTTGCCGGGGAATCGGTACGGTTGTCTAGTTTTATTAGTTTTTCTAAGTTGTCCCGTTTTTCTTGTTTTAATTTCTTTATATTTTTTGTTTTTAGGTAGACTTTAGTTAGGTTATTAGGGTTTTTAATCGTTTAGGTTTTGTAGTATTCTATTAGGTTTCTCCTACTTTATCTCGTTTTATTTTCCAATCATTTTCATTTTTTCATCCTTTCGTCCCCCGCTTTCGCTGCTTTGTTTTTACGTCTCTGCTTCTGCTTTTTTCCTATCCCTGCACGGGCGCCTCGAACAATCAAACGCCCGTCCGTTTTAAAACTCTCAACTCAGATCGTTTTTACCAAGTCGATTTAACGTCCATCAAATTTGGACGCCCGTCCTGTTTTTAGCCTTCCGGACGAGCGTTGATTTCCAACGCGCCCGTCTGTCCTCCCTGCTTTCGATGTGTCTTTTTCGTAGGTAGGGTTTTTGTTTCTATCTTTTCTAGTTTCCACATTAATTCGGGGACATCTGAGGTTGAATTATCTGACCCCACGTTTTTAACGATCAAATTTTTGGATAAAAGGGATCGGTTTAGCACTCTTTAGTATTTTGGCCATAACTTTCGGCTCGAGTGTCGGATTGGCGCGCAGGACCCCAATTCGGAAAGCTCGTTCCGACGCCGACGACATGGTAGACCGCCGGAGGCCGTCCGACACCGTTTTCGAGGTCAAAATCCACTGTTTTCCCTTCCATTTTGGGCTCAGAAGATTTCAACACGTTTTTAGTGTTTCCTGTTTTTCTGTTTTTAAATTTTTCGTAGTTTAGGTTTCGCTTTTGTTTCATACAATCTTCCATCTAGGATTGAGGACATGGATGAGCAAAGTAAGATCGCCATCTTTGAAACAAGCAGATGGCATCTCTTCAAATGTCGCTTAAACCTATGAATCCGACCCGTCTTTTCCACGTAACTCTCTGCTCATTCGTGGAAGATGTTGTCGACTGGCCATCTTTGTTGGCGCTGTCGATCTCTTCCCCCTGGCTGGATATCAAGTCAATTCTTTCCATAATCAGGAAATTTCGGTCCGATCCACAGTCGAATTGTGACAACGTGGGACATATCGCTCGTTTCGTCCTAATAGTGATAAAGACGCTTTCATTGGCCAGAACAATCAGACATTTGATAATCAGTTCTCTGGCCATAGCAAATTTCAAAATCAGGGTTTCAATCCAAATCAGAATTTTTATCAAAACCCGAACTTCAGTCAGGGTCAAGATATCAATTTTTCCGATCAAAATCAAAGTTGGTCTGACCAATCTTTTCCACAACACTTTTAGAACTATCCAGACCCCTCTCAATCGGACGATCTTGAAGCTAAATTGGAGGAGCAAAACAGGACACTCAAGAATCTTGAGAGACGGCTCAGGCAAATGGCTCAAGACCAAGGCATTGACCTAGCTCCCACACTTCCTTATGATAGAGAAGAGGACAATGCCATGAACTTAGGATCCGGCATTCAATTCAGTGGCCCCCCAAAAGTAGAAGTGTCAAGTTCATCTGTCTTTGGATCCGATGCTCGTATACCCTCAACTTTTGAGAATTCTTACGGACATGGATTTAATAACGTTCAAGTGAGATGTTCGTATTGTGGTGGAAACCATTATGAGGCTCAGTGCAGTGGAGGTAATTCACCCCACCAATGGAATACTAATATCAATTCTGATGCAAGTTATGAGAATCCACTTCAATCTAACTATGCACCAGCATACAATGGTGGGAGTAGTAACTATCCTTGTTCTCCGTTGGGTCAAGATCGAAGCCATGGGCAACAAGGGACGATTGATGAGCTAGAACCTGATGTGGGTCGGCTTAAGTTACAAAGGTTAGAGACTTCCTTCCCTCCTGCAGGGTGTGATGATGAAGACGGTTGTCCTAGGAAAGATCCGACGTTAGAGATAGTAGAAGATGTTAATCACCCGGCGGAAGTCACATTAGAGGAGCCGTTGAGGCCACAGAGTGTTGAGGTGATTGTGGATAAGAGAATGAAGGATGAAGAGGAGGAAGAACCTGAAGATTTAGACCTTTACCTTCCTCTCCAAAATGTTATGCATCTAGACAAGTGCACTCCTGAGATTCCTTGGTATGCTTCCATCGTAAACTACCTTCATTCCCAATATCTTGATCCTAAATTGTCTTATCAAGAGAAGAAGAAGTTCTTCTCTGACATGAAGTCTTTCGTTTGGGATGAACCTTACCTCTTCAAAATCTGTAAAGATGGTTTGCTAAGGAGGTGTGTTCCTGAATCTGAGCAACGCGATATAATCGAGCAATGCCACAGTGGACCCACCGGTGGTCACTTTGGTCCTTGGAAAACCGTTGCTAATATCTTCCAATCCGGTTTTTATTGGCCCACGATCTTTAAGGATACAGAAGCTTTCTGTAAAGCTTGTGATAGGTGTCAAAGAACCGGTACTCTGACAAGGCGTTTTGACATGCCTTTAAAACCCATCCTCGAATGCGAAGTCTTTGATGTATGGGGTATCGATTTTATGGGACCATTCCCATCATCTTGTGGTAACAAATACATCTTAGTCTGCGTAGATTATGTGTCGAAATGGGTGGAGGCTCAAGCCACGACTCACAATGATCATAAGACGGTCATGAAGTTTTTAAAGAAAAACATCTTCGTGAGATTCGGGTGTCCACGCGCGCCTTGATCGATGATGAAGGGACGCATTTACGCAACCGACCCCAGAGAAAGTTCTCGAAAAATATGGTGTCCGGCATAAAATTGGCACACCATACCATCCTATGACTAGTGGTCGTTGAAAGAAGCAACCAAAGTTTAAAGAAGATCCCGGAGAAAAGCGTTATGATCATAGAAAAGACTGGAGTCTAAAGTTGGATGATGTCTTGTGGGCATATCGAATCGCCTATAAGACCCCATGGTACGTCACCCTATCGAGATGGTTTATGGAAAATCATGCCACTTGCCAATCGAATTAGAGCATAGAGCGTATTGGGCCATTAAATTCTTAAACTTCGATACCCAATCTTGTGGAAAACATCGATTGCAACAGTTGCATGAGTTAGATGAGTTTAGACTCCAAGCCTACGAGAGTGCCAGGATCAGTAAGGACATAATGAAACTCCTTCATGATGAAAAGATCAAGCAGCGAGAATTTCAAGTCGGGGAGCAAGTTTTACTGTATAATTCCAGGTTGCATCTGTTCGGAAAGTTAAGGACACGTTGGTCCGGCCCCTTTGAGATTCTACAAATTATTCTGGAGGCGTTTTAGAGTTAAGAGGTCATGGTGACCAGCCGTTCAGAGTGAATGGTCAAAGGTGCAAGCATTATATTGGTCAACCCAAAGAGAAACCTTTGATTGTTCATTTCCTCGACATCCTCGGGTGTGGTACCCTCAAGTCAACTTGGTTTGTGAGTTTTCGCCGATTTGTTTTACGAGGGTGACGGCGGTCCAAGAGAGAGGAAGTTTCGGGTGGTAGTTGGGATATGGAAGAGTTTGCAAGGGAGCGAAGGTTAAAGAGAAGACTGAAGAAGAAGAAGTCCACAATGGGGAAAATTAAACGTGCTTGGAAAGCTATCAAAGATTTGACCCCATGTGTGAGATGCTGTTTCTGCAGCCACACCACTGATCAGAGCTTACACGATGTAGTGTCTGGAAGAAAGGTTAAATGGCCCGATCCGGTGAGTTTCAAGTGTGTCTAGCCAAAGACACTAAAGAAAGCGCTTGTTGGGAGGCAACCCAATATTAAGAAAAGTTTTGCTATTATTATTATTATTTTTTTTTTTTTTTATTTTTTTTTTTCGAATAAATACGGAAGATAGTTCTCTTCTCGTTGCATTAGATAGTTTTCGTTTCGTTGTATTAGGGTTGTTTTGTTTTGTCTTGTGTCGTCGTGGGTTTTGGTGTCGGTTTTTGTGATCAGGTAACTTGCATGAGCTGAATTTGAAAAATCCATATGACCTTCCTCCTGCCGACATTATATCTGTGCACTACATTTCACATAGGTTTGGTTTTTATAAGTTCTTGCACTGCTTATGCTTTGTTTTATGATATTGCCTCGTCTATAATCTTTTGTGCCCCTATCCCCGAGGTACGTTTTGTGTTGTTTTTCATGTATGCAGGATATTTGCTATAGCACTTGTGAGCTTTCAGATGATGTCAGTTTTCCGGTGGATGGTCCACAGTTTACTGCTTTCATCAAGCCTTTCTGGAGTTGATACGTAGCACTTCCGGAATTGCCACTTTAGAACTACAATCAGCTAAGTTTCTCTTATTCTGCACAACATGAGGACATGTTGTTATTTAAGTGTGGGGGAGGGGAATGGTCGACTATGTATCTACCATTTGCTTAATACGTTAGTTATTTCTATGCTAAAATGATGCTAAATTTTCAAAATTTTTGTTTTGTCCCGAGTAGGCAATACACGTTTTTGTTCGGTTTGTTATAGTCATTGATGCTGTATACCATATTTTTAGTGAGTTAGTTGTTTCACCCGATATTATTTTCCACGAGCCATAGTGAATGATGAGCTATATTATAAAGTTATACCCCTTTTGATTAGTGATGTTTGATTCCTTATAAGTCATGTGCTTAGTGCTAATGTTCATATCGTGAGACTTATGATAGTTTGTATTTAGTTCCAAGTACGATGTACTGTGAATATCTAGAAGTTTGAATGTGATAAGTAATACGTAGCTAATGTCATTTGAAAAAGTTGAGTTAATAATGAAATCAATAGTGTGTGTCGGAAGCTGGTCGATGATTTGAGTGCGGTAAGGCATTATCTCGAAATGTTTTATTCCACTATGATGACCAAAAGCTCACGACAGTCAGAAGAAGCTGCTTTATGATTTGAGTAAGGTAGGGTATACCACGTATGTCCTATTCTGCTATGATGAGCAATAGCTTATTCTGATGTGTGTTTAAATGTGAAATCAATTGAATCAACTTAAGAATTGGTATGAAAAGAATGAAATGAGACTTAGTTATCGTTAATCTTATCCCCAGTATAAACCGATGGATATGCTGTAGGGATTATCCTCTAAGTATGTCGGAAAGGCCCTAGATTCATTCGATCATATTTTTCGGGATATGTCACGTTTGTAGGGTGCATCTTATGAGTGTCATTTATTGCTAGTCCACGTGGGGGTATTAGCTAGTTTTGCTTTGAGTTTTTCAAGTTTGGATTTAGTGGAAGTTTTCTATGGCTATGCACACACACGATGGTGAACTTCTAATTTATTGACTATGTGGTATATGTGTTGAGGTGTCTATATTCTTTCCGAGGCTTTCTCTTGTTTTGTTTTGCTCGGGACGAGCAAAAGATAAGTGTGGGGGAGTTGTTAAGGGTGATTTTATATGATTTATACTGTTATATTTCGTAACGATTTCCCATAATCTGATAAATTGCATAGAAAAGTAAGTGTTTATTAGATTTATTGAGCAAGAGAGGTTAAGAAGTGTTTAAGTGCAAAAACCGGGTTAAAATTGTGTGATTTTATGAGTATTTATCTATCTATGTGTGGTTTTACATTTTTGCATGTTTTTATGGTTTTGAAGGTACATTTACATGTCATGGAGAGGGATTGAAGGAGCTTAAAAGATGACCAACTGATGTTTAAACGGAAAGAAGAAGGTGCAAGTTGAATTTGGATTGAAGATATGCAATTCCAGACGTGCGTTCACCCCGTCCGGCTGGATGGCGTCAGCAGATTGGGTGGCGTCGGAGAGAGGAATTTGAGCAGAGAGTTTGGACGCTGAAGCGGATGGCGTTCACCTCCGTCCAAGAAAAGTGAACGCAGCGTCCACAAGGTCGGACGGGCGTCCGGCCGCCGCCAATCTTTGAAACCGACCTAAAACCTATAAATAGCGCGTTTTATCAAACCCACAGGACCATATTTCGACCCTAGGCGGCCACAAGCCCCTTTGGGGCAGCTTTTGCTGCGTTTTTCCTCTATTATAAACAGTTTTCCTTCTACTTTTTATTCATGTTAATTGCATCATAACGATGGGCTAAGGCTAGGCGATTGAGCAAGCATGTGAAACCATCTCAACATCATCTTGCTTTCGACTTTGGATTTGTTTTGTGAGTTTTATTAAAGCTTGTATCTTTATTATGCTTTTATATTGATTATGCAATTATATCGATGGATTGTTGCTTATTGATGTTTAACGTTGATGAGAATCGTTGTTAGACCTAGATCACCATATTAAAGATGAGACTTTTAACCTAAAAATAACGAGAGTTGATAGGTTGAATTTCTAGGTTGCTAGATTGAGAAATCTTACACCTTGGTTAGTAAAGCGTCAATCTTTAAGATCGAGAGATGAGAGATTGATAGGCGGATTATCTACGAGAGTAGAAGTTCATACCTTTGGTAGGTGAACCACAACCTTTATTAAATCTTCACTAAACGATCTAGGGTAGAAATTGAGAGTTGCGAGATAGGTGGATCATTGCTTGTTCTTCGTTAAATTAATTGAAACTATCTTGTGCCTTGTTCTTCGTTGCCAAGTTGGAATTTTATTTTCGTTTTAGTTCTGAGAATAGAATTAGTTAATACGTGTTGAAATTATCTTTCTGGCTTTGGGTGACAATCCTCTGTCAGCTTTATTTTCCGTTTTAGTTTAGGTTTAGTAATAAATAGTAGTGACAATTTTAGAAGAATTAATCGAACTAGATTAAACAACCTCGATTCCCTGAGATCGACTCCGGTATTAATCGCTATACTACGATCCCTACACTTGGGAAAATACCGGATTTATAAATTTATTACTTGTTGTTTTTCATAGATAAAATCCGTGACAATTACGCATTGTGCAATCTCATAAATACCCCAAATTTGATCCCCTCAGCTCAACTGACAACCACCAGATGTAACCGGACTCAGATACAAAGCGGACAGAACCATGTTCAATAGACTAAATTGAGACCACTCGACTGATCACGGAACTCAGCTGACCTCCAAGACTTGAACACTTCAACTCACCGACCTCACTCAAAGACAAGCCTTCTAGACTTCGGCTTTGATAGGTTGAGATCGGATATCAATTAACCTTTACTTACACAAACCTTTATTGTCTCTATTGATTGTCCTAAATTAAGAACCTGAACTTACTTTTTAGTTATCCAAATCATCTTGGATCAACCTTTTACTCACTAGAGTACTACGATTAACCTACTATACTTGCAAGTAAAATCATGACGGGACAAGGTCTGCATCATAGGGAATCATAAGAGAATCAAAGTACTTCTTGTAACTCTCTGTGTGCCGAGCAATAAGTCCCCTCACATGACAACAAGCAATTTGGGTGCCATCCTTAACGTGATAGGACTCATTGTTGCAGGTATTGACCTTGGGTGATTAAAAATTCACTCAACACGGGAGACATGTATCTCTTATTTAAAATAAAAGAACATTGCACTCGACGCCTCTTGAGTAGTATTATAGTATCCTCCAAGAGTACGGTACATAGGAATTCTCAGTGTTCCTACCTTTTCTATGCTTAGAAGAGTTTTGGGCTCATTTAATTGTTTGAACCGCGCTTCTGCCGTGGAGTCTCTCTTATCAAGCGTTGGCGTAGCATTGCCCAACCACTTACTACATCAGCTAGGTAGACTCCTAACTATTCAATGTAGTCCCAGATGTGGCATCGGGGGTGGTCGATACCTCCAACTTACTGCTTATAGGCTGAGATGACCATCATACCTTCATTTAATCCTATTACGATTCTTTAGTACTGTCAAAAATTTGAAACGATTATTTTATGCTATATTTTTTTTCATTTTATTTATTTATGATTATTTTGTACACTTATGATTATTTTGGACTGTCATATATAATTGTTACGCACTTTCTATTGACATTTTTACATGTCATTTTAACATGTTATGAACATTTTGTGTTGTAAAATTTAAGACGGTTATTTGCAGTGTAATTTTGTACTATCACGGATTTAGGTTTGTCGTTCTTGATTGTTACAGAATTGGTATCATTATTTTTTTGTCATTTCAAACTATTACGGGTTTTGTATTTTCATTTTATAATGTTACAGTACATTTTATTATAATTATATTGTATTGTTACAAGTTTTGTATTTCTATTTTATTGTTTAGAATATTGTTCTTGTCATTTTCTTCTGTGATTCTAGGTGCTCGTGGGTAGTTGAGAGGAGGTGATGGTGTGTCTGTGTATCTTTTGAAAAAAGAAATTGTCTCGAGGGATAAGGGTAGGAGTGGTTGGGTGGGGGGGTTCCACATGAAATGTTACTGTTGTTGGCGATTTTTTTTACGTGAAAAGGGGTACCGAAAAAAACAAAGAAATTGGTGAAACAGAATTGAGTGAGTTGGTAAGGAAATTAGAAAATTTAATTTAATTTCTATAAGGGGATTCATCAAGTTCAAGTTGATCTCTCTCTTCAGTGGCCCACCCTCTTGACTATAAAAAAGGGAGACTTTATTCATTATTCCATCATATATTGAATGTATTCTTATACACATATACAAACTAAAAACTGAAGCTGGCAGACAGTCTATTCTCAAACCCCAATCTTAGGCGGTAGGAATTAGCAGCACGTTTGAAGGAGTCGGTAACAGGTTTTGTTGTTGTTGTTGTTGTTGTTTATTTGTTTGTTTTTATGTTTTCGTTTCTTCATTTGATGATGTTCCGGCAAGTTTTGTTTATTTATTTGTTTATTGGGTTTTTTTTTCTCTTTCTTTTCTTTGGAGTTGTTCTAGTATTATAAAC
This sequence comes from Gentiana macrophylla, assembly GCA_026214975.1. NCBI lineage: Eukaryota > Viridiplantae > Streptophyta > Magnoliopsida > Gentianales > Gentianaceae > Gentiana > Gentiana macrophylla. Next base: position 21,676,419 of record CM047811.1, on the reverse strand, counting down.
ATTTTCTCACAGAATGCTTCTTTGTGAGCAAAAACATCCTCTAATAAACTCATTGATTAGTTCAGTGACTCAAATAATCCATCCATACTTTACCGGATCTGTTGTTTTTTTTTTTTTTTTTTTTTTTTTTTCCGCACGGGTTAAAATTTTGATTCTCCGGAAGCGGGGTGAAATCGAGGGGGTGAAAATTTTGATTCGACTCCGACACACGCTTGTTATATTTTTTTACAACAAACCTATTTTTTTAAAATACAATGACACTAAATATCGACTCAAAGACAACTTGTTAATTAAAAATATGATGCGGCGTGTCTTTGAATGATACTCATTCAACAATGATTGGCACGGTTAATGGCCTATAAGTATTTAATACATCCATGAAATTTTCGTCCTAAAATCTTTGGCATGATTCGATGATCTCTATTTGCATTGAATAAAATAACTTTCCAAGTTTGCAAAATAACAATTTGCCAATGGTAGATTCCTCAACCATATTCAAGATTCCGCATTAGAATTCATTACCTTTGTTGATTTACTGTACCTTACAAATGAGATAGGTTTCTGTTTGTGTGTGTGTAAATTGTCGTATCCCTTGAAGTGACTTTTTCAGTTTCCTTCATTTTGTGCTTACGTTTGTAGATCACTGTGGAACTGAAGAAGAACAGAGGAAATAAATACATGCATATACTCAAACTTAACGAAACGAAAGAAGATGAGGATGATTTGTGAAGCTGATTCTAGCTACAAAGAGTTTGTAAATACCATTTCCACATGCAAAAAGATTGTTGTTTATGACATATCATTTTTTATGGACCTTTATAGGCATTCAACCATTTTCCACCAGCCGTTTAAGAACTCTTCACACCGCTTTTCAGCAAAGGCCCATTGGGCACAACAAATGTCAGCTGGTTTCTCCTTTCTTAGCATTAACCAAGAACAACTCATATCTAATGTCAGGATCAGGTAGCCATGTTTCCTTATTCAGCACGGCTACATTCATGATATTGATCAGAACCGATGTGGATTCCGACAAGTTCCCTCAAGGACGAGATTTTTTGTAAGGAAGACAGGGGTGATGATGTATGTTGCACATCCCGAGTTGATTAATAGTTTTTTTATTTGTGGTTTCATGAGTTAATAGTCGTATTGGTTTTAGGAGTGAGTTTTAGCTAATTGGGTTTCATAGTTTATGGAGCAAAAACATTTGAACTTGAATATACAGCATCAAACGTTGTTTAACTTCGATGTACCGCATAGCATTTTGAAATGACAGAGGAATATGGAGAGAACAATCCTATTTCGGTGTCAAATGAATTTCTCAATCAAATAGTTCTGAAAACCTGGGATGACACATTGAAAAAGCTTCAGGCATATGATGGCCTAGTTGAGCCCGAAGATTACCAGATCACATAAAGGTGTATTGAGTCCCTGGATGTGAAATTAGTAAACGAATCGAATCTATTCGGATGGTATGTTAGAGAGAAACCCAATTAGTTGTCACCGTACTGTCTAAACAAAGTCCATTAGTTGTCAACCATATTATGTAATCTTGAATTCAATCTCTTTATGTGAAGAAACAGAGGATGATTTGCAAAGCATCGACTATTATAAATATTTTCTCATAGAATGCTTCTTTGTGAGCAAAAATATCCTCTAATAAACTCAGTGATAAGTTCAGAGACTCAAATAATCCGTTGATATTTTACCGGAACTTTTTTTTTTTTTTTTTTTTTTCAATTCTCCGGAATGGGTTAAAATTTCGATTCCGGCACTGGGATAAAATCGAAGTGGTGAAAATTTTAATTCGACTCCGGAACATCTTGTTATATATTTTATTTTTATAAAAAACCTAGTTTTTAAAAATACAATGACACAGAATATCGACTCCTCACAACTTGTTAATTAAAAATATGATGTGGTTTGTCTTTGAATCAGACTCATTAAACAACGATTCGGTGATCTCTATTCGCATTAAATAAAAAAACTTTCCAAGTTTGCAAAATAACAATTTGCAAATGGTAGATCCCTCAACCATTTTCTCATTTGCCTCTATGTTATAAAATGCATGCTTGTTAATATTCTAGATTCCGCGTTAGAATTCATTACCTTTGTTACTTTATTGAACCTCTGAAAATGAGATAGGTTTCTGTTTGTTTGTGTGTAAATTGTCGTATCCCTTGAAGTGACTTTTTCAGTTTCGTTCATTTTGTGCTTGCGTTTGTAGACTGTGGAACTGAAGAAGAACAGAGGACATAAATACATGCATATACACATACTTAACGAAACGAAAGAAGATGAGGATGATTTGTGAAGCCGGTTCTATCTACAAAGAGTTTGTAAATATCATTTCCACATGCAAAAAGATCGTTGTTTATGACATATCATTTTGTATGGACCTTGATAGGCATTCAACAATTTGTATGAACAACTCATATCTTATGTCAGGATCAGGCAGCCATGTTTCCTTCTTCAGCATGGCTACATTCATGATATTGATCGGGCTTGATGTGGATTCCGACAAGTTCGCTCAAGGACGAGATTTTTAGTATGGAAGATGGAGATGATGATGTATGTAGCACATCCCGAGTTAATTAATAGTTTTTTTTTTATTTATGGTTTAATGAGTTAATAGTCGTATGGGCTTTTAGGAGTGGGTTTTAGATAATTGGGTTTCTTAGTTTATGGAGCAAAAACATTTGTACTTGAACATACAACATCAAACGTTGTTTGAATTCGATGTACAGCATAGCATCTCGAAATGAGAGAGGAATATGGAGAGAACAATCCTATTTAGGTGTCAAATAAATTTCTCAATCAAATAGTTCGAAAAAACTGGAATGACATATTGAAAGCGCTTCGGACATGTGATGGCCTAATCGAGCCCAAAGATTACCGGATCATGTACAGAAAGGTGTATCGAGTCACTGGATGTGAAATCGAGAAACGAATCGAATCTGTTCGGATGGCCCGTTAGAGAGAAACCCAATTAGTTGTCATTTGTCTTTGTCTAAACAAAGTCCATTAGATGTCAACCATATTATGTAATCTTGAATCCAATCTCTTTATGGAAAGAAACAGAGGATTATTTGCAAGGCATCGGCAAAAGATGGTTGTTCTTGGCATATCATTTGTGTATATATATATATATATATATATATATATATATATATATATATATATATATATATATATAAATTAATCATTTCCCCACACATTTCACTATTTCAGGAGTCAACACATGTCATTGAAATTGATTTTGACCCGAGAAAACATAAATTTATGGAGTCAAAGACCACATTGCGGATACTTATGGTGATTAAACTTTTATGAATTGTGTATTAATCTGTTTTAGCATTGCAGATACTTATGGTGGTTGGAGATCATAAACTTTTATGAATTGTGTATTATATTTATTGATTGAAGAAAAAATAAAAAATACACAAAATTACAAACGGATTTCGGTCAATGTAACCTACGTCCACGGGAGAAAGAGAGAATATTAATATAGTGGAGAAATACAAAAGATAAAACGCTTCGGAAACCTTAAAACGAAAACCAAAATAGGCTAAGGCAATTGACATTTTATCTTACTTTGTACATCCTAAAATAAACCACAAAGGTTCCCTAAATACTTAACGTGAGTCGGCTACTCTTCAATGCTTAGCCGGTGTGGGAAAAACAACAATTGTCCCACTAAACTAATAAATCTCCACATTGGCACATATGTCCACATGTAGAAATAGTAATACTACCCTTTCTTCACATTGTCCAAAGTCATCAAATAATGTCAAACATGTCCAACCATTACTTGAACTTAAAAAACGGACGACACTTCTTAATATCGAACTCTGAACATGATGATGTAGAAATTGCTGAAGTGCCAATGAAAGTAAATCCCTGCAAAATATACAAACACCAGACCATAAGGCTTTTACATAAACCAAAACATTTTTAATTACTTTCAAAACTCCATCTTCAGTGGTGTCCCTATATCCATGAGTCTCAAGTGCGCCCAAAGAGATTTTATTTTTTTCAAATATTAAACTTGTCCGACATGCGCGTAGTGTTGTTCGACAACTCCGCATCAATACCAACAACCTTGCACACTGCGTAGAGTTTTTTCACATCCCACATTGCTAAGGTGGAAGAACAATCACCTCCTCATAAATGTGAGACATAGAGATCTAGTCAACTTGAGCTATCATTTTTAGGCCAAGAGAGGACGACGGCCGGTGTAAGAAGTTGACCTGATCATTTTTGGTTCAATACGGGCTTCCAAACACAGGTCTTGTGGCATTACAAATTTGTATCGGAGCCGGATACCATAAAAAACTATGCGCTGCACAATTAGAGATAGTGTAAGAGCACCGTAAAAAATGGTGTAGGGGTTGCACCATAAGAGATGGTTTACGGGCACCGTAAAAAATAATGTAAGGTCGCCTTTAGGTACCCTTTGTAGGGATGAGACTAGGACAAGTTCTGGCCAAATCCTGGAGAGGATTCGGGGAGAATGTAATGTCCCTCATTGTAAAGATTGGCGAAACATCGCCTCCTTATAATTGTGAGAAATAATGGTCAAGTCAACTCGTTTAGATCCTTTAGACCAAGAAAGGATGGTGACCGGATCATTTATGGCTGAATTAGCACTACCAAACTCAGGTCTGGCGGCGTTACACGTTGCCCATCAGAACAACTCCACCTTGAACTGAATCATACGTTGAAAACCTATCTCTATTGGCACACCTATGATACTTGACAAAGGAATCCCACATCCATTCATTAAAAAACCCAAATTTATTATCAGCAAAGAAAATCTCTCCATCACTCTCATTTTCTATGACGCTGGTCTGAGTAGACTCTTTTCTATGCTCTTTTTTGTTCATGTTTTTCTTTGCTCTTAAGTTGAAAGAAATAAAATTTGATATGCATAATAATTTTACGATAATTGCACACCAAATTTTTATGTATGATTCAAATCAAAATTTTCACTATATTGTATCCTTATTAGAACAGCCCCGAACTACCAACATGTCCGCATGACTACTTTCCCTAGTTATGTCTTTTCAATTTGATCTTTCGATTTTAGAATCGACTTAATTTATTTGTAAACACAACAACAATAGAGTCTGGTGCTCTTCATTAATCTTAACATCTATATTACTCAAATCCATAAGCAGGGAATCAAATTTATCCAAATGTGATAGTATATATCACTTTTTGAGACATGCCAAGCATATACAAATTCTCGCTTTACATAAAGTCTATTCTCTAAGATTCTCTTCATATACAAGGATGATAATTTTCCTACACAATCTTTAGCGGTAGCCTCAGTGGCTAACTTTTCTTAAAACCTCATCAAAAAGACATAATATAACACCAAACATGTCCTTCTTTTCGAGACCAAAGCAAACTCATCAGGTGGCGACATCTATTTCAAATATGACTTGGAAAGGAAATCCCGACGGTGAACAATTACTCTTTGGATATTCATTTCGCATACACTCTCATTGCCGTGATAAAAACTCAGGGATGAGTTGTTTTGAAGAGGGATGGAATGATGGGGAAAGAATATCCCGGAAAATTGCATAAGAAGAAAAAGAGAAAAACATCTAATACTTAATGGGGATATTATATTAGAGATATTTATTATTTATGAGAATAATTAAAAGATAATAATTGATCTGATTTTATTTTAATTTATTTCCATAGTATAATACAACAAAAGACACGGTTTGGATGACGGCCCACACAGCAAAATCACTAGGCAAAGAATTGATATGGCAAAGCACCTTTACCACAAAAGGATCGAAATGAGGACAGAAACCGGCAGAAAAATGGTCGAAATACAGAACCAAAGAATCCCTAGGGTGAAGAGAGGCAATGCGAACCTCGTGCTCATCCGGCTTAAATTTATCCTCCTCTTTCCCAAAGTCAAAGAGGGAAAACATGTACAAATCGGGGTCTATGTTAAATCTGCGTTGAGGGTCCTAGCAAGATTCTTGCGGTTTTAAATCCACGCCCACTCCTTCTCAAGGCCTTTCTTATACTCAACCAAGCGAGTAAACTCGATTTGAGCCTCCGGATTAGTGGGTTTTCACGCTTCCCTTTGCCGATTCTCTCGGCAGCGTGAGCGGTGGCGACAACTCTCTTTTCTTCATCTTAGGAGTAGGATCCCAAGGAATGTGATGGGAAGAACTTGGTTTTCGTCTTCGCTCTCCCCATGAGTTGAGAAAGGAAGCGTCTTCGACAATATCCGGACCTTCATCGCCCGCAGCCCCACTAGTACTAGCTTCATCCCCGCTCTTAGTCACAAAGATCCCGTTTACGACTCTTTTTCATTTTGGCCCCGGATGAGGAATGATCTTTGTCTAAAACAAAAGGGTTATCAACTAATTGCATCGTAGCCTCCCTCTCGGCCGGTTTGTCTACTAGATCGTCTCAGTGGCTCATCGAACCCGGGATCATCATCTTCCCGACGTTGGGATCATAATCAAAACCTCATGATCATCATCGAAATCCCCTTGGGTGCGCGTTAGCTATCGACATCCTGAAAAACAAGAGGGAGAGGCGGAGCGTTAATCATCCGGGATAATGGGAATTAAGCCGGAAGGATGTTTTCACCCGTCTCGACACCCTCCCATCCGTTTCTTCGACGGGAAAAGAAATAAAGCACCACCGCGAAAGAAGAGGAAAAGCAATTGGTCATCGAACCAAGTTTCAGCGAACCGTCCCAAAGAAGCTAACTTTGATTTGAAATTATAACAAAATGCAATAAGAGGGCAAGAGCAGTATGTACATGAAGCAATAATGAAAAACGAGAAGAAATCAAAAAGGAGTAGTAAAACCGGAAAAATTACCTTGTTTGGATATGAAGAGCAGATCTGAAACAGGAGAAAAGTGGTTGGAACCTTCAACCCACAATGAAATCTTTAAACCTTGACCGGAAAATTCAAGACCTTGCCGGAGATCTCAAATGCTAATTAGAACTTCTCTTAAAAGCTGGAAGGAAAGAAACCAAAAATTTGAAATGGAGAAAGTGTTTGCAACATGGAGTGGGGTACTTTATATAGGCAAAAAGTCCTCGATCCTACGGGTTGCATCTTGATACATCCAATGGTCTAGATTCAAGCGGCCTTCCAAATTTTGAATTTTGAATTTCAAAAACCGTCATCATTCTTGAATGACAATCAAGGCACACGTAAGTGCATGGGTAGTTATCGAGGCAGCTGTCATTTATCCTAGGGAACGATCTGACCTCTCAACTACCCATTATCCACGACAGATAGCCCACTCCACCTAAAGCATAAACTGTCACCACGAAGGTGCTCAGTCTAGACAAGCCGGCAAAGGGTATCTCTCTATCTAAAAACCGTATGCTTAATAGCATGGCGTAATAGGTCCGTCTGCTTGATAGTTCGGCATAATAAGTCCGTCTGCTTAATAGTGCGGCATAATAGGTCTGTCTGTTTAATAACGTAGCGTAACAGGTCCGTCTACTTGATAGCGTGGCATAATAAGTCTGTCTGCTTAATAGTGCGGCGTGATAAGTCCGTCCGCTTAATAGAGTGGCACCCGTGGTCGCCTGCTTCATTGCGCGGTCCTAAAAAATAAGTCGCATGACGACACCAAGGTCATCAGAAACCAACACAACACTCAGCATTCAAATAGAGCCGTCGACAATCCGCGAACACACTTTACTTCCTACTTGACATCTCAAGAAAATTCCTAAGGCACGGAGTAGGGGGGCATTGATATACCTAAATAGCAATGCAACCCGTGGATCCCCGGTCTGAACCTTTCTAGCCACCAGGCTAGGAAATGAGGTCCGCGGCCACAGTGTCCGCGATGACACGGCTCAATTTGAGATCGCCGGCCAAAGGTCCCTACCTTAAGCCTTCAACCCTGCGAGGTTATCAGAAGGCCAGAGGGCCGGTTTGCGACCTTGGGAGAGCGAGGTCCATCAGATACCATAAGAGCCCGTGATGGAGCAAGCAAGGAATCAGAGGATAAGGAAGACAATACGCAATCATGCCCTTAGCGCCGCATCGCGGGGATATTATACTTATTTGTCTGTAGTTAAAACCCTAGCTTCTCCTCCCTCCTATAAAAGGGGCTCAATGTAACCATTAAGCATATAGACAATAAATGGAAAACAAGGCAAAACTCTGCCAAATCATATATTCTCTCCAATGTTCAATTACACCGCGCCTTCACCGCCGTGCACCACCAGCTAGCATCACCTTCATACACTTTTATAGCCAGATATCCACCACTAAAACCACCGCTCAACAACCGTGATAATTTCAATGTTATCAATTAGTTATGAATAGTTTGGTTAGTGACTTTTCAATATATGTTTGACGATTGGTTTGTTTGCATCACGTTTATTGGTGGTTGTGTTTAACATTATTAAATAATAGTCTCTATGGGATCGACCTTGACTCGCCCTTGCTATACTACGATTGACCTAGTCCTCTTGCTAATATTATACGACTTACACGTGATCAAGTTTTTGGCGCCATTGCCGGTGACTATTTATTTAATTGTTAGGCATAGCCATTAATTTATAGTTAACCTTTTTTGTTATTTTTTTTTTCAATAATTGAATAATAATGAGAAGGTTTTTTTTCATCGCCATGTTCCTAAATCTTTAGAGCAAAGGATGTGCACGAGTTTTTTTTTTACTTTGCATGATTATTTGATTATTATTATTTTGAGTTTGAGTCTTTTTATATTTATTTAGAGTCTTGTAATAGTTTTTTGTGTTTAAATAATAAAACTGTTATGTATGGCTTTAATTGTTATTGCACTTCTTCTTTTTAGTTATGCTATTTACTGCCACATGACATAATGATTTTGTTACTTATTCACGTCTCATGGTACTAATGTCCTTTGTGCAAGAATTGTTTGTATTAGAAGACCAAGTGCATATTATTCCTTGGGATGAGACAATTTTGGTTCCAGATCACTAATATGATTTGCTTGAGATGATTCTTGAGTTCTTCTATTTTCCAAAGCTAAGTGTTCTTCTTCTTCCTAATTTCTTTTTGTTCAACTTTCCACATTGGGGACAATGTTAATTTTTAAAATGGGGGTAGACAGACACACTTAGTTGGAAAAATAAAAAAATTGAGACACATGTATACGCTTACTTTTGTGAATTTTGATGCAATTAATTGAATGGTAAAGATCTTAAACCGTTGAAATTGCTTAATTACATACTTAATTCATTAATGATGAATAAGGGGTTGTCAACTATTTGAAGTAGTGGTTTATTAAACATATATCTTGTTGTGGAATCGACTCTTTTAAGCACGTATAACTCACTTCTTCGGTATGTAGTATAGATGATGCATTATTCAATTTAGTATGGAAGAATGAGAATGTGTTATGTTGCATGAAGTAGTGATTTATTAATTGTTATTTTAGAATTTGCATTCAATTTTGGAGCACGCAATTTGAGTGACAAGTATTTAGATGACATGAAGAGTTATCTTAGACCAGGAATCGATATTTGTCGGTGGATATACTTTAACCAATTGTTGTAGAATGATGATAGCAATCATGATGCCACAAAATGTAAAAGCAGGACAAAAGCGGGCTTGCGATTGAGAGAAAAAAAGTGAGAAATCGCCAAGCAAAGGTGATGGAGCGTAAAAGCATACGGCTATTGCATGTATATATATATATATATATATATATATATATATATATATATATATATATATATATATATATATAACAAGAGAAAATAAAGCGATGAGGGAAGCGAAGTCGTAGCCAAAAGGGCACGACCCTCGCATAAAAATAAAACAAACGAGGACCTAAGAGTAAAACTCGGTCCCCAATTCCACCCGACCCAAGTAAATTTTCATGTTGTTTGCCTAAGTCTGAAGGCAAGAGGAGCGAGTTTTCACATTGATAAGTTAAGGTTGTGGGGTCGCTATAATTTCATTCTTTTCTTGAATGCATTATCACAAAAGATTTATCACACGACACATTGATGCATTGGTAGCTAATGATTAATGGGGAACTTATGGATGTGTGCATGATGCATGTTTTGCCTAAAATCCTTAGATATAATGTGATTCTATTTGTGTCACTGTTGTTTGAGAGTTATTCACCCACACGTCGGTTCTACTACGAGATAGAGCTGAATGGATTACTGATGGATATGTGTTGACCCACATCTTATTTAGAATTCTTGAATGAGTATGTTCTTAATTAGTTTGTAATTGTTTATTGGGTTTGTTTGATTTAGTTTTGCTCGGGACAATCAAAAGCTAAGTGGGGGTAGTTGATGACGGTCAACTTGGTATCATATTTTACCATCAACTTACCCCGGATTTTTGTTCTCAATGGGTTTATTATGTATGAAATCATGTGTTAATTAGCTAAATATGATTAAGCTACGTCCGGGGTGACTAAATTGGTATTATGCATATTAACCGTGTATTTTAAGTGTTATTTTCCAAAAATAGAAGCTACTATGTGTGCTATGATTTTATTGACAGATGAACGATTGTTTGGGGCATCAATTGGTCTGAATATGAGAGTTACTAATAGATAAGTGAATGGAGCTGAAGGCTGAAGTGTTTCGAGCAGAAATTGTACCGGAAAATCTGATTGGTTATATCGAATCGCTGTTTACAAAGCCTTAAAATACAAACTGGGCTTATACTTATGCTTGAAAGTTGTAGGTCTTGAAACGAGGATTCCAATGCACTTTTAATCACCCAAATCGAAGTTACGTAGGCCAAGTTACCAAATACCGAAGCGCTGCGCCGGCGGCTGTGAGCTCACCCCGCGCAACTGCGAGCCCAGAGCCTCCCAGAACCTTCCAGAAACGCGTTTTATTTTCCTCCAAGGATTAGGTTTCACCCTAAGTCGGTTTATACACCTATATAAGTTCATAGAGGGCTGTGAATTTGTATTCATTCATCCATTCCATCATTATTCTTATTCTTTCTTTCATCAACTAGATACAATGTAGTCTTTTGGAGACTAAAGCTTTTCTGCTTTTCTTCTTTTCTTCTTCTTGCAAATAAATCATTAGTCTTTCATTTTTGAATTGTGTTTGGTTTACGCTCATCATGGATCAATTATGATCCCCGGAGAGAGAGAGGATTGAGGAGTAGATTTGTTCTTCGTTATGGGTAAGATCTATTCCAATATTTATTTTGCATCTTGGTTTTATGATTGTTCTTGTAATAGTTGTATGAATTAATTGATCACTAGGGGGTTAATGGTAAATAAGGATAAGAGGTTCTAAAAAAGGTTAACGGTAACTTCCCGATTTAGAATGAGCAGTCTATGGAGGATTAATCCATATGTAATGATTATATCAATGGACGCTTATTATAATTCTCGTGAGGAGATAAATATAATCTCATAATCGGAGGAGTGCAGTCACGGGATTATGGTGGCATATTCATGTGATTGATTTATCGAATATAATTATTCTGTTCGTAAGATAATTATTTATTTGATTTATCAGAGCCGCTGATTATTAGTCCATGGTCCCCGACGTGCCTCCAATATAGCATAGCTATTCTCGGACGTCGAATCCTAATAATATTAATTTAGTTCTTATTAGAATTTTATTAAAACGATATGTGAATTAATTGTTTAGTGGACTATTAAATTAGTTGGGCTAAATAATTAAATATATGAAAAATGCATTTTTCATAATCTTGGCAAAATTAGTGTTATGGCCAAAAATAATATTGACTAGGTCAATAATCAATTTTTCGGCCAAGACATGTTTTATGGAACAAGAAATTGTTTTATTGTATATTAATAAGACATGTGCACAAAATATTTATTGGATAAATATTTATGGTAAGAAATAAAGATAAATATTATTCTAGATTTGTTCTAGAATATTATGGGATTATCTTTTATTTATTGGATTTATTTATTTGCAAAATAAAATCCTTGGAGGACAATGATTACTCTCCTATATAAAGAGAGTTCTCCCAAGCCTAAGACATAACACATAAATTCGACTTCATCTCTTACAGAGAAGAAGGGAAAATTCGCCAAGGGAATAAGAGGAAGATCTTGGAGGTTTTCCGGGTAGCATATCGGAAGGATTCAAGACGAGGTTTTCCTTCCACCGGGAGTTGCTCGGATCACACGTGCGGAAGATCGTGGTGCTCTTCACACCATCTCTTATTCTTCCTATTGCGGTGTAATATTCCAATTTTCGGGAAAGGGCAGACGTGTCATTTTGCGAAAACAAAATATTGGGTTCGGTTCCTTTTATTCGGAGTTTAATAATTTGGATTTTTATATGTATATTTTCGAGATATATATATATATACAAATATTTAAGGAAGAAAATCTGATTTAGTAAGGGTGATTAAGGAAAATCAGTGCAATTAGGTAATATTGGGATTTTTCCTATTTAAGGAAAATCAACCTAATCAGCCCCTAAAAGTTTTAATCATATTTTTCCTCCTTCAAATTGTCTTCTACGTGTGAGAAGAGAGAAAATTAGGGCTGAGTATTTTTCATCAATTGCTAAGTCGATTCTTGACGGTTTTTAGATCAGAGTCGAGCACCGGAATCGTTGTGAAGGAAGCTTCGTTTTGAAATCAGAAAGTTGAAGCTTTGATAAGGTATGGTTAAGCCCTAGATTTGTCCTTGTTCGAGTTTGATGGATTCAAACTCATCAATTCGTAGTTTTGTTGTTTAGAAGCGTGTGACTGAATCTAATCTAAGTTTGGATTTATCACACATGTTTTCTGCAGAAAAGGGTCGGTTTTAGCTGCTGTTTTTCTGAGTTTGGACTTGGAATTTGCTGCTTAGAAAGGTAAGAGGCTCTTCCTACGGTTCAATTAACGTTATCGTAGTTTAGATCATGTTTTAAGACGTTTAGATGCAAGAAAGATGGGTTCTCTTTGTTGGTCAATGATCCTAGATGCTATGGTATGAATAGATAAGTGGTTCTGTGTTTTTCTGTGTTTAATTCGATGCCAATTAGGTCAGAAACAGATTTGGAATCGAGTCTTGATAATTTAGCGTTTTGGGAGAAACCCAGTCGGACGGGCGTCTGACTTAGGCAGACGGGCGTCCGAGACCCTAGTAGGCCAGAAGGCGTTTGCAATAAGCGACGGGCGCGTCGAGGTCGATTTTTATTCGAGGATGTAGTTTGTTTTTTGGCGGACGGGCGTCTGGGGTTTAGTGGATGGGCGTCCAATTCCGGACGGGCGTCCATAAGGTTTCAAACGGGCGTTTGGCCAGTTTTATCTTGTTTTCACTACTCTAGCATTTTAGCTTGGTTTTTGGCCTCATAATCGTGTTTTCAATGTTTTAAACCCTTAATCATGAAATGTTAACATTAATCAAATATGAACAAGCTTCGATTGAACTTCCGATTCGTTCAGTTAAAACACCGAATGTACTCTTAAAGGGAGTTGAAGTTCGGATCCGTCGGAAGGGCATGAAAGGGCTTGTGCTTTGATGAACTAGTGTTCTTCAATGCGTGTAATTGTTAAGATGTGATGTCTAGTTTGTCTAAGTGAGGGAGTAGAGTGGTTAAGGTGAGTTTTATTCTGAAAACACTTAGGCGGTTAGTTAATTCACATTAATAATTACATACGTGTAGATAAAAGCTAAAACGTCATTTATTCTCGGTTTGGCACTATTTCATATCGACGATGTGATACGTTCAAAAAGGTGAACAACGCCACGGCCTTAAACGGTGAAGGGTAGTGGAGGAAATTATCGGACGATATCGCATACCGGGAGACCCGGAGCTAATCGGTGCTAATCACCGTTAGTTAGCAAGTATATCATCAGTGATGAGCGCCATGCACAGTGTCCTTGAGTAATGATGTAACAAAGATAAGCTAAGTTAGAAAAGTTTAGTCATGACGTGTTGATGGACACGAAGTGAACCCTAAATTGAGTCGGTCTCACTAAGATAATATCTTTAATAATAACTTTAGTTGAATTGTTGCTTCTACTTCTTACTTTGTACAAATGTACTTACCTCAAATGCATGTTTATTTATGTGTTTGGGGGAGAGAAGACGAACAGGTTAGTCAAGACTTTGAGGAGGACTTTGATGACGACGTTTTAGGGCGCCGGACTTGAAGACCTTGTTTATTTTTCATTTATTCCATTTACTTCAGAGACTTGGATTATTGTTGGAGATTGCGTAGTTTGATTTTAGTATTTCATATGGATTCGTTTGGTATTCCAATGTAATAAGTATTACATTTTATTCTACCTTTAGTATTCCTGTTCTTGGTTATTCGAAAAAAAATTACCCGAGTCTTTCTAGCTTCCGTTTGCTTTAATTTGATATGACATAGTAGAGGCTTACGTGTAATATTATTTATTTAATATTATGTGTGCCGAACGTTTCGATTTCCGGATAAGGACTCGGTGTCCGGGAACGGGGCGTTACATGCGGTTCTTCTACTTGGATTTTGAGATCCAAGAGGTATGATCTACAACCCCCTTGTAGATATAGATCTAGTTATTTTATTACATGTAATTTATAGATCTAGATCCTTAAATCGCTTCCGTTGCGGATGGTATTACTAACAGGACTATCGTTTAGGACTTTTTGTTACAGCGTACCTCAAGGAGTTCTAGTGGAATTTTCCTCCTACATCACAGGGGAAGAGTGGACTGACAGGATTACACCACCTGGAACCACTATAATTCTTGCTTTACTTACTTTACGCATTTACATTCTGTTATTTACTTATACAACATTTATTATTGTTTATTCAGCATACTGAAACTGATTGTTACAAGCATACACAGCTCACAAACTGACATTCACTAGAATTCAGTTTTGCACACTCAGCTTTTTCTTATAACATCAACAAGATCCAGACAAAGGCTAAAACTTAAATCCGTTGACTCAATTTTGTATAAGTCAGTTTGACTTAGACTCAGATTTGTCAGCTCAACTCAACACAAGTTAAAACTGAATCTTAGTTGTTAATTAATCTAGTTTTTGGTGACAAGTTTATTCACCCCCACCCCCCTCTAAACTTGTGTTAGCCTTTTCAAGGGACCAACAACTTTACTGACCTAATCACAGTTTTCACACCACACTTCAGCAGCATAGTTTAAGTCACCATTACAGTTAATATACGACCTTCCCTAATAATATGAATGAACACAAGAAAGAAAATTGATGATCCAAGAACATCTAAAAATGTACAAGCTCAAGAACCATTCGAGAAGAAAGAAGCAGATGAAGTCTAGAGTGATGACGCTTAAAATTGTGAACGGTTAATAAAATGATTCGAGTTAGGAAACTAGTATCAAAACAAATATGATTTTGTATGAACTTGGACTGAACTCTTTTGAGAGAGCTGCCTACGTATCCAATTCAAGTGTGGAATTGGAATCAAGTCCCCCTTCTAGTTCCAGCTTCACCTTTATACTTTCCAATCGTGGCCATAACCTCTCTACCATAATGGGGAGTTATCACTTGTTAACTATCAGACGTGGGGTCTACCCATGTTTGTAAATGGTTATGTCATTATAGACTCTATTTCTGACAGTTACTTGGTTGTTCTGTCCAGACTGCTCAGAATCTGGCGGAGTCCTGCTCTGCTAGTACCACTACTATTATTATCTGACTACAAAATGGGTCTGGCCCAATTGTAAATAACGCGGCCCAGTGGGCCCATATATCAACATAAGTCCCACCAGACTAGGGTGAGCTGTTGTACAACTATCCTAGTCTGCAACGTATGAACTTCCATCATTAATATAACGGGAAACGAGGCCAACTTGCACCCTACCATAATGATTGTGGGCTGAACAATTACGCCCCCTCCATTTCTTGTCATATAGCCCCTTTATCTAAAACTCTTTAGATCACACATCTGCGTTACAAGTAAGTCTCTGCATCTGTCTTATTTCTTTTCAAAATGCTCTGCATTTATGTTACTGACTACTAGGTATTTTCCCAGAGTATCCTTGCACTGCAAGTTTGGTCAAAATTTAACTATGGGTCTTCTGCCCATAAATGTCCTTGCGTTTCAAGTTGACAATTAAAATTTTACTATGGGTCTTCTGCCCAGAAATGTCCTTGCGCTGCAAGTTTTGACAATTAAAATTTACTATGGGTCTTACGCCTTGAGAAATGTCCTCATGTTGCAAGTTTGACAATTAAAATTTTACTTTGGGTCTTACGCACAGAAATGTCCTTATATTTGCAAGTTAGACAATTAAAATTTTACTATGGGTCTTCGCTTCAGAAATGTCCCTTGTTTGCAAGTTCAACACTTAGTTTATTTAATGATGGGCATTTTGCCTTCTGCTCAGAGTGTCCTTGCACTGCAAGTTCGACACTTAGTTTATTTAATGATGGGCATTCTGCCCAGAGTGTCCTTCTTGCTGCAAGTTTGAAACTTAGTTTATTTATGATGGGTGTTCTACCCAGAGTGTCCTTACACTTTGCAAGTGTGGACGCTTAGATTTTACGATGGGTCATCTACCTAGAAATATCCTTGCACTGCAAGTTTCATTGCTCGGAAATTTTTTTTTTGGCATCATGCCGTTAATTTCCTATTTCAACACAACTTAAAATATTCAAACATATAACAAATAAAATTAATGAAAAATTTCAAATGGATAACAATCTCAGAGAATAAGCTTATTTTAAGGAAAGTATTTCCTTAGGTGAATAACATTCCAACTCCAAGGAATTGTCTGTCTAGAGGCATTAGCTAGTTTATAAGATCATTTTCCATGTACTTTGATGATTTTGTAAGGAGCTTCCCAGTTTGGGTCTAGCTTTCCCGTTGGGTGTTGCTTGCCGGCATCAATTCGCCTTAGAATTAAGTCACCTTTTTTAAAATACGTACCTCTAACTTTTGAGTTGTAGTATTGAGCAATCCTCTGCTTGTAGTTGGCCATCTGTATTAGAGCTACATATCTTTTATGTTCCAACTCATCCTTAATGTGCCACATATCTGCTTCCTGCGTTTCAGGACAGTATAATTCTGTCATGGGTGATTTATGCCCAATCTCTGCGGGTATCACTGCTTCGCATCCGTATGCTAAGGAATATGGAGTTTCCTGTCTAGCGACATTTGAGGACGGATATCTACATCTCCTCTTATTATTTCTATCTTGATCATTGTTGAATTTTTTGAACTCACTCCTTCCTCTGGGGTTATATCCTTGTGATCGATCGATGCATTCATCGATCTTCCCTTCCATTGCTGCCGCATCTATATCTCTGATCAGGTCTCTGCACTGCTCAGATTCATGCCCAATGTCTTTATGATATCTGCACCACCTTGTATGATCTCTTTTTTCTCGTAGACCCCTTAAAAGAGGAGGAGTCTTGGTAATTCCTTTCTTCTCCATTCTCGCCAGAACTTGATCACGGGATCTGTTCAAAGGAATAAGGTCTTTGTCCTGCAAAGCACTTTTCTTCCCTAGCCTATCAGATATGGGAGCGGTTACCACATCCCAAATCGACTTTCTTTCTTGTCGATTTATCATCAATTTTTCCTTTTGGAATCCTTGTGGGAGTCTCTCTCTTGGCCATGTTTGCCTCTTCTCGATGACAATGTCTCATGACGCAATTTCCGGACATTTTTCGATCGTCTTTCGGATTCTTCTTTGCTTTCAAAGATAGCATGTAGCCATCCTTCTTTCAGACCTGCCACGAAGGATGCTACTAAGAATTTATCATCCAGATCTGCTATCTGGGATGATTCTCCGTTGAATCTTTTAATGAACTGCATCACTGTTTCATCACTTTTCTGTCTGATGGTCAACAAATATGTTCGGTTTCTCTGGAAAGGTCTTGCAGCGATAAACGCGTGCATGAACTTCCTGGTCAGTGTGGGGAAGTCTGGTATGGATCTGGGGTTCAACTTATTGAACCAATCCCTTGCCTTCCGGTAAGAAGGGTTGCAAATGCCTGCATTTCATCTCTTACGGTGCATTATCTGAGCTCATATGTTGTATGTCTTGGTGCATATGGTCATATGGATCCTTAGTGCCATCATATGACTGAATCTTGGGGATCTTGAATCCTGGAGGACAAGGAAATGTATCAATGTCCTCAGTAAAAGAGACACCAGCCTAAACTCATCTTGCTTAGGCCTAAGAAAAGCGTCCAATTCTACTTTGGCGTTATCACCACCTGGGCGAGTAACCACCACCCTTCCATTGGGCTTTGCCTCATGTTTTTCTTTCTGAATTGTATTATGGGGAGGAGTTGTTTCTGAAACTTTGGCATCCTGATTTCTAGCTTTTAATACCTCCTCAAAGATAGCTTTTATCTCTTCTCCTTTGAGATTTGCCAGATTTTCCACCAACATCTGCCTGACCGCCTTTGGTGTACTGGTTTGTCCTTCTTCCAAAGTTTTATTTCTAGGTTCTTGATCGTTTCTTTCTGGACTCTCTTCCCTGGTTTGATCAACTTCCGGTTGATTTTGATGCTTCTTCCCATGATTTTTCGCTATTTTACTATAAAAGAAACTCACTAACTAGAATCGACCCTCCGTCTAGCGCCAAATGATGATGCTTAAAATTGTAAAAGGGTAATTAAATTATTCGAGTTAGGAAACTAGTATCAAAACAAATAGAATTTTGTATGAATTTGGAATGAACTCTTTTGAGGGAGCTGCCTACGTATCCAATTCAAGTGTGGAATTGGAATCAAGTCCCCCTCATAGTTCAAGCTTCACCTTTATACTTTCCAATCGTGGCCATAACCTCTCTACCATAATGGGGAGTTATCACTGGTTAACTATCAGACGTGGGGTCTACCCACGTTTGTAAACGGTTATGTCATTATAGACTCTATTTCTGACAGTTTACTTGGTTGTTCTGTCCAGAAGTCGTTCTGCTCAGAATCTGGCGGAGTCCTGCTCTGCTTGTCCCGCTACTATTATTATCTAACTGCAAAATGGGTCTGGTCCAATTACCCGGCCCAGTGGGCCCATATATCATCATAGAGGAACATGCATAATGAATACATAGCCATAATTAAGGTAGCAAACATTATTTATGCAATCAAACGTTTGATAACAACTAAACATGCAGGCTATACAGAACATTATCTTTCAACTGCAAGACAATTACCTAAATAACTCAATAAACAAGCACCAGAACTGGTTACCTCTTATTTAGGGACACATCATAATGATTTCCTTGTTATATTTGAACAACCGAGATTTCCAAATAGGCTACTGACAAATAAATTTAACTGGTCAGTAATAGGACCTCTCTTTGTTTTGTTAATGCATGAAAGCAAGTACTTTAGAACTATCGTGAAGGATACATAAATAGTAAAATGCATGAAAGCTAGTAATTTCAAAAAAGATACGACAAAAGAAATTAAAATTGGGCAAAGCCTACCAACTTGCTTTATTTTCAAAATCTTGTTTTTTCAAAGCTTGTTAATTAAAAATATGATGCTTGTGACGTGTCTTTGCATGATACTCATTAAAAAAGATTGACATACATGGTTAAGAGCCCATAAATATTTAATACATTCATGTATGTTGCATTACTTGCTTTACATTACGACATTTAGGTCCTAAAATCTTTGGTAAGATTCGGTAATCTCTTCGACTGGCAAGATTCAGTGGTCCCTATTCGCATTGACTAAAATAACTATCTAAAATAACTTTCCAAGTTTGCGTAATAACAATTTGCCATTGGTAAATCCCTTATCCATTTGCTCATTTTTTTCTATGTTATCCAACGAAAGCTTGTTAATATTCTAGATTCCGTGTTAGAGTTTTTTTACCTTTGTTGATTTAATAAACATTTAAAAATGAGAAGGGTTATTTCTTGGTTTGTGTATGTGTAAATTGCCGTTTCCTTTAAGTGACTTTTTAAGTTTCGTTCATTTTGTGCTTGCATTTGGGGCCGAAGAAGAACAGAGGAAAGAAATACATGCACATACTAATACTTAACAAAGCGAAAGAAATAGAGGATGATTTTAAATTTGGTTCTAGCTATAAATAGTTTGTAAATACCATTTCCAGTTGCAAAAATATCCTTGTTAAAAACTTTTGAGTTTTGTGGCCCAAAACCTATGCCCTTTCCCCTACTACTACTACTGGCCACCAAGCTAGTTGTCTATCTGTTTGTACTTGTACCAACTACCTTATGTCTCATCTTATTTCCGAGGAGAGGTGATCTCACATCCTCCAAAGACATTGTATCTTTCCCAACAATGAAGGACTACTCAAAATTCTCATATGATGCAAGAAATGACACTATCATGATGAATGTTGCATCCTCATCTTCAATCTTGACATCAATATTCCTCAGGTCCTTCAATCTTGTGTTTAGTCGATCAAGATGATCTCTCAGCTAAATACCTTCATGCATCCTCATACTAAACAGACGTTGCTTCAGCAACAACTTGTTGGTTAATGACTTAGTCAGATTCGAGGCTTTCAAGCTTTGAGCAAAGCCAGTGCGATATCTTACTTGCAACTTCTGTGATAACATCATATGAGGCACATCATGATGGTTGAATATGCCTTCTACTCTAGACTTAACATCTCATCGGAAGTAGCATCTCATTTCTAGGTTAAGAGAGTCCGCAATGCATGTTGCTTTAACGAGGCCCGCATCTTGATATGCCATAAATAGAAACTGTTTCTCCTTGCAAACTTTTCAATCTTCACATTAAATGCAGACATCTTCTCGTTCCAAAGAACATACCTTGATTCAGGAACCTAGCGTCGGTGAAGACCTTGGTGACGATCAACACCACTCGAACTATGGAAATTCCCAGAAACATACGCTCTGATACTTGTATATTGTAACAGATTGAAAGTGAAGACAAATAAATAACATATCAAATAACGTAAACAATCACACAAGAAACCTAAATTTTACTATACCAAAAATTACAGAAGAAACAATCACACAAGAAACATGATTTAAAAGGAAATATTTTATTATGCCCAAAATTACAAGAAGATACTTGTCTATGTTACATTTGATGCTGGTATTTCAAGCCTCAGTAATTAAAGCTTAGCCGCCATAATTACGCATTGTGCAATCTCATAAATACCCCAAATTTGATCCCCTCAGCTCAACTGACAACCACCAGATGTAACCGGACTCAGATACAAAGCGGACAGAACCATGTTCAATAGACTAAATTGAGACCACTCGACTGATCACGGAACTCAGCTGACCTCCAAGACTTGAACACTTCAACTCAGCTGACCCTCACTCAGCACAGCTTCTAGACTTCAGCTTTGATAGGTTCAGATGCAGATATCAATTAACCTTTACTTACACAAACCTTTATTGTCTCTATTGATTGTCCTAAATTAAGAACCTGAACTTACTTTTTTAGTTATCCAAATCATCTTGGGATCAACCTTTTACTCACTAGAGTACTACGATTAACCTACTATACTTGCAAGTAAAATCATGACGGGACAAGGTCTGCATCATAGGGAATCATAAGAGAATCAAAGTACTTCTTGTAACTCTAGGTGCCAGAGCAATAAGTCCCCTCACATGACAACAAGCAATTTGGGTGCCATCCCTTAACGTGATAGGAATCTGTTGCAGGTATTGACCTTGGCTGATTAAAAATTCACTCAACACGGGAGACATGTATCTCTTATTTAAAATAAAAGAACATTGCACTCGACGCCTCTTGACGAGTATTATAGTATCCTCCAAGAGTACGGTACATAGGAATTCTCAGTGTTCCTACCTTTTCTATGCTTAGAAGAGTTTTGGGCTCATTTAATTGTTTCGAACCGGCAGTTCCTGCCGTGTAGTCTCTCTTATCAAGCAGTGGCCGTAGCATTGCCCAACCACTTACTACATCAGCTAGGTAGACTCCTAACTATTCAATGTAGTCCCAGATGTGGCATCGGGGGTGGTCGATACCTCCAACTTACTGCTTATAGGCTGAGATGACCATCATACCTTCATTTAATCCTATTACGATTCTTTAGTACTGTCAAAAATTTGAAACGATTATTTTATACTATATTTTTTTTCATTTTATTTATTTATGATTATTTTGTACACTTATGATTATTTTGGACTGTCATATATAATTGTTACGCACTTTCTATTGACATTTTTACATGTCATTTTAACATGTTATGAACATTTTGTGTTGTAAAATTTAAGACGGTTATTTGCAGGGTAATTTTGTACTATCACGGATTTAGGTTTGTCGTTCTTGATTGTTACAGAATTGGTATCATTATTTTTTTGTCATTTCAAACTATTACGGGTTTTGTATTTTCATTTTATAATGTTACAGTACATTTTATTATAATTATATTGTATTGTTACAAGTTTTGTATTTCTATTTTATTGTTTAGAATATTGTTCTTGTCATTTTCTTCTGTGATTCTAGGTGCTCGTGGGTAGTTGAGAGGAGGTGATGGTGTGTCTGTGTATCTTTTGAAAAAGAAATTGTCTCGAGGGATAAGGGTAGGAGTGGTTGGGTGGGGGGTTCCACATGAAATGTTATTGTTGTTGGCGATTTTTTTTACGTGAAAAGGGGTACCGAAAAAACAAAGAAATTGGTGAAACAGAATTGAGTGAGTTGGTAAGGAAATTAGAAAATTTAATTTAATTTCTATAAGAGGATTCATCAAGTTCAATGTATCTCCCTTCAGTGGTCCACCCTCTTGACTATAAAAAAGGGAGACTTTATTCATTATTCCATCATATATTGAATGTATTCTTATACACATATACAAACTAAAAACTGAAGCTGGCAGACTGTTAAGGGTGAATTTACGTACTTTATAACGCTATATTTTATAATGTTTTCCCCGACATTCGTATTTATCGCATGGAAATCACGTGTTTAAATGGAATATTGGGCAAATGACGTGGCTAAGGAGTTATTCGCAAAGTTGATGGATTTGTATGTTTTAATTATGATTTTTATGATTATTAGAATTGTGTTACGCTTTGCGGTGTTTTTGATGTGATGTAGATACATGTTGGAGGCTAAATTGATGATCAATGTTGATATAATTCGAGCTAAACCGAGATAAAGATGGAGGAGAAGAGACAAGAATCAAGAAATCGGAATTCAGTCATCTTGGAGTGGCGTCCAGGTCCCGTCCAGTGGACGAGCGTTTAAAGCATTGGACGGCGGCCCGAGTAGATGTGACATTCAAAGCAAGTTTGGACGCAGTTTGGACGCTGGGTCAGACGAACGTTTGAGGAAAGCTCAGCCCGATTTGAAGTTCATTATAGAGCAGACGAGCGTTCAGAAGAATGGACGGGCGTCCGACCGCCGACTGAAGCATAACCGACTTAGTTTTGACCTAGCCGTCTTAGTTCATCTATATATAGCAGCTTGTATCAAACCCTAAAGAGGGCACCACGAGAACATATAGTCGATTTTCATAAAAACAAAGCAGTTAGCTTTGTCTTTTTCTTTTGGTTTTCGAATACAATCAAACACCTTTTGATTTCAAAGTTAATATGAGTAGCTAAACTCCTGGTTGGATGAACGGGTGAAGCAATTCAAGAGGCGTTCGGTTTTCTTATTTCTTTTCTGCGGTTTATTTCGACAAAGGTTAGATTTATATTGCGTTTATTTCGTGCTTGACATCGATAGATAAAGCTTGTGATATTCGTTTAACGATAGTTGAATGATACCTAGATCCCATAATAATAATCGATTAATTAATTTGTTGAGAACGAAAGTTATCAAATTGTTAATCTAAATAATAGGTTCGAAAGAATTTATGCCTATCGTGCTTGAAGAATCAATCTTTGATAAAATTGATAAACAAATTATCTAAGATATTAGTAATTTGCGTTTAGGATAGGTTAATTTTGACCTTGGTTGATTTGCATGCGTAGGAAATTAGGAGCCTGTGCGATTATCTTGAATTGTGGATCTTTGTTAAATGCGCCTTTTTCTCCCCATTATTTGATAAACTTAAAATCATTAGCTTAAACTTAAAACGCATTAAACCTCACGTTCCTCGTGGGATCGACCGGCATAACCGCTTTACTACAAGCTTTGCACTTGGAGCGACTAACCGGATTTTTATTACTTGTCTTTTGTTTCCTTTACAAAAATCCATCACAAGTTTTGGCGCCGTTGCCGGGAACTTGGCACGGTTTTATGTGTTTTTAGCATAAGATTTAAATAGATCGATCATTTCTTTGTTTTAGTTAGGGTTTAAGGTTCTCCGCCAGAGCCTTTTGACTTCGCAACTTCGCCTGTTCTTGTTCTTCCGGTACTGCACGGCGTCTCGAATCTTGGGCGCGCCCACCGGAAATTTTTGATCCGATTTCATTTTTATTCATTCAAAGCGAGCGTCCGTAATATTTGGGCGCCCGTTCGTGTATTTCGCTAGAGCGAACGAGCGGTGGTGTCACTAAACGCCCGTCCAGTCCTAGTCCCACCAAGACGCTCGTCCATAATATTGGACGCCCGTCCGTTTTCCTGATTCCTTTCTTTTATTTCTCTGTCTCTCCCTAGTTTGACTCCGTTGTATGCAAACACGAAGTAAACAAGGGCAGTTAATTTTTGAGCCTGAGCTCGAACGAGACGTAGTTCGAGTGAACCGTAAACGAAAAGTCCCCGAACCCATTCCAATTTCCGAAGAGGAAATCGAAGAGAGTTTGAGTGAAAACTCTTCTGAAGATAATTTCCTATTTAACCTCTTCTTTGAGGAAGAAATTATTGCCTCAATGGCTCAGGCCAACCGTACCCTGGCAGACTATGCCACTCCTGGTGATGTTAATATTCGTTCGGCAGTAGTTATCCCTACCGATACAGCTCCGTTTGAGATAAGGCCAGCCCTTATCCAGATGGTGCAACATGCATCAACTTTCTATGGGTATCAATCTGAGAACCCCTATACGCATCTTTATGTATTTCTGGGTATATGCGATACTACTCGCATTAAGGATGTCAGCCAAGACATCATTAAGCTGAAACTATTTCCATTCTCACTCCGTGGAGAAGCAATGGAATGGTTTAAATCTCTCCTTCCTCGAATCTATCCAAACTTGGGCCCGACTTGAAAGTCAATTTTAGCCCAAGATTTCCCTCCGTCTAAGACAGCTCAATGTCTTAACGAAATCTCAAATTTTCATCAACTGAGTGATGAATCTTTCTTTGAAGCATGGAAGCGCTTCAAAATTTTGTTGAATAAATGTCCCCATCATGGAATGGATTTGCGAGAGGAAGGTCCATACTTTCTTGTTGGTCTAAACGAGTCCACAAAAGGAATGGTCAACTCTTCATCTGGAGGAGTCTTCTTGAAGAAAACCCCACGACAAGGGTGGGATTTATTTGAAGATATAGCTAGGTACAACTATGCACCTACGTATCAATCACCAACGGTCCCTGCTTGTACCCAAAATCGAAGAAGTCAACAACTGTAATCATGGTCAAATGATTGCGACCGCAGATATCAACTTCTCGCTTTGACCATGACTAAAAATCAAAATCAACCTCTCTCCAACAGAATGCACAAGTATTCTCATGTGATAATTGTTATCGATTGGTCACATCGGTGACCATTGTCAATACATTCCCACCCCTGGTTTGTCAAGCCAATGTCGCCCAACAAACGAGCGGTATGATTACGTGAATCGCTATACCTGTGGGCTTAGAGGTCACATTTCTACAACATGCCCCTTGAATGGTGGACATGAGAGAAACAATTCTTCTCGCCAGCAACACCAGAGATTTTCGAACCAGAATAACTCTCAAGGTCAAAACTACAACCAGAATAGAAATTATGGTTATGACCAAACCGCGCTCAAAACTCGGGACAGAATACTCTCATAATGCCTACTACCAGAACCCCACCTCGAGTCAAAGTTCAAATTCTCAACCAAAAACTAATCAAAACTCGCAGCAAAACCGCCCTAATCAGGACTCCTCCACTTATGGTACTGCCCCTACGAGGGCAGAGTATGAAGAGCAGCAGAGGACGATGAAGAACTTAGAAAGACAGTTAGGACAGCTAGCTGAACAATTGGCTGCTAGACCTCAAGGTCAGCTACCTAGTTTTACAGAAAAAAACCCTAAAAGTGATCATGCAGCCCAAGCTGAGGCAAGAACAAACCACTGTTCCGAGCTCGCGCCCATTACTCCCTATGGACAAGAGGAGTCCAATGCTATGAATTTGAGGTCCGGTACACAATTGCAACAACCTAGTTATAGACAGAACCTGTGGAACGAGTAAACCCTCCTACCCTTGATTCGGTAGGAGGGAAGGTCATGATCCACGACTTGGATGAGTGAAAGACGAAAATGAGATCGAGGTTTGAGAAGGATCTCGGGTGAGTGAGAACCGAATTAATGAACCCGAGAGAGTCACTCAGCAGAGGATCTCCGACGGGTAAAAAGATGAAAAAGTGTTAAGGTGGAAAGATCTTGAAGACAAAGCTGCATTTGAGCTTTCCTCCACCAAGAAAGTATTCTCCGAACACGAAGTGAATAAGCTCCCTGCTCCCACCAAGGAAGCACAACATCCCCTTATCTCAAGACAAGAAGTATGACAAAGTACTCAACCTATTAAGAAACACCCAAGTAAATTTGCCCTTATCCGAGGTATTGGTTGAGATGCCTAAATACACCAAGTTTGTGAAGGATGTTGTTTCATCGAAGAAAAATTGGGGAAATGGAGAAAAGATTGGGAGAAGAATGCTCCGCTATTGCCGACGGAGGAATTCCTGAAAAGCGCAGCGATCCCGGAAAATTTGTCTTAACTCTAAAAATCAAGGAGTTAAGCTTCCCAAATTCTCTGTGTGATTTAGGAGCATCCATTAGTTTGATGTCTCTATCATCATGCAAGAGACTGCACCTTGACCATCTATTGGAACCTACATCCATAAGCATCCAACTTGCAGATAGATCTTTCAAGAGAGCCAACGGAGTGCTTCGAGACCTTCTGGTCCAAGTAGACAAATTCACATTTCCTGTTGATTGGTATGTCTTAGACACTAAAGAAGAAGATACCCCCCTCCTCCTAGGACGACCCTTCCTATCTACTGCTAGAGCCACTATAGATTGCGATGCAGGATTTGTCACCTTACGTGTTGGAGATGAGGAAGAACGCTACAGTGTAGTTAAAGCCCTTAGATCACCTTCTGAAAACCCACGGCTTTGTGCTTGAAACGTTAGATGATTTCACAGACTACACCCTAGACGAGCTAGAGGCCGCCTATGGAAGACCTTCTTTGAAGAGGATTTAGTGCTCAAAGAAGAACTCTCTCTCCTCGGAAGAAGTAGACTTGCTTGAGGCAAGAGTTTTGACCCTATCACCAAGGAGGATCTAAAAGCAGGGGGAATCCAAGACCGACTTAGAGGAACCGCTGAGGACCTTGTTCTCAAACCGCTACCTCAAACATTTGAAGTATATCTTCTTGAGAGAAGGTGAGCGCTTACCTCTAATTATCTCATCTAAACTATCATCGGAAGAAGAAGTTTGAATTAACCGAAGTTCTAAAGAAAATGCGAGAGCTTTCGGTTGGTGAGATAGAAGATATAAGAGGCATCTCACCCGACATATGTATGCATAAAATAAGAATCGAAGAAGGCGCAAGCGTATAAGACAACCACGAGACGTTTAAACCCACACATGCAGCAAAGTGGTGAAGAAAGAGATCATTAAGCTATTAGATATGGGGATCATTTGTCGCGATATGTAGCGGTGATTGGGTCTCCCCCACTCAAGTTGTACCAAAAAAAGGGGGCATTACAATCGAAAAGAATGACAAAGGTGAAGAGGTGGCTGTCAGATTAGTCACTGGGTACAGAGTCTGTATAGACTATAGGAAGCTAAACGAGGTAACTTTAAAAGATCATTTCCCACTCCCGTTTATAGACCAAATGTTGGAACGTTTGGCAGGGCATGAATTCTATTGTTTTCTAGACGGTTACTCAGGTTACTTCCAAATCCCTATTGACCCCGAAGATCAAGAGAAAACAACCTTCACACCGCCTTATGGTACTTTCGCCTTTATGGCGAATGCCCTTTGGACTTTGTAATGCACCAGCCACATTTCAAAGATGTATGCTGGCTATCTTTGATGGGCTTGTAGAGAAGTGCATGGAGGTGTTCATGGACGACTTCTCGGTATTTGGCACATCATTTATGGACTGTCTTAAAAATCTAGATGAAATCTCGCAGAGGTGTGTAGAGAAGAATTTGATTCTCAATCGGGAAAAGTGCCATCGATGGTAACCGAAGGAATTGTTTTAGGTCACAAGATCTCCGCTAAAGGCATAGAGGTTGATAAAGCTAAGGTAGAGACTATTGAAAAGATGAATTACCCAGGAACACGAAGGAAGTAAGAAGCTTCCTTGGTCATGTGGTTTTACAGAGATTCATAAAAGATTTTTCAAAAATATCGAAACCTTTATCACTTTTATCAAGGATGACGTCACCTTCAATTTCGATAATGACCATCAAGTTGCCTTCAAAGAGCTTAAAAGCAGCGTTTGACCTCTGCCCTATCACGATCTCTCCGGATTGGAACATACCATTCGAATCGATGTGTGACGCCTCCAATTACGCCGTGGGTCTTTGTATTAGGACAAAGGATTAATGGTAAGTTCCAACCTATTTCCTACGCAAGCCATACCTTGAATCCAGCCCAAGCGAATTACACCACTACGGGAAAGGAAGGCATTAGCGGTTGTGTTTTCTATGGATAAGTTCCGCATGACTATTTGCTTGGTGCCAAGGTGATTGTATGGATGATCATGCACTCTGCGTTATTTGATGAACAAGAAGGATGCTAAACCGAGGCGCTAAGATGGATTCTTACACTTCAAGAATTCGATGTTCACATCAAGGACATAAGGGTAGTGAGAACACCGTAGCGGACCATATTTCGAGAGTACTACCGAGTGGGCGAGGAAGGTCCTTTGGACATTGATCTTTATTATCCCTTCGAGAGTGTCATGAATATGGATGTCCATAACCCCGATCCCCCTTGGTATGCCTCGATTGTCAATTACCTTCATTCTAGCTATTTGAATCCCGAATTTTCCTACCAGGAGAAGAAGAAGTTCTTCTCTGATTTGAAGTACTACGTCTGGGAAGAACCATATCTATTCAAGATCTGCAGGATGGGTTACTCCGCCGGTGTGTACCGAATGTGAGCAACGGGATATTATTGAGCAATGTCATAGTGGGCCCAGCTGGCGGTCATTTTAGTGCATGGAAGACCGTTGCCAAAATTTTTCAATGCGGTTTCATCGCCCGGGATTTTTAAAGATACGGAAGCCTTCGCAAAGGCCGTGATAGATGCCGAAGAACCGGTACTTTGACCAAGCGATATGATATGCCACTTCAACCCATATTGGAATGTGAAGTGTTTGACGTATGGGGCATAGACTTTATGGGACCATTTCCATCTTCATGCGGAAATAAATACATTCAGTGCGTGTGTAGACTATGTCTCTAAATGGGTAGAGGCGCCATAACTCCAATCGAATGATCATAAAATGATCATGAAATTTCGAAGAAAAACATTTTTACGAGGTTTGGTTGCCTAGAGCCACGATCGGCGATGAAGGTTCACACTTCATTAATAAACCCCTGGATAGCCTGTTAGCTAAGTATGGTGTTAAGCATAAGAGTGGCACACCATATCACCCTATGACCAGTGGGCAAGTTGAGCGTAGTAATCAGAGCGTCAAGAAAATCCTCGAGAAAACAGTCAACTCGCATCGTAAAGATTGGAGTCTCAAACTGGATGATGTACTGTGGGCTTACCGGACCGCATACAAAAACCCTATGGGTACATCACCATACCAAATGGTTTATGGAAAGCCCCATCATTTGCCTGTAGAGTTAGAGCATAGAGCCTATTGGGCAATTAAGTTCCTAAACTTCGACTCCCAAGCTTGCGGAGAACGTAGGCTCCAGCAGATACATGAATTAGACGAGTTCAGGCTCCAAGCTTATGAGAGTTCACGGATCAGCAAGGAAAGGATGAAATTACTTCATGATAAAAAGATAAAGAAAAGAGAGTTTCATGCGAGGCGAGTAGTGATTTGTTATACAATACCAGGTGCATCTTTTCCCGGGAAAGCTAAGGACGCGTTGGTCCGGTCCGTTTGAGATCCTATCTGTTTTTCCTAGCGGCGTTTTAGAACTGAGGGGGATTGGCGATCAGCCTTTCAAGGTCAACGGTCAACGATGCAAACACTACATTGGCCAACCGAAGGAATCACCCGAAGTAGTTAAATTCCTTGATTTGTTAAGTTGTACCACTTCAGGAGTCGATGACTGCGATGAGTTCTCCCCAGACCTATTCTCCGATAATGGCACTGAATCACCAGTTGAAATTTTTGCCGGAAGCTGGGACATGGAACAATACTGGAAAGAAATGGATTTGAAGAAGCATAAAGTACGAAAGAGATCTCCAGTCAGACAGAAGATCAGGCAGGCCTGGGAAAAATGGTTGGGACGAATCCAGTGCGCGCTTCTTTGTTTTTGTAGACCCAATGTTGTTAAGAATTACATTCTCGAGATGACCGGCGGGGAAGCCAAAGTGGCCCGACCCGGGTTAGACCTGAATTGAATGTCGAGCTAACGACATAAACCAAAAGCGCTACTAGGAGGCATCCTAGATATCAAATCTTGTTTTAGTTTTTCTTAGTTCGTTTTGCTTCCGTATGTTATTTTAGTTAGTTTTACTAAGCTTTTATGTGTCTATCTCATCGTTTTGCTTTCTAGTTATGGATCTTCACGGAGTTCGCCTACGAGGAGTTTCCGCTCATTAGTCGGATTCGATGATCTGATAGATGATGGACCAGGAGGCACTATAATTCTTCATGTAGATTTTGATATTAGTACTCAGGTTAAGACCATCACATACGTTATCATTGTTCCACCTTGTTCGGGAGGCAGCGATTTCACGACTGAGGAGTTACAGGAAGCTATAGGATGTCCGTACACAATACTTAATGATTCTATGCTGACGGATTTGGCACTGGTGCTGCGGGCTGAGCATTTCAGAGGTGCTGAGGTAGCTGGTGAGGATTGGTGTTTGCAGGATGAGTTCGATTTTCCTCCGGCTATCGACATGCTTCGACGTCTCATTCGCATAGTGGACTGGGACGAGATCTACGCAGACCCGTGACCTCTTAGTTAGTTTTACCTCCGTCGAGCCCGACGTTAAACAAAAGCGCCGTGGGAGGCAACCCACTGTTCTCTATTTGTTTTATGTCCTAGAAATTCTACGTACTTCGTTTGATTTTTACTTGTATTTTTTTGAAGCTTTATTTAAGTTTAATAAGAGATGAAATTTTGAACTTGACTTGTATGGAAATTTTTATGATTTTTGCATTCAAGCCTCTCACCTTCGTCCACGGTATGGAGCGCCCGTTCAAAGATGACTAATTTTCAGACGAGCGTTCACTAGATTGGGCGCTTTCGTCCGATAATCTCCTCCAATCTCGTATGTGATTCAAAATATCGACGGCGTCTACTAAATTGGGCGCCCGTCTGGTTCATCTAATTTCAGTGGGCGCCCGTCGGCTGAGTTAGACAGCGTCCATATTCTGCATCTATATATACCCCTCCTTCAAATGAACTTTCACTTTCGAATTTTTAAAAGCAAACAAGCGGTTGCTCTCCTCCTTTGGCTCTAAATTCATCAATTCTTGACCAAATCGAAGCGATTCAAAGTGCTACAGGCCGCTTTTCACCCTCTCTCTTTGATTCTCACAACCGAATCCTCCAACGCACGATATTATTGGCGAATCGGACCTATTGCGATCCGACTTTTCGGAGGAAAAATTTCGATTTTGGGACGATATTTTTGCGTTGTTTGGATCGATTTTCACCTCAATCAACATCTACTCATCCTACTTGGTAAGTTCCTAACAACTTTTAGGGTTTAATTCACGTTTTTGGCAAGTTCGATCTTTGGGTCGGCTCGCTCACTTGAATACCATCTTAATTCGTCTCTTTTTCTGTTTTCTTTTGATCTGTTATGGTGGTATGGTGTGTGATGGATGATGAATGGGTTGTTGGGTGATGATTGTGGTTCGGTTGGTTTGAAATCCCGCTTTGGATGATAAACGGGTAACCCTTGTTCTTTGTGAATCGTTTGGTTTAAATATTTAGGTCAATATGGTGAAGAAAGCGATCATTAAGCAGAGGCCTGGTAAAGAGAAAGTTGTCGAATCGGGTAAGCGTAAGCGTTTAGATGATGATCCTTCTAATTTAGACCCTAACCGAGGTGTGAGTATTCGGGGCGACCCCCAGAGCCACCCAAACTAGGGCAACCTTAAGAGGCTAATCCACTTCGGACTCGAGACGGACGATGATACTCCTTTAGCACGGAGGCCTAGGGTCAATCGAGGGGAAGCACCTTCAGAGCCGAGGCTCTGGAGGAAACACTGTGCACGAAGAGACTGAAACTAGGGCAGAAAACCCTAGAAAGAGAGTGAGGCCGGCAGTGCCTATACCCTTGCCTCGTAGATTTGTCAATCCAAAAGCACACGAGGTCTACACAAAACACTACTTTGCAAGAAATATGTTGATCGAAAGGGCAGTGGTGGAAACAAATGTGGATCCTCTTTTGTGCATTGTTGAAGGATAAGCAAGGGACGCTTTGATGAAAATTCGGCGACTCGGTTAATGATTCTTTGGTTAGAGAATTTTATGCCAACTTTTCAGAAACCAACTTGGATACGGGTGTGGTAATGGTGAGGGGTGTCAAGGTTCCGTTTACGCCCCAAGTCATTAATGCAAAGTATGGTTTGGCGGCTTTCGAGGGATTGGATTATAAAGACGAGATTAAGCGGAGGCGGGATGCGGGACAAGACCCGTTGGAGGAGTTGAGGTTGACGGTTTGCCCGATGTTGCATGGACACTTAGGCCAGGCGGCGATAGGAAGGAATTAGTTACTACGGCCTGGTCCGAGGATTGGAGAGTTTCTTGCCGTTTCATCCAGAGTCGTTTACTACGAAGAATAATTTGACGACTTTCACATCGGCGACCTTGGGATGATGTATGCTTTGGTTTTCAAGTTAAATGTGGATGTTGGCGAGCAATTTATGATGAGTTGGTGTTTAGTCAAAAGAATTACAAGCGCTTGATTTGATTGTACCCCATTTGATTCATCGATATGCAGCGATGCCGAGTACCGGAGTATAGGCGGGATCACAAGCCTAAGAACCCGAGAGGTATTCAGAGAGAGAAAGCTCCGCTTCACGGTTGAGACCGAAATTTGTTCCCGTTCATCGAGCCTGGTTCCACTTCAGCACCACCTCCGGTTCCCTCCTTGTCTAGTTTATCTCTGCGGAGAGGGCTCGTACAAAGATGGCCAACGATCTACGAGATTGGATGGTGATATCCAGGAAACTTGAGAAGAACATGATGTACGCGTCTTTGAAGTGCATTGTAGAGGCAAGAAACCGAGGATATGCAGATTTTCAAGGAGAGTGATACGGAGTTCGTCTTTTCCGATGCGATCGAGCAGGTTATTGCCGATGTGCTTGAGGCGGAGAAAGAGCCTGATGATGAGGAGGTTGCGGAGGAGAGACTCCATGGGATCGCTCACGCCCGGTTACATGACTGCACCTTCATCGACGACGTCTACGGCTGCTGTACCCTCCACTGACCCTACTACTGCTGCTGATTCTGCTGTTCCTCCTCCGGCTGAGCCTACTCCGGGCCTTTCTTGAGCTTTATCTCTTATTTTTCTGATTTTATGTTGCACTTTCATGATACCTGTACTTTTCATTTTCTACGTTTACGGATCATGTAAGCCATAAGGCATCCCGACATTCTGTTTTGATTTATATCAACTTTATGATCACTGTTTTGTATGCTTACCGATGGTTCTTTTGTCTATTCGATTTCGATTTATTACCATTTTCATTGTTGCGATATTATACCCCATTGTTCCCCGAGATATTTCGGTTTCTCGAGTAGTGCGAGATCTAGTTTTGTCGAGCTCTCGGTTGAGTTCGATTTGGACGTTGTTTCCGACACTTTTTGCGGGCGTTGTTCTTTCATGCTCCGGCTGACCAACATCTCGATTTTCTACGCGCAAATAGCTAAGTTCCTTCCTTTACTTTCTTTCGCACAACATGAGGGCATGTTGAACTTTTAAGTGTGGGGAGGGATTAGTCGGTATGTATCTATACATTTGCTTACATGATATTATTTCTATGCTAAAATGAGCTAAATTTTCAAAAATTTTGTTTTGTCCGAGTAGGCAATACACGCGTTTTGTTCGGATTGTTATATTCATTGATGCTGTATGCCGTATACTCCGTAAGTTAGTTGTTTCACCCGATATTATTTTCCACGAGCCATAGTGAATGATGAGCTACATTATAAAGTTATACCCCGTTTTGGATTAGTAGTTTTTGATTTTCTAATAAGTCATGTGCTTAGTGCTACGTATATATCGTGAGATTTATGATAGTTTGTATTTAGAGTTAAAGTATGAGATACTGTGAATATCTAGACGTTTGAATGTGATAAGTAACACGTAGCTATTGTCAAAGTGAAAAAGTTGAATTAATAAGTTAAAAAGGGTGTGTGTCGGAAGCTAGTCGATGATTTGAGTGCGGTAGGGTATACCCCGTATGTCCTACTCCACTATGATGACTAAGAGCTCACGACAGTTAGGAAAAGCTGCCTGATGATTGGAGTAAGGTAGGGGATTATCTCGAAATGTCCTATTCTACTATGAGGGCAATAGCTTCTTCTAATGTGTGTTTATAGTGAAATAGTTAAATCAACTTAACAATTGATGTGAAATGGATATAAGACTAAGTTATCGTCTATCTTATCCCCAGAGAAAGCTGCTAGATATGATGTAGGGATTATCCTCGAGTATTTCGTAAAGGCCCACAGATTCATACGATCATTCTTTTTCGGGATATGTCACGCGTCAGAGTAGGTGCATCTTATGAGTGTCATTTATTGCTAGTCCACGAGGGGTATTAGCTAGTTTTGCTTTGAGTTTTTCAAGTTTGGATTTAGTGGAAGTTTTCTATGGCTATGCACACACACGATGGTGAACTTCTAATTTATTGACTATGTGGTATATGTGTTGAGGTGTCTATATTCTTTCCGAGCCTTTATCTTGTTTTGTTTTGCTGGGACGAGCAAAAGCTAAGTGTGGGGAGTTGTTAAGGGTGAATTTACGTACTTTATAACGCTATATTTTATAATGTTTTCCCGACATTCGTATTTATCGCATGGAAATCACGTGTTTAAATGGAATATTGGGCAAATGGCGTGGCTAAGGAGTTATTCGCAAAGTTGATGGATTTGTATGTTTTAATTATGATTTTTATGATTATTAGAATTGTGTTACGCTGCGGTGTTTTTGATGTGATGTAGATACATGTTGGAGGCTAAATTGATGATCAATGTTGATATAATTCGAGCTAAACCGAGATAAAGATGGAGGAGAAGAGACAAGAATCAAGAAATCGGAATTCAGTCATCTTGGACTGGCGTCCAGGTCCCGTCCAGTGGACGAGCGTTTAAAGCATTGGACGAGCGTCCAGGAGTAGATGTGACATTCAGCAAGTTTGGGCGCATTTTGACGCTGGGTCGATTTAACGTTTGAGGAAAGCGGCCCGATTTGAAGTTCATTATAGAAAGCCAGGCAGCGTTCAGAAGAATGGACGGGCGTCCGACCGCCGACTGAAGCATAACCGACTTAGTTTTGACCTAGCCGTCTTAGTTCATCTATATATAGCAGCTTGTATCAAACCCTAAAGAGGGCACCACAGAACATATAGTCGATTTTCATAAAAAACAGCAGCAGTTTGTCTTTTTCTTTTGGTTTTGAATACAATCAAAACACCTTTTGATTTCAAAGTTAATATGAGTAGCTAAACTCCTGGGTTGGACGAACGGGTGAAGCAATTCAAGAGGCGTTCTGGTTTTCTTATTTCTTTCTGCGGTTTATTTCGACAAAGGTTAGATTTATATTGCGTTTATTTCGTGCTTGACATCGATAGATAAAGCTTGTGATATTCGTTTAACGATAGTTGAATGATACCTAGATCCCCGCAATAATAATCAGATTAATTAATTTGTTGAGAGCGAAAGTTATCAAATTGTTAATCTAAATAATAGGTTCGAAAAGAATTTATGCCTATCGTGCTTGAAGAATCAATCTTTGATAAAATTGATAAACAAATTATCTAAGATATTAGTAATTTGCGTTTAGGATAGGTTAATTTTGACCTTGGTTGATTTGCATGCGTAGGAAATTAGGAGCCTGTATGCGATTATCTTGAATTGTGGATCTTTGTCGTCCCGCCTTTTTCTCCCATTATTTGATAAACTTAAAATCATTAGCTTAAACTTAAAAACGCATTAAACCTCACGTTCCTCGTGGGATCGACCCGGCATAACCGCTTTACTACAAGCTTTGCACTTGGAGCGACTAACCGGATTTTTATTACTTGTCTTTTTGTTTCCTTTACAAAAATCCATCACACAGACAGTCTATTCTCAAACCCCAATCTTAGGCGGTAGGAATTAGCAGCACGTTTGAAGGAGTCGGTAACAGGTTTTGTTGTTGTTGTTGTTGTTGTTGTTTATTTGTTTGTTTTTGTGTTTTCGTTTCTTCATTTGATGATGTTCCGGCAAGTTTTGTTTCTTTATTTGTTTATTGGGTTTTTTTTTTTCTTTCTTTTCTTTGGAGTTGTTCTAGTATTATAAACATTTTCTCACAGAATGCTTCTTTGTGAGCAAAAACATCCTCTAATAAACTCATTGATTAGTTCAGTGACTCAAATAATCCATCCATACTTTACCGGATCTGTTGTTTTTTTTTTTTTTTTTTCAATTCTCCGCACGGGTTAAAATTTTGATTCTCCGGAAGCGGGGTGAAATCGAGGGGGTGAAAATTTTGATTCGACTCCGACACTGCTTGTTATATTTTTTTTTACAACAAACCTATTTTTTTTTAAATACAATGACACTAAATATCGACTCAGCACAACTTGTTAATTAAAAATATGATGCGGTGTGTCTTTGAATGATACTCATTAAACAATGATTGACACGGTTAATGGCCTATAAGTATTTAATACATCCATGTATGTAGCTTTACTTCCTTTACGTTATGAAATTTTCGTCCTAAAATCTTTGGCATGATTCGATGATCTTTATTTGCATTGAATAAAATAACTTTCCAAGTTTGCAAAATAACAATGGAAGATTCCTCAACCATATTCAAGATTCCGCATTAGAATTCATTACCTTTGTTGATTTACTATACCTTACAAATGAGATAGGTTTCTGTTTGTGTGTGTGTAAATTGTCGTATCCTTGAAGTGACTTTTCAGTTTCCTTCATTTTGTGCTTACGTTTGTAGATCACTGTGGAACTGAAGAAGAACAGAGGAAATAAATACATGCATATACTCATACTTAACGAAACGAAAGAAGATGAGGATGATTTGTGAAGCTGATTCTAGCTACAAAGAGTTTGTAAATACCATTTCCACATGCAAAAAGATCGTTGTTTATGACATATCATTTTTTATGGACCTTTATAGGTATTCAACCATTTTCCACCAGCC
The DNA here is from genome assembly GCA_026214975.1 of Gentiana macrophylla. Lineage (NCBI taxonomy): Eukaryota > Viridiplantae > Streptophyta > Magnoliopsida > Gentianales > Gentianaceae > Gentiana > Gentiana macrophylla. The sequence continues at coordinate 21,638,892 of CM047811.1, read as the reverse complement.
GTTTAAGAACTATTCACACCGCTTTTCAGCAAAGGCCCATTGGGCACAACAAATGTCAGCTGGTTTCTCCTTTCTTAGCATTAACCAAGAACAACTCATATCTAATGTCAGGATCAGGTAGCCATGTTTCCTTATTCAAGACGGCCACATTCATGATATTGATCGGAACCGATGTGGATTCCGACAAGTTCCACCAAGGGCGAGATTTTTGTAAGGAAGGCGGGGTGATGATGTATGTTGCACATCCCGAGTTGATTAATAGGTTTTTATTTGTGGTTTCATGAGTTAATAGTCGTATTGGTTTTAGGAGTGAGTTTTAGCTAATTGGGTTTCCTAGTTTATGGAGCAAAAACATTTGAACTTGAACATACAGCATCAAACGTTGTTTAACCCGATGTACCGCATAGCATTTTGAAATGATAGAGGAATATGGAGAGAACAATCCTATTTCGGTGTCAAATGAATTTCTCAATCAAATAGTTCTGGAAAACTGGAATGACACATTGAAAGCGCTTCAGACATGTGATGGCCTAATCGAGCCCGAAGATTACCGGATCACATAAAGGTGTATTGAGCAACTGGATGTGAAATCGATGAAACGAATCGAATCTATTCGGATGGTATGTTAGAGAGAAACCCAATTCGTTGTCACTGTCTTTGTCTAAACAAAGTCCATTAGTTGTCAACCATATTATGTAATCTTGAATTCAATCCCTTTATGGAAAGAACAGAGGATGATTTGCAAAGCATCGACAGAAAGATGGTTGTTCTTGGCATATCATTTTGTATGGGTTTTGATAGGTATTTTCCGTTGATTTGAATTCAAGCAACAATTCGACTGAACATAATAGTTCTAATGAAAAAGGTGTCATATTTCCACAGTTTGTTCTTCTTGTTTAAGCTTTCTGAATTTTCACACATAAGTTATAAATATATATATTCAATGAGAAAATTAATCATTTCCCCAACACATTTCAGGAGCCAACATGTCATTGCAATTGATTTTGACCTGAGAAAACATAAATTTATGTAGTCAAAGACCACATTGACTTTCTGTAGTGATTCAACTTTTATGATTTGTGTATTAATCTGTTTTAGCATTGCAGATACTGATAGTGGTTGCAGATCATATGGTAGGAATATACCTTAAGCAACTTATTAAGTACTTTTTGAGTGCAACTAGCAGCCAACCGTCACTTTTTGCTTGGGGAATTAAATGTTTTATGCTTCTTCCAAAATGAGTTTTGCAATAAGGCGTACTTACTAATCCATTGATAATATCTTTTGATGTTAGTTTTACTTGTGCTTTAAATGAAACCTATCGATAACTACCGTTACAAGGTAAATACAGAAATACAACATAATATATATTATAATATCGTAATATAGTAATACCCCATCAAGGTGGAGCGTGAAGATAGCGAATGCCCAGCTTGCGCAATAGAAACTCGAATTGTTGCTGTCGCAAACCCTTACTAGAAATATCCGCATGGCGATGCTTCGTTGGAACATAGGAAGGAAGAGTCAACCCATCCGTAATAGCATCACGCACGAAATGACAATCTGCCTCGTTGTGTTTTGTGCGCTCGTGAAAAACCGGATTCTTTGCAATGTATAACGCCGATTGATTTGTCACAAAATAGCCGTATTCGGGGTGCCAAACTCCAAGATCAGCCAAAGAATCGCATCAACCACTTCAACTCGCATGTCGGAGAGGCTATGGATGGATATTCGGCTTTTGTAAAGGAGCGAGAAACAATGGTTTGTTTCTTGGAGTTCAAAGATAGAGGTGAAAGACCAAGAAAGACAAACATCCACTCAAAGACCGCCGAGTCGAGGGGCAACTAGCCCAATCGAGAATCACACACGACCCTCAAGAAGAAGAGAGCGATCGACTACAACAAAATACCCTTTCAAGGACGCTTCTTCAAATAGAGGACAAGTTGCAACACGACTTCCGAATGATCAATCCGTGGAGCATGCATAAAGCGAGACAATGCATGAATTGAGTACGTCCAGGTTAGGCCGTGTCACTCCAAGATAAATAATCCCGCCAATCGAACGAGCGATATTTGGCGGTGGTCACTCAACAATTTCGGTTGCAAGGGCTAACTTGTGATTATGCTCGATATGAAAGTCAGCTTGTTTGCTCCTGAGTAAATCTGATTCTTGAATAATATCCAGTACGCATTTCCGTTGGTTCCGAAAATCCCATCTTTGTTCCCCAAATCCAAAAAAAGTACATTAAGATGCCCAAATCCTTCTTCTTAAAACACCTCCCCAAATAAACTTTGATGATAGTCATGGCCACCTTATCATTCCCAGTAATGATCATGTCATCCACGTATACAAGGGCATTCAACTGAATTCCTTTTTGATGCAACGTAGATAAGGAGTAATCCGAATATGACTGAAGGACCCCATAATCTTTCAAGGCAAAAGAAAGTTTTGCAAATCAACGCCACATATCTTATTTCAATCCATACAAGGATCTACGCGTCTTGCACACCAAGTTCGTCCCATTCGTTTCGAATCCGGGAGGAATTTTCATGTAAATTTCCTCCTGCAAATCTCCATGCAAAAATCATTATGGACATCCATCTGATTAATAACACATAGTTTCACCGTTGCAACGCTTAGAAAAGTACGTACCATCACCATTTTCACCTTAAGAGCAAATGTCTCAATATAATCAATTAAGGGACGGATCTCAGCTGGTTTCTACTTTCTTTGAATTAACCAAGAATGATTCATATCTTATGTCAGGATACAGCTGCATTCAAGATATTGATGGGGCTCTATATGGATTACTACAAGTTCGCTCGAGGAAGAGCTTATTGAGTAAGGAAGATGGACATAATGTAGCATATGTGAGTTAATTAATAGTTTTTTATTTCTGGTATAATTATTTAATACTCGTATGGGTGTTTTAGGAGTGATTTTATCTAACTGGGTTTCTTAGTTTACAAATAGAGTAAGTCCTTTTGTTGTCAACCATATATGTAATCTTGAAGTCAAAAGAAACAGAGGATGATTTGCCAAGCAGATTCTAGCTATAAATATGCTCTTGGCATATCATTTTGTATGGGTTTTGTTAGGTATTTTTCCATTCAAGCAACAATTCGACTGAACATAATAGTTCTAATGGAGAAGGTGTCATATTTCCATAGTTTGTACTTCTTCATTGAGGTTTCTGAATATTCCCACATAAGTTGTAAATATATATTCAATGAGAAAATTAATCTGTTAGATGATCATTTCCCCAACACATTTAAGGAGCCAACACGTCATTGCAATTGATATAGCCTCGAGAAAACATAATGCTGCAATTTATGGAGTCGAAGACCATATTGACTTTGTGTAGTGATTCTCCTTTTACTAATTGCGCATTAATCTGTTTGTTGGTCCCTTGAAAGGCATAGGTTAAGTTTAGAAGGTGGTGAATAAACTTAACACTTAGAACTTTTTGGAGTTTGAACAGATCAGCTGACTTATAGTCTGCTGACAATGAAGTCTGCTGGGTCTGGTGCAGTAGAATAATAATTAAGCCTTTTTAATTGTTGTTCAAATAATGATACTATGTATATTGGATACTTAGTACTGTAGTGTATGAAATCAGTATCAATTCAATAGATAGATGTTGTTGTGATTGCAGTAAATATAAATACGGAAACTAAATGCAGTAAGTAAAGTAGAGCAAGATTTATAGTGGTTCCAGGTGGTGTAATCCTGTCAGTACACTCTTCTCCTATGATGTTAGAGGAAATTCACTAAAGTCTTTTGAGGTTGCGATTACAAAAGCCCTAAACTGCTTTGTCCTTGACCAATAACTCTGACTTCACAAACCGAATACTAAGAGCAGGTAGTATTCTTTGCTCTTAAGTATTCAAGCTGGTCCTTGAAGGGTAGGATTGCCTCTTCACCAACTCCACCACAAAACAACATTCCTTGACACTTCAGCCAGTTCTTCTGTCTTACGGTTTCTTTGATAAACAAAGGGTTGAATCAAAGCAAAGTGATTCGACTTTGACAAGCATTCGATCATGATGGAAAGATCAGTGCACTCGGAGTTCTCCAAGTGTGTATCTTTGGATGATATTTGAATGCGAGGAACACATGAAGAAATTCGGATCGATAATTATGCTCGGTCGATTAGGGAGTAAGGCTCTTGATTGCAAGTAATCCGGTGTTGATTACGGTTCAAGGGTCCTCTATTTATAGGTGAAAATCCAATATTTGAATTTGAAATTGGAATCTAAGCTGTTATAGGATTTTCATGATTATTCCCGAAATTTAAATGCATTGTACATTCGACATTTGTCTGTACTTCGAGCGATTAGACTATAAACCAATGAACATTCTCCATTTGTTTTGGCTCTAAAATCCTGTAACGTCTTTTTAATCTCCACCGTTGATTGACTGAATAATCCAATGCTTGCTATCCATCCTTATCCATTTCCAGAATAATCCATGGATCAGATTAAATCCTTTAATGTATACTGAACAGATAACTGGTTCATGAGTCTGCTGAGATATACATTAGTCAGCTGACTTTAAGTCAGTTGTGTTCTTGATTGAACACTCAGCTGACAGCTTCTCATCTAACTTTTTCTTGTGAAGTGAGTGTACACCATTTTAATCATAACTAAGTCCAATTAATCACATGTCCTTTTTGGGAACTCAAACCTTCATTACAAGGTATACAAGATAAGTTTAGACAATCACATAATTACCTAAATTCTGATAACATATCCTTGGCTTTTAAGTCTTTATTACTAAGTTTGAGCCCTTAGCCTTAAATCTCGAATCTTGAGTTTGAACCCTCGGCCTTGAGTCATCGCAACAGGACTGGACGATCTCATCGAAATCTACCTTAGATAGGTCTCATTGACCTCTTTCTGATAATGTTTGATCAAACATATACAAAGTTCAAACTCTAGTAAACCTATATATATTCATTCTTGACATCTTTTTGCCTTTGCTCTATAACAGCTAGTGTGGCACTCATCGTTAAAACTATATTATTTCTAACAATTTCCCTTTTTTAGTGATGATGCCAATACCTCTTACAAAGAAAGCAAAAAAGATAGAAAGCAAGTAAAGCGAACAAATTTCATTTATATATATCATTGTGATCCAAATTTGTTCAAAAATTATTACAACTACATTCAGCAAAAGATAAAATCTTTGAAGTTTGGTGAATTAGAGTCTTTCTTGGTCTCTCTTCGGTTGGTATTCTCTGATATCTCTCTTCATATCTATCATCCACTAGTTCTCAATTCTAGAGAAATCAATCCTAGTGTATATCATCTTTCACCATTTCCAAGCATCAGCAACAGTAATTTGAAAACCTTGGAAAGTAAATGATCCTTTCATGTATAGCTCTTTAAATTCATCTAAGGAGTCTCTTGTTGAAAGCCTCTCGACCTTTGATCAGCAGTCTGTCCTCTACCTCCTCTTGATCCACCTCTACCACAGCCTCCTGTAGCTCTCATAAATCTGACTCTGATCACCCACAATTTCAATCCTAGAAATGAGTTCAACCCTTCTAAAAATGTCATATCATTGTAGGGTTTTATTCTTGCATTGTAAGCAATGGTAAACTCCTTCAGCAAATCATCAGTTAGCTCAACATTACCAGGTGTAGGAGTTCTTAAAAGCACCCATTTCAGCTTCATACTTCTTTAGATGATAAGCCCTAGCTGCCTCTTTTGCTTATGATGTTTTGCCTTCTTCCCTCTTTTTGACATCATCATTAAAACGGTGCAACAGGTTTATAACTCCTTCTTGAGTAGATACAAGATTATTCAGTTGTCCCTCCATGATTTTTGATCTTGTGTCAAATGAAGTAATCCTTGATTGCAAAGTCTATTCCAGCAGATTCAATCTCTCTAGATACTTAGGATCAGTAGGTGTGGTAGTCAAATGAGATTGTGGATTTGTACTCAGCTTATCGATCTTATCATGTAGCTTGTCTAGTTGTACAGTGAAGAATTCATCACTCTTGGTATGAGATGTGTTTAACTTGCACTCCTCATGATGTAAATCATTTCATCTTATCTGCAAGTGTGTAATATTTGATGTAGATGCCTCAGTTGTACTTCCCTTGTATTCCACAAGATCGGTAAGATTCTCCATTCATTGTTCACTGGTAGGAGTGAGTTTTAGCTAATTGGGTTTCCTAGTTTATGGAGCAAAAACATTTGAACTTGAACATACAGCATCAAACGTTGTTTAACTTCGATGTACCGCATAGCATTTTGAAATGATAGAGGAATATGGAGAGAACAATCCTATTTCAGTGTCAAATGAATTTCTCAATCAAATAGTTCTGGAAAACTGGAATGACACATTGAAAGCGCTTCAGACATGTGATGGCCTAATCGAGCCCGAAGATTACCGGATCACATAAAGGTGTATTGAGCAACTGGATGTGAAATCAGTAAACGAATCGAATCTATTCGGATGGTATGTTAGAGAGAAACCCAATTAGTTGTCACTGTGCTGTCTAAACAAAGTCCATTAGTTGTCAACCATATTATGTAATCTTGAATTCAATCCCTTTATGGAAAGAACAGAGGATGATTTGCAAAGCATCGACAGAAAGATGGTTGTTCTTGGCATATCATTTTGTAAATATATATATATATATATATATATATATATATATATATATATATATATAAATTAATCATTTCCCCACACATTTCACTATTTCAGGAGCCAACACATGTCATTGAAATTGATTTTGACCCGAGAAAACATAAATATATGGAGTCAAAGACCACATTGCGGATACTTATGGTGATTAAACTTTTATGAATTGTGTATTAATCTGTTTTAGCATTGCAGATACTTATGGTGGTTGGAGATCATAAACTTTTATGAATTGTGTATTATATTTATTGATTGAAGAAAAAATAAAAAATACACAAAATTACAAACGGAGTTCGGTCATTTAAGTTGTAAATATATATTCATTTTGTGCTTGCATTTGTAGATCACTGTGGAACTGAAGAAGAACAGAGGAAAAAAATACATGCATATACTCATACTTAACGAAACGAAAGAAGATGAGGATGATTTGTGTAGCTGATTCTAGCTACAAAGAGTTTGTAAATACCATTTCCACATGCAAAAAGATCGTTGTTTATGACATATCATTTTTTATGGACCTTTATAGGCATTCAACCATTTTCCACCAGCCGTTTAAGAACTCTTCACACCGCTTTTCAGCAAAGGCCCATTGGGCACAACAAATGTCAGCTGGTTTCTCCTTTCGTAGCATTAACCAAGAACAACTCATATCTAATGTGAGGATCAGGTAGCCATGTTTCCTTATTCAAAGACGGCTACATTCATGATATTGATCAGAACCGATGTGGATTCCGACAAGTTCCCTCAAGGACGAGATTTTTTGTAAGGAAGACGGGGGTGATGATGTATGTTGCACATCCCGAGTTGATTAGTAGCTTTTTTATTTGTGGTTTCATGAGTTAATAGTCGTATTGGCTTTTAGGAGTGAGTTTTAGCTAATTGGGTTTCCTAGTTTATGGAGCAAAAACATTTGAACTTGAATATACAGCATCAAACGTTGTTTAACTTCGATGTACCGCATAGCATTTTGAAATGATAGAGGAATATGGAGAGAACAATCCTATTTCGGTGTCAAATAAAATTCTCAATCAAGTAGTTCTGAAAACCTGGAATGACACATTTAAAGCGCTTCAGACATGTGAAGGCCTAATCGAGCCCGAAGATTACCGGATCACATAAAGGTGTATTGAGTCCCTGGATGTGAAATCAGTAAACGAATCGAATCTATTCGGATGGTATGTTAGAGAGAAACCCAATTAGTTGTCACCGTACTGTCTAAACAAAGTCCATTAGTTGTCAACCATATTATGTAATCTTGAATTCAATCTCTTTATGTGAAGAAACAGAGGATGATTTGCAAAGCATCGACTATTATAAATATTTTCTCATAGAATGCTTCTTTGTGAGCAAAAATATCCTCTAATACACTCAGTGATAAGTTCAGAGACTCAAATAATCCGTTGATATTTTACCGGAACTGTTTTTTTTTTTTATTTTGTTTTTTTTTTTTTCTTTTTCAATTCTCCGGAATGGGTTAAAATTTCGATTCCGGCACTGGGATAAAATCGAAGTGGTGAAAATTTTAATTCGACTCCGGAACATCTTGTTATATATTTTATTTTTATAAAAAACCTAGTTTTTAAAAATACAATGACACAGAATATTGACTCCTCACAACTTATTAATTAAAAATATGATGTGGTTTGTCTTTGAATCAGACTCATTAAACAACGATTGACATGGTTAATGGCCCATAAATATTTAATACATCCACGTATGTTGCATTACTTACTTTACGTTATGAAATTTACGTCCTAAAATCTTTGGCAAGATTCGGTGATCTCTATTCGCATTAAATAAAAAAACTTTCCAAGTTTGCAAAATAACAATTTGCAAATGGTAGATCCCTCAACCATTTTCTCATTTGCCTCTATGTTATAAAATGCATGCTTGTTAATATTCTAGATTCCGCGTTAGAATTCATTACCTTTGTTACTTTATTGAACCTCTGAAAATGAGATAGGTTTCTGTTTGTTTGTGTGTAAATTGTCGTATCCCTTGAAGTGACTTTTTCAGTTTCGTTCATTTTGTGCTTGCGTTTGTAGACTGTGGAACTGAAGAAGAACAGAGGACATAAATACATGCATATACACATACTTAACGAAACGAAAGAAGATGAGGATGGATTTGTGAAGCCGGTTCTATCTACAAAGAGTTTGTAAATATCATTTCCACATGCAAAAAGATCGTTGTTTATGACATATCATTTTGTATGAACCTTGATAGGCATTCAACAATTTGTATGAACAACTCATATCTTATGTCGAGGATCGAGGCAGCCATGTTTCCTTCTTCAAACATGGCTACATTCATGATATTGATCGGGCTTGATGTGGATTCCGACAAGTTCGCTCAAGGACGAGATTTTTAGTATGGAAGATGGAGATGATGATGTATGTAGCACATCCCGAGTTAATTAATAGTTTTTTTATATTTATGGTTTAATGAGTTAATAGTCGTATGGGCTTTTAGGAGTGGGTTTTAGATAATTGGGTTTCTTAGTTTATGGAGCAAAAACATTTGTACTTGAACATACAACATCAAACGTTGTTTGAATTCGATGTACAGCATAGCATCTCGAAATGAAAGAGGAATATGGAGAGAACAATCCTATTTCGGTGTCAAATAAATTTCTCAATCAAATAGTTCTGGCAAACTGGAATGACATATTGAAAGCGCTTCAGACATGTGATGGCCTAATCGAGCCCAAAGATTACCGGATCATGTACGAGAAAGGTGTATCGAGTCTTTGGATGTGAAATCGATGAAACGAATCGAATCTTTCAGATGGCCCGTTAGAGAGAAACTCAATTAGTTGTCACTGTGCTGTCTAAACAAAGTCCATTAGATGTCAACCATATTATGTAATCTTGAATCCAATCTCTTTATGGAAAGAAACAGAGGATGATTTGCAAAGCATCGGCAGAAAGATGGTTGTTCTTGGCGTATCATTTTGTATATATATATATATATATATATATAAATTAATCATTTCCCCACACATTGCACTATTTCAGGAGCCAACACATGTCATTGAAATTGATTTTGACCCGAGAAAACATAAATTTATGGAGTCAAAGACCACATTGCGGATACTTATGGTGATTAAACTTTTATGAATTGTGTATTAATCTGTTTTAGCATTGCAAATACTTATGGTGGTTGGAGATCATAAACTTTTATGAATTGTGTATTATATTTATTGATTGAAGAAAAAATAAAAAATACACAAAATTACAAACGGAGTTCGGTCAATGTAACCTACGTCCACGGGAGAAAGAGAGAATATTAATATAGTGGAGAAATACAAAAGATAAAACGCTTCGGAAACCTTAAAACGAAAACCAAAATAGGCTAAGGCAATTGACATTTTATCTTTCTTTGTACATCCTAAAATAAACCACAAAGGTTCCCTAAATACTTAACGTGAGTCGGCTGCTCTTCAATGCTTAGCCGGTGTGGGAAAAACAACAATTGTCCCACTAAACTAATAAATCTCCACATTGGCACATATGTCCACATGTAGAAATAGTAATACTACCCTTTCTTCACATTCTCCAAAGTCATCAAATAATGTCAAACATGTCCAACCATTACTTGAACTTAAAAAACGGACGACACTTCTTAATATCGAACTCTGAACATGATGATGTAGAAATTGCTGAAGTGCCAATGAAAGTAAATCCCTGCAAAATATACAAACACCAGACCATAAGGCTTTTACATAAACCAAAACATTTTTAATTACTTTCAAAACTCCATCTTCAGTGGTGTCCCTATATCCATGAGTCTCAAGTGCGCCCAAAGAGATTTTATTTTTTCAAATATTAAACTTATCGACATGCGTAAGTGTTCGACAACTCCCGTACCAATACCAACAACCTTGCACACTGCTGCGTAGTTTTTCACATCCCACATTGCTAAGGTGGAAGAACAATCACCTCCTCATAAATGTGAGACATAGAGATCTAGTCAACTTGAGCTATCATTTTTAGGCCAAGAGAGGACGACGGCCGGTGTAAGAAGTTGACTGATCATTTTGGTTCAATACGGGCTTCCAAACACAGGTCTTGTGGCATTACAAATTTGTATCGGAGCCGGATACCATAAAAACTATACCTTTGCACAATTAGAGATAGTGTAAGAGCACCGTAAAAAATGGTGTAGGGGTTGCACCATAAGAGATGGTTTACGGGCACCGTAAAAATGATGTAAGGTCGCCTTTAGGTACCCTTTGTAGGGATGAGGCGAGACAAGTTACGGCCAAATCTGGAGAGGATTCGGGAGAATGTAATGTCCTCATTGTAAAGATTAGCGAAACATCGCCTCCTTATAATTGTGAGAAATAATGGTCAAGTCAACTCATTTAGATCCTTTAGACCAAGAAAGGATGGTGACCGGGTCATTTATGGCTGAATTCGCGCTACCAAACTCAGGTCTGGCGGCGTTACACGTTGCCCATCAGAACAACTCCACCTTGAACTGAATCATACGTTGAAAACCTATCTCTATTGGCACACCTATGATACTTGACAAAGGAATCCCACATCCATTCATTAAAAAACCCAAATTTATTTTCAAACAAAGAAAATCTCTCCATCACTCTCATTTTCTATGATGGCTGAGTCCGAGTAGACTCTTTTCTATGCTCTTTTTGTTCATGTTTTTCTTTGCTCTTAAGTTGAAAGAAATAAAATTTGATATGCATAATAATTTTACGATAATTGCACACCAAATTTTTATGTATGATTCAAATCAAAATTTTCACTATATTGTATCCTTATTAGAACAGCCCCGAACTACCAACATGTCCGCATGACTACTTTCCCTAGTTATGTCTTTTCAATTTGATCTTTCGATTTTAGAATCGACTTAATTTATTTGTAAACACAACAACAATAGAGTCTAGTGCTCTTCATTAATCTTAACATCTATATTACTCAAATCCATAAGCAGGGAATCAAATTTATCCAAATGTGATAGTATATATCACTTTTCAGACACGCGAAGCATATACAAATTCTGCTTTACATAAAGTCTATTCTCTAAGATTCTCTTCATATACAAGGATGATAATTTTCCTACAAATCTTTAGCGGTAGCCTCAGTGGCTAACTTTTCTTAAAACCTCATCAAAAAGACATAATATAACACCAAACATGTCCTTCTTTTCGAGACCAGCAAACTCATCAGGTGACGACATCTATTTCAAATATGACTTGGAAAGGGAAATCCCGACGGTGAACAATTACTCTTTGGATATTCATTCCGCATACACTCTCATTGCCGTGATAAAAACTCAGGGATGAGTTGTTTTGAAGAGGGATGGAATGATGGGGAAAGAATATCCCGGAAAATTGCATAAGAAGAAAAAGAGAAAAATATCTAATACTTAATGGGGATATTATATTAGAGATATTTATTATTTATGAGAATAATTAAAAGATAATATTTGATCTGATTTTATTTTAATTTATTTCCATAGTATAATACAACAAAAGACACGGTTTGGATGACGGCCCACACAGCAAAATCACTAGGCAAAGAATTGTTATGGCAAAGCACCTTTACCACAAAAGGATCGAAATGAGGACAGAAACCGGCAAAAAAATGGTCGAAATACAGAACCAAAGAATCCCTAGGGTGAAGAGAGGCAATGCGATCCTCGTGCTCATCCGGCTTAAATTTATCCTCCTCTTTCCCAAAGTCAAAGAGGGAAAACATGTACAAATCGGGGTCTATGTTAAATCTGCGTTGGAGGGTCCTAGCAAGATTCTTACGGTTTTAAATCCACGCCCACTCCTTCTCAAGGCCTTTCTTATACTCAACCAAGCGAGTAAACTCGATTTGAGCCTCCGGATCAGTGGGTTTCCACGCTTCCCCTTTGCCGATTCTCTGGCAGTAGCAGCTGGGCGACAACTCTCTTTTTCTTCATCTTAGGAGTAGGATCCCAAGGAATGCGATGGGGAAGAACTTGGTTTTCGTCTTCGCTCTCCACCATGAGTTCAGTAAAGGAAGCGTCTTCGACAATATCTGGACCTTCGTCGCCCGCAGCCCCACTTGTACTAGCTTCATCCCCGCTCTTAGTCACAGCATCCCGTTTACAACTCTTTTTTCATTTTGGCCCCGGATGAGGAATGATGCTGTCTAAAACAAAAGGGTTATCAACTAATTGCATCGTAGCCTCCCTCTCGGCCAGTTTGTCTACTAGATCGTCTCCAGCGGGCTCATCAGAACTGGGATCATCATCTTCCCCGACGTTGGGATCATAATCAAAAACCTCATGATCATCATCGGAATCCCCCTTAGGGTGCGTTCGCTATCAGACATCCTGAAAAACAAGAGGGAGAGGCAGAGCGTTAATCATCTGGGATAATGGGAATTAATCCAGAAGGGATGTTTTCACCCGTCTCGACACCCTCCCATCCGTTTCTTCGACGGGAAAAGAAATAAAGCGCCACCGCGAAAGAAGAGGAAAAGCAATTGGTCACTGAACCAAGTTTCCAGGCGAACCGTCCAAAGAAGCTAACTTTGAAAATGAAGCAATAATGAAAAACGAGAAGAAATCAAAGAGGGAGTAGTAAAAACCGGAAAAAATACCTTGTTTGGATATGAAGAGCAGATCTGAAACAGGAGAAAAGTGGTTGGAACCTTCAACCCACAGTCGAAATCTTTAAACCTTGACCGCAAAATTCAAGACCTTGCCGGAGATCTCAAATGCTAACTAGAACTTCTCTTAAAACTGGAAGGAAAGAAACCAAAAATTTGAAATGGAGAAAGTGTTTGCAACATGGAGTGGGGTACTTTATATAGGCAAAAAGTCCTCTGATCCTACGGCTGCATCTTGATACATCCAATGGTCTAGATTCAAGCGGCCTTCCAAATTTTGAATTTTGAATTTCAAAAACCGTCATCATTCTTGAATGACAATCAAGGCACACGTAAGTGCATGGGTAGTTATCGAGGCGTTTGTCATTTATCCTAGGGAACGATCGACCTCTCAACTACCCATTATCCTGACAGATAGCCCACTCCGCTAAAGCATAAAGCCGTCACCACGAAGGTGCTCGGTCTGAACAAGCCGGCAAAAGGTATCTCTCTATCTAAAAACCGTATGCTTAATAGCATGGCGTAATAGGTCCGTCTGCTTGATAGTGCGGCATAATAAGTCCGTCTGCTTAATAGTGCGGCATAATAGGTCATCTCGTTTAATAACGTGAGCGTAACGAGTCCGTCTACTTGATAGCATGGCATAATAAGTCCGCTGCAGCTTAATAGTGCGGCGTGATAAGTCCGTCCGGCTTAATAGAGTGGCACCCGTGGTCGCTTTGCTTCATTGCGCGGTCCTAAAAAATAAGTCGCATGACAACACCAAGGTCATCAGAAACCAACACAACACTCAGCATTCAAATAGAGCCGCCGACAATCCACGAACACACTTTACTTCCTACTTGACATCTCAAGAAAATTCCTAAGGCACGGAGTAGGGGGGCATTGATATACCTAAATAGCAATGCAACCCGTGGATCCCCGGTCTGAACCTTTCTAGCCACCAGGCTAGGAAATGAGGTCCGCGGCCACAGTGTCCGCGATGACACAGCTCAATTTGAGATCGCCGGCCAAAGGTCCCTACCTTAAGCCTTCAACCCTGCGAAGTTATCAGAAGGCCAGGGGGCCGGTTTGCGACCTTGGGAGAGCGAGGTCCATCAGATACCATAAGAGCCCGTGATGGAGCAAGCAAGGAATCAGAGGATAAGGAAGACAATACGCAATCATGCCCTTGGCGCCGCATCGCGGGGATATTATACTTATTTGTCTGTAGTTAAAACTCTAGCTTCTCCTCCCTCCTATAAAAGGGGCTCAATGTAACCATTAAGCATATAGACAATAAATGGAAAACAAGGCAAAACTCGCCAAATCATATATTCTCTCCAATGTTCAATTACACGCGCTTTCACCGCCGTGCACCACCAGCTAGCATCACCTTCATACACTTTTATAGCCAGATATCCACCACTAAAACCACCGCTCAACAACCGTGATAATTTCATTCTTTTCTTGAATGCATTATCACAAAAGATTTATCACACGACACATTGATGCATTGGTAGCTAATGATTAATGGGGAACTTATGGATGTGTGCATGATGCATGTTTTGCCTAAAATCCTTAGATATAATGTGATTACATGCTGTGTCTTTGTTGTTTGAGAGTTATTCACCCACACGTCGGTTCTACTACGAGATGAAGTGAATGGATTCTTGATGGATATGTGTTGACCCACATCTTATTTAGAATTCTTGAATGAGTATGTTTAATTAGTTTGTAATTGTTTATTGGGTTTGTTTGATTTAGTTTTGCTCGGGACAATCAAAAGCTAAGTGGGGGTAGTTGATGACGGTCAACTTGGTATCATATTTTACCATCAACTTACCCCGGATTTTTGTTCTCAATGGGTTTATTATGTATGAAATCATGTGTTAATTAGATAAATATGATTAAGCCACGTCCGGGGAGACTAAATTGGTATTATGCATATTAACCGTGTATTTTATGTGTTATTTTCCGAAAATAGAAGCTACTATGTGTGCTATGATTTTATTGACAGATGAACGATTGTTTGGAGCATCAATTGGTCTGAATATGAGAGTTACTGATAGATAAGTGAATGGAGTGAAAATTTGAAGTGTTTCGGCGAGAAATTGTACCGGAAAATCTAATTGGTTATATTGAATCGCTGTTTACAAAGCCTTAAAATACAAACTGGGCTTATACTTATGCTTGAAAGTTGTAGGTCTTGAAACGAGGATTCCAATGCACTTTTAATCACCCAAATCGAAGTTACGTAGGCCAAGTTACCAAATACCGGGCTGGCTGCGCGTGGTGTGAAGCTCACCCAGCGAAGCATGAGCCCAGAGCCTCCCAGAACCTTCCAGAAATGCGTTTTATTTTCCTCCAAGGATTAGGTTTCACCCTAAGTCGGTTTATACACCTATATAAGTTCATAGAGGGCTGTGAATTTGTATTCATTCATCCATTCCATCATTATTCTTATTCTTTCTTTCATCAACTAGATACAATGTAGTCTTTTGGAGACTAAAGCTTTTCTGCTTTTCTTCTTTTCTTCTTCTTGCAAATAAATCATTAGTCTTTCATTTTTGAATTGTGTTTGGTTTATGCTCATCATGGATCAATTATGATCTCCGGAGAGAGAGAGGATTGAGGAGTAGATTTGTTCTTCGTTATGGGTAAGATCTATTCCAATATTTTATTTTGCATCTTGGTTTTATGATTGTTCTTGTGATAGATCTAGATTATGCTTTCAATTAATTAGCTATGAATTAATTAAACGAACTTTAATCTTTATTATTCGATCCGTTAATATTAAACGAAGAATTAATGGTTGCGTTCTCTCGTAGTCGCGGCGGTCTTTACCGCAACTGCGAGATACCTAGTAAACCCTAATTCTATGGTTTGGCGTCAGCTACGTTGATCGACAGATTTAATTCATGATAGGTTAGATCTGGTCAATCTTCTTGTCGTACATCGTAAATTAAAATGAAGGACTTGCAATGTGAAGTGTTAGTTCGGACATGGTTTGATCAATCCCTAAGAACGTTCTAGTCAATCCATGATAGTTGCTTAGGGAGGTTCCCGGTCTTGAGCTGGCACTTTCTAGAACTTATTGTGTGTGGGTTAATACAACCAACGAAGGAGGTTAACTGCACATAGACGTCTATTGTCCTTTCAATGGATGTATGACAAGGTTAGGAGACTGCACCCGTAGCTTAATTAGAAATATGGATCAGATAAGAATTAAGGGGAGATTAGTGATATGCCTAAATCGCAATGCCACCCATGGATCCCCAGTCCGAACTTTTTTAGCCACCAGGCTAGGAAATAAGGTCCGCGGCCACCGTGTCCGCGATGACACAGCTCAAATTGATATCGCCGGCGGCCATTTAGCTTTTAGGTTTTGAGTGAAAATAGATGAATTATTGCAAAGAGTGTAATAAAACACTTAAGTGTAAATAGGAGAATGTATGAGTGTATCTCTGCATATTCTACGTAATATATGCAAATGTGAGTATACTATCTTGAGCACGTACACTTTCCTTTGCACCATCCCAATGCACGAACAAGTATCCTCCAATTAGAATATGCCAAGTGTCCCACTACAAAACCCCACTACTTGTAAGAAGCGGTTATGTCCTTGTAACAAATGCAATAAAGATAAGGTTAAAACCTTTTAACTTCATTTGTTGACTTTCGGTAAAGTTGACTTCTTCAATAGAGTGAACCTTCAAAGCAGGTGTAATAAAAACTACATGGATTAGTCAAGGACTATCGTTTAGGACCGATAATTCAAGCGATTGAAGAAGCGACAATCCAACCTATTCTTTAGTTGTTTAGATAGTGACACTATGGATTAGTCAAGGACTTGTTAGGTGTTATGCCCGAAAGACAATTTTGTAATTGTTTTATTTAATGAATGAATTGACATTTTTATTCATATTTATTATTCTCATATTCACCGATGTGACAATTGTATTTACACTCTGAAAACCCTAAAGTATATCGTTTATGTAATCACTTAACTTCGGTGTGTATGGGATATACGGGAGGATTGAGTTAGTGAAGATGTACTTAAAATACAATTAGCCCGTAGTGAAGTTAATCGAGAGTATCGGGTCTCTCCTTTAACGTGCTATTAATGCACCCAGAACACAATAGGTGTGATTGTCTTATCCGGACTTTCGGTTAAGAGAACCTAGTGGGGCATTTATCTATGATAGATATATCATATAGGGCTGGACCGATTTGATTAGAGTTCACGATATAATTGATAATCTAGAAGTCTTATCGAATCAATCGATGATCATATTTATGGATATATCTTAATCCTGAGGTGATCACGAGTCCAACCGCTTGAATCGATTATGAGGTTTGACTTGGCGGTTAAGGATTACACCGAGTCTGTGATCCGAATTACCCCATCTTGGCATTGTCTTTGGATTGAGTGAGTAGTACGTGTTATCACGAGATACGGAATCCATTCCTTCCATTTATGGAAGTAGATAGATAGTTCCCTTATTTGTTAATCCTAGAAAGCGATCGATCCATGGAGTTCATATTACACCGATTGGCTACCGGTGAGTTGTATGAATTAATTGATCACTAGGGGTTAATGGTAAATAAGGATAAGAGGTTCTAAAAGGGTTAACGGCAACTTCCCGATTTAGAATGAAGCGATCTATGGAGGATTAATCCATATGTAATGATTATATCAATGGGCGCTTATTATAATTCTCGTGAGGAGATAAATATAATCTCATAATCGGAGGAGTGCGATCACGGGATTATGGTGGCATATTCATGTGATTGATTTATCGAATATAATTATTACATTCGTAAGATAATTATTTATTTGATTTATCGAGGCTGATTATTAGTCCATGGTCCCGACGTGCCTCCAATATAGCATAGCTATTCTCGGACGTCGAATCCTAAAAATATTAATTTAGTTCTTATTAGAATTTTATTAAAACGATATGTGAATTAATTGTTTTGTGGACTATTAAATTAGTTGGGCTAAATAATTAAATATGTGAAAAATGTATTTTTCATAATCTTGGCAAAATTAGTGTTATGGCCAAAAATAATATTGACTAGGTCAATAATCAATTTTTCGGCCAAGACATGTTTTATGGAACAAGAAATTGTTTTCTTGTATATTAATAAGACATGTGCACAAAATATTTATTGGATAAATATTTATGGTAAGAAATAAAGATAAATATTATTCTAGATTTGTTCTAGAATATTATGGGATTATCTTTTATTTATTGGATTTATTTATTTGCAAAATAAAATCCTTGGAGGACAATGATTACTCTCCTATATAAAGAGAGTTCTCACAAGCCTAAGACATAACACATAAATTCGACTTCATCTCTTACAGAGAAGAAGGGAAAAATTTGGCCAAGGGGAATAAGAGGAAGATCTTGGAGGTTTTCGGGTAGCATATCGGAAGGATTCGAGGCGAGGATTTCCTTCCACCGGGAGTTGCTCGGATCACACGTCTGTGGAAGATCGTGGTGCTCTTCACACCATCTCTTATTCTTCCTATTGCGGTGTAATATTCCAATTTTCGGGAAAGGGCAGACGTGTCATTTTGCGAAAACAAAATATTGGGTTCGGTTCCTTTTATTCGGAGTTTAATATTTTGGATTTTTATATGTATATTTTCGAGATATATATATATATATATAAATATTTAAGGAAGAAAATCTGATTTAGTAAGGGTGATTAAGGAAAATCAGTGCAATTAGGTAATATTGGGATTTTTCCTTTTTAAGGAAAATCAACCTAATCAGCCCTAAAAGTTTTAATCATATTTTTCCACCTTCAAATTGTCTTCTGCGTGTGAGAAGAGAGCAAATAAGGGCTGAGGGTTTTTCATCAATTGCTAAGTCGATTCTTGACGGTTTTCAGATCAGAGTCGAGCACCGGAATCGTTGTGAAGGAAGCTTTGTTTTGAAATCAGAAAGTTGAAGCTTTGATAAGGTATGGTTAAGCCCTAGATTTGTCCTTGTTCGAGTTTGATGGATTCAAACTCATCAATTAAATAGTTTTGTTGTTTAGAAGCGTGTGGTGAATCTAATCTAAGTTTGGATTTATCACACATGTTTTCTATGAGAAAGGTCGGTTTTAGCTGCTTTGTTTTTACGAGTTTGGACTTGGAATTTCTTTGCTTGAAAGGTAAGAGGCTCTTCCTACGGTTCAATTAGCATTATCGTAGTTTAGATCATGTTTTAAGACGTTTAGATGCAAGAAAGATTGGTTCTCTTTGTTGGTCAATGATCCTAGATGCTATGGTATGAATAGATAAGTGGTTATGTGTTTTTCTGTGTTTAATTCGATGCCAATTAGGTGAAATAGATTTGGAATCGAGTCTTGATAAGTTAGCATTTTGGGAGAAACCCGGTCGGACGGGCGTCGACTTAGGCGTGACAGGCGTCCGAGACCCTAGTAGGCAAGGCAGGCGTTTGCAATAGGCGAGACAGGCGTCGAGGTCGATTTTTGATTCAGGATGTATTTGTTTTAGGCGGGCGGGCGTCTGGGGTTTAGTGGATGGGCGTCCAATTCGGACGGGCGTCCATAAGGTTTCAAGCGGGCGTTTGGCGATTTTATCTTGTTTTCACTACTCTAGCATTTTAGCTTGGTTTTGGCCTCATAATCGTGTTTTCAATGTTTTAAACCCTTAATCATGAAATGTTAACATTACTCAAATATGAACAAGCTTCGATTGAACTTCCGCTTCATTCAGTTAAAACACCGAATGTACTCTTAAAGGGAGTTGAAGTTCGGATCCGTCGGAAGGGCATGAAAGGGCTTGTGCTTTGATGAACTAGTGTTCGTCAATGTCTGTGTAATTGTTAAGATGTGATGTCTAGCTGTCTAAGTGAGGGAGTAGAGTGGTTAAGGTGAGTTTTATTCTTAAAACACTTAGGCGGTTAGTTAATTCACATTAATAATTACATACGTGTAGATAAAAGCTAAAGCGTCATTTATTCTCGGTTAGGCACTATTTCATATCGGCGATGTGATACGTTCAAAAAAGGTGAACAATGCTCACGGCCTTAAGCGGTGAAGGGTAGTGGAGGAAATTCATCGGACGTATCACAGCATCTGAGGGAGACCCGGAGCTAATCGGTGCTAATCACCGTTAGTTAGCAAGTATATCTTGGTGATGAGCGCCATATACGGTGTCCTTGAGTAATGATGTAACAAAGATAAGCTAAGTTAGAAAAGTTTAGTCATGACGTGTTGATGGACACGAAGTGAACCCTAAATTGAGTCGGTCTCACTAAGATAATATCTTTAATAATAACTTTAGTTGAATTGTTGCTTCTACTTCTTACTTTGTACAAATGTACTTACCTCAAATGCATGTTTATTTATGTGTTTGGGGGAGAGAAGACGAACAGGTTAGTCAAGACTTTGAGGAGGACTTTGATGACGACGTTTGAGGGCGCCGGACTTGAAGACCTTGTTTATTTCTCATTTATTCCATTTACTTCAGAGACTTGGATTATTGTTGGAGATTGCATAGTTTGACTTTAGTATTTCATATGGATTCGTTTGGTTTTCCAATGTAATAAGTATTACATTTTATTCTTCCTTTAGTATTCCTGTTCTTGGTTATTTGAAAAAAATTTACCCGAGTTTTTCTAGCTTCCGTTTGCTTTAATTTGATACGACATAGTAGAGGCTTACGTGTAATATTATTTATTTAATATTATGTGTGCCGAATGTTTCGATTTTCGGATAAGGAGTCGGTGTCGGGAACAGGGCGTTACAGTTGGTATCAGAGCAAAGCGTCTTTTAGGCTTCCCTTCATCCAAGATAAGTTTTCTTTAGTTCTTTTAGTGACGTTACGGTTTTCTTTGATCATCGGGATGGTGTTCACTAGAACCGAGGCGGAGTGCGAAGCGTCGAGGAGTTCGTCGAGAAAGTCTACACCGAGTTCTTAGAGGCGGTTTTGTGAGGCGAATCCTTCACCACATCCGAGCCCCACTCCAACCCCTCATCACGCAACTCTACACCATGATCTCGGCAAGGCTTGTCACGCGACCTCATCGAGAGCAACGCCCACAATGGCATGTGGAAGTTCGGGTCGATTTTCATTGATAAGTGATAATCCAGTGGGTTTAGTACCGCCACCGGTGAGCCACCCTCCACCGAGGTATAACTACATCTATGGAGAACCCGGAGAAGCACTATACGAGTCTTTGTAGAGGAGACATTCCACCGATCACGTACCCCAACAACTAGTATTTATCCACCTCAGTGAGCCACCCCTCGCCACGATTTTTCACCATCAAGCGACATCGGACCTTTTACCCTCTTACGGTGGGTCATACTCCTCGCCCTCTTTGTACCTCCTTCACCCGTTTTGACCATCATCAAGGCTTTGGTTACCCACCCTACTGATTTCCACCAACACACGATTACCCGACAAGGGATACCTTTTGGATACCCTTGGTTTATCCATAAGCCCCACGATTAGACCGGCACTTGAGCAAGCCCCACCGATTCATTGGTATACGAGGTTGAGAAGAATTAGAGTTTCGGATTTCTATGGGAATGTGGAACATTCAAGGCCGAAGAAATGTTAGAGAGGTTTGAAAAGGCATGCGAGGAATATACATGTTCCTGAATCGAGAGATGGCGCTTGATTGGCGGTTAGTTTCATACAGGGGGCAATTGAAGCTTGGATTGACGCTTTATCTGAGCGATAATAGGAAGGTGACAGATTAGGAAGGCTTCAAGGTGATGTTTTATAACAAGTATTTTCGAAGCAGTGCGAGGCCGACATGGCGAGTCGATTTTGAAATTTAAGCGAGAGGTAACTATATGACCGTGTCTCGATTACACCAACAAGTTTAACGAGTTGGGAAGATTCTACTGAGTTGATGAAGGAGAAAGATGGCCCTTTACAAGGAAGGCCTATCCTAGAATCTGATCCGGTATGTTGGGTTTCTGACTAAGAATATGGTGAGTTGTTGAATAAGGCCTTAGAGGTGGAGACATTCGGAAGGAAAATTCTGATTGTCATTGGGAACAAGAGGAGTTTTGGAGCAGGCCAAAGCGATGTGGGGGACCGCTTTGCAGCTGAAAGAAGACAACAGCCCCTGCGGTGAGTAAACCTCGGGGTACCACTTTGCCCTAAGTGCAATAGGAATCACTCGGGTGAGTCTTTGAGTTCATACAAATGGCTGTTATCTTTGTGGAGAGATAGGACATTTTGCTAAGAATTGTCGACAAAAGGTCCTACAAGTAATCGAGAGGCAAGGAAATGGTAAAAGCGGCCCAAGTCGTCGATTCGAGTGTTTGCAATGGATGCAGAGATAGCGAGAACCCGGATGATAACGTTATATAAGTACCTTTTTTGTTATTGTAATTTATTAGAGTACTTTATAGCATGATTTAAATCATGTTGTCTTTGTATTTAAATAAATGAATTCACATCCTAGGTACAATAATGTTAGACAACTTAGTGGTTACGGCATTGTTTGATACTGGGGCGTCTAATACTTTTGTGTCAACTAAGATAGCTAAAGCTTAACCTACCAATGGAACCTTTAAGAAACACCTTGGAAATCACAACACCTTTAGGAAAGTGACTAAGGTAACCAAGTTGATGCCATAAGTAGATGTTCGAGTTGGAGCGTATCGTTGCAAGAGTGACTTTACTGGTTTTGGACTTTTCGGATTTTGGCGTAATTCTTGGAATAGATTGGCTATCCAAGAATTTTGTCCATTTGGATTGTAGAGAAAAGAGAGTAACTTTTAAGATACCCGGGAAATCATATAAGACTTATCAGGTAACGTTTACAAGCCTAGTAAGAAGCGTCACCCTATAATTTCAGCGGTTAAGGCTATAAGAGCTTGTCAGAAAGGTTGTGAAGGCTACTCGTTTATGCGCAGTGGATGTGGAACAAGTGAAGCCTAAGTTAGAGAGACTCCTGTAGTGAGAGAGTACCCTGAGGTGTTTCCAGAAGAGTTACCGGGAAACATGCCGGATAGAGAGATTGAATTTGAGATTAAGTTGATGCCAGGAGCGGCACCAGTTGCTAAGGCACCCTATAGAATGACACCGGCTGAATTGAAGGAGTTGAAAGCACAGCTTAAGGATATGCTTGAGAGGAATATAATTCAGCCTAGTACTTCGCCTTGGGGAGCCCCAGTGTCGTTTGTGAAGAAGAAAGATGGTAGCATGAGGATGTGCATAGATTACAGAGCGATGAACAATCTTACCATCAAGAACAAGTACCCTTTGTCGAGGATTGATGATTTGTTTAACCGATTTGCAAGGCAAGAGAGTGTTTTCAAGATCGATCTTAGGTGAGTTATCATCAATTGAAGATCAAGGTAGCGAGATATACGAAGAGCGGCTTTTAGTACGAGGTATGGACATTATGAGTTCTTAGTAATGTCTTTTGGACTCACTAATGCTCCATCTGTATTTATGGATTTAATGTAGCGTGTCTTCATGCCATACTTGGATAAGTTTGTGATAGTGTTCATAGATGACATCTTAGTATACTCTAAGGATGAGAAGGAACATGAAGAGCACTTAAGGATAGTGCTGGATACTTAAAAGAAGAACCAGTTGTATGCTAAGTTCTCAAAGTGCGACTTTTGGTTGGATCAAGTGAGTTTCTTGGGTCATGTCATTTCTGGAGATGGCATTAAGGTTGATCCCACGAAGATTGAAGCAGTTGAGAAGTGGTCCAGACCGACCACCGTTTCAGAGGTTAGAAGTTTTCTTGGTTTGGCTGGCTACTATAGGAAGTTTGTACAAGACTTCTCAAAGATAGCTACACCACTTAAGCGGCTCACTCAAAAGGATGTGAAGTTCAAGTGGACAGTGAGTGTGAAGATGCTTTTGATTATTTGAAGAAGAAGTTGACTCTGACCGAGTATTGGCGATTCCGGAGATCTTTGATAATTATAGCGTTTACACGGATGCTTGGGACAAGGTTTGGGTTGTGTGTTGATGCGAGGAGGAAGGTAATTGCTTATGCATCTAGGCAGTTGAAGGTGCATGAGAAAAATTACCCAACCCACGACTTGGAGTTAGCGGCGATTGTGTTTGCCTTGAAGATTTGGAGGCACTACTTGTATGGAGTTAAGGCCAGGATCTTCACCGATCACAAGAGCTTGAAATATTTCTTTACCCAAGAGAATCTGAATATGAGGCAAAAGAGATGGTTAGAGTTTGTTAAAGATTATGATTTGGAGATTCAGTACCATCCGGGTAAAGCGAATGTAGTAGCCGATGCTTTGAGCAGAAAACCAGTGTTTGTAGTTTCAAGTGTTGAAGATGTTGCAGAAAGGTTAGATAGGTTGAGAATCCGAAGCTTTGATCAGATTGAAGACCGACAGTTTGTAGCACCTTTGTTAGCGAGGTCTGAGTTGATGGATGATATTCGGGAAAAGCAAGACGAAGACCCAGTTTTGGTTGACTTGAAGCGAGTTGCAAGAGAAAAGCCCACAGTGGGTTATGTCTTGGACAATAATAGAAATCTTTGGTATCAGGATCGTTTGTGTGTACCTAATGTGGGTGATTTGAGGCGGAGAGTCATGGAAGAGGCACATAGGATTGCTTTTGCGATTCATCCGGGAGCTACTAAAATGTCTGAGGACTTGAAGGAAAAGTTTTGGTGGCCTCGATGAAGTTGGAAATAGCTAGGTTCGTGTCGAGAATGTGACACTTGTCAAAAGGTTATGGCGAACATAGAAGACCGGGAGGAATGCTTAAGCCGTTGGATATCCCGGAATGGAAGTGGGATAAGATCACTATGGACTTCATCACCGGTTTACCTAAGGCGAGAGGCGGTAATGATGCGATTTGGGTGATTGTGGATAGATTGACCAAATCCGCTCATTTCTTACCGTATAAGGTCGATATGCCTTGAAGAAAATAGCGACACTATACTTGGATAATAT
This sequence comes from Gentiana macrophylla, assembly GCA_026214975.1. NCBI lineage: Eukaryota > Viridiplantae > Streptophyta > Magnoliopsida > Gentianales > Gentianaceae > Gentiana > Gentiana macrophylla. The sequence continues at coordinate 21,613,717 of CM047811.1, read as the reverse complement.
AGTGAAGTTACACGGGATACTAGCTCGATAGTTTGGATCGTGATTCGAGGTTCGTAAGTCGGTTTTGGAAAAGTTTACAAGCGACTTTCGGAACCAAATTGGATTTGAGTCTGGCCTTTCATCCTCGAGACAGATGGACAATCTGAGAGAACCATCCAAACACTTGAAGATATGTTGAGTGCTTGTGTTTTGGAAGTAGGTGGATCATGGGATGATTACTACCGATGCGGAGTTTGCTTACAACAATAGCTATCATGCAAGTATAGGCATGCCACCGTTTGAAGCTATTTGTATGGGAGAAGATGTAGAAACGCCATTGTTTTGGGATGAAGTAGGGAAAAGACAAATCACCGGGCGGAATTGGTTGAGCAAGCTAAAGAAAGGGTCCAGTTGGTCAAGAAGAATCGAAAGCGGCTCAAGATTGTGAAGAAGAGTTGGTCGAGATGTTAGGAGAAGGCCTTTAGAGTTTGAAGTTGGTGAAAGAGTTTACCTACTGAGCTTCACCAATGAAAGGAGTGAAACGTTTTGGACAAAAGGAAAGCTAAGCCCTAGGTATGTTGGACCTTTTGAGATATTGGAAAAGGTTGGATCGTTGGCATATAAGCTTAAGTTACCGTAATCCATGTCAAGAGTCCACAATGTGTTTCATGTCTCGATGTTGAAGAAGTGTTTGACCAAGACGGATGTTGAGACTACTTTTGATCCGGAGATTCTTCAAGACAATCTATCGTATGATGAGACACCGATCAGAATTTTGGACCGGAAAGAAAAGATGATTAAGCGACGGTTGATTCCTTTGGTTCTGGTGCAATGGAGCAATCATTCACCGGATGAAGCTACTTGGGAAGTTGAGGACGATATGATTAGCGAGTTCCCAGATTTTATGGACTTACCAGGTATGTTCTAAGTTTCGAGGACGAAACTCCTTTGAGGGGGGAAGAATGTAATATTCCGATTTTCGGAAAAGGGCAGACGTGTCATTTTGCGAGAACAAAATATTGGGTTTGGTTCCTTTTATTCGGAGTTTAATAATTTGGATATTTATATCTATATTTTCGAGATATATATATATATATATATATATATATATATATAAATATTTAAGGAATAAAATCTGATTTAGTAAGGGTGATTAAGGAAAATCAGTGCAATTAGGTAATATTGGGATTTTTCCTATTTAAGGAAAATCAACCTAATCAGCCCCTAAAAGTTTTAATCAGATTTTTCCACCTTCAAATTGTCTTCTGCGTGTGAGAAGAGAGAAAATTAGGGCTGAGGATTTTCATCAATTGCTAAAGTCGATTCTTGGCGGTTTTGGATCAGTCGAGCACCGGAATCGTTGTGAAGGAAGCTTTTTGAAATCGAGAAAGTTGAAGCTTTGATAAGGTATGATTAAGCCCAAGATTTGTCCTTGTTCGAGTTTGATGGATTCAAACTCATCAATTAAATAGTTTTGTTGTTTAGAAGCGTGTGGTGAATCTAATCTAAGTTTGGATTTATCACACATGTTTTCTCTTGCAGAAAGGGATGGTTTTAGTTCTGCTTTTTTTACGAGTTTGGACTTGGAATTTCTTTGCTTAGAAAGGTTAGAGGCTCTTCCTACGGTTCAATTAACATTATCGTAGTTTAGATCATGTTTTAAGACGTTTAGATGCAAGAAAGATGGGTTCTCTTTGTTGGTCAATGATCCTAGATGCTATGGTATGATTAGATAAGTGGTTATGTGTTTTTCTGTGTTTAATTCAATGCCAATTAGGTCAGAGACGGATTTGGAATCGAGTCTTGATAATTTAGCGTTTTGGGAAAAACCTAGTCGGATGGGCGTCTGACTTAGGCAGACGGGCGTCCGAGACCCTAAGTAGGCAGGCAGCGTTTGCAATAGGCGAGGCGGGTGTGCGAGTCAGATTACGATTCGAGGATGTAGCATTGTTTTTGGCGGACGGGCGTTTGGGGTTTAGTGGACGGGCGTCCATAAGGTTTCAAATGGGCGTTTGGCCAGTTTTATCTTGTTTTCACCACTCTAGCATTTTAGCTTGGTTTTTGGCCTCATAATCGTGTTTTCAATGTTTTAAACCCTTAATCATGAAATGTTAACATTAATCAAATATGAACAAGCTTCGATTGAACTTCCGATTCGTTCGGTTAAAACACCGAATGTACTCTTAAAGGAGTTGAAGTTCGGATCCGTCGGGAAGGGCATGAAAGGGCTTGTGCTTTGATGAACTAGTGTTCGTCAATGTACGTGTAATTGTTAAGATGTGATGTCTATTTGTCTAAGTGAGGGAGTAGAGTGGTTAAGGTGAGTTTTATTACGAAAACACTTAGGCGGTTAGTTAATTCACATTAATAATTACATACGTGTAGATAAAAGCTAAAGCGTCATTTATTCTCGGTTAGGCACTATTTCATATCGGCGATGTGATATGTTCAAAAAGGTGAACAACGCCATCGGCCTTAAGCGGGTGAAGGGTAGTGGAGGAAATTCATCGGACGTATACGCATACCGGGAGACCCGGAGCTAATCGGTGCTAATCACCGTTAGTTAGCAAGTATATCATCGGTGATGAAGCGCCATGCACAGTGTCCTTGAGTAATGATGTAACAAAGATAAGCTAAGTTAGAAGCGTTTAGTCATGACGTGTTGATGGACATGAAGTGAACCCTAAATTGAGTCGGTCTCACTAAGATAATATCTTTAATAATAACTTTAGTTGAATTGTAGCTTCTACTTCTTACTTTGTACAAATGTACTTACCTCAAATGCATGTTTATTTATGTGTTTGGGGAGAGAAAACGAACGAGTTAGTCAAGACTTTGAGGAGGACTTTGATGAGCGGCGTTTGAGGCGCGGACTTGAAGACCTTGTTTATTTTCATTTATTCCATTTACTTGAGACTTGGATTATTGTTGGGGATTGCGTAGTTTGATTTTAGTATTTCATATGGATTCGTTTGGTATTCCAATGTAATAAGTATTACATTTTATTCTACCTTTAGTATTCCTGTTCTTGGTTATTCGAAAAAAATTTACCCGAGTCTTTCTAGCTTCCGTTTGCTTTAATTTGATACGACATAATAGAGGCTTACGTGTAATATTATTTATTTAATATTATGTGTGCCGAACGTTTCGATTTCCGGATAAGGACTCGGTGTCCGGTAACGGGACGTTACATGCGGTTCTTCTACTTGGATTTTGAGATCCAAGAGGTATGATCTACAACCCCCTTGTAGATATAGATCTAGTTATTTTATTACGTGTAATTTATAGATCTAGATCCTTAAATCGCTTCCATTGCGGATGGTATTACTAACAGGACTATCGTTTAGGACTTTTGGTAACAGCGTACCTCAAGGAGTTCTAGTGGAATTTTCCTCCTACATCACAGGGGAAGAGTGGACTGACAGGATTACACCACCAGGATTACAAGTTTATTCACCCCCACCCCCACCCCCTCTAAACTTGTGTTAGCCTTTTCAAAGGACCAACAACTTTCTTGACCTAATCACAGTTTTCACACCACACTTCAGCAGCATAGTTTAAGTCACCATTACAGTTAATATACGACCTTCCCTAATAATATGAATGAACACAAGAAAGAAAATTGATGATCCAAGAACATCTAAAAATGTACAAGCTCAAGAACCATTCGAGAAGAAAGAAGCAGATGAAGTCTAGAGTGATGATGCTTAAAATTGTAAACGGTTAATCAAATGATTCGAGTTAGGAAACTAGTATCAAAACAAATATGATTTTGTATGAACTTGGACTGAACTCTTTTGAGAGAGCTGCCTACGTATCCAATTCAAGTGTGGAATTGGAATCAAGTCCCCCTCGTAGTTCAGGCTTCACCTTTATACTTTCCAATCGTGGCCATAACCTCTCTACCATAATGGGGAGTTATCACTTGTTAACTATCAGACGTGGGGTCTACCCACGTTTGTAAATGGTTATGTCAATATAGACTCTATTTCTGACAGTTACTTGGTTGTTCTGTCCAGACTGCTCAGAATCTGGCGGAGTCCTGCTCTGCTAGTACCACTACTATTATTATCTGACTGCAAAATGGGTCTGGCCCAATTGTAAATAACGCGGCCCAGTGGGCCCATATATCATCATAAGTCCCACCGGACTAGGGTGATTTGTTGTCTGACTATCCTAGTGCGCAGCGTATGAACTTCCATCATTAATATAACGGGAAACGAGGCCAACTTGCACCCTACCATAATGATTGTGGGCTGAACCATTACGCCCCCTCCATTTCTTGTCATATAGCCCATTTATCTAAAACTCTTTAGATCACACATCTGCGTTACAAGTAAGTCTCTGCATCTGTCTTATTTCTTTTCAAAATGCTCTGCATTTATGTTACTTCGACTACTAGGTATTTTCCCGAGTATCCTTAACTTTGCAAGTTTGGTCAAAATTTAACTATGGGTCTTACGCTTGAGAAATGTCCTTGCTTGTGCGCAAGTTGACAATTAAAATTTTACTATGGGTCTTACGCTTGAGAAATGTCCTTGCTTATTTGCATGTTTTGACAATTAAAATTTACTATGGGTCTTACGCTTGAGAAATGTCCTCATGTTTGCAAGTTTGACAATTAAAATTTTACTTTGGGTCTTACACACAGAGAAATGTCCTTATTTGCAAGTTAGACAATTAAAATTTTACTATGGGTCTTACGCTTGAGAAATGTCCTATGTTTGCAAGTTCAACACTTAGTTTATTTAATGATGGGCATTTTGCCTTACGCTCCGAGTGTCCTTGCCTTTGCAAGTTCGACACTTAGTTTATTTAATGATGGGCATTACGCTTGATTGTCCTTCTTATTTGCAAGTTTGACACTTAGTTTATTTATGATGGGTGTTCTACCCAGAGTGTCCTTACCTTTGCAAGTGTGACGCTTAGATTTTACGATGGGTCATCTCGCTAGAAATATCCTTGCCTTTGCAAGTTTCATTGCTCGGCAAATTTTTTTGGCATCATGCCGTTAATTTCCTATGTTTCAACACAACTTAAAATATTCAAACATATAACAAATAAAATTAATGAAAAATTTCAAATGGATAACAATCTCAGAGAATAAGCTTATTTTAAGGAAAGTATTTCCTTAGGTGAATAACATTCCAACTCCTAGGAATTGTCTGTCTAGAGGCATTAGCTAGTTTATAAGATCATTTTCCATGTACTTTGATGATTTTGTAAGGAGGTTCCCAGTTTGGGTCTAGCTTTCCCGTTGGGTCTTGCTTGCCGGCATCAATTCGCCTTAGAATTAAGTCACCTTCTTTAAAATACGTACCTCTAACTTTCGAGTTGTACATTAAGCAATCCTCTGCTTGTAGTTGGCCATCTGTATTAGAGCTACATATCTTTTATGTTCCAACTCATCCTTAATGTGCCACATATCTGCTTCCTGCGTTTCAGGACAGTATAATTCTGTCATGGGTGATTTATGCCCAATCTCTGCGGGTATCACTGCTTCGCATCCGTATGCTAAGGAATATGGAGTTTCATGTCTAGCGACATTTGAGGACGGATATCTACATCTCCTCTTATTATTTCTATCTTGATCATTGTTGAATTTTTTGAACTGACTCCTTCCTCTGGGGTTATATCCTTGTGATCGATCGATGCATTCATCGATCTTCCCTTCCATTCTTTGCCGCGCATCTATATCTCGATCGAGTCTCTGCCTTTGCTCAGATTCATGCCCAATGTCTTTATGATATCTGCACCACCTTGTATGATCTCTTTTTTCTCGTAGACCCCTTAAAAGAGGAGGAGTCTTGGTAATTCCTTTCTTCTCCATTCTCGCCAAAACTTGATCACGGGATCATTCAAAAGAATAAGGTCTTTGTCTGCAAAGCACTTTTCTTCCCTAGCCTATCGAGATATGGGGGCGGTTACCCTGTCCCAAGCCTGACTTTCTTTCTTGTCGATTTATCATCAATTTTTCCTTTTTGGAATCCTTGTGGGAGTCTCTCTCTTGGCCATGTTTGCCTCTTCTCATGATGACAATGTCTCACGCAATTTCGGACATTTTTCGATCGTCTTTCGGATTCTCTTTGCTCGGCATAGCATGTAGCCATCCTTCTTTTTCGGACCTGCCCACGAAGGATGCTACTAAGAATTTATCATCCGGATCCGCTATCAGGATGATTCTCCGTTGAATCTTTTAATGAAGCTGCACCTTTGTTTCATCACTTTTACATCGATGGTCAACAAATATGTTCGGTTTCTCTGGAAAGGTCTTGCGATAAGCGCGTGCATGAACTTCTGGTCGGTGTGGGGAAATGCGGTATGGATCGGGGTTCAACTTATTGAACCAATCCCTTGCCTTCCCGGTAAGAAGGGTTGCAAATGCCCCTGCATTTCATCTCTTACAGTGCATTATCTGAGGCTCATGTGTTGTATGTCTTGGTGCATATGGTCATATGGATCCTTAGTGCCATCATATGGGTGAATCTTGGGGATCTTGAATCACGGAGGACAAGGAAATGTATCAATGTCCTCATTAAAGAGACACCGGCCTAAACTCATCTTGCTTAGGCCTAAGAAAAGCGTCCAGTGCTGCTTTGGCGTTATCACCACACAGGCGAGTAACCACCACCCTTCCATTGGACTTTGGCTCATGTTTTCTTTACGAATTGTATTATGGGAGGAGTTGTTTACGAAACTTTGGCATCACGATTTCTAGCTTTTAATACCTCCTCAAAGATAGCTTTTATCTCTTCTCCTTTGAGATTTGCCAGATTTTCCACCAACATCTGCCTGACCGCCTTTGGTGTACTGGTTTGTCCTTCTTCCAAAGTTTTATTTCTAGGTTCTTGATCGTTTCTTTCTGGACTCTCTTCCCTGGTTTGATCAACTTCCGGTTGATTTTGATGCTTCTTCCCATGATTTTTCGCTATTTTACTATAAAAGAAACTCACTAACTAGAATCGACCCTCCGTCTAGCGCCAAATGATGATGCTTAAAATTGTAAAAGGGTAATTAAATTATTCGAGTTAGGAAACTAGTATCAAAACAAATAGAATTTTGTATGAACATGGACTAAACTCTTTTGAGGGAGCTGCCTACGTATCCAATTCAAGTGTGGAATTGGAATCAAGTCCCCCTCATAGTTCAAGCTTCACCTTTATACTTTCCAATCGTGGCCATAACCTCTCTACCATAATGGGGAGTTATCCTTTGGTTAACTATCAGGCGTGGGGTCTACCCACGTTTAAACGTGATTATGTCATTATAGACTATATTTACGGCGATTTACTTGGTTGTTACGTCGAGGAAGTCGTTACGCTTTCGAGAAATGGCGGAGTCTGCTCTCGCTAGTCCCGCTACTATTATTATCTAAGCGCAAAATGGATGTGCTGGTCCAATTGTAAATAACCCGACCCAGGTGGGCCATATATATCATCATAGAGGAACATGCATAATGAATACATAGCCATAATTAAGGTAGCAAACATTATTTATGCAATCAAACGTTTGATAACAACTAAACATGCAGGCTATACAGAACATTATCTTTCAACTGCAAGACAATTACCTAAATAACTCAATAAACAAGCACCAGAACTGGTTACCTCTTATTTAGGGACACATCATAATGATTTCCTTGTTATATTTGAACAACCGAGATTTCCAAATAGGCTACTGACAAATAAATTTAACTGGTCAGTAATAGGACCTCTCTTTGTTTTGTTAATGCATGAAAGCAAGTACTTTAGAACTATCGTGAAGGATACAGAAATAGTAAAATGCATGAAAGCTAGTAATTTCAAAAAAGATACGACAAAAGAAATTAAAATTGGGCAAAGCCTACCAACTTGCTTTATTTTCAAAATCTTGTTTTTCAATGCTTGTTAATTAAAAATATGATCTTGCGTGACGTGTCTTTGCATGATACTCATTAAAAAAGATTGACATACATGGTTAAGAGCCCATAAATATTTAATACATTCATGTATGTTGCATTACTTGCTTTACATTACGACATTTAGGTCCTAAAATCTTTGGTAAGATTCGGTAATCTCTTCGACTGGCAAGATTCAGTGGTCCCTATTCGCATTGACTAAAATAACTATCTAAAATAACTTTCCAAGTTTGCGTAATAACAATTTGCCATTGGTAAATCCCTTATCCATTTGCTCATTTTTTTCTATGTTATCCAACGAAAGCTTGTTAATATTCTAGATTCCGTGTTAGAGTTTTTTTTACCTTTGTTGATTTAATAAACATTTAAAAATGAGAAGGGTTATTTCTTGGTTTGTGTATGTGTAAATTGCCGTTTCCCTTGAAGTGACTTTTTAAGTTTCGTTCATTTTGTGCTTGCATTTGGAACTGAAGAAGAACAGAGGAAAGAAATACATGCACATACTAATACTTAACAAAACGAAAGAAATAGAGGATGATTTGCGAAGCTGGTTCTAGCTATAAATAGTTTGTAAATACCATTTCCAGTTGCAAAAATATCCTTGTTAAAAACTTTTGAGTTTTGTGGCCCAAAACCTATGCCCTTTCCCACTACTACTACTGGCCACCAAGCTAGTTGTCTATCTGTTTGTACTTGTACCAACTACCTTATGTCTCATCTTATTTCCGAGGAGAGGTGATCTCACATCCTCCAAAGACATTGTATCTTTCCCAACAATGAAGGACTACTCAAAATTCTCATATGATGCAAGAAATGACACTATCAAGATGAATGTTGCATCCTCATCTTCAATCTTGACATCAATATTCCTCAGGTCCTTCAATCTTGTGTTTAGTCGATCAAGATGATCTCTCAGCTAAGTACCTTCATGCATCCTCATACTAAAGAGACGTTGCTTCAGCAACAACTTGTTGGTTAATGACTTAGTCAGATTCAGGCTTTCAAGCTTTGAGCAAAGCCCAGTGCGATATCTTCCACTTTGCAACCACGTGATAACATCATATGAGGCACATCATGATGGTTGAATATGCCTTCTACTCTAGACTTAACATCTCATCGGAGTAGCATCTCATTTCTAGGTTAAGAGAGTCCGCAATGCATGTTGCTTTTACGAGGCCCGCATCTTGATATGCCATAAATAGAAAGCTGTTTCTCCTTGCAAACTTTTCAATCTTCACATTAAATGCAGACATCTTCTTCGTTCCAAAGAACATACCTTGATTCGGGGAACCTAGCGTCGGTGAAGACCTTGGTGACGATCAACACCACTCGAACTATGGAAATTCCCGAAACATACGCTCGATACTTGTATATTATATGATTGAAAGTGAAGACAAATAAATAACATATCAAATAACGTAAACAATCACACAAGAAACCTAAATTTTACTATACCAAAATTACGGAAGAAACAATCACACAAGAAACATGATTTAAAAGGAAATATTTTATTATGCCCAAAATTACAAGAAGATACTTGTCTATGTTACATTTGATCTTTGGTATTTCAAGCCTCGATAATTAAAACTTAGCCGCCATAATTACGCATTGTGCAATCTCATAAATACCCCAAATTTGATCCCTCACTCAACCGACAACCACCGGATGTAACGGACTCGGATACAAGCGCGGATGAACCATGTTCAATAGACTAAATTGAGACCACTCGGTGATCACGGAACTCGGTGACCTCCAAGACTTGAACACTTCAACTCGGTGACCTCACTCAAAGACAAACTTACAGACTTGGCTTTGATAGGTTGAGATCTGAGATATCAATTAACCTTTACTTACACAAACCTTTATTGTCTCTATTGATTGTCCTAAATTAAGAACCTGAACTTACTTTTTTAGTTATCCAAATCATCTTGGGATCAACCTTTTACTCACTAGAGTACTACGATTAACCTACTATACTTGCAAGTAAAATCATGACGGGACAAGGTCTGCATCATAGGGAATCATAAGAGAATCAAAGTACTTCTTGTAACTCTAGGTGCCAGAGCAATAAGTCCCCTCACATGACAACAAGCAATTTGGGAGCCATCCCTTAACGTGATAGGACTCTGTTGCAGGTATTGACCTTGGCTGATTAAAAATTCACTCAACACGGGAGACATGTATCTCTTATTTAAAATAAAAGAACATTGCACTCGACGCCTCTTGACGAGTATTATAGTATCCTCCAAGAGTGCGGTACATAGGAATTCTCGGTGTTCCTACCTTTTCTATGCTTAGAAGAGTTTTGGGCTCATTTAATTGTTTGAACCGCGCGGTTCTGCCGTGGAGTCTCTCTTATCAAGCGTTAGCGTAGCATTGCCCAACCACTTACTACATCAGCTAGGTAGACTCCTAACTATTCAATGTAGTCCCAGATGTGGCATCGGGGGTGGTCGATACCTCCAACTTACTGCTTATAGGCTGAGATGACCATCATACCTTCATTTAATCCTATTACGATTCTTTAGTACTGTCAAAATTTTGAAACGATTATTTTATACTATATTTTTTTTCATTTTATTTATTTATGATTATTTTGTACACTTATGATTATTTTGGACTGTCATATATAATTGTTACGCACTTTCTATTGACATTTTTACATGTCATTTTAACATGTTATGAACATTTTGTGTTGTAAAATTTAAGACGGTTATTTGCAGTGTAATTTTGTACTATCAAGGATTTAGGTTTGTCGTTCTTGATTGGTACAGAATTGGTATCATTATTTTTTTGTCATTTCAAACTATTACGGGTTTTGTATTTTCATTTTATAATGTTACAGTATATTTTATTATAATTATATTGTATTGTTACAAGTTTTGTATTTCTATTTTATTGTTTAGAATATTGTTCTTGTCATTTTCTTCTGTGATTCTAGGTGCTCGTGGGTAGTTGAGAGGAGGTGATGGTGTGTCTGTGTATCTTTTGAAAAAAGAAATTGTCTCGAGGGATAAGGGTAGGAGTGGTTGGGTGGGGGTTCCACATGAAATGTTACTGTTGTTGGCGATTTTTTTACGTGAAAAGGGTACCGAAAAAACAAAGAAATTGGTGAAACAGAATTGAGTGAGTTGGTAAGGAAATTAGAAAATTTAATTTAATTTCTATAAGAGGATTAAATCAGTTTGATATATCTCCTTGAGTGGTCAGCACCTCTTGACTATAAAAAAGGAGACTTTATTCATTATTCCATCATATATTGAATGTATTCTTATACACATATACAAACTAAAAACTGAAGCTGGCAGACAGTCTATTCTCAAACCCCAATCTTAGGCGGTAGGAATTAGCAGCACGTTTGAAGGAGTCGGTAACAGGTTTTGTTGTTGTTGTTGTTGTTGTTGTTTATTTGTTTGTTTTTGTGTTTTCGTTTCTTCATTTGATGATGTTCCGGCAAGTTTTGTTTTTTATTTATTTGTTTATTGGGTTTTTTCTTTCTTTTCTTTGGAGTTGTTCTAGTATTATAAACATTTTCTCACAGAATGCTTCTTTGTGAGCAAAAACATCCTCTAATAAACTCATTGATTAGTTCAGTGACTCAAATAATCCATCCATACTTTACCGGATTTTTTTTTTTTTTTCAATTCTCCGCACGGGTTAAAATTTTGATTCTCGGAAGCGGGTGAAATCGAGGGTGAAAATTTTGATTCGACTCCGACACTGCTTGTTATATTTTTTTTTACAACAAACCTATTTTTTTTTAAATACAATGACACTAAATATCGACTCAGCACAACTTGTTAATTAAAAATATGATGCGGTGTGTCTTTGAATGATACTCATTAAACAATGATTGACACGGTTAATGGCCTATAAGTATTTAATACATCCATGTATGTAGCTTTACTTCCTTTACGTTATGAAATTTTCGTCCTAAAATCTTTGGCATGATTCGATGATCTTTATTTGCATTGAATAAAATAACTTTCCAAGTTTGCAAAATAACAATGGAAGATTCCTCAACCATATTCAAGATTCCGCATTAGAATTCATTACCTTTGTTGATTTACTATACCTTACAAATGAGATAGGTTTCTGTTTGTGTGTGTGTAAATTGTCGTATCCCTTGAAGTGACTTTTTCAGTTTCCTTCATTTTGTGCTTACGTTTGTAGATCATTTGTGGAATCGAAGAAGAACAGAGGAAATAAATACATGCATATACTCATACTTAACGAAACGAAAGAAGATGAGGATGATTTGTGAAGCTGATTCTAGCTACAAAGAGTTTGTAAATACCATTTCCACATGCAAAAAGATCGTTGTTTATGACATATCATTTTTTATGGACCTTTATAGGTATTCAACCATTTTCCACCAGCCGTTTAAGAACTATTCACACCGCTTTTCAGCAAAGGCCCATTGGGCACAACAAATGTCAGCTGGTTTCTCCTTTCTTAGCATTAACCAAGAACAACTCATATCTAATGTCAGGATCAGGTAGCCATGTTTCCTTATTCAGCACGGCCACATTCATGATATTGATCAGAACCGATGTGGATTCCGACAAGTTCCACCAAGGACGAGATTTTTTGTAAGGAAGACGGGGGTGATGATGTATGTTGCACATCCCGAGTTGATTAATAGTTTTTTTATTTGTGGTTTCATGAGTTAATAGTCGTATTGGTTTTAGGAGTGAGTTTTAGCTAATTGGGTTTCCTAGTTTATGGAGCAAAAACATTTGAACTTGAACATACAGCATCAAGCGTTGTTTAACCCGATGTACCGCATAGCATTTTGAAATGATAGAGGAATATGGAGAGAACAATCCTATTTCGGTGTCAAATGAATTTCTCAATCAAATAGTTACGAAAAGCTGGAATGACACATTGAAAGCGCTTGAGACATGTGATGGCCTAATCGAGGCCGAAGATTACCGGATCACATAAAGGTGTATTGAGCAAGCTGGATGTGAAATCGATGAAAGCGAATCGAATCTATTCGGATGGTATGTTAGAGAGAAACCCAATTCGTTGTCACTGTCTTTGTCTAAACAAAGTCCATTAGTTGTCAACCATATTATGTAATCTTGAATTCAATCCCTTTATGGAAAGAACAGAGGATGATTTGCAAAGCATCGGCGAGAAAGATGGTTGTTCTTGGCATATCATTTTGTATGGGTTTTGATAGGTATTTTCCGTTGATTTGAATTCAAGCAACAATTCGACTGAACATAATAGTTCTAATGAAAAAGGTGTCATATTTCCACAGTTTGTTCTTCTTGTTTAAGCTTTCTGAATTTTCACACATAAGTTATAAATATATATATTCAATGAGAAAATTAATCATTTCCCCAACACATTTCAGGAGCCAACATGTCATTGCAATTGATTTTGACCCGAGAAAACATAAATTTATGTAGTCAAAGACCACATTGACTTTCTGTAGTGATTCAACTTTTATGATTTGTGTATTAATCTGTTTTAGCATTGCAGATACTGATAGTGGTTGCAGATCATATGGTAGGAATATACCTTAAGCAACTTATTAAGTACTTTTTGAGTGCAACTAGCAGCCAACCGTCACTTTTTGCTTGGGGAATTAAATGTTTTATGCTTCTTCCAAAATGAGTTTTGCAATAAGGCGTACTTACTAATCCATTGATAATATCTTTTGATGTTAGTTTTACTTGTGCTTTAAATGAAACCTATCGATAACTACCGTTACAAGGTAAATACAGAAATACAACATAATATATATTATAATATCGTAATATAGTAATACCCATCAAGGTGGAGCGTGAAGATAGCGAATGCCCGACTTATGCAATAGAAACTTCGAATTGTTCTTTATCGCCGCAAACCCTTACTAGAAATATCCGCCAACTGATGCTTCGTTGGAACATAGGAAGGAAGAGTCAACCCATCCGTAATAGCATCACGCACGAAATGACAATCTGCCTCGTTGTGTTTTGTGCGCTCGTGAAAAACCGGATTCTTTGCAATGTATAACGCCGATTGACTGTCACAAAATAGCCGTATTCCAGGGGTGCCAAACTCCAAGATCAGCCAGCAACTGCATCAACCACTTCAACTCGCATGTCAGAGAGGCTATGGATGGATATTCAGCTTTTGTAAAGGAACGAGAAACAATGGTTTGTTTCTTGGAGTTCAAAGATAGAGGTGAAAGACCAAGAAAGACAAACATCCACTCAAAGACCGCCGAGTCAGGGGGCAACTAGCCCAATCAGAATCACACCAGCCCTCAAGAAGAAGAGAGCGATCAGACTACAACAAAATACCCTTTCAAGGACGCTTCTTCAAATAGAGGACAAGTTGCAACACAGCTTCCGAATGATCAATCCGTGGAGCATGCATAAAGCGAGACAATGCATGAATTGAGTACGTCGAGGTTAGGCCGTGTCACTCCAAGATAAATAATCACGCCAATCGAGCAGCGATATTTGGCGAGGTCACTCAACAATTTCCAGTGCCAAGGGCTAACTTGTGATTATGCTCGATATGAAAGTCAATTTGGTTTGCTCACGAGTAAATCGATTCTTGAATAATATCCGAAGACGCATTTCCGTTGGTTCGAAAATCCCATCTTTGTTCCCCAAATCCAAAAAAGTACATTAAGATGCCCAAATCCTTCTTCTTAAAACACCTCCCCAAATAAACTTTGATGATAGTCATGGCCACCTTATCATTCCCGATAATGATCATGTCATCCACGTATACAAGGGCATTCAAGCTGAATTCCTTTTTGATGCAACGTAGATAAGGAGTAATCCGAATATGGTGAAGGACCCCATAATCTTTCAAGGCAAAAGAAAGTTTTGCAAATCAACGCCACATATCTTATTTCAATCCATACAAGGATCTACGCGTCTTGCACACCAAGTTCGTCCCCTTCGTTTCGAATCCGGGAGGAATTTTTATGTAAATTTCCTCCTGCAAATCTCCATGCAAAAATCATTATGGACATCCATCGATTAATAACACATAGTTTCACCGTTGCAGCGCTTAGAAAAAGCATTACCATCACCATTTTCACCTTAAGAGCAAATGTCTCAATATAATCAATTAAGGGACGGATCTCAGCTGGTTTCTACTTTCTTTGAATTAACCAAGAATGATTCATATCTTATGTCAGGATACGGCTGCATTCAGATATTGATGGGGCTCTATATGGATTACTACAAGTTCGCTCGAGGACGAGCTTATTGAGTAAGGAAGATGGACATAATGTAGCATATGTGAGTTAATTAATAGTTTTTTATTTCTGGTATAATTATTTAATACTCGTATGGGTGTTTTAGGAGTGAGTTTATCTAACTGGGTTTCTTAGTTTACAAATAGAGTAAGTCCTTTTGTTGTCAACCATATATGTAATCTTGAAGTCAAAAGAAACAGAGGATGATTTGCCAAGCAGATTCTAGCTATAAATATGCTCTTGGCATATCATTTTGTATGGGTTTTGTTAGGTATTTTTCCATTCAAGCAACAATTCGACTGAACATAATAGTTCTAATGGAGAAGGTGTCATATTTCCATAGTTTGTACTTCTTCATTGAGGTTTCTGAATATTCCCACATAAGTTGTAAATATATATTCAATGAGAAAATTAATCTGTTAGATGATCATTTCCCCAACACATTTAAGGAGCCAACACGTCATTGCAATTGATATAGCCTCGAGAAAACATAATGCTGCAATTTATGGAGTCGAAGACCATATTGACTTTGTGTAGTGATTCTCCTTTTACTAATTGCGCATTAATCTGTTTGTTGGTCCCTTGAAAGGCATAGGTTAAGTTTAGAAGGTGGTGAATAAACTTAACACTTAAAACTTTTTGGAGTTTGAACAGATCAGCTGACTTATAGTCTGCTGACAATGAAGTCTCTTTGGAGTGCAGTGCAGTTAGAATAATAATTAAGCCTTTTTAATTGTTGTTCAAATAATGATACTATGTATATTGGATACTTAGTACTGTAGTGTGTGAAATCAGTATCAATTCAGTAGATAGATGTTGTTGTGATTGCAGTAAATATAAATACGGAAACTAAATGCAGTATGTAAAGTAGAGCAAGATTTATAGTGGTTCCAGGTGGTGTAATCCTGTCAGTACACTCTTCTCCTATGATGTTAGAGGAAATTCACTAAAGTCTTTTGAGGTTGCAGTTACAAAAGGCCTAAACTGTTTGTCCTTGACCAATAACTACAGCTTCACAAACTGAATACTAAGAACAGGTAGTATTGATGCTCCTAAGTATTCAACTGGTCCTTGAAGGGTAGGATTGCCTCTTCACCAACTCCACCACAAAACAACATTCCTTGACACTTCAGCAGTTCTTCTCTGTCTTCTGGTTTCTTTGATAAACAAAGGGTTGAATCAGCAAAGTGATTCAGCTTTGACAAGCATTCGATCATGATGGAAAGATCGTGACTTAGGTTCTCCAAGTGTGTATCTTTGGATGATATTTGAATGCGAGGAACACATGAAGAAATTCTCGGATCGATAATTATGCTCGGTCGGTAGGGAGTAAGGCTCTTGATTGCAAGTAATCCGGTGTTGATTCTGGTTCAAGGGGTCCTCTATTTATAGGTGAAAATCCAATATTTGAATTTGAAATTGGAATCTAACTGTTATAGGATTTTCGTGATTATTCCACGAAATTTAAATACATTGTACATTTACGACTTTGTCGAGTGTGTACTTGACAGATTAGACTATAAACCAATGAACATTCTCCATTTGTTTTGGCTCTAAAATCTGTAACGTCTTTTTAATCTCCACCGTTGATTGGTGAATAATCCAATGCTTGCTATCCATCCTTATCCATTTCCAGAATAATCCATGGATCAGATTAAATCCTTTAATGTATACTGAACAGATAACTGGTTCATGAGTCTGCTGAGATATACATTAGTCAGCTGACTTTAAGTCAGTTGTGTTCTTGATTGAACACTCAGCTGACAGCTTCTCATCTAACTTTTTCTTGTGAAGTGAGTGTACACCATTTTAATCATAACTAAGTCCAATTAATCACATGTCCTTTTTGGGAACTCAAACCTTCATTACAAGGTATACAAGATAAGTTTAGACAATCACATAATTACCTAAATTCTGATAACATATCCTTGGCTTTCAAGTCTTTATTACTAAGTTTGAGCCCTTAGCCTTAAATCTCGAATACTGAGTTTGAACCCTCGGCCTTGAGTCATCAGCGAGGACTGGGACATGTCTCATGAAATCTACCTTAGATAGGTCTGTGACCTCTTTTGATAATGTTTGATCAAACATATACAAAGTTCAAACTCTAGTATACCTATATATATTCATTCTTGACATCTTTTTGCCTTTGCTCTATAACAGCTAGTCTGGCACTCATCGTTAAAACTATATTATTTCTAACAATTTCCCTTTTTTAGTGATGATGCCAATACCCTCTTACAGCAAAGCAAAAAAAGATAGAAGCAAGTAAAACTGAACAAATTTCATTTATATATATCATTGTGATCCAAATTTGTTCAAAAATTATTACAACTACATTCAGCAAAAGATAAAATCTTTGAAGTTTGGTGAATTAGTGTCTTTCTTGGTCTCTCTTCGGTTGGTATTCTCTGATATCTCTCTTCATATCTATCATCCACTAGTTCACAATTCTAGAGAAATCAATCCTAGTGTATATCATCTTTCACCATTTCCAAGCATCAGCAACAGTAATTTGAAAACCTTGGAAAGTAAATGATCCTTTCATGTATAGCTCTTTAAATTCATCTAAGGAGTCTCTTGTTGAAAGCCTCTCGACCTTTGATCAGCAGTCTGTCCTCTACCTCCTCTTGATCCACCTCTACCACAGCCTCCTGTAGCTCTCATAAATCTGACTCTGATCACCCACAATTTCAATCCCAGAAATGAGTTCAACCCTTCTAAAAATGTCATATCATTGTAGGGTTTTATTCTTGCATTGTAAGCAATGGTAAACTCCTTCAGCAAATCATCAGTTAGCTCAACATTACCAGGTGTAGGAGTTCTTAAAAGCACCCATTTCGACTTCTTTCTTACTTTTTAGATGATAAGCCCTAGCTGCCTCATTTGCTTATGATGTTTTGCCTTCTTCCCTCTTTTTGACATCATCATTAAAACGGTGCAACAGGTTTATAACTCTTTCTTGAGTAGATACAAGATTATTCAGTTGTCCCTCCATGATTTTTGATCTTGTGTCAAATGAAGTAATCCTTGATTGCAAAGTCTATTCCAGCAGATTCAATCTCTCTAGATACTTAGGATCAGTAGGTGTGGTAGTCAAATGAGATTGTGGATTTGTACTCAGCTTATCGATCTTATCATGTACCTTGTCTAGTTGTACAGTGAAGAATTCATCACTCTTGGTATGAGATGTGTTTAACTTGCACTCCTCATGATGTAAATCATTGCATCTTATCTGCAAGTGTGTAATATTTGATGTAGATGCCTCAGTTGTTCTTCCCTTGTATTCCACAAGATCGGTAAGATTCTCCTTTCATTGTTCACTGGCTCTCAGGTTTCCTCTCAGCTGAGTGATGTCTTCTCTAACATCATTCATGAAATAAGCAGGTATATGATGTTCATTACCTCTGTTGGAATAGTGTCCTAAATCCAATCGGGTTGGACCGGATCCGACCGGGTCGGATCAATTCTACTATTTCTTTATGTTTGTACATATATTAAATGGCTTTTATGTTGTCATATATATGTTATTTTAATGAACCGGTTATGAATTGTTATATGATAACATCCTTAGTATTAAACTATGATAGAGAAACCATGATAGGCGATTATGGTTGATGAGATCTCTAATCACTTGAATAAGTTTGATACTTAAATGTCTCTAGGCTGATGTACTATTATACAGGGCATTGATAGTATAAACAGGCTAGCACGTATTAGATGTCTTCAGTCATTAGGGCAGGGATAGATCTCGTCTATCGAAGTGTAGAGACAGTTGGACTGTACGTGGACATGTATTAGAGAATGCGTACGTTAGACTGACCCACTTACACGGATAAGTGTCACACTATGTGGCGGTTGTGTAATTATCCTTAGGACCGGAGTCTTCATGGCATCACGGTGTGGATTGTCATGCTTTGACACTATTGAGGTTTTCCCTAGCCACGGGGCGATCATGCGGTAGTGATTAGGTATGATACTGAAGCATGCGGAGAATACATGATTGGTCATCCGGGAATCGCGTATCCTATGATTGTGATCGAATATCCGAAATGGCCTTCTTATAAGGAATGTCTAGCTCTCATGAATCTTTGCAAAGTGGAGGTAAGCGAGTTGCCGGAGAGCATGATATCAGATTATATGATACGATTGTTAATGTATCGACACTTGAGATACGATCGTATGGGTATTATTACAGCGATAGGATTGTAAGTTACACGGTAACTGTTTCACATGAAAGGTAGTAGTCATTGCATTTGACTCTTCCGATGATTGGGGTCACGGTGTGTTGCTAGACGCTATCCCGTGATCGTTAGGTATGAAGGGCATTTTCGTAATTTGCACTTTGTGTCTACGGCCAACATAGTCGGAAGCCTATCGGGTCACACACATATGAACATCTAGCCGGATTAAAATGTGGTTATAGATGATAACCGAATTAGGAAAGTTTATCTTGAGACTATAAAGGTTATAGTGGTAAATTAATATGGTGGTATTTATTTATTATGAATAAATTAAATACAAGATATTAATAATATTATATTAATTAAAGAACATTCCAGATGCCAAAATATTGGCTTAAGGTGGCGCAATTTTGGAGTGTTTAAGATACACTTGGATTGTGCAATTTAATTAATGGTATTACCATATATTAATAATAGATATTAATATTTATATATATATTAGCTATCATGCGTGTGTTGTACATATATATAAGATATACATGTTCACACTTGTAATGGCTATATATTTATATAGATTTATTTGTGTAATATATATATTTGATATATACACATGTGTAAATTGATTTATGGTAATAAGATAAATATAGTCAATATTAGATATTGACAATATCTTGGAAATATTCAATATAAGATATTGACAATATCCTAGATTTATTTAATATAAGATATTATAATAAATGAGATAAATCAATCAATTATATTTTCCTTATTTTATAGGGAAAAAATTTTCTTCTCCTCCACTCTTATAGATGGCGCCATATACACTATAAATATAGTGTGGGTGTCAAGCCCTTTTGTACATCATAATTCCAAGAGCTAATTGTTCTTGTGTAAAATAGAGAGCATCCTATAGAGAGTTGGAGAGATAGGAAAAGGGCCGGTCTAGCAACCGGAGTTTTCCAATAGCAATCCATGATGGGATTCCGGCGGGCTGTTCCTGTGGACTAGCGGTAGAGGCCGAACACTTGGGCGGCTCTATGCAGAACTACTCTCCTTAGACGGTCAAAGCGTCGATCTTTTAGATCGACCAAGGTAACCACCGTCTACTAGCTTATTTGTTTATTGCTTAAACGAAGTCGATCCTGGTTAAAAGGAAATAAATTTTTGAATTCCGCTGCGTTCCCGCATAGATTTCCTAACAGTGCTATCGGAGCGAGTTTCGAGCTTAAGCAATAAGCATGTAATTTTGCGTAGTTAATTTTATCATTTTAAATCACGTAATTAAAAGATGAAAGATTTTTAATTCGCAAAACGATACACGAAAAGAAGAAAAAAAAAAATTAGGGGGCGGCTTTTGGGGTGCTCGGCCGATCGGTGGCGGCACAACCACCGGAAATTGCACCGGCGGTGGCGGCTCCCCCTTGGGGCGGTCGACGTCGGCTGGTGAATCTTTTGGTGGATCCCTAAATTTTGTTTTGTGTATTTTGTGTTTCAATATGGTTCATAGTTGTGATTGATATCTCTTTGTTTAGTTATGTCATGTGACTAACCAATGGTTCAAATGGTTTGGGCCATTGGGATGCCACATGGCATTAAAATAATAATGGCATTTCCAAACTTTGTTTGGAAAGGGCCTAGGCCTAGGCCACTTCCAAAATTTTGATTTTGAAAAGTGGCAAAGCCTAAACCAAAATCATTTGGCCTTTCCAAATATTTGATTTGGAATAGGCTTAGGCCCTTTACAAATATTTGATTTGTAAAAGTTTAGAGCCTGAGCCACTTCCAAAATTTTGATTTTGGAATGTGGCCAGGCCTAAACCAAATTTGGTTTAGGAAGATGCCTTTTGGTTTAAGAAACCAAATGCATCCATTTTGATTAGGAGTCAAATGAAAAGAAACAAAAGAGACTTAATTTTAATTTTGATTTAATTTTAGAATAGTTCTAATTAATTAAAATTAAAATTGTTTAAAATTAATCGTTAATTTTATTTCGATTAAATCATTTAATTAATTAAATGTTAATTAGTTAATTGATTGGATAAAATTATTTAATAGATTAAATGTTAATTGATTAATTAAGACGCAAGTAGTTAAATGTTAATTTTATCTTTTTCATAAGATGTTATTGTATGGATTAGATATAGTAGATATAATATGATTATATGGACCCCGATTGATCATGGACTCGACCGATATGATAGATGTGAATGATTTAATTTTTCTGTTGGTTTTAAAATTGTCCTAGGCCGTTATGAAGAACGTGACCTGGTTTATTTTCTGCATTTATCCCATTCCCGTTAGCTCCCCCCCCCCCCCCCCCGTTTGCGGCGGGTGTATTTATTTTATTAGATAGAATTAAATGTAACAAGAATGAAGCAGAAGATGGAGACCAAAGAAAGAAGAATAAATATCCCATTCGAGATGGCTCATTAAAGATCCTATTGGCGGTTGCAGCTACCCTTAGATTGTGACCCGCGGTTTCGTCAGTTTGTATTCGAAACCGCACCTAGGAAAAGTACATGATCATACCGGTTACTTTACGCATTTATTTATTTTGTGCTTGTATTTATTTTATATGATACGATAGATGTTTAGGGTATATTTTACTATATTTTCGGGCTTAATCCCTAAACAATTTACCTTGTTTTTAAAGGAAATAAATGTGAAAATCATATTTTTAACCAATAAATTCCTATAATGGTTATTGAGAGGTTATAATTTAATTATGAGGAAATATTGGGATTAAATGTTATGTTGTTACACATTTTATTATTATTATTACTCGATGACTTGGTGTAACAATAATTTTGTAGAAAATAAAGAAATGCAAGGGGATATTATTTATTGAGAAGATTTATGTCATTCAATCAAGGATTTCAAAATAAAGGAGAAAATCGGATCACATTTGAAGAATAAATCAGATCAGAGCGAAAGAGTGGAGTGGGGAACACGTTTTACGAAGCACAGTGTGAACGCAGAGAAGTGGCACGCTCGGTCGACCGAGCCGTTCTATTCGGTCGACCGAGCCAAGAGGTTCGGCTCACCGAGGTCTGCAGAATTTAATTCGACGCGTTTTTAGATCCTTCCCTATGTCGGCCACAAACTCCTATATAAGCAGCATCCATTCGAGCAGAAACAGACATCCAGAAACATCAGAAAATTAGTATAGCAATTAGCAATAAATTAGATTCATAGATAGTCTTTCTTTTATTTTTCTTGCAATTTCAATTCAGCAAATAAGGATGTTTTTGAAGAAGATGAGTGGCTAAAGGCCCGAGGCTAGAACCACCAATGTGAAGCCACCATCGCCGGAATAAACAAGGATTTTTGCATTTATTCGTTCTAGTAAGTTTCTTGTTCTTCCTTCATGTTTTTGATTGTTTTTGTGCAATGTGTATGAACTATACGTGTGTTGCATGCTGATTTGAATTTAGACATACGATAGTTGATAAATTCATAGATTACCGTGAAGAAGAGTGATAATATCTCTTCTAACAAACGATAGTTGAGGGAGGATATTGTTAGATTAGGATTTTATATCCATATCTTTGTTTCGTAGAGCTTTAGTCAAACCGAGAGGTG
Organism: Gentiana macrophylla; assembly: GCA_026214975.1. Classification (NCBI taxonomy): domain Eukaryota; kingdom Viridiplantae; phylum Streptophyta; class Magnoliopsida; order Gentianales; family Gentianaceae; genus Gentiana; species Gentiana macrophylla. The sequence continues at coordinate 21,590,862 of CM047811.1, read as the reverse complement.
TACTAATTAAAGGTGTAGAATCGAGAGAGGAAACGCCGCTTTAGTAGATAATAATCCAAGACTTACGAATGAATATGCGATTTTCTTTGTTAATTTCGGTGGGGTGGTGGATCAAAGGTGTGTTCTAGTTGTTTTAATCATAGTTGTTAGAAAAAGATTTGATAAGTAGTAGTTGTTCTTTTCGCTTTTGAAACCTTTATTTCGTTCTTTAATCCAAGATCGTATTGATAAACCTTACAAAAGAAATCGAAGGCGGAAACACTATTTTTCGTACAAGTCCCTGTGGATACGACCCGGTTTCATCACTATAGCTGCGAACCTTCGCACTTGGGGTTGACATCGGTTTTATTTATTATATTTTATCACTGCTTTGCATAAAACCGCAAACAAGTTTTTGGCGCCGTTGCCGGGGACTTGGCACGGAAAGTTTTCGTTTTCGAGTCTACTGTAATTTACGACGGTCGCTAATTCGGTGCGTACTTATCTTTAAAAAAAAAAAAAAAAAAAAAAAGTTCGGTCGATCGAACTCGACTCGAACTGACCTCTCGATCGACCGAGAGTTATTTTTTTTTTCTTTTCTTTGTTTACGTTCGTGATAGTCTTACGAAGATTCGCTCGCATTTTATTTGCGTTTTCGAACTGCTTTGAGTCTGCATTTTAGTTTAGTTTTTAGTTGTTGAGTCTAATTTAAGGATTATACTAAAAAAATTAAAAAATTAAAGAATAAATAAAAAATAAAAAAAAAATTTGACATTTGGTTCGAACGTGGTTTATGCAAACTCGAACTCACGGGGGACCACTTTTATATAACCCGAGCTAGAAGCGAACCATCGTTCGACCGAATAGACGCGTTTGGCTCGACTCGCCGGATCGACGGACGAGGCAAACGATCCTGAAAAAAATTTTGAGGAAGAAGCCCAAGTTGAGAAAATGGCAGACTATGCCATGCCGTCTACTGTGAAAGTAAATCCTGCAGTCGTGATTCCTGAAATCACGGCTGATAATTTCGAACTCAAAACTTCTTTAATCAACTTAGTGAGAGGTTCCACATTCCATGGCTTCTCCACTGAGGACCCACACGATCACATTCACTCATTTCTAGAATCGTGTGGGACTACTTTAATCAAAGGGGTCACTGAGGACGCCCTGAGGATGAAACTTTTTCCCTTCTCACTGAAGGGAGAAGCGAAAGAACGGTATAAATCTTTACCAGTCGACTCCATTACTTCATGGGAGGAGTTGGAGAAAGAATTTCGAGCCGAGACTTTCCACCGCAAAGACGGCTCATCTTTCGAATCGGATATTCACTTTTGTGCAAAGCGAGAGGAATCGTTTTGTGATGCATGAAAACGATTTAAGTCTCTCTTGAGAAAGTGCCCCACCACACCAAATTTGGATAAACAAAGGTTGGTCAATACTTTCTATAGTGGTTTATTTGAATTGACCAAGGAATGGTGAATAGTTCACTTGGAGGTGCATTACGAGAAAGACACCAAGAGGATGGACGTTGTTTGAAGATATTGCGAAGTATAATTATGCCCCTACCTATAAAGGTGCATCCAATGTAAGAGCTCGACTCAGTGGAAGTATGAGGTAGATGAGACCACACTTCTAAAGGCTCGATTAGCCGCACTACGAAGCAAGTGGCGGCAATGAATGTTCAAAGTCTTGTATGTGACAACCGCCATGGCCAAGGCCATCGCAGCATCAAGGCGCCACTTGACCCGATCCTCAGTCAAAGCGTGCAAAAGAACGTTATCTCGCCAAAATTGCGATACTATTGGGCACACATTCCATCAATGTCTCTATTGTTTGCATTCAGAGGAGGTGAATGCATTCGATTCTCAAAATTATCGACCTTTGGGTGAATCGTAACACTCAAGGGTTTAATTACTGGAGTGACCCCTCTAGGGTAGCAAATCCCCATCAGTTTCAGGCCCCTAGGCCTAATCTGAGCAATTTTCAATCCAACTCTCGACCGGCATGGAACAATAATCCACCGGTCAATCAAAATCAATCATTTCAGATCTTAGAACAAAAGTTGAGTGAGTAAGTCACGGCCAACGCTCAGTTGGCAAATGCATTGAGTACTTTGACCAATCTGATGAGGAATTTAGAGGTGCAAATGGGATGAATTTCCCGGATTTGTGATTTAATTTTTGTGATTTAAATCGATCGTCACAAATTTCCGACAATATTGCGTAATTTAATTAGCGACAAACCACATATTTCTTTTTTTTGCAATAAATAGGGACAAAATTGTGACAAAATATGTACATGGCAAAATGTATGTGACTATTTTGTCACAAATCTTTGCGCCAAATTCGGGCGCCATAATTTGTGAGAATTCTGTGACAAACTGGCTTGGTCATAAAAGTCTTCGTTGCTAATCTGCCGCTAACCGACATATCTGTCCACATCGCAAAATTGTCACATATTTTCCACAAAATTGCTACGAATTAGCAACAAACCGCGTAATTCTTTTTTTTGCAATAAATTGAGACAACATTGTGACAAAATATGTACGTGGCAAAATGTATGTGACTGTTTTGTCACAAATCTTCTCGCCAAATTCGGGCGCCATAATTTGTGAGAATTATGTGACAAACTGGCTTGGTCATAAAAGTCTTCATTGCTACTCTGACGCTAACCGACATATCTGTCCACATCGCAAAATTGTCACATATTTTCGACAATATAATGATAAAAATTTCCCGGATTTGTGACGATTTTTTGTGACGAACAATGTTCGTCACAAATTTTCGACAATATCTACGAATTAGCTTCAAACCGCATAATTTTTTTTTATAAATTCAGACAACATTGTGACGAAATATATACGTGGCAAAATGTATGTGACAATTTTGTCACAAATCTTTTCGCCGAATTCGGGCGCCATAATTTTGAGAATTTTGTGACAAAATGGCTTGGTCATGAAAGTCTTCGTTGCTAATCGGACGCTAACCGACATATCTCATCCACATCACAAAATTGTCACATATTGTCGACAATATTGCTACGTAATTAGTGACAAACCATATATTTTTTTTTTTTTTGCAATAAATTGAGACAACATTGTGAAAAAAATATGTGCGTGGCAAAATGTATGTGACTATTCTGTCACAAATCTTTGCGCCAAATTTGGGCGCCTTAATTTGAGAGAATTCTGTGACAAAATGGCTTGGTCTGCGATGCTAATCTCACGCTAACCGACATATCTATCCACATCACAAAATTGTCACATATTTTCGATAATATTGCTACAAATTTCCTGGATTTGTGATGAAAAATTGTGACGAAAATGGTTCATCAATAATTTGCGACATCATTGCTACAAATTAGTGACAAAACATTTTGTGTTTGTTTTGGGTTGGAGTTTTTTTTTTGGTTTCTTTAGATAAAGTGATTGAAATAATGATTAGAAAGTTAAGATGTTTTTTGAAATTTGTGTAGATTATGAAATGATTGGTGAAATTAAGTAGAATAATGAATAAAATAATGGTAAAAAAGGTAATAAAGTTGATAAAGTGAAATGATGAGAGATGATTTAATATTTTTTTTATTTGTAGTTGAAGATTTGATTGGTGGGAGAATTGTAAGAAATGATTGGTGATGTGATGTAAAAAAAAAATCTCAAAAAAACTTTTGGCAAAACAAACGGAGTTAAGATTATTGAGTAGTGATTTCAACCCGGGGCTCGTTAATTATTCGGTTGAGGATTTCAAACCCGAGGTTCGTTAGTTGTTTCAAGATTTTAAACCCGAGGTTCGTTATTGAGTAGTGATTTCAAACCCGGGTTCCTTAGTTAGTCGGCTGATGATTTCAAGCCCAAGGTTTGTTAGTTATTTCAAGATTTTAAACCCGAGAATCGTTATTGAGTAGTGATTTCAACCCGGGGCTCGTTAATTATTCGGTTGATGATTTCAAACCCGAGGTTTGTTAGTTATTTCAATATTTACCGAGGCTCGTTATTGAGTAGTGATTTCAAACCTGGGGTTGTTTAGTTAGTCGGTTGATGATTTCAAACCAAAGGTTCATTATTGAGTAGTGATTTCAAAATTGGTGCTCGTTAGTTAGTCGGTTGATGATTTCAAACCCAAGGTTCGTTAGTTAGTTCAAGATTTCAAACATGAGGTTCGTTATTGAGTAGTAGATTTCAAACCCGAGGTTCATTATTGAGTTGTTATTCAAACTCGTGGTTCGTTATTGAGTAGTTATTTCAAACCTAGGGTTCTAGTTAGTTAGTCGGTTGAAACCCAAGGTTCGTTAGTGAGTGCATGATGTGAATCCCGATGTTCATTAGTGAGTTAATGATTCAAAGCCCGAGGTTCGTTAGTTAGTCATGAGTTAATGCATTGAAAATTGAGGTGTGTTAGTGAGTTAATGATTTGAAACTCAAGATTCGTTCATCGAGTTCATGATATGAACCCGAGGTTAGTTAGTTAGCTTGGCATGAGTCAATGATTTGAAACTCGAGGTTCGTTAGTGAGTTCATGGTTGAAACCCGAGGTTCGTTAGTGAGTTCATGGTATTAAACCCGATACGTGTTAATGATTCGATACCGAGGTTCGTTATTTACTCGGAAAACCTCGCCCGTTCCCATCTCCTCCTCCTTCCTCAAAGTTTTTCCTTTTATTCCTAAAAATATTAGATGATGAATTGGAGAAATGTAGCGCATTTAGAAAAGAAAAGGTGTGGAATAAAGGAAAATTAGAGGGATGGTGGAAGGTGGCTAAGGAGATTTCGCCGGAAGAGGTGAAAAGGGATAAGAAGGGTGTCCTTTCGAGAAAATCCCAGTAATTTCATCTCTGTTTTGCAATTCTTTCCTCTCCTTCCTTCGATATATCGTCCGTCACGTTGACCCCGTGTTCTTTTCGACAAACAATCCGCCAATGGTATGTCCTTTTACGTTTTTTCAATTTTTTTTAACATCGATCGTTTTTTAAACTTTGCTCGGAATGATTCCAGATTTTGCTGTGGGGTAAGCATGTTTTTGGTTTATTGATTTATCGATTTATCTATAAGACTAATTGAGTTAAGGAAGTCGGGGAGGCGGATTTCTTAAGTAAAGATGCTAAAAAAATTCTTCTTTGTTTATGGACTAGATTAAGTGATTCTTGAATTTTGTTTTCGAACTATGGTGGGAAAGTTAGCTGGTTCGGTTGTTTAATAGCGATTTTAAAGTCAAAGGCAGAGTTTTGGTAAATTAGGCATCTTTTAGCATTGGGGTGCTCTCTTGTTAACACACACCTTGACGGAGATCATAAGAAATCTGTGCCCTCGTAGAATCTAGTGTGTGTCCTTTCTTGTGGAAATTGCAGCTTGTCTGAATTCATAGATAATCATGTTGAAGTGTGTATGTGTGTGTGGCGCTTATCTTCGCTTTATGTCTTTCTTGACATTTACACAAAGTTTGTCTTAAATTGGATCGTTTTACATGGATTTAATACCACTCATCTCTAGCATTTACGGTTTTGCCTGTGAAGGTGTGGAAGTGTTGGAGAAAAGCCTAATACGTTGGCTCTAATGTGGAGGATTATAGCGGATCGGTAGCGAGAATAATTGTTGCAGGATCCGGGCAGCTTTCCCTTATGCAAGAGTCGTCTCTGCTTCCAAGCCTCAGACCGCTGAATCTCCATTTAGCTTCGAGACTCGAAGCCGCTCTCCATTTCGCATTTTTAGGTTCGACATTTGCTCTGTTTTAGTATTTTTATGGTGTTCGATTTAGTATTTTGCATATAATGTCATTTCCATTTTATGGATTGTGATTGTTTTTGCTAATTTTGATTAGGTCACCAGTTGAATTGAGTTGTGTTAACATTCAATCTATGCTCTTGTATCACTCTGTCACCGCTCTACTTTTCTCACTTCCATGCTTTACGCAACCCTAGAGCTTTGGTTGGACTCTTGAAGGTAATACTTCCATTCTTTGTTGCTAAATTACTTTTGTTTTTAGTATTTCAAAGACGATTATTGTTGTTTGGATTTGTTTAGTTGGAATATTTGAATGCTATGATTGATGGAATATTTTATTTTGATTTATGCATTTTAAACGAAGTTGTGATATTTTGTTCAACTCTTTCATGGTACTGGCGGTTCATATCTTTTGTTGTTTTATTTCGTTAGTAAATTAATCTTTCTTGAAATGATTTTCCCATTTTGTCCTAATATGTTTATCACAGATTGTTAATTGGGCTCGACCAAACATGAAGGTGGCACTTAATGAATGATTCACTATGAAATACTCAAAACACTTCATGAAGTAAGCGTCAAGACTATATGATTACGTTGACTCAGTTCACTCTTCCTGTTATTTGAAACTTACTAAAAATCACATAAAATGATGTTTGAAATATTGGATGGAATTAGTATTTTCCACTAATAGAAGTAGTTGCCTTATGTGTTCTTTTGCTTCGTGGTCGCTTCCATCTATTAATTGTGTATTGGTATTAATGCGTAAATTGCTCGACTGCTTTTGCGTATTTTTATATATTAACACTTATTTTTGTTTAATTTTTAGGTTTGATGATGGATGATGCAAGTCTTCATGTTGTTTTCATGTAAAGTTCAAGTGGTGGCCGTAGAATCTTGTTCAGGTTCATCTTCTTGCCCTATAGTACTTTTAATCCGGAAGAACTTTGAGCTATTTTTATAATCATTCATTTCGATTATCTTTGTGAATGTTATTTTTTGTACCTATGTGATGCTCAAAGTCAAGCATCTTGATAATCTTGTTTTAGTTAGCATTATGTCCATAGTTAATTTCATCCTTAAACATTGTTCACTCCAGTGTTGTTATGTTTTTGTTTATTCATGGTTTAAACGGTCCATATTTGTTCTGTGTTTTTATTTTTATTTATTTGAGAGGTTTGTTCTATTTCATGATACCCAAAAATAGTTTTGTTAAACTTTTGATAGACCCATCACTCTTGTTATCGAGTTAACGGAATGATAAGAATATGTTGCAAGGGCACTAGTTCATTATACAGCTAATCTCTCTCAAAGATCCATCACACAGAAAGGCTCATTCTCTGTTGTGCATTCTAGAGGTTCCTAATCGACCCTATGAGGTAATCTTAATTTCCTTATACACACACACCGGCATACGATGGATTCTTTACTAATGTAAGTACCATACAATAACTATTCTAGGTGCTAACTGTCCAATGTATTAAAGCAAAATTTTAATCTGATTTATAGCGCTACTTAATGAAGTTTCTTATTTTATACTTCAAGTATCTATTTGATGTTTGGGCTGATGGAGGCTACAAATCTGAGCATTTCACAACAGCAAAATAGAAAGCTTTATTTGAATACCATGTGTCCTTAATTTCTTTGTTGCCGCAATTACCTACCGGAATTGTAAGTCTTGACTTAAAAGCTCAGATATCTAAATGAATGTTTTACATTCAGATTTTGACTAGTTTCATGTATCGCCATCGCAGCCTTTTGGAGATTCTAAATCTCTTACAATCGAAGAGGATGACAAAATGAAGAAGAATAAAGGTATGAGTCTTTTTGTATCTTGTTATTGTGTTCATACCTTATTTTCTCTCATCGTATTGTAATTCTAACGTAGTAGAATGTTCAGAACTTGATACAAGTTGAATCAATTTCAAAAAGTACATGAACTTCACTATATGAAAAGACAATTTGAATGTTGCAAATGTTAAGATGATCATGCTGCGCGAAACATGGATTTGGGAGAGACAGGAAGCAAGAAAAGAGGAATGGTGCTTCATTTACAGCCCTTGTCACTTGCATTCAATCATGTCAATTATTATGTCGATATGCCCGCTGTAAGTCATTTTATGAAGATCTTTGAAACTATATATATATATATATATATATATATATGTACATACATACATACAATTTTATCCGTGTATGACTGTATCTATATCCATCGGGCTATGAAAAAGCAAACAATTGATTTATACACGCCTGCAACTATTAAGAGATGTTAGTGGTGCATTTAGGCCTGGTGTTTTAACAGCATTAGTATGTGTGAGCGGTGCTAGAATAAACTTTTTATACTCCTCATCACTTGTAATGTGAGGAAAGTCCGTCTTACGGAAAGCACTTCCAGTCAATTGTGTCTGCTTATCTTTTCTTGTTGCATCTTCATAGTTTTATTTAAAATTAGATTTAGAATAGCAAAAACCATGTAAATTTTAAGCAATTTTTGTTCTATTTTACTAGATGGTTATAAATATTTGTGCAGATTGAGGGTGATATTTTGGGTGTAAAGAGAGCTATTGTTGGTGTGACGCATTTCCTTCAAGATTGTCCACCAAATGTTGGCAGAACATGGGTGTCGAGTAGCAGAGAATGTTCTTGGTGAAGTTACTTTTGGGTGGCCAAGGCAGAGAAGTTTAAAGAAGCAGTGATGATTGTCCTACCATATCTTTGGAACAAAAGGACCCGGATTCCCGATGATATGCAGAAAGAAGCCACAGTGGACATGTGCTAGCGGTGAAAGCGAGATCGTCATGATTTTAAACATGTTCATCAGGATGTTTAACAAGACCGGGACACTTTTAGAGACGATTGCTCGTTCACAAGATTGAGTTGTTTTCGGTGATAAAACCATTAGTCTCTTGTATTTGTCTGTTAATCATGAATAATAATGATTTCATGTTTTGAAATTCTATTTGACTCAATTATGAATAAAATGATTCGCCCGATTTCATGATCATGGAAGTGTTTTGATTATTTATGCTATTGAAACGTTTAATTTAAGAGAACATTTATAATATTGAATATAATTTTTGTAAATAATAAATATAATAAAAATGTGAAATATAAATTTTGTTACAAAGTCATAGCAACTATTGATTTTGACACAACAGTCCGTTACAAATATAGGTAAAATTTGTTACAAATTTGTCAAAATACTTTGTCACAATTTTATCGTAAAACACCATCACAAAATTAATTCAAAATAGTAGGGGATAAATGTCACATTTTTATTGCTAAATTTGGTAGCAAAATTGTCACATGAATTTATCACATACTAATCACTAAAATCTTGTCACAATTTTATCGTAAACATTCATCCCAAATTCATATTAAATTTGTGAGATATGGTTATCACTATTTCATCAAAAAATTGGTTACAAAATTGTCGATTTTTTTGTCACACATTTGTCGCTATTTTATGAAGTAACTTTGACACAACACTCCATTACAAACTTATTGGAAAATTTTGTCACACATTCGTTGCAAAATAAAATTTTGTCGCAGATTCATCACCAAATTTTTGTCACAAAGTATGACTTTCGCACAATTTTGCCACAAAACTTAGTGACAAGGTTAATTTCGACTCAAAATTTGCAACGGGGTGTTCCGTGACGGAAAGTGGATTAAATCATCGATTCGTCACAAACGAGCGTTAGTGACAAATTTGTGACGAAAACCGCCGTCACAAATCCGAGAAATTCTAGTAGTGTCTCGGTCGACCGAGAGTTATTTTATTTTTTTTCTTTTCTTTGTTTTTCGTTTCGTGATAGTCTTACGGATTATTCATTCGCTTTATTTTGCGTTTTCGAACCTGTTTCGAGTCTGTTTTAGTTTAGTTTTTAGTTGTTGAGTCTAATTTAAGGATTATACTAAAAAAATAAAAAAATTAAAGAATAAATAAAAAATAAAAAAAAAATTTGACATTTGGTTCGAACGTGGTTTATGCAAACTCGAACTCACGGGGGACCACTTTTATATAACCCGGAGCTAGAGCGAACCATCGTTCGACCGAATAGACGTTTGGCTCGACTCGCCGGATCGACGGACGAGGCAAACGATCCTGAAAAAAATTTTGAGGAAGAAGCCCAAGTTGAGGAAATGGCAGACTATGCCATGCCGTCTACTGTGAAAGTAAATCCTGCAGTCGTGATTCCTGAAATCACGGCTGATAATTTCGAACTCAAAACTTCTTTAATCAACTTAGTGAGAGGTTCCACATTCCATGGCTTCTCCACTGAGGACCCACACGATCACATTCACTCATTTCTAGAATCGTGTGGGACTACTTTAATCAAAGGGGTCACTGAGGACGCCCTGAGGATGAAACTTTTTCCCTTCTCACTGAAGGGAGAAGCGAAAGAACGGTATAAATCTTTACCAGTCGACTCCATTACTTCATGGGAGGAGTTGGAGAAAGAATTTCTGAGCCAGTACTTTCCACCTGCAAAGACGGCTCATCTTCTGAATCAGATATTCACTTTTGTGCAAACTGAGAGGGAATCGTTTTGTGATGCATGAAAACGATTTAAGTCTCTCTTGAGAAAGTGCCCCCACCATGGGCTGGATAAACAAAGGTTGGTCAATACTTTCTATAGTGGTTTGACTGAATTGACCAAGGGAATGGTGAATAGTTTCACTGGAGGTGCATTTCGAGAAAGACACCGAAGAGGATGGACGTTGTTTGAAGATATTATGAAGTATAATTATGCCCCTACCTATAAAGGTGCATCCAATGTAAGAGCTCGACTCAGGGAAGTATGAGGTAGATGAGACCACACTTCTAAAGGCTCGATTAGCCGCACTAAAGGAAGCAAGTGGCGGCAATGAATGTTCAAAGTCTCAGATGTGATAACCGCCATGGCCAAGGCCATCGCGATGTCATGGCGCTTGACCCGATCCCTCAGTCAAAGCTGTGCAAAAGAACGCGTTGTTCCGCCAAAATTGCGATACTATTGGGCACACATTCCATCAATGTCCTCTATTGTTTGCATTCGAGAGGAGGTGAATGCATTCGATTCTCAAAATTATCGACCTTTGGGTCGAATCGAACACTCAAGGGTTTAATTCATTGAGTGACCCCTCTAGGTAGCAAATCCCCATCATCGCCAGGCCCCAGGCCTAATCTCGAGCAATTTTCAATCCAACTCTCGACCGGCATGGAACAATAATCCACCGGTCAATCAAAATCAATCATTTGAGATCTTAGAACAAAAGTTGAGTGAGTAAGTCACGGCCAACTTTCGATTGGCAAATGCATTGAGTACTTTGACCAGTACAGTGAGGAATTTAGAGGTGCAAATGGGACAGATTTCGGGGCAGCAAGCAAGTCGACCTCAAGGTCAGCTGCCGAGTTTTACTGAGAAGAACCCTCGAGGGGTTAACGTGGTCCAGAATGACCAGAATACTTGCACCGATCTGGCTGCACCATGGAACTATGGTCAAGATGAGTTGAATGTCGAACTGAGGAGTGGGAAAGTGGTTGGCGGTCAGGCCAACCAGGGAAACGAATAGCCCCTCCTGCGAGCAGAGAGGCAGGAGGGGAAGATCTTTTTTCTCCTCAGAAGGATGCTAGGACGTCTGTTGAGCCAAGTGAAAAAGGAAATTCTGAAAGAAATGTGAGAGTTGAGAATACTGATGATAAAGAGAATACTGCTGAAAAGAAGTCGGATTCTAAGTTGAGTTCTGGAAAGCATGTGAGGTGGAAAGATAGGGAAGACAAAGCAATCAATCATAAGACGGCAAAGAAGAACTTCACTTTGAGGAGGACTTTCTTTGATCTCCCTTACCCACCTAGCAAGAACAAGTTGTCATTAACAAATGATCGAGGAGTATAAGAAGGTTATCGATTTGCTCAAGAATCTTGAGGCAAACATTCCATTAGTTGATCTTTTGGTAGGGATGCCAAAGTATACAAAGTTTATAAAGGACGCAGTGAGTTGAAGAAGAAGCTTCAAGAGCTCGAGCACATAGTGTTGAATGAAGAATGCCCGCAATCGGTCGACTAAACTTCTGTGAAGTGTCACGACTCGTAAATTCACGATTTCGTGTACTATCGGGAACAGGGACTTCCATAATGTTTGATGCGATTCGGGGGCATCAGTCAATCTGATGTCTACTTCAATCTTCCAATCTCTTGGATTGGATCAATCTATTACTCTTAGACCCATTTCTCTTCAACTTGCAGATAGAAGTGTGAAGTATGCAAGGGGAACTGTAGAAGATGTGTTGGTCAAGGTTGAGAACTTCATATACCCGGTGATTGGGTAATCATGGACATGACCAATGATGAGAAAACACCCTTGATCCTTGGAAGACCTTTTCTTGCAACCGCCCGTGCCTTACTAGATTCCTACAGTGGCGAGATAACCCTACATTTGGAGGATGAGAGTGTAAAGTTCAATGTGGGCAATGCAGTGAAGCACGCATCCAGTGACACTTGTTTAGCTATTGAGGACGATTTCACTGATGAGTATGATGAACAAGTGTTCATGGGCAGTTGGGATGAGGAAGAATTCAATAAACAATCTGCAACTTGGACTGATGAGGAGTGGAAGAATTTTTTACAAAAGAAATCGAAGGCGGAAACACTATTTTTCGTACAAGTCCCTGTGGATACGACCCGGTTTCATCACTATAGCTGCGAACCTTCGCACTTGGGAGGCCATGATGCTTCAGAGCCCTTATGATAAGCTTGGAGATCTGGAGCTTAAGGACGATAAATTAAGACCAAGTGTGGAGGAGCCACCGTCAGATTTAGTGTTGAAACCCTTGCCTCAACACTTGAAATACATTTTTCTGAAGGACGGTGATAAGCTCCCTTTGATTATTTCATCTAAGTTAGAACCAAAGGAGGAAGAAAAGCTTATCAAAGTGCTGCAAGATAATATCCTCGCCTTTGGTTGGCAAGTGGGAGATATCAGGGATAAGCCCGATATCTGTATGCACAAGATCAGGATTTGTTGAGGATCGAAGAAAGTGCGACTGACCTCGAGAGAAGGCTAAACCTCACATGCAGGAGGTCGTTAAGAAGGAAATCATCAAATTGCTTGACATGGGTATCATCTACCCAATAGCCGATAGTGCATGGGTGAGCCCCACTCAGGTGGTGCCAAAGAAAGGAGGCATCACCATCGAGAAGAATGAAAAGGGGGAAGAGATTGCCCTACGTGAAGTCACTGGGTACAGAGTTTGCATTGATTACAGAAGACTAAATGAGGTAACTCTAAAAGACCACTTCCCCTTGCCATTCATTGACCAGCTCCTTGAGAGGCTTAGTGGCAAGCAATATTATTGTTTTCGGATGGCTATTCAGATACTTTGAGATAGCTATCGACCCCAAATTGATCAAGAAAAGACTACCTTCACTGTCCCTCGTGCACCTTCGCCACCGAAGAATGCCATTTGGTCTTTGCAACGCATCGGCTACATTTCAAAGATGTATCTTTGGCTATCTTTGATGGTTTAGTGGAGAAGGTGATGGAGATTTTTATGGATGACTTCTCTGTGTTTGGGGACAGTTTCGACCACTGTTTACACAATCTTGATAAAGTTTTGTCCCGGTGCATAGAAAAAGACTTAGTCTTAAATTGGGAGAAGTGCCACCTGATGGTGGAAGAGGAATTGTTCGGGACACAAGGTGTCCAAAGAAGGTATTGAGGTCGACAAAGCGAAGGTAGAAGCTATTGAAAAATGACATACCCCAAAAATGCAAGAGAAGTAAGAGGATTCTTGGGTCATGTCGGCTTCTATAGGCGATTCATCAAAGACTTTTCTAAAATAGCCAAGCCTTTGTCATCTCTCTTAAGAGAAGATGTGAAGTTTATTTTCACCCCTGAGTGTGAAAGAGCATTTAAAGAACTAAAAGACAAGTTGGTTACCTCGCCAATTCTTATAGCACCCGACTGGAAAGCTCCCTTCGAGCTTATGTGTGATGCTTCTAATTATGCAATGGGCGCGGTGCTAGGTCGAGAGTGGACGGAAGGTTCCGACCCATCTACTACGCTAGTCACACTTTAAACCCAATAAGAAGTAAATTATGCAACAACCGAGAAGGAGTTGTTGGCGTGAGTTTTTGCCATGGATAAATTTAGAAGCTACTTGCTTGGGTCGGAGGTCACGGTCCGGGACAGACCATTCTCGCATTGAAATATCTCATTGAACAAGGCTGATGCCAAGCCTCGTTTGTTGAGATGGATCTTGATTTTACAAGAGTTTGATGTTCATATCCGGGACAAGAAGGGTAGCGAGAATGTGGTAGCTGACCACATGTCTCGGCTGACCGACGATCCTCAGGTAGAGTCGGATGAGATTGGAATTGATTTTCCAACTGAGCAACTCATGACCATTGATGTGTGCGAGGTTGCTCCTGCCCGTCCTTGGAAAAGGTTCTCCTTGGTTTGCCCTTTTGCAAACTTCTTGAGCGGCGATATCGGACCCGACCGACATATCGCCAAAAGAAGAAATTCTTTTTGGATTTGAACTATTATGTGTGGGACGATCCCATTCTCTTCAAGCGTTGCAAGGATGGATTGCTCCGTAGGTGTGTCCCTGAGTTCGAGCAGAGGGACCATTATGGAGCAATGCCATGGTGGACTGTGGGAGGTCATTATGGAGCTGGGAAGACTGCTGCGAAGATTTTTCAGTCCGGTTTCTACTGGCCAACAATTTTTAAGGATACAGAGAACTTTGTAAAAGGGTGTGACCGGTGCCAACGCACCGGTAAACTTTCTCGGCGAATGGACATGCCCCTCCACCCCATCCAAGAATGCGAGGTTTTCGACGTATGGGGTATTGATTTCATGGGACCGTTTCCATCCTCGTATGGGAACAAGTACATTCTAGTCTGCGTCGACTACGTGTCAAAGTGGGTAGAGGCGATAGCAACATCATTTGAAACGACCACAAGGTGGTCAAGAACTTCGAAGAAAAATATTTTCACGCGGTTTGGTCTGTCCACGAGCCCTCATCGGTGATTGAGGAACTCACTTTTGCAATACTCCACTAGAAAAGATTTTAGAATGATATGTGGTGAAACACAAAATTGCTACCCCCTATCACCCTCAGACGAGTGGACAAGTTGAAGTGAGTAACCGAAGCCTGAAGAGCATTCTTGAGAAGACGGTGAATTCTAATAGGACGGATCGAGTCGAAAATGGATGATGTGCTCTGGGCCTACAGGACAGCTTTCAAGACTCCTATTGGCACGTCTCCGTTTCAGATGGTTTATGGCAAGGCCTGCCACCTGCCAATCGAGCTTGAGCACAGAGCGTTCTGGGCTATTAAATTCTTGAATTTCGATAGCCAGTTATGCAGAGAAAAGCGATTATTGCGATTTGCGAGAGCTTGATGAGTTCGGACTCTGTGCCTACGAGAGCTCGAGCATCGAAGGAAAGGACTAAAGCGCTTCACGACAAGAAAATCAAGATTAGGGAATTCAAAGCGGGCGAGTGGGTTTATTGTATAATACCAGGTTACATTTGTTTCCTGGTAAGCTACACAGCCGTTGGTCTGGCCCTTTTGAAATATTTCAGGTATTCCCTAGTGGAGCGATTGATTTGAAAGATAAGCAGGGCGGGTTGTTCAGAGTAAATGGTCATCGGTTAAAACACTATATTGGTCAACAAAAGGAACGACCGGTGGTTTTCTATCTCGAATGACGCCCCTAGTCAAACCAGCTCCGATCCTTCGGCACCCGATGATTTACATCTCTGTGAGTTCTTTGATGATGTTGTGCTCCCTGATGTTGCACCTCGGCTTGTGAAACAGAAACCTAAGAAGAAGAAGAGAAGAATCATAAGTAACGCAAGTGGATACGTAAGTTTGATGATATGGCCAAGACGTTGGCGAGACTTTGTTCTGTGGATTCCACTGTTGACCCTTTAAAAGGTCGAGAATAATTCAGGATGAGGCTTCACCGGCCTGACCCGGTTGAGTTTTTATTGGTTAGTCGAGCTCCCGACTATAATTAAGCCCTACTAGGACGGTAACCTAGATATCTTTTTTCTTTTGTTTGTAGTTTATTTTTACTTTGTTTCTCTTGTTGGTTGCTAATGTTTTCCACCTAGCGATTTCGACTATGGATCTGTACTTGGACGATTGCCCACATCATGACCCCTGTTTGTTTCTTTTTATTTCCTCATGTACCCCAGTATCTCTCGATATTACATTTGTGCACTACATTTCACATAGATTCGGTTATTATCAATTTTTGCATTGCTTCTGCTTTGTTCCATGATATTGCCTTGTCTATCATCTTTTGTGCCCCTAGCCCCGAGGTACGTCTTGTTTCCCCATGTGTGCAGGATATTTGCGATAGCGATTGTGAGCTTTCAGATGATATCAGTTTACGGTGGATGGTCCACGCCATCGATTTCTTCAAGCATTTATGGATCTCGACTCGCGACCACTTCTGCACTGCCTCCTTCGAATTACAACCAGCTAAGTTTTTCTTATTTTGCACATGCAGAGGACATCATGTAACTTAAGTGTGGGGAGGGTTTATTGGTTTGTTTTACTGGTTTGTTTTACATGTTATCTAGTTTTGCTCCTTTGAAAAATTTGATAAAATTTTTGAAAATTTGTGAGTCCCGAGTAACTTCAATGACATGCTAGTTTTGTAATTTGGCACCTTTAATTGTTATCAGTAGTCATATCATGTTCTAAGAATAGGTTTGGTAGATCAGATACTCACTTGAACCTCAATACACGAACTCGTTAGATGAGGAACCAAAATATAAAATAGTCTCCGGTTAGTTAAGGGATAGCCAATTTAGCTGCAGACAACCACTTACTTAGCAATCGATGAAAGTTAAAAACTCGTACTATACTCACAGTTAGAATCTAAGTACCTTAGTGTCTTGAGAACCTTAAAAGTCTTGAATGTGTTAGAAATGATACCTGACCGGGAGTTTCCAAAGAGTTTGAAAAAAGGAAAATTTTGAAAAAATTAAATTGCGGAAGTTGTTTGCGACTATCACCTCGAGTCCACTTGGATACTGCCCCAATTGGGGAGCGAGGTTTACCTTGGACAGTATAGGTTTGAGTGATCTCAGGGTGACCGCTCTAAAAAGTGGGGAGAGTGTTATACTTTTGAGACGCGACGATGGAAGAAAATATAGGCCTTTTGGAACTCGAGTCGAGTTGATCTAAAACAGTAGAGAGACTGGAAGGTATTTTCTTGGCACCAAGTAAAGGAATTTAAATGTGAGTTGGTTACTTTGTTCTTGATAAATAGTTTTTGTAGGGTAAGTGTTGTAGAGATGTAATCTAACTTCGCTTATTTAACCGGATGATTGTTAGTGCTTGATTTAATACATCATGAGAGGATCGGTGGAAGTTTAGCGGGTTCAACACACACAATCACCGAGTGAGTTCGATTTGCTAGATACTAGCTTGATGTGAGCATGACTACGCCTCGTGTCAAATTATGTGGGTTTTTGATAGTTTGTCGTTGTTTGTTTTGCTCGGGACAAGCAAAAAGCTAAGTGTGGGGAGTTGTTTAGGGTATATTTTACTATATTTTTAGGGCTTAATCCCTAAACAATTTACCTTGTTTTTAAAGGAAATAAATGAGAAAATCATATTTTTAGCCAATAAATTCCTATAATGGTTATTGAGAGGTTATAATTTAATTATGAGGAAATATTGGGATTAAATGTTATGTTGTTACACATTTTATTATTATTATTACTCGATGACTTGGTGTAACAATAATTTTGTAGAAAATAAAGAAATGCAAGGGGATATTATTTATTGAGAAGATTTATGTCATTCAATCAAGGATTTCAAAATAAAGGAGAAAATCGGATCAAGATTTGAAGAATAAATCGATCGAGCGAAAGAGTGGAGTGGGGAACACGCTTTTACGGCTACGCAGTGTGAACGAGAGAGAAGTGGCACGCGCTCGGTCGACCGAGCCGTTTATTCGGTCGACCGAGCCAAGAGGTTCGGTCCACCGAGGTCGCAGAATTTAATTCGACACGCGTTTTTTAGATCCTTCCCTATGTCGCCACAAACTCCTATATAAGCAAAGATCCATTCGAAAGGTAAGCAGACATCCGAAACATCGAAAATTAGTATAGCAATTAGCAATAAATTAGATTCATAGATAGTCTTTCTTTTATTTTTCTTGCAATTTCAATTCAGCAAATAAGGATGTTTTTGAAGAAGATGAGTGGCTAAAGGCCGAGGCTAGAACCACCAATGTGAAGCCACCATCGCGGAATAAACAAGGATTTTTGCATTTATTCGTTCTAGTAAGTTTCTTGTTCTTCCTTCATGTTTTTGATTGTTTTTGTGCAATGTGTATGAACTATATGTGTGTTGCATGCTGATTTGAATTTAGACATACGATAGTTGATAAATTCATAGATTACCGTGAAGAAGAGTGATAATATCTCTTCTAACAA
This sequence comes from Gentiana macrophylla, assembly GCA_026214975.1. NCBI lineage: Eukaryota > Viridiplantae > Streptophyta > Magnoliopsida > Gentianales > Gentianaceae > Gentiana > Gentiana macrophylla. The sequence goes on along the minus strand of CM047811.1, from coordinate 21,572,713 downwards.
ACGATAGTTGAGGGAGGATATTGTTAGATTAGGATTTTATATCCATATCTTTGTTTCGTAGAGCTTTAGTCAAACCGAGAGGTGTACTAATTAAAGGTGTAGAATCGAGAGAGGAAACGCCGCTTTAGTAGATAATAATCCAAGACTTACGAATGAATATGCGATTTTCTTGTTAATTTCAGTGGGGTGGTGGATCAAAGGTGTGTTCTAGTTGTTTTAATCATAGTTGTTAGAAAAAGATTTGATAAGTAGTAGTTGTTCTTTTCGCTTTTGAAACCTTTATTTCGTTCTTTAATCCAAGATCGTATTGATAAACCTTACAAAAGAAATCGAAGGCGGAAACACTATTTTTCGTACAAGTCCCTGTGGATACGACCCGGTTTCATCACTATAGCTGCGAACCTTCGCACTTGGGGTTGACATCGATTTTATTTATTATATTTTATCACTGCTTTGCATAAAACCGCAAACAATAGATGCATGACTAGGCACGATCTAGATAAATGTGTAGGATCTATGTCTATAGAGATCAATATATTTGATGAGACCGCAATTAAAATTAATTAAGTGAATTAATTTACATAAATACTTCCACAACAAAAATCAAGTCGAAATACTGTCTCCCAATATTATAACGACGGTGAAGAGCCTGTGTTCGGATCCAACTGATCGACCACCACCGGGAGTTGACCTACCTCGGGTATATCATCATTATTGAGATATGATCGTATGAGATCTCGTGAATATTGGGTTATGACTTGACTAGAGTCTTTCGGTGATTGGCCACCGCCGTGGTCGTCGACTTTAGAGACAAGGGGTTGACTAACACATATTGATGTGTATCGCCAAAGAGTTGACTAGTCAACCACTGAGAATCACATAGAAATGTGAATGGTAAAGGTGTTACCAATCGAGGTAACTAGATTGGATCTCAGCCACTAAAGAATTTTGGAAAATTCTTGAAAGTCAATTGGAAGTAGTTGACTAGTGGGAGCAAAATCATAAACCAAAAGACAATTTTTGATTTTACGTGTATAAACAACAACACTCTTTTATTTTCATTTTTATGTTGTAGTTTTAGCAAACTTTATATTTATGTTTTTTTTCTCGATTAGTAAAAACCAAATTATGACTGTTACCTTTTGAGAAACGTTCTCAAATATGGTTAAGTAATTTCAATCCTTTTAAAATAAGCAATGACACGAGAGATCCCGTTATAGTAGTTAGAGACAAGGAGACTACATATTTGATGGAGTGCACCAAGGCTTTAATCATTAATGAAAGCGGAAGCTCATGATATGATTGAATCATTTGAAATAAGTTCCAACGAATTAATCATATATTGGATACGATCCAAGATGATCATTCAGTCATACGATGACAATTAATTCAAACGTTGGATAAGAATGACCACATCTAATTTTGGAAAGGTTGTTTTCAAAATTGTAAGATTTAAGTATCGACTTAATTCTATCATTGCTTAAAGGTTAATTAAATAGTCAATGTTTTGAATACGATTCAAAAGGTTAAATAAACTATTTAATAAACTTTAGATTTTCTTTATGAAAGAAAATCAAAGACATAGCTCTTGTGATCTTTCTTAAGTCTTATGAAGACTACACTAAGAAATATTTACAAGTGCTTAAAGGATTGAAAGGACAGTTAGGGCATGTGCTTAAATAGAGAACTTATTGAAGTTTCTATTCTAGGCAAGTGAGTTGAGATAAATCTATCTAAGTTCAAAGTCAACTCTAAGATATATGATGCCTTACGAGTGTGATTAAATTATGGAATATTGAATACAGATATGGAAGGTGAAACAAACGTTGTAACACTTACCATATTCTGGATCTAGTAAACTGATAAGGGAACTAAATAAATGTTATTATGTTCCGGTTCTTATGAAGAACATACTTTCAGTTATTTGTTTAAGATTTAGTAGACATATTCAATTGTAAAGAATAAATGTTATTCCGATAAAGTTGGAAGGTCACTGAATCTAACATACTAGATTGTTGTCACAATATAGTTGATATACGTGATGAAATTTTAACTAAATATTTGTATGGTTGTTATCCTTGATTTGTGGTTGTTCTAGGCACAGTCTCTATGGAAGGGAAGCGTGTAACCAAGCGTCATTCTGATGATGCTAAACCATATGATTATGAATCATATGGGTTATACGTATCTTATCCAAGGAAGACTAAAATACCCTTTTATGAAAATGTGGTAAAATCTAGAAAAATTGTCTAAAGCCTAAACATACCGATGTTTGTTGGCTTATGACAATTAATACCACAAATAATTGTTTATTAATCTCTATGACTATTTTAGAAATAGTTAAATGTACTTATTGAAGTACGACAGTTCGGAAAGCCCGAAAAGTTTGAGCAAGCATGAATATGAGATTGATGAACTACTTAGGAGTTAATCTTCAATTGGATTGAAGTAATTAATACTTGAAGGGTGTTTTAGAAGTCATCTGAAAAGGAATAAGATTCTCCCTTGAAGGATACCATCTTTGGGATACGCAATTATATTGTGTTCCTAAAATGGAAACAACACTTTATATGATAAAGGTGTGACGCAAGCCATGTGAAGTATCCCTTACCCGTTTTGGGATAGTGCCCTTATACTTAACCGAGTTCCAAAGAATAAAGGTTGAATAAATTCCATATTAGATATGGAAGGAGATAATGTCAAATCTATCTTAACCGATGATTTGAAGTTGTCATAGGCAAAGTCAGAAAGGCTTGGAGCCTAGTACGACATATGCAACTTTGTGGAATGTCTTAGCAAGTACGCTGGATATTATCTACTTGTCCGTGGAGAAAAATGTTTGTCTCTAAACATGCTGTCTTCTAGAGGAAGTGTTTCTTCCAAAAGAAACAGTGGGAGTAAATAAGATCTCAAAAGAGTTTGAGAACCACAAAGATATATTCAACCATTGGAACATGAGCAGACACCGCATAGCAATGAGGTGTAGAACACTGCTCAGTGCACACAAAATTTCTGTAAGTCTGTAGATAACCTTAAAGCCTGAAAGGGCTACTGGTATGTTCATCTTGAACAATGAATATCTCACGACTTATGAAAGAATGTTTGAAAGGCAAGATTGAGAGATATGGCCAGGAGCCATAATATCTGAATTAGGTTCCATCAGTGACAACCAGGTTATGAACCTAGTCTGTCTTACCTAGAGGGAATGTCCCTGTAAGGCTGAGCCCGATTCCATTCAGACTATGCTTGTTATAACTTCGTATCATGGCTATATGATAGTGTTGATGACGTTGGGCAGAAAGCTCAATGTTGATAGACGATAACATGATATGTAAGCCCACGAGATCCATTTATGGACTCAAACAAGTTTCTCTAGACGATTTCTTTGTTTGATAATAAAAGGAGTTTGATTTAGTCAAAAGAAGGATATGCCCAATGTGCAAGATGGATAGTGGGACTGTGTTGTGATTTTTGAGTAAGGTATTGGATATCTCTCTCTAGAATTATCACCCCATGTCACAGTCAATTAATGTTTGGTAGTTCAAGGTCTTTACGAAAGCTCTTGGATTAGCAGTTCTTATTTTAGAAATAAGAATCTATAGCGATAGATTTAACTGCTGTTAGATTATTGTTTACCTATATAGGTTTATTGCTAAAAGAAGTTTAGCATTGATCGCGAGATCTGTCTATGTTAGGACATTGGTCCTAAAGATAAGGTGAAAGATGATGTTTATGGAAGGTTTCCTTTGCTACTGCGATAGGAACCATCATAAAAGTAATGCCAGTTGTTCATAGTCCATGAATAGTCATGAGCAAGTATGAAAGTAAATCTGGTGAATGTCGAGATTATCCTTAAACAAGTTAAGGACGGTTTACTAGTTTATTGAAACATGGAATAAAATAAACGTAGATATACAGACGTAAATCCTGAGTCTTATGAAGGCGAGTGAGAGCTACTGTCTGGGTTTGCAATCACTTTGATTAAGTGATACAGTGAGCTGGAAATGTTCTAGCCTATGGGTCACTGTAAACTCTACAACTTAGCCAAAACACAAGAAGGCCTTAGAGGCGCAGTGGGAGCAGTACATGGATCTTGAAGATTCATTCCTGAACCTTGCAGGGTTCTTCCACCTTTTCTATATAGTTGATATTATAAGTGGATTTATTGCTTGAAGCAAGGACCAGGGTCTCGTCAGAGATTCGTGTGTGTGTTGAGGCGGTTCCTTTGACTTAATCATTTGGAGCATGGTATGAAGATAGTCTGAGTCCCCACGGATAGCGATCCGTTTATGGTTAGGGCTGGTTGCGAGTATTACATGAGATTCTTGTGTTTCAACTTGGTCTTGTGTGTGCTAATGATTGTTTTAGGCCAAGTGGGAGATTGTTGGAATAGTGTCCTAAACCCAATCGGGTTGGACCGGATCCGACCGAGTCAGATCATTTCTACTATTTCTTTATGTTTGTACATATATTAAATGGCTTTTATGTTGTCATATATATGTTCTTTTAATGAACCGATTATGAATTGTTATATGATAACGTCCTTAGTATTAAACTGTGATAGAGAAACCATGATAGGCGATTATGGTTGATGAGATCTCTAATCACTTTAATAAGTTTGATACTTAAATGTCTCTAGGTCGATGTACTATTATACAGGCATTGATAGTATAAACAGACTAGCACGTATTAGATGTCTTCTGCCTTTGTAGGGTGGATAGATCTCGTCTCATCGTAGTGTAGAGACACTTGACCGTGACGCGTGGGCGTGTATTAGAGAATGCGACGTTAGATCGACCCACTTACACGAATAAGTGTCACACTATGTGGCGGTTGTGTAATTATCCTTTGGACCGGAGTCTTCATGGCATCACGGTGTGGAGTGTCATGCTTTTGACACTATTGAGAATTCCCCTAGCCACAGGGCGATCATGCGGTAGTGATTGGGTATGACATCAAGCATGCGGAAAATACATGATTGGTCGTCCGGGAATCGCGTATCCTATGATTGGGATCGAATATCCGAAATGGCCTTCTTATAAGGAATGTCTACCTCTCGCGAATCTTTGCAAAGTGGAGGTAAACGAGTTACTTCGGGAGAGCATGATATCCAGATTATAAGATACGATCGTTAATGTATCGACACTTGAGATACGACCGTATGGGTATTATTACAGCGATAGGATTGTAAGTTACATGGTAACTGTTTCACATGAAAGGTAGTAGTCATTGCATTTGACTTTTCCGATGATTGGGGGTCACGGTGTGTTGCTAGATGCTATCCCGTGATCGTTAGGTATGAAGGGCATTCGTAATTTGCACTTTGTGTCTACGGCCAACATATTCGGAAAATTATTGGGTCACACACATATGAACATCTAGCCGGATTAAAATGTGGATATAGATGATAACCGAATAAGAAAAGTTTATCTCGAGACTATAAAGGTTATAGTGGTAAATTAATATGGTGGTATTTATTTATTATGAATAAATTAAATACAAGATATTAATAATATTATATTAATTAAAGAATATTCCGGATGCCAAAATATTGACTAAAGGTGGCGCAATTTTGGAGTGTTTAAGATACACTTGGATTGTGCAATTTAATTAATGGTATTAACATATATTAATATTAGATATTAATATTTATCTATATATTAGCTATCATGCGTGTGTTGTACATATATATAAGATATACATGTTCACACTTGTAGTGGCTATATATTTATATAGATTTATGTGTGTAATATATATATGTGATATATACACATGTGTAAATTGATTTATGCTAATAAGATAAATATAGTCAATATTAGATATTGACAATATCTTGGAAATATTCAATATAATATATTGACAATATCCTAGATTTATTTAATATAAGATATTATAATAAATGAGATAAATCAATCAATTATATTTTCCTTATTTTATTTGGAAAAGGTTTTCTTCTCCTTTACTCTTATAGATGGCGCCATATACACTATAAATATAGTGTGAGTGTCAAGCTCTTTTGTACATCATAATTCCAAAAGCTAATAGTTCTTGTGTAAAATAGAGAGCATCCTATAGAGAGTTGGAGAGAGGGGAAAAGGGCCGGTCTAGCAACCAAAGTTTTCCAATAGCAATCCATGACGGGATTCCAAGCGGTCATTCGTGTGGACTAGCGGTAGAGGCCGAACTCTTGGGCGGCTCTATGCAGAACTGCTCTCCTTAGACGGTCAAAGCGTCGATCTTTTAGATCAACCAAGGTAACCACCGTCTACTAGCTTATTTGTTTATTGCTTAAACGAAGTCGATCCTGGTTAAAAGGAAATAAATTTTTGAATACCGCTGCATTCTGATAACGGAAAAATTCACCGTTATTTTTATAACTTTTCAACCCATTTCTGATATCATTTCGAGTATTTTTATATCAGTTCGAGTCATTAATTCCTATGTTTCATCTAAATATGTTAGTAGTAGTTATTATATAAAATATCGTATTTTTAGCGTGTTTTTATAGTTTTTGTACCGGTTTAGTAACCGGAGTGTCGTGTCGGATTTACGTTTGGTATTTTGGTGGTTCATTGCAGGATTATACATTGACCAAGATTCCACGTAACGACATGTTTTGAGTCTAAAAGATGTGTTTAGAGGATTAGAAGAAGATGCCACAAGCTTACGAGTTCAAATGGATCAAATTATCTTGCATACTTAAAACCAAAACCTGTTTCAACGGAGATTTGACCCATCTTAGAGGCATTTTCAGGGGATGACTTCTTAATGAAAGTTGTATATCTTCAAGAACGCTTTCCAATGGATTTTGAATCAAGTCAATCGGACTTCTACAACTCAAATGGTGGTCAAGTGGCTAATTGATTTGTATTAAGGAAAATGTCGCAAACGACACGTAATGGGAATGGCCCATCAAAACGACGTTTTCTGAAGAAGTGTCCTTCATGAAAGTTGAAGAATTTTCCGAGAGCTTTCTAATGACATTTGAATCATGATTTTTGGAGGTCTACAACTCGAGATATGAATTTTAGAAGTTTAATATATAATTATATATAAATTCTCCGCTGCTGCATGTTACTGTAATGATGAGTAATGATGATAAGCTCAATCCGGATCGATCCGGCTCCTCAACATTGTCTATATAAACAGAGCCACAGATCCAGAGAAAGGCTGCCCCTCTTTTCCTTCATCTTTTCTTTCTTTTAATTATGGGGGGCCTAAATTAGTAATATATGTCGTTATAATGTCGGTGTAATAACCCGACTAGTTATCGTTTTAATATAATTTCATTTCCGTTTTTATTGCTTTCTTTTACATTTATGCAATTAGTATAAATATATATATATACGTATATTATATATATATCTATATCTATATATATATATATCTATATATATATCTATACGTATATCTATATATCTGTAGTTATCTTTTTCGTTTTGTTTTCTTTCGTTTTGTTATTTTCGTTGTTATTTTCGTTAATATGAGTAGCTAAATATAAACATAGCCGAATTATGTGAAAACGGGTGAAATCAACCCTCGGGAGACGAGATGGAGTTGTGTTGTGCTTAATTTAACATTCGTATGATAAATTCATGTTTTAAACTTGTTTTGATCATTTTAATAACTTTGAATAAAATTGACAACTTTGTTCACGGTTACATTGAGCTTATAAATGTATTTTATGTGAGATGTGAGATATGGATATCACTAATCATAGTCCTGATTGTTAGATTGACAATCTAAGTGACAGATCTGGACTATGCCTAAGTGAGATTCGTATTTTTACGAGATGTGCGAAACATGTTTTAAAATCACTAAACCTTAGTCTTAATCGTTAGATTGGCAACCTAAGTGACACATTAAAATTATGTTTTTGTGAGGTTTTTCAATGGCTTTTTATTCCGGTCAACCATGTTAAAGTAGTTAGCTCTCTAAAAGGAGGGTTAATAAACCTAGTGTGGGGTTAAGTGAGAGTCGCTCGATTTTAACACAAGAATAAAAAGTTGACACCCGTGAATGTCATATGAATCGAATCGAGATAAAACACACTCCTTATCAAGTTTTTCCTGTGGGGAGATAACCTGTTGGATCATGGCTCGGCTATGCTTTTTAATCACCTAGTTAAACTCGTTAGAATAATCTTTACTTTTTGCATTAGTTATAAACTCTCAACTAAAACTTTGATCGCTAGACTAAGAACCACGTTCTTTGGTACTCACAACCACATTTCTCTTGGGACGACCTCGCACTCTCTCGTAGCTATCCTAGCAATCGACACGGTACTCTGCCGGTTAGAGAGTTAGTTTACCCAATGTTTTGCGTAGTCTTTATAAATGTATTTTTAGTGGGGTAAATTTTCGCTCATCAAAAATGGCGCCGCCGCTGTCGGGACCAATATTTTAGTGGGTGTATTTTTCTCTCATCACATTCCCGCGTAGATTTCCTAACAACCTCTTATATCAACATTCTCTTCAACTCTTTCACCATCTTCGTGTCTTGGTGTCTAATGTGCCATGGCAAGATTTCTATCCCATTCAAAGGGTTCTGGACTGTCTTCATCCAAGCCAAGGTCATCAAAGTTAACTTATTTTTCCCACTCGACGTCTGCATTGACTTCTTCTGCAGGGACATCACCAATAAGTTCTTTAGCCAAAGTAGGGGTATTCTACAGCCCTAGTTCCAACCTTTCTTTAGCAGTTGTCTGATCCTCAGCATGCTGAAACTCCAGTTCCGACCTTTGTTTAGCAAATTGCTTGTAACTCATTTGTTAAACCACCTCTTCTTGTGCAACTTGGATCTCTATAGGTGTGAAAATATTATATCAAATTCCTTTATGTTGAACTTCTTGAGTGAAATTGGAGTCTCCATATTAGGTTCAATAGGCGATCGGGAATTACAATTACTAGAATAGAATGTCCAACAGTTGCAACTACACCCAATTGACCAACTTGGCCTTCAAAGAATGGCAGGATCGCTCCATGTTTTCTTCCATAACCGCCTTTGTTCACTATCACTTCCAAATGTGCAAAGCAAAGATCAACCAAAGCACCTTCTATGTCAATTAGGTCTTTTAATTTATTCTCACACAAGAGCAATTTCTTCATTTCTAACCACTTCATCTCGAATTATTTAGGCACTTCCCTAAGATCGATACTTTATTATCGATGCATGTTCTAAACTTGCAAAGATTGGCCAAGTTTAGCTCATCCCCATCTTCCGAGATCACTCTTCTGTGTACCAAAACAGATTCAGTATCTCCAATAGTATCAGCAGCTTTAGTGGTTTCAATGCCCGCTGACCTCGGCTGACTGTTTTAGGTCCTCAGTATGGTGCTCTTTGCTAGTCACAATAGACATGTCTTTCCTAGACTTTGTTGGGCTTACTTTTACCACACCACTTGTCTCTCATGGATGCATAGAATGATCATCATTAGAATCGATGATGATGAATCATTAGTATCACCAAATGGCATGTATTTGGGATCTTTGAACAAGATTTTCCCTTTCTTTCTAACTCTCTCGCAATTATTTCAGAATCCTAGCTTCCAACTTAGAGGTATCTATCAGCCTCATTAGATTCTCAACTCCAATATTATCAAAGACCCATTCTTCAAAGCTTGTCATGGGCTATGTTTGCAGCTTTAAAGAAACCAAACTTCCACTAAATGTAATCTTGAATTTTCTTGAATTTCGGATCTACTCTCTTTCTTCAATAGGATCTTCTTCTTCTTCCGCCTTTTATCTTCCCAGAGTTCTCAACTACTTCCCCTTACCATGTTTAACCCTCTTTTAGCAATCTTCATTCTTTTCTTGGGTTGTGATTGGTCTCAATAGCACCAACCAAGGATTTTGGTAAATCCTCCTATGTTATTTTTCTCTTTCTGGTGAAGGTTTGGCTAATAGCAGGTCTATCAGATACTTCATCAGTAAAAAGTGCACTTTCCAAACCTTCTTTAATTTCAGCAGATCACCTTTTGAGTGCACGAAAATCCACTGTTTTAAAACTCTTGTGGATTCTTCAACTGTTGTAGATTTTACAGGTTGAGCAGATGTGTAGAGGAGTCTGCTGACACTGTGACTTCAGTAGGCTTCTTCAATTTTACCACAATAGGAGGTTGCTCTTCTGCTTTCCTTGATTCAGCAGCTTCCATATCTAATTTCCTCTTTGTTCACCTCTCAACAGCTTCCAAATTTTCTTGTTCTTCTTCAGCTAAACCAACATGCAAATAAATTAAAGAAGATTCACATATGCCCTCAATCTTCTTTTTTGTAGTAGGGTTGATATCACTTGATTCTTGATGTGGGGTTTTCAAGTGATTCAATATCCTTTGTACCAAAAAGGCTAGTGGTTTTGCCATGTAAAAATATCGAATTCCAATCTTCTTTGCCATTATAGTGGTCTTCTTCTTCTCAACATTTCTTTTGTCTTCTTCAACCTTGAGAATTTTCAGCATGTAGTACACAATGTATCTTGCCCAATTAAAGTCCAAAACCTTGTCAATGATAGCAATCAACTCTACTTTTGGTACGGATAGAGTGTTGTTGCTTCCTACTATCCCCAACAAATCCTTGGCTATCAATTTGCTTAATTGGCTATCATTTCATGTCCAATCTGACAGAAGCTTGAACATCTAGGTCTGTCTTGATTTCTTTCACAAAACCCTCTTTGTGAATACTCAAACTTTATGGGCTGTAGGTTTCCATGCTTTCTGCATGCCCAAAAACTTTTCTTATCAACTCCTAATTGGCATAGAAGGTTCTTCCATTAACCTTTGTCTGAAACTCGTTTCTATCAGGAAGAGGAACTACATTTTTCCAAAATTCATAGATATTTTTGTAACAGATTGTTATGAATGTGAAATAGAACACATTCTCTAGCCCTTGAATCCTTCTTATCTTCACTCCAAGTGCTTGTGCATCAGTAGTATTGTTGGCTTCATGGACAAAGCATTCAATACTCGACTTATTTCGGTGAGGACATCGGTGACAACCATTTTGCTTTTAGGTTTTGAGAGAAAATAGATGAATTATTGCAAAGTGTATACGCAATAACTCAAGTGTAAAAGGGAGAATGTAAGAGTGAATCTCTGCAAATTCTCTGCTATATAGGCAAAGGTGGGTATACTATCTGCAGAAACATACACTTGTGTTTTGCACCATCCCAATGCATGAAAAAGTACCATCCAATTAGATTTTTCCAAGCGTCCACTACATAACCCCACTAAGTGAAAAGAATGGTTATGTTCTTGTAACAACTGTAATAAATTTAAGGTTAAAACCTTTTAATTTCATTTATCGACTTTCATTGAAAGTTGACTTCATCAAAGAAACCGAATTATTAGCAGACTTTGGCATAGAGACTCACTGATATGCTTCAATAGTGTGTGAATCTGATGACATCATGAGTACCTAGCAGATCATCAAATTTTCATTCAGTTGAATCTAAACATAAAATTGTGCAACAAATAATACAAGATGAAGATTAATACCAATGGTCGATCATCAAGTGAGCTCACCCAACACAGGCAAAGACCAATCCCATTTGTAACTTCATTTGCTTAGTTGATCAATCTAATAGGAGCATTTTGGAATTGATGATACCAATGACTAATCTCGCCAAGTGAGCGCATCCATCGTAGGCAAAGACTAGTCCTCTTGGTGAATTTGAATGCCTCACGACCATCAACATATAGTGATAAATTAATATTGTGGTATTTATGTATTATGAAAAAATTGAATACAAGATATTAATTATATTAAAATTGATAATATTATGGATGCCAATTTATAGCATATGGGCGCTTATATTTGTGTGCATAGGATACACATGGATTTTGCAAATTAATTAATGATATTATTATATTATAATATGTAATTATATGTGTGTATATATATGATATATACATGTGTAATTGATATATATGTTTATTGTAATATAATAAATATATATTTAATATTAGATATTGACAATATATATCTTGAAATATTTAATATAAGCTATTGAATATTAAATGAGATGAACTGAATATCTATTTTCCTTATTTTACTAGTCTAAGGTTTTCTTTCTCTTTGTATCACAATTCCAAGAGTCTAGCAGTTCTTGTGAAAATAAAGTTTAGTTTCTTAGAGAGATTAAAAAGGCCGCCTAGCAACCGAGTTTTTTAAAGTAGCAATCCAAGGCGGGATTCCGACGAGGTGCTCGTGTGGATATTGATAGAGGCCGGACACGTGGACGGCTTGCACACACTAATACTCTTTCAGAGACGGTCAAAGCTTCGATCTTTTTCAGCCAAGGTATAATCGTCGCCTACTACTTATTAGGTTTATTGCTTAAATGAATTCGATCCTCGGATCGGAAATCAAATTAAATTTCATTGTGTAAACTAGTTGATTTCCTAACACTATTTTCCATACCGAATTTCTTCAAAGAACTCCTTGGTGTACTTGGTTTGATGAATGAATATTCCATCTTTCATTTTCTTGACTTGTAATCCTAGAAAATAGTTCATTTCACCCCCACCACACTCATCCTGGAACTTGCTTTTCATGAGATTAGAAAACTTCTCACACAACATTTCATTTTTAGAACCAAAGATAATGTCATCTACATAAATGCATGCAGGTGTTGTTGTTGGAAGTAATACCAAAGACAATTTATGTAATTGTTTTTAGAATTAATAAATGATGATTTGTTCTCATCTTATTACTTGCTTCGTGCTTGTAAGTAATACACTCATCAAAATCCTAAGTCAGATTCATATGTAGCCATATAACTTAGTATGTGTCACACATGAGGATTAAGTTTATGGTGATACACTTGAAATGTTAGTCCGTGGTGAAGTTAATCAAAGTATGGGATCTATTGATTAAACCACCATTAATGCGCGCCTAACACTTTATGGTGTGACCGCCTTATCCGGACCGCCGGCATTGGTTGTCTAAGTGGGGCATTTACATATGATGTAGTCATATAGACTCGACCGATTTAATCTCGAAGTTTCTCATATAATTCCGTGATTGAGAGATCTTATTAAATCACAAGATGATCATATATGGATTAACCTTAATCTCAAGTGATAATGCAGACTCTACTTGTTTCAGGATAGGGTTTGATGTGTTCGTTAAGGATCGCTAAGAGGCGCGGTCCGAATCACTTTCACATTGGCACTATTCTAGAATGAGTGAGAAGTGTGTGTCTCACAGATATGGAATCCATTCCTTCCTGCAGGAATTAGAAAGACAATCCCCTTATTTGTTGATCCTAGAAACTGATCGATCCGCGGAGTTCGTATTGGTTATGAACTAATTGATCACTAGTGGGTTAATGGTAAATAAGAATAAGATGTATTGAAGAAGGTTTACGGAAATAATCCCGCTTCATTACGGATAGTCTATGGAGGGTTAGTCTGTATGTAATGATTATATCAATGGACACTTATCGACTCGACTCGACGTTTTGGGAATAAGTTATATCTATAATCGATAGAGTTCAGTTTCGGATTTATGGTGGCGTAATTCCGGAATTAATGAATTAATTAGAAATATTATGTTCGATAAATATTTTATTTAATTTATTGTAGCTACTGGTTATATGTCCATGGTCCCCGGGTTGGCTCCTAACACACAAGTGTTTTCTCGTTTTATGGAACCTCGAGAATAAATTAAATAGTTAGTCTATTTAATGAATATGCAATATTTATTTGGTAAATAATATGTAAAATAGAAAAGACATTTTCTATTAAAAATTGTGACTAAAATGGCTAGGAGAAGAAATTTTTCTAGATTATGTCACATGTGTAATTAATTAATTATCTATTTGTTGGATAATTAATGAAAAATTTAAGAGATTGATTTTTTGGGAATTATCTCTTATTTTGTAGCAAAAATATCTTTTTCTTATGGGAATAGGTTTTTGTGGTGTGAAAAGGATAACTCTATTGACTAGTTATTTTCTTATATAAAGAGAGTTCCTCCTAGCACAATATGCACAAAAATATTGGCGCCACTTATACATTAAAAGAAGAGAAAAATTAGCTTCTCGTTGTAGTCATTAAGAGAAGGAATACCTAGGGTTTTTCTTGTGCATATTCGAGGAGGTTCTACGGCGAGGATCGACGTCCACCAGTCGTCACTAGGTGATACAATCCGGAAGACTACGGCTTCTCCCTTGGTCGATTTTATCATCTCTCTCCGGTTTGAGTAATTCTACTAACCTTCTTATAGATTGTTATTTAATTATGCGAATCATATCGTGGTCAAATCATAAACGAATTTATTCGTAGCTTCCGTTGTGCAAGATCGAGTGTCTCGATCGGTGCTGTGAATTAGATCTGATGATCCAATTAAGGATCGGATCCGGATTCGGGTTTCGTATATCCAAAGATGTGGTATCGAGAGACAAAGTTAAAGCGATTTTGCGATCTTGATTGCATAATTAATTAATATGGAGTGGAATAGAATAAAATTGCATCTTTTAATTTTTTTTATGCGATTGAATGATTTGGTTGACTAGATGGATTGGGGTTGATACCTGTTTACCGTTAGATCTGTTGTAGACCAATTTTTCCGGGTGTAGGAGACAATTTGTTGTATAATTTTTTTTTTTGAAATAAAAATAATAAAATAAAACAAAAACAAAAACGGAACAATAAATTTTTTTTTGAACGTTGTTGTTGGTTGAATGTCGTTGTCATTGGTTTCAATTCTAATGTCATCATGACATCATTTATTATATTTAAAAAAAATTAAAAAAAGGCAGAAAATTGAAGCAGCAGGATTCGAACCGGTGATCAACAAGTTGGATGAACAAGCACTGGACAAGTTCCATTACAAAGGGATTTGTTGAAGAAACCGATGGACAGATTAATGTAGTTGCGGATTCTGGTTTCTTTTATAAATAATTAGTAAACCCATTAGATTGGGTTTTGGATCTTTCATTTATTTATAGATTAGATACGGGGGTACCAACGGTCCATCTCAATGGTTTACTTTTTACGATTTATTTTCATATTTGATAATTTATGTGAGATAACCATGCCATGTCATGCATCATATTAATGAATTCTCCTCCTAGCATATGCATACATGTAGAAAATTAATATTGACATTAATTAGACATGTATGAACACGATAATTAATTTAGATTAATAATAAATTAAATTACTTAAAGAAAACGGAAATTTATCGGGATATATAATTCACATGATAAAAATAAAATTTATTTGGTAAATTTGTTTATGGGATTTAATTATGTAGTGTTTACAAAATAAAAGAATTTTATAATTGAAAATTGAAAATCCAGAAAAGTTGGACACCAACCGAGCAAAAGGTTCAAAATTGGTTCGGGCGGTCAACAGGCTTCGCTCGACTCGACTTGTCCGTCTAAGTGCGGGTTAGCCACGGGGTCCAAAGAAGGTCAAGCTATCCGCGAAATGAGGCTTAATGGGGCAACTTTAGCCCGATTTTCAACCCAAAGACTCAGACACGCGCGACGTTAGCGTCGGGGTCCGCAAGGTCAAGTTATCCGGCGAAGTTTCGCTCAACGGGTAGCCTTAGCCCGATTCATCAAACAAATGATATGAACCAACGAAGAGGACGGATCGGCTTAGCTAATCCCGACACCGCTCGTGAACTCGGTTAAAGCTCAGCCAGGGTTTAATACCAATAAGTTGGTGATTGTTTTTCAAGATTTATTGTTTTCAAATTATTGAGATAAAATTCTACGATCCTAAAATTTTTATCATGCCAAAATTAGGACTATAAAATTCCTCGGGAATTTTAATTGTGTAGTGTCTACCCAAAAGATTTCTAAATAATTGGAAAATCATTAATATAGTGTCACCAGTTAGACGGTATTTGGAACCGATAAACTAGTGGGAGCTTTTAAATTTTATGATTTATTGTTTTTTGAATTATTAGAAAATTCATAAAGTCCTACTGAATTGGGATTATAAAATTCTTAGTGAATTTTAATTGTGCAAATATCTACACAAGGAATTCTAATAAATCCATAAAATTGGAAAATCGTGAAACTAGTTAGACGGTATTTGGAACCGATGAACTAGTGGGAGGATAAATTTAAAATATTCATGATTTATTGTTTTTCCGGATGATTAAGAAATTCTGAAAATCCTTATAAGACTACCTGATTTTCAAAATAACGAGTGGGAGCGGGAAAGGTGACAACCGACCCCATGGCCTCCACTGTTGACACAAGCAATTGAGAGAATGGTGACGCCTCGTGCCGCTTTGATTTCAGCCCCTAGGGATGGCCTTCACCGCTATCAAAATGCATGGCTTGGTCTCCGGAAGGATAGGATTTTGGGTACTCATCGAGTCACTGACCGACCCTAAGGCGGCATACTCGGGGCGTACTTTGAGATATGAAACAGTAATTCACACTCATAAGGGTATTGTTGGAAATATCTTGGCTGAAAAAGGAAGGTAATCAACAATTAAATGGAGATGTCTGATTCTCAGTTAATTGTTGAGAGAGATTGTCTCAATTTAATCGTCACCTCTTTGACCTACCCTAAGGCGACACTGTAGGTGTGAGATTAAATCCTTGGAATGGTAGGATAAACTGCATGCATGACATCACGTTTATAATTCCTAAAATCATTATATGTTGTGGTGTATGATTTGATTTATAATTCTGTCATAATTTATTTTGCAACTACATATCATCTCAAGGTATCTAAACTGCTAAACACGATAAATTGACTAATGATGATTTCGTAAAAGTGGAAAAGTAACAAGAACATTGAACTCAATAATCGAGAATGCAAATTAATTCTTCGAAAGATGATGTTCCTCTTGAGCCTGCTGCACTTAAGTGACATTTATTTCATCTTGCCACTCGTGTTAAACGGGAGACAAAACAAAATTAGTTCAAAGATGATAAGAATGATTTGGTATCAACTGACTAGACATCCCACGGTTCACGAGTAGTGTTTACTCAAATGAACTGCTAGTTCACGGTCATTTCCTTTAAAGAAAGCCAAGAATGGGAAGGTAAATGTCTACAAGTGTAAGTCATCTAAACTAAATAAGTTAAAGGCTAAACCGAAATATTAATAAAAGAAAGTATAGGATAAGGAAAGTGATTTCGGATCACTAACCTATGAATCTTTAGAGACTTTCTTAACCGAGTAATTTGACTCAGAAGCTAAAGTTCTTTTGTAAGAACAAGATAGCTGGGAATTCATGATGAAGAGTAGACAACGGGCAGTTATTTCAGCTAATATAGTGGGAGTGATATAAGGAAATAAATTTCGGATTTTAATCCTTGAATATCAAAGAAATAGAATTTCTATTTTCAGATTCTTTGGAACAAATTGATTCACTTTCACATTGATAATATTGTTGCCTTAAAGAAAGTTAATATGACATTTGTATACGATTCTGAGACTCGGACTTTTGTCTGATAAAATCAGATCCACTAAGTAATGCTGAAAATGTATATGTAACACATCATAAACTATTAAGACAAATGATTTCCGTATTTAGATAAACGGTTCTTCAGCATCTATTAATTAGTGCATATATCCTAGAGATAAGATATGAAGACTGGCTAATGGTGATTCCTATCTCCCAGTCTAAGAACACTATCATAACGGAAAAAATGACTAAGTAAGATTTCAATTAGGAATGGTTAATAGAGCTAAAGAAGTATCATAACTTGTTCAAATTGACCTTTGGGGTCTTATGAAGGATACAAGCTAGTGAGAGTTTCTGAGTGGTAGACATTTTGTCTAATGACTACTCGAAAAGCCGATTATTTTATCCAAATATTTGGAGGAATCTCTGATATTACCAGAGAAACGAGTATTCCATGCTCAGATATAGGCTATGGAATGGTTCTGGCACTGATGCTTGGCCTACCTCCGAGTGAAATGATTTCACTGAAAGGATAAACCATATATTGTCTTGTATAGTTATTGATATGTTACATTACACTGCTTAACTCAATTAAGATATTGATTGCAAAATAACGGTATACATCAATTATGTAATACCGAGAAGTCTACCTAGAAGATGCTTATGAATTTATGGATAAGGAGTGAACTACGTTTACTACATTTCCGTAAATAGAGGCTTTTAGCAGTTGGTGCTTGAAGATAGGACTGGAGATTTTGCATACACGTTCAGATGGTGACTGATCGTGAAATATCTTAATACAATGAGTGAAGGTTGGAAAGTGACGGTTTTACTGTCACGGCCTTTCAGAAAGGATGTTTAAATAACAAACTTGGACCTTGAAGTACAGTTACTCAAGGAGTTACTATCTGATTTAATCAGACCACATCCAACATTGGTTGTTGGGGATTACGCTTGTTGAGAAAATTAACATAGTAAATTAAACTGAGATCATCAACTTGTGATCTCTCCACCCTTTGTTATTCATATATATATAGTAAACAATAACACAACTCCTAACCCTATTGGGCTCATCTTTTCCCTTATTCCAAGACACATAAGTCGGCCCAAACACTTTACCCTAGCCGACTTACACACACATCACAATACCACAAATACCCTTATTAATACTACGTCACTTTTAACACCCCTCAAGTTGGCGATATATGTCATGCATGCCTAACTTGTTACAAACAGTCCCCAAGCGATTCCCAAATAAAGCTTTAGTAAACACATCAGCTAGTTGTTCTTCTGACCGAACAAATGGTGTGCAAATCTCTTCACGAACGATATTCTCTCGAATGAAATGGCAATCTACTTCGATGTGTTTGGTCCTCTCATGGAACACCGGATTAGACGCAATATACAATGCCGCTTGATTATCACAATGAAGGGGAATTGGCATATCAACTTTAACTCCGATTTCTTCTAGGGAATACCTCATCCACGTCAACTCACTACATGTGTGAGCCATTGCTCTATATTCTGCTTCCGCACTCGATCGTGCAACCACAGTTTGTTTCTTACTCTTCCAACTCACTAGGTTTCCTCCAAGGAAGGTACAGTACCCCGTAGTAGACTTCCTGTCTGATGGCGAACCAGCCCAATCAGCATCTGAATAGCCTTCAACCCGCAAATGGCCATTCGGTCTGAACATTACCCCACGGCCTGGGGCCTTCTTTAAGAATCTTAGTATTCGGATCACCGTATCCCAATGTGGTACCCTTGGTGACTCCAAAAACTCGATCGACCGCATTTCACAAAGATACGATATATCGGGTCTTGTGATAGTCAAGTAGTTGAGTTTGCCCACAAGACGCCTATACTTCCCTGGGTCTGCCAATAGTTCTCCTTCATCTTTTAACAACTTCACATTCGGATCCATTGGGGTATCAACAGGACGTCCCCCGAGTAATCCAGTCTCCTGTAATAAATCAAGTACATATTTTCTCTGACTCAAGAATGTGCCCTCTCGTGATCTAGCAACCTCTATGCCAAGGAAATACCGGAGTTTCCTAGATCTTTGGTCCAAACCGCTTGCCCGTAAACCGCTTCAACTTATCTATGCCCGCACGATCACTCCTCGTAATAACAATGTCATCTACGTAGACAACCAAAATATATAACCGTGCTCGGTATGCATGTGGAATATCGAGTGATCTGCTTGACATCGCTTCAAACCAAACGATCTTACCACATCTGAAAATTTATCAACCATGCCCGTGGGGATCGCTTAAGGCCATATAAAGGTTTTCGCAACTTACACACCAGACGTTTCTCCCCGAGCAACAAACCCGGAGGTTGCTCCATGAAAATATCCTCCGCAAGTCTCCGCTGAGAAAGGCATTCTTGATGTCAAGTCAAACAACGCCAATGATTGTTAGTAGCAATAGAAATCAAAATACGAATAGAGGGCATTTTGGCAACCGGAGAGAAAGTCTCCTCATAATCGACCCCATAGACTTGGGTGTATCCTTTTGCTACCAATCTGGCCTTCAACCGATCCACAGATCCATCGGGAAGAAACTTTACGGTATATACCCATTTGCATCCAACAATATGTGCATTAGGTGGGGGAAGCACCAAGTCCCACGTACCATTAGTATGAAGGGCATCAACCTCATCTACCATGGCTTGTCTCCATCCAGGGTGACTAAGGGCTTCCTACACAGTTTTGGGAACATTTGTACTTGACAAATGGGTGAGAAAACAAGAGTAACTGGGGGACAGACGATCATACGATACAACATTACCAATGGGATGCTGGGTGACACATGTTCGGGTTGCTTTCCGTTGGGCAATAGGACGCGGATCGGGAGGCTCCATATGAAGAGTTGACGAGGACGAGTCATGAGCCTCGATCGCTATGCGTGCATAGGTCCGAACGATTGGTGGACGAAGATCTAAGGGATCGACTCAACAGAGTCGACAACCGTAAAGGACACTGGGGTTGGCACTAATGGAGTTGTTAGAACCGGTCAAGGGAAGGTCGTGCGGTTAAACGATCGGTATAGTATGGCATGGACTCATCAAAGGTGACATCGGCAGAGACAAACGACTTACGGAGAATGGGACTATAGCAGCGGTAACCTTTCTGAGTTCGAGAATAACCAAAGAAGACACATTTTGTGGCACGAGGATCGAACTTGTCATGGCCTGGACCAAGGTTCTGAACATAGCAGACACAACCAAAGACTTTAGGAGGAACAGTAAACGGTGTTTTCTGAGGGAACAAGATGGAGAAGGGAGATTTACCTTGTAAGGTCTTGGTAGGCATTCGATTAATTAGGTAACATGCAGTCAAAATGGCATCACCCCAAAGGTATTTTGGAACATTCATATGTATCATACGACTACAAGCAACATCAGTGAGGTGGTGGTTTTTACGTTCCGCCACCCCATTCTTGTTGGGGTGTATAAGGACACGAGGTTTGGTGAATGATACCATTTTGAGCCAAGTAGTTTGACAGGCCAACAAGGTCACTTTGATATTCGCGTGCATTATCAGAATGGACGGTACGAATATTACTTGTAAATTGGGTTTCGACTTCTTTACGGAACAAATGAAAACAAGAAACGAGTTCAGTTCTAGATTTCATCAAGAAACCCACGCCATAACGGGAATGATCATCAATAAACGTAACAAAATAACTAAATTTATTAGACGGAATATAAAACGGACCCCAAATATCCGAATGAACAAGTTCAAACATAGACTTCTACGAGTACTACTACTCTTTTAAAGGAGGAGCGACAATGCTTACTTATTTGACACGCTTCACAAGGTAAAGACTCCAAAGACCCTAAAGTTTCGACTTTGTCGCTTGAGAATGGCTGAGACGGATGGCCAAGACGATCGTGCCATTCCATCGGAGAAACATCGGTGTGAAGACCAACGGATGGGATTTCATCAAAGAGATAGAGGCCGCTTTTGCTCATGACCCGCACTCAATCGCCCTCTTCGTATGAAGATCCCGCACAACACAACAATTAGGCAAAAAGGTTATAGAGCAATTAAGATATTTGGTAAGTTTACTCACCGATAATAGACTAAATGGGAATTCAGGGATGTGCAGTGTGTGTGGAAGACTAATTGCGGGAGTAATGTTTGTGGTGCCAATCCCACTGACTTTGGCCGAACCACCATTAGCCAGTGTGACTGATTTGTGAGTTAGTGGAGTGTAATCGTGCAAAAGTTTAAACACATCGGTCATGTGCTCGGTAGCTCCGGAATCGATGATCCATGGGTTTCTTTTAGACGAAAGGAGACATGTTGGCGGCTGTGGGGATTGGACAAGACTAGCCATGGAGGACGAGGTTTTCGCTTTACCATTCGCCGGTACTCTTCCGTATTCGTGTCTTTGTTCGGTCTCCATCATGCCGACGGCGGTTGTCATGGCTTGAGTAGGTTACCTCCTGGGGCCTCGCCATGAAGATCCCAACAATTGTCAACCGTATGATTATTTCGACCACAATGCTCACATCGGACGGATCCACGGCCCGATCCGCCACCTCGATTGCTCCCCGCCACCGCGAGAGTTCCTACCCCTTGGCCACCACCCCCACGGTATGATGAATTTCCGCATATTCGACTTCCACCAACATGGCTGATTTTTCTTCATTGACCTCCTGCTTTTCCTGCTTTTCGACGCCACGACCATCCATGTAAGCTCTCGGCCGAGAGAACACTTCCGGAAGTGTGGGAAGGCTGTTGCCGCCAAGAATCTGGGCACGAACAGTTCATATTCGGGTTTAAGGCCGCATAAGAACCGAATAACATCCATATCTATTCGTTGCTTCTCCATTTTTCTACATCATCGGTCAATGGTTGATAGAGATTTTCTCTCACACACTCATTATCCGTGAATAATACTCCTCCAAACTCAGTTGACCTTGCTCCAATTGGAAGTGCACGCTTGCACATGTCGTAGATCCGAGTAAGATTTTCCAAACCAGAGTAGATCCGTTGCAACCGAGCCCACATAGCCTTGGTCGTTCTCGAGATATGCAAGGTTGAGCTAATATGCCGCTCAATGCCGCTCAAAAGGAGCGAGGGACATAATCTGCGCATCATCTTGCTTCCATGATGCAGCCCGTGGATCATTGGCTTCGCCTTATCTCGAACTAGATGGTGATCTAAACCTCTTCTTCCGTGAGGAAAATTTCGACGTAACGGGACCACAACGTGTAGTTTTTCCCGCTTAATTTGATCGATGTGATTGCCGGAAGGGACACCGCCAAGCAGAACAAACTAGAATTGGAATTGGCCAAGACATTGGAGTTTTCTCCTTGGCCGCCATGATGATACCGAGTTTTTTTTTTTTTTTTTTTTTTCGCAAACTAGGGTTTAGGAGAGATTAGGGTGGATTTGGTTGAGAAGAAAAGAGTGTTTAGGCTCCGATACCATGTTGAGAAAATTAACATAGTAAATTAAACTGAGATCATCAACTTGTGATCTCTCCACCCTTTGTTATTCATATATATATAGTAAACAATAACACAACTCCTAACGCTATTGGGCTCATCTTTTCCCTTATTCCAAGACACATAAGTCGGCCCAAACACTTTACCCTAGCCGACTTACACACACATCACAATACCACAAATACCCTTATTAATACTACGTCACTTTAACAACGCTGATTAATACTACTAAACGATCAGAACATCAATCCACCCAAGTGCAGTGAGAGTATGGTCTAACCATTGACCCATTGTGATTATACAGTCTTTACAGTCTGCTTGGGGTGATTCATTACCTATGGTTCTTCTGGAAGGACTGTATAGGATTCTGATAATAAGAGGTTGGTTCAAAGCCATAAAACTGTATATGGAGTTTTGGTACTCAGCTTGTTTCATTCTCATGTAACCACCGAGTGTCTCAGCCCAAAGTGGGAGTAATTGGATCTACATGGAAAAGAGTCGAATGAATGAGAAAGTTTATCTTTCTAAGCAAAGCCAAGTGGTCTCAGGTTAATTCCCGAGAGAAGTAGATAGTTCAAAAGGGTGATGCCTCAAACTTTCTCACCACTCGCCTTGCTTGACTTTATGGAAAGCAGAAAGATTAAACAGGGTGATGCCCTGAAACTTTCTTGCCATACAATGGAGCTTAGATTCATTCGGAACATAAAGGTTTTAGCTTAAATCCAATGGTAGATAGACTGCCTATGCTTATATCCATTGGTGGATTAAAGCAAACCTCTAGGTCATTAAAAGTCACATGTTTGAAATATGTGGGCTTGACCAAAATATTGATGAATATTTTGTAGGCTAGATAATCAATATTGGTAAAGTAGTAAATGTTAGTGTTTATAAAAGATAACACTGCAACAGTTGAGAACAACATGAGTGTGTTATCTGAAGTCTGAAACTGACAAGCCAAGATTCTGTAAATTAGAGATGTGGACTATATTCTTAGAATTTGATTCGGTCGAAATCATGAGAACAAGTTATGGATGTGTCCCATCCATCGTATTGGTTAAGATGAAAATGCATATTCGTATGCAATATTCAACGAGAGGTTTCCTACCCAACCCTTCACGGAATAATTCTTTGAGTCTTCGGATATAGAGAAAATGGGATAGATTCTCTTTTGGATAGAGAAATTCAGGTTATTAAAAGTCAATAAAAGTCGAGTCTTGGATTCGGACGTTGACAGCAGTATAGTGCATCCTCAAGTATCTTTAGAGAACGAGGAATCATATGCTTGTGTATTTGGGTGTGAACCTGAGTGTCGTTGACTACACTTATTCTGTTTTTTTGTCGGATTAAGGATGATCGTAAATCGATCACAGGCTCAGTGTTTACTCATAGTGATGGAGCTATAGTCTGGAGCAATCCAGCACTTCTAGTTTGACTCTGTTAGTCAAATACATAGTAGCTTTCAGAGCAGCTAAAGAGGCAGTGAGGCTTGAGAAGTTCTTTGTTAGATCGGGAAGTGATTCCAGGTCTCGATGAACCGATATCATTTTACTGTGAAAATAGTTAAGAGGTAGCTCATGCAAATGATCTTCGCAATCACAAGAGGTCAAAAGATATTGAGAGAAAGTACCACCTGGTCAGACATATCGTGCAAACAGGCGACGACGCATCGGTCCTAAAGATCGCCTCGAGCCGACAACCTAGCTGATCAATTTACCAAGTCATGTGGCATCTAATGTCACTGATAAGCGCTTGATGGGTAAGATTGGGAGATATGTCTCATCTACTTTAGAGCAAGTGGGAGAATGTTGTGGATAGAAAGAATAAGGGTGAGGTTCTCTAAAAACAATGTTGTGGATAGAAAGAATAAGGGTGATGTGCTCTAAAAACAATCATTGCTTGTCTTTACGGGCAAGTGGGAGATTGTTAGATATAGTGTGCCCGAAATACATTTGTTGCTTGTCCTTACGGGCAAGTGGGAGATTGTTGGAAGTAGAGCGCCGAAAAACAATTTATGTAATTGTTTTTAGAATTATTAAATAACAAATTTGTTCTCATCTTAGTACTTGCTTCGTGCTTGAAAGTAATACACTCATCAAAACCCTAAGTCGTATCATATGTAGCCATATAACTTAGTGTGTCACACATGAGGATTAAGTTTATGGTGATACACTTGAAATGTTAGTCCGTGGTAAAGTTAATCAAAGTATGGGGTCTATTGATTAAACCACCATTAATGCGCCTAGAACACTTTATGGTGTGACCGTCTTATCCGGACTGTCGGCATTGGTTGTCTAAGTGGGGAATTTATATATGATGTAGTCATATAGGACTGGACCGATTTAATCTGAGTTTCTCATATAATTCCGTGATTGAGAGATCTTATTCAATCACAAGATGATCATATATGGATTAACCTTAATCCTGAAGTGATTACAGACTCCTACTTGTTTCAGGATAGGGTTTGATGTGTTCGTTAAGGATCGCTAAGAGGCGCGGTCAGAATCACTTTCACGTTGGCACTATTCTGGAATGAGTGAGAAGTGTGTGTCTCACAGATATGGAATCCATTCCTTCCTGCGGGAAGTAGAAAGACAATCCCCTTCTTTGTTGATCCTAGAAACTGATCGATCCACGGAGTTCGTATTGGTGATGAACTAATTGATCACTAGTGGGTTAATGGTAAATATGGATAAGACGATTGAAGAAGGTTTACGGAAATAATCCCGCTTCATTATGGATAGTCTATGGAGGGTTAGTCTCAGATATGTAATGATTATATCAATGGACACTTATCGACTGACTCGACGCTTTTGAGAATAAGTTATATCTATAATCGGTAGAGTTCAGTTTCGGATTTATGGTGGCATAATTCCGGAATTAATGAATTAAGTAGAACTATTCTGTTCGATGAATATTTAATTTAATTTATTGTAGCTCACTGGTTATAGGTCCGTGGTCCCGTGTTGGCTCCTAACACGAGAGTGTTTTTCGCTTTATGGAAACTCAAGAATAAATTAAATAGTTCGTCTATTTAATGAATATGCAATATTATTTATTTGGTAAATAATATGTAAAATAGAAAAGACATTTTCTATTAAAATTTGTGACTAAAATGGCGCCTCATATGTGGATAATTTAGGAGAAGAAATTTTTCTAGATTATGTGACATATGTAATTAATTAATTATCTATTTGTTGGGTAATCAATTGAAAAATTAAGAGATTGATTTTTGGGAATCATCTCTTATTTTGTTCCAAAAATATCTTTTCCTTATGGGAATAGGTTTTTGTGGTGTGAAAATGATAACTCTCTTGACTAGTTATACATAGTACACACAAAAATATTGGCGCCACTTATACATTAAAAGAAGAGAAAAATTAGCTTCTCGTTCTAGTCATTAAGAGAAAGAAAACCTAGGGTTTTTCTTGTGCATATTCCATGATGTTCTATGGCGAGGATCGACGTCCACCTGTCGTCGCTAGGAGATACAATCCGGAAGACTACGGCTTCTCCCTTGGTCGATTTTATCATCTCTCTATCTACAAACCTTCTTATAGATTGTTATTTAATTATGTGAATTATATCGTGGTAAAATCATAAACGAATTTATTTGTAGCTTCCGCTGTGCAAGATCGAGTGTCTCGATCGTTGCTGTGAATCAGATCCGATGATCCAATTATGGATCGGATCCGGATTCGGGTTTCTGTATATCCAGCAGTTGTTTCCTTCACTGATTCTAAAAAAGAGTCATGTCAATGGATTCTTTTGTGAATCCATTGTTCACCAAGAATTGAGATAGAGTCTCATACCAAGATCTTGGTGCATGTTTCAAGCCATACAGTGCTTTGTTGTGTCTGTACATTTTATCTTATTGATCTTTATCTTCAAATCCAGGAGGTTGCTGATCATACACCTCCTTTTCTAGAATGCCATTCAGAACTACACTTTTGACATCCATTTGATAAACCTTGAAGTTTTTGTTTATGCATATGCTAAAACAATCTAATTGCTTCCAATCTTGAAACAGAGGCATATGTTTCATCAAAGTATATTCCTTCAGCTTGTGAATAGTCATGTGCAATGAGTCTGGCCTTATTTCTAACATTGGTAGCAGATTCATCCAACTTGTTTCTCTAAACCCATTTTGTACCAATGATATTCATGACCAGTCCTTTAAACTAGTGTCCACACATGATTTATTTCAAACTCATTCAATTCTTCTTGCATAGTAATTCTCCATCAATCCAGATCATCAATTGCTTCTTCATAACTTTAGGTTCCAACTAAAATAGAAAACAAGTGAACATTGCATCTAGTTTAATTCTAGTCTTCACACCTTGTTGTACATAACCAATTACTTGTTCAGCAGGGTGGTCTCTTAACCTTTGTAAGTCATTGTTTCCTTGATTTACTAGAACTTGGTCTCGCTGGGGATCTACCTGCAGGTTTAGTAGAGGATCAATGTGTCTTTTTTACATTTTCAAAGAGCTTATCAAGTAGTGTTATCGGTTTGGGCTTCAGATGAGCTTTAGCAGAGCAACATTAGATCTAGTTTAACATTCTGGCCTGAGTAATCGTAAACCTTAATGTCACTTAACTTTATTAGACTGCCCACATACACAAAGTTCCAGAACTTTTAGATTTACATCAAAGTTCGAACTTCATTATCTTGAATTCCAAAGAAAGTATGGCTCATCAAACAAAACTTGAATGGATTCTTCATGTTTGAGTGTTCTTTTGTTCGTAACACTAAAAGCTTTACTAATCAAGAGTATCCCAAAAATATGGCTTCATCAGATTTTGGTTGAAAAGTCTTCAGCTGCTCCTTATGATTTAGGATAAAACATTTGCTTCCAAATGGATGAAAGTAGGATATATTTGCTTCCACTAATCATTGTTCTTCCTGCTTCCTTCAAAGTCGTGTTTCTTCTTTCAGCAACCCCATTCTGCTGAGGGGTTCCAGTGGTTGCTAATCGATGAAACACACCATTCTTCTCACAATACTCTATGATGACTTTGTTTAGGAACTCAAGACTGTGTATGATTTGATTTTCACCATCTTGTAAAACTTTGCTCAATTTGTAATCATTTCAAAAGTTCAGCAAACTTTGTAGAGTCTCACTTTTCTTGTTCATGAAGATTACTGAAGTGTATCTTGAAAAATCATCCACAACTACAAATTATACTTATTTCCACTTATACTTATTGGTGTAACTAGTCCAAAAATATCCATAGCAGCTCCAAAACTTTGTTTGTGGACTGCTGAGTTTTGGACTTGAAACTTGCTTTTATCTGTTTCCCTTGTTGATATGCCTCATATACATCATCCTTCTTGTATGTGATTCGGGTAATCCAACCACCAGTTTCTTTTTGACTAACAGATTGATATCATCAAACTTTAAATTATTGAGTTTCTTGTGCCACGACCAATTGAGTTCTGACTTTGTATGTACAATGAGACATGTTTCTGGAACAACAGTTGTCCAGTCCACAATGTACATGTTTTTTTGTCTTCTTCTAGCTAGTACTACATGATGTGCCATCTCACTCAAAACAATGCAATGATCTTTGTCAAAGGTAACTATGTAACGATGTCATAAAATTGGCTTGTGCTCGCATGTTGTAGTCCAAATCCTTCAACATAGGCAACATTCTTTATTGTAAGACCATTTTAACCAGTATACCATATCCTCTTGTATATCCTGGTTTGTCCTTATTTCCAAAGTTGACTTTTGGTCCATCATTGGCAACAAAATCCACCAGGCAATGCTTGTTTTTATTCATATGTCTGGAACATCAACTATCAAAGTACCAAACACCCTACAAAAAGAATTAATGTGTTTTAGGTATCCAAACCTATTTGGGTCCATGGAGGTCAGTGGTAAGCACAACCCTTGGCATATTACCATAAGGTCTCCTATAAAAGGTGTTGCACTTCTGTTCATATATGTATGCCACATTCCCAAAAGATCTTTGGTTTGCCTGTGTTGCATTCATATATGGTTTCTGGCCTTTTTGTACATATTGTTGTGCAAAGTGGTCTCTGTTGTTAGTTGCAGCAGGGTAACTGATGTGGCCAAAACGAGGTGTCCAATCTAACCGGAAGTGTACCGGGTCGACTGTAGTCTAGTTTGGTGAGTCAAGGTCGTCTCCTCGGGGAACGTACACTCCAAATGAGATTACACACTAAAAAGTCTATAGTAATTTGATATAGGTCGCAATTTAGTGAAAGGTTGATCAATTGCATAAATAAGGTGCTGAATTAACAATGATGGTAAATTATAAAAGAAGCTAACCAAGTGATGCAGCATCTGAGGCGGAGTTGTCGGATTCCACATTGGCTGCGATCGAATACATGGACCAAAGGGAGCGTTCGGACCGGCGTTAGTATTTTGGCCGTAACTTTCGCCCGACGTCCGCTTTGGCGCAGCAGACACCATTTCGAAGGCCGTTCACAGATTTTTCGATGCCAAAATCAATTGCTTTCCCTTCCATTTCGCCGCCAAGATTTTTGCGCTTTTCACAATTTTCTTATTTTATTTACGATTCAATAAAGATCCGATTCGATCCGTGATTTCAAAGATCGTGATTTCCGCTACCGATTTATTTCCGTAATAAATTTCGTGATTTTATATTTTTGGAAAGTATCGTATTCGTGCGCCTATAAAATCCCGGCTTGTGGGATGATTTTAGTCGACTTGAATAATATAACAAATTTGCCTCTCGTGAGCATATTCAAACCCCTGTTTGTGAGTTCATCTCTTTTTCGCTTCCCTGCTTATGCTTTCCTTATACGCCCCGGCGTCACCAAGATAATCGTAGACTATCTATCCTCTTGCAATGTCATGGGAACAACTTCCTACCTACCTACCATTCATGTTGAAAGTGTGAAGCGGTGCATTCCTAATCAAGCAATCTCCCCTCATACGAGTGAATGAAATTGCTCTCTACCTCCTCCTTGGTCTAGGTGCCCTAAACCTAATGATTCGGTATGCTACGCCCGTGAATGCAATGGCAAAGCCAACTATCCCCGGATAAGAAATCGAATGCCTACGAGAGGTCGATTTTACCTTCCGGTTCACCTACCCTCTTCCCACGTCTAACATCTCCGTTCGGTATCCGTTAAACATGTAAATGCTAACACTAGGCAATTACTCCAATGTCAACAACCAATGCAATACAAGTAGGCAAAGCTTCACAACAATCAAAAATAACAACACAAACAATTATTCCCAATCAATCACAAGAGGATAAACTACTACTACGACATAATCTTGGCTAGAAAAACCTAGCCACTCATAACTACAAACATTAACATAACAAAGCTAACATTCATAATCATAAGAACACTTGAATCAAGGTAAAGATTAAGATTTACCGATCAAAAGCAAAACTCGAAATTGGTATATTCATCCAAGCTCCAAAACCTTCAATGGAGTTACAAACTTATGGCTTCAAACTCCAACCAAAAGTAATAGAAATTAAACTAAGATTCTTAATAGTTACAATGATAATCAAGAGCTAGTTTCTACAAGAATTTTGCTATAAGAGCCTGGGGTGGGGTTTTTGCCTGCAAGATGGATGAGATGTTGAAGATGAAGTGTTCTATTGATAATAATGTGAAAGAAAGAATAAAAGAGATTAAAGTTTTCTGACTCTGCACTCTTGACTCGCGTCATCCCATATTGGCGCACGTCATTCCCAAATTTGCACTGATGGCGCAGGTAATAGCTTCTTGGCGCGCGTCACGTCCAATTGTGGTGACTGACTGAATGACATCTGCATTAATTGCTCAACCACTCTGTGACGCGGGTTATGTGACATGGCGCAAGTCATCAATATAAAAAATCACAGAATCA
Organism: Gentiana macrophylla; assembly: GCA_026214975.1. Classification (NCBI taxonomy): domain Eukaryota; kingdom Viridiplantae; phylum Streptophyta; class Magnoliopsida; order Gentianales; family Gentianaceae; genus Gentiana; species Gentiana macrophylla. The sequence continues at coordinate 21,542,010 of CM047811.1, read as the reverse complement.
TCATTTTATTCTCCCGGTGGCTTGGATTGACCTCTAATATGTGTCAAATAATCCTATGGGCTGAAATCCTTGCCACGGCACAAGATCATCACAAAAGAATCAAAGGCCATCCTAAGGTCAGAATCTACACTCCCAACCGTGATATCTGTGCTGCAAAATAGACACAAAGATACCACGTGTAAATCTGATAACAAAATCGGCTAATAACTAATATAATACAGCTAAAAACATGGTTTTTCTGCAAAATCTATGTACACAAAATGTGGTTACAATCATCATTCAAATTGCTCAAGTTGATGTCAAAATATCGCTAATTGCATTAGAAAATAGGGTAAATCATCAGAAATTATATCATCAGGTTGACTTACATCAACCACTCCCCACTTAGTGTTTGCTCGTCCTCGAGCAACTAGATGTTAGGTGTAGTGCCCGAAAGACAATTTGTGTAATTGTTTTTAATAATGAATGACAGAATTTATCTCACCTTATTACTTGCTTTGTGCTTGTAAAGTAATACACTGCTGCAAACCCTAAGTATATCTGTATGTAACCGCTTAACTCAGTGTATGGCATGCACGTGAGGATTGAGTTAGTGGTGATATACTTAAACATGTTAGTCCGTGGTGAACTTAATCAGAGTTTACGGTCTCTTGATTAAAACACCAATAATGCGCCCAGAACACCTTAGGGTGTGATAGTCTTATCCGGACTGTCGGTAGAGGGTACCTACGTGGGGCATTTATATATGATGGCATTCATATAGGACTGGACCGATTTAATCTGTTTTTTCTCGATATAATTCCGTAATCGAGGAATCTTATTAAATTATTAGATGATCATATATGTATCAACCTTAATCCTGAGGTGATCACAGGGTGCTGCTTGTCCCGGGGTAGTGTTTGATGTGTTAGTTACGGTTCACTTAAATATGTGTTCCAAGCCACTTCTCATTGGCACTATCTCTAGATGAGTGAATAGTTCGATTTTCACGGACATGGAATCCATTCCTTCCCGAAGGGAAGTAGAGAGACGTCCCCCTTATTTGTTAGCCCTAAGAAAGTGATCGATCCGGGAGTTCACATTTGACTAATTAGCTACTAGTCGGATATGTGTACTAATTGATCATCGAGGGGTTGATGGTAAATAAGGATAAGATATTTCGAGTCGGGTTCACGGAGACTTCCCACCTGAATAGACGATCTATACATGAGGGTTAATCCGTATGTAGTGATTATATCAATGGACGCTTATTCACTCTATGGGTTGAGTATAAGTATACATCTATAATCGGTAGAGTTCAGTTTCGGGTTTATGGTGGCGTAATCCCGGAATTAATAATTAATGTACTTATTCTGTTCGATGAATAATTAATTATTGGAGCTACCTGGTTATAGTCCATGGTCCCCGATGTGGCTTCGTAATTTGGACTAATAATCTTGTTATTTGGGCCTCAGTGATAATTAATTTGGTCAATTTAATTGATTGATATGCATGGATATTATTTAAATTTAAATAATATAATACACAGAAAATACATTTTCTGTGGGCCTAAAACCTAGTGTATATGGCGCCTCATACTTCATTAAATGCAAGATTTGATTTTCTTGTGTGATTAATGATTAATAAAAGATGATTTATTTGTAATTGATTGATTGATTAATCACAATCTTTTATAAATGGAATTATCCTTTATTGTGATTTCTTTTTCATTAATTATTTAATTGATTAGAAACTTGGAGGTAAGGATTTACTCTCCTATATAAAGAGAGTTCTTCCAAGACATAAGGCCAAGGGAAAATTTCGACCTATACACTAAAAAGAGAGAAGAAAAATTTGTTTCTTGTCTTGGGTTTCTGGTTGAAGAAAAACTTGGAGTTTTTCTTGGTGTTGCATATCAAGGAGGTTCGTGTATCAAGAAGGGTGTCCACCAACCGCCGTTTGGAGAACACATCAGAAGATCAAGACTTCTCTTCCCGTTATTGGTAACATGACCTTAAACCCCCTTGTAGACTTGTAGTAGTTTAAGTCCTTTAATTATGTGTTTCGATATATAAATCGTGATCCATCCGCTGCGCGTAGATCTAATTCGTTTAGATCTAAGAACCTGCATCCTTCATGTGGTAGCAGGGCCAGGTTCCACGATTTATATAGTCATAATCATAATTAAACGATTTAAAGGAGTGGAATTGCATGTAGGTAAATTTTATTTATTGTTTTATGCATTGATAATGATTAATTGCTATGGTTGAAGAGATGGATTGGGGTTGGCAACTGTTTACCCGTTAGATCTATTGTAAACTCATATAAACGATGAAAATTCGTTCATATGAGTATAGGAAATTATGTAATTTATTTGTTATTGCAATTTTAATTTCCAGAAAATAGATCTGTTTAGTAGCTGTTTAGTTATTTCATTTTTTCCGTTAATCGAGCCGTTGAAACGACGATCTCTCCGGTCATAATCAATATTGGAAGATTATGAACAATCCCACAAATTTTGGCGTCGATCGGAGTTCGTTTTGATATCCGTTCATTGCTGCCAAAAAGCTGCTGTAACAGAAAAACGCAGGATTCACAGAAACCCTACCTATGGCTTCCTCGAATTTCTGGGAGAGTTTGCACCGTTGAAACGCAAATCCAACCGGTCAGATCGATAAATATGGAGTTTTTGACGTGGCATAAAAATTTCAGATCGATCGGGATTCATCTCGATTCCCGATCGGCCTCGGGAAGTCATTGATGCGCTGCTGTAAAAGTCAGATTCAGCAGCAAGTTGGGCGACTCACTGGAGAATATTGGCAAGTCAAAGCTCCGATCTAACCGTCCATCTTGAAGTCCGAAGAATGAAGATCGGATCTGGAAAGTTTCGTCCCGATCCAAGTTCGTTTGATATGCCGATCGTCGAAGATTCTTAACAGCTGCAGATTAGGGTTTTAATTTATTTTCGAATAGATTAGTTACATGAAGTGCCAAACAATTCATCTCGGTGTTTATTTTCCGCACTAGTATACATGTGTAGATTGTATGAGTAGAACCGGAAAATTTCCATGACATGCATCATATCATGAATTCCACTCCATATGCATACATGTAGAAATTAATTCGAGGAATTAGTTAGGCATGTATAAAACACACGATTAGTTTTAATTAATTGTTTGATATTAATTAGAAACTAATTAGGGTAAAAACCGAGGAACACGGGTTTTTTCAATCGTCGAGGTTGGGTGATGGATTCTCGGTGAATCCCACTCTGCGAAAGCATGAGTAAAATCCCGAAACCTCGTGGTTAAGGTGTTGGATTCTCGGTGAATTCCACCTTACCTAAGACGAGATTACGTTTTTGTTCCGTAGTGTCTACTACGTGAATGTTTGATGTTTAAGGATTGGATAATCATGGGCAAACAGGTTCGAAAGTGGTTTAACCACGGTTGGGTGGTCAACAGTAGCTACGGCTCAATCGACTTCACCCTCCACGTGTGGTGTTTGCACGAAGTGCAGCAATCTTCGAGCCATCCGAAGAGCCACTACGGCTCAGCGGAGCTCTCTAGCCTTGACCCGTCCGACGGCCACATATGTTCTAACGAATAGGTCGGGTGGGCTAGCCCACATAACCGACAACATTCGGGCCTATGATTTATTGATCCTTAATGTAACATCAAGTCCAAAAACGTGATCAGTAAACCCACCACTTTTTTCAAAATATTGAGTGGGAGCGGGAGAGGCAACAGCCGACCCCACGGCCTCTACTGTTGACACAAGCAACGTGAGAGAATGGTGACGCCTCGTGCCGGCTTTGATTTCGGCCCCCTAAGGAAGGCCTTCACCGCTATCAAAATTCAAGGCTTGGTCTCCGAAAGGATAGGATTTTGGGTACTCATTTGAGTCACTGACCGACCCTAAGGCGGCACACTCGGGGTCTATCTAAAGATATGAAACAGTAGGTCACACTCATAAAGGGTATTTTTGGTAGTACCTTGGCTGAAAAAGGAAAGGTGATTGACGATCACAAATGAGATGTTCGATTCTCAATCTGATCTTCAATATTAATCGAAACCTCTTTGACCTACCCTAAGGCGGCCTTGAGGCGTTAGATTAAATCCTTGAACGGTAGGATAGACTATAAGTACTTAGTTTATGTTCTAAAATTTATTAGTAGTGTATGATTTGGATTTATCTTACATCAATTTTATTTACAACTATTTATATATCTCTCAGGGTGCTAGGCTGCTAGTGTAAAATTGACTAGTAATGACTTCGTTAAAAAGTGGTAAGTAACTAGAACGTTGTACTTATTGATCTTACATGCGATTAATTTTTCGGAAGAGATATTTCTCTGGAGCCTTCAAGACTTAAGTAGCGTAAATAAGTATGTCACTTGTTGTCAATCGTGTTGAACGAAAGACGACTGTAGTCAGTTTGAAAGATGATTGGGACGATAAAATTCTTCTAGTGAATTTTAATGGTGTAGTGTCTACACAAGAAATTTTCTAATAGAAAAATTGGAGAATCATAAATTAAAGTGTCGCTAGTTAGACGGTATTTGGAACCGATAAACTAGTGGGAGCTTTTGTCTTATGTTTTTTCTAATTTAGAAAATTAGTCCCACTGGGTAACGCTTTCATTAGACATCCCACAATTCACAAGTAGTGTCTACTCATACGAACTGCTAGTTCAAGACTATTTCCTTTTAAGGAAAGTTAAGAATGGGAAAGAATGTCTATAAGTGTTAATCATCTTAACTGAAGTTTTGAGGCTAAACCGAAACATTAATTAAAGAAAGTATAGGATAAGGAAAGTGATTTCGGATCACTAACCAATGAATCCTTAGCGACTTTCTTAACCGAGTAACTTGACTCGGTAGCTTAGTTCTTTGGAAGAACAAGGAAGCTGTGCATTAACGATTAATAGAGTAACAACGGGCAGTAATTTCAGCTACAATAGTGGGAGTAATATAAGGAAATGAATTTCAGATTCTATCCTTGAATATCACAGGAAAATTTATTTTTCCTGTTTTTCAGATTCATTGAAGCAAATGGATTCACTTTCAACTCGATATATTGTTGCCTCATAGAAAGTGAATATGACATTTGTAGTAAGAATCCGAGACTCGGACTTTTGTTTGATAAAGTCAGAACCACTAAGAAATGTTGAAAATGTATAAGTAACACGTCTTAAACTATTATAGGTAAAAGGTTTCCGTATTAAGATAAACAACCTTTCAATATCTATTAATTAGTGCATATATCCTAGAGAAAAGACCTCACGATCGGCTAAGGGTGATTCTATCTCGAGTCTAGGAAAACTATCTCAAAGGAACAATGACAAAGTTTCCTTTCAATTGGGAAAGGGTAATAGATTTGAAGGGTAACATAGCTTGTTCATCATGACCTTCGGGTCTAGTGAGAGACACTGCAAGCTAGTAGGAGTTTTTGAGTGGTGACATTTTGTCGATAACTACTCAAACGCGATTTAGTTTATCGAAAGAATACGAGGAGAGTCTCGATTTCAAAGAGAGAATAGAGTATTCCATGCTCGAAATAGGCTATCGCATAGTCTTGGGACTGATGCTCGGCTCGCCTCCTAGTGGAAGCGTTTTCACCGAGGAAGAAACCATAGACTTGCCTTATATAGTTATTGATGTGCTACAATACACTGCTAAACTCGATTAAGATAATTGGTTGCAAAATAACGGTTAACATTATTATGTAAACCGAGAAGTCTACCTAGAAGATGCTAGTGAATTTATGGATAAGGAGTGACTTCGGTTCACACCACTTCCGTAAATGTAGGCATTTAGCATTTAATGCTTAAAGGTAGGACTGGAGATTTTGCGCATACGTTCAGATTGTGAATGTTCGTTAAATATCTTAATGAGACGAGTAAAGGTTGGTTATAAGATTCTTGAGATCAGAAAGTGACGGTTGAACTGTCACAAGCCTTCTGATAGAAGCTATAAGTAACAGCCTTAAACCTTGGAGTACGGTTACCCAAAGGTAGTTACTATCTGATTTAATCACACCACGTCCAACATCATTTGTTGGTGAGTACACTGATAAATACTACTAGATCAGAATATCGATCCACCCAAGACACAGTGGGAGTATGGTTTAACCATTGACCCATTGTGGTTATGTGGACTTTACAGTCTGCTGCGGTGATTGATAACCTATGGCTCTTGGTGGGCTGTATAGGATTACGATCATAGAGGTTGGTTTGAAAACCTTAACCTGTGAATGGAGTTTTGGTACTCAGCTCTGTTTCACCACTTGTAGAACCACTGAGTGCCTCGGGCCCGAGTGGGAGCAATTGGATCTACACGGAAAAGAGTCGAATGAATAGGAAAGTTTAAACTTTCAGTATAAATTTGAGTGGTATAGGGGTGATTCACGACAAGTAGAGAGTTAACGGACCTTGAACTCTCTCACCACTCAATCTTGTTGGATTTCGTTAAAAAGCAAAAAATAGGGGTGATTCCCTGAGACTTTCTTGCCGAACAATGGAATCTGAATTCATTCAGAACAGAAGGGTTTTAGCTAAGAATGAATAACGGATTCGTTACAAAGCAGAAGATAGGGGTGATTCCCTAATACCTTTTTTGCGAGACTAACGATATCTTAATTTATTCAGAAAGAACCATTGGTAGGAAGCCTGCCATTCCTTGTATCCTTTGTGGATTTAAGAGAACCTCTCGGTCATTTAAAGTCACATGTTTTAAAATATGTGGACTTGACCAGAATATTGATAAGTCTTTAGTAGACTGGATATCAATATTGGTAAAGTAGTAGTATTAGTGTTCATGAATGATAACATCAAAGCGGTTGGAAACAACATGTGTGTGCTATCTCGAAGTTGGAAACCGAGCGAGGCCAAGATTCTCTGGATGAGAGAATTGGACTATATTCTAATAATTTAATTCGGTCAAATTCACAGGAATGAGTCATTGGCTATCCCATCCATCTTATTGGATGAGATGATCATGCATATACGTATGCAACATTCATCGAGAGTAGTCCTACCCTACCTCTCAGGAATGATTCTCTAAATCTTCGGATAAAGAGAAAATGGGATAGAGTCTCTCTTGGATGACGGCAAGTCAGGTTGTCACAAGTCAATAATAGTCAAATCTCGGATTCGAGCATTGAATAGCGGTTTTAGTACATCCTCAAGTATTTTTGAAGAACGAGGAATAATGTGCTTGTATATTCGGGTGCAAACTTGAATATGGTTGACTACACTGATTCTGACTTATAGTCAGATTAAGGATGATCGTTGGGACGATCTCGGACTCAGTGTTTAATCATTGTGAAGGAGCTATAGTCTGGAGAAATCCAGAATCACCAATCGATTTTAGTTAATCGGATACGTAGCAGCTTTCGGAGCAGCTAGAGTGGTGATATGGCTTAGGAATTTCCTTTCTGATCTGGGAGCAATTCCAGGTCTAGTGAGCCGATATCACTTCATTGTGAAAACAGTGAAGTGATAGCTTAGAAGGATCTTCTCAGTCACTAGAGGTCAAAAGCATATTGAGAGAGAGTACCGCCTGATTAGATGGACCGGCGACGTTTCGATCCTAAAGATCGTTTCGAGCCGACAACCTAACTGATCAGTGTACCAAGTCGAGTGCTTGGAGGGTACGGCATTGATGGATATGTCTCATCTGCTTTTAGAGCAAGTGGGAGAGTATTGTGAATAAGATGAGAAAGGGTGTGCTCTAAAAACAATAGTTGCTTGTCATTTCGTGCAAGTGGGAGATTGTTAGGTGTAGTGCCCGAAAGACAATTTGTGTAATTGTTTTTAATAATGAATGACAGAATTTATCTCACCTTATTACTTGCTTTGTGCTTGTAAAGTAATACACTGCTGCAAACCCTAAGTATATCTGTATGTAACCGCTTAACTCAGTGTATGGCATGCACGTGAGGATTGAGTTAGTGGTGATATACTTAAACATGTTAGTCCGTGGTGAACTTAATCAGAGTTTAGGGTCTCTTGATTAAAACACCAATAATGCGCCCAGAACACCTTAGGGTGTGATAGTCTTATCCGGTTTGTCGGTAGCAGAGGGTACCTACGTGGGGCATTTATATATGATGGCATTCATATAGGATTTGGACCGATTTAATCTGCTTTTTCTCGATATAATTCGTAATCGAGGAATCTTATTAAATCATTAGATGATCATATATGGATCAACCTTAATCTGAGGTGATCACGAGTCTTTGCTTGTCCGGGGTAGTGTTTGATGTGTTAGATACGGTTCACTTAAATATGTGTTCCAAGCCACTTCTCATTGGCACTATCTCCAGATGAGTGAGTAGTTCTGATTTTCACAGACATGGAATCCATTCCTTCATGCGGGAAGTATAGAGACAGTCCCCTTATTTGTTAGCCCTAAGAAAGTGATCGATCCCGGGAGTTCACATTTGACTAATTAGCTACTAGTCAGATATGTGTACTAATTGATCATCAGGGGGTTGATGGTAAATAAGGATAAGATATTCTGATTCGGGTTCACGGAGACATCCCACTCAGAATGGACAGTCTATGGAGGGTTAATCCGTATGTAGTGATTATATCAATGAACGCTTATTCACTCTATGGGTTGAGTATAAGTATACATCTATAATCGGTAGAGTTCAGTTTCGGGTTTATGGTGGCGTAATCCCGGAATTAATAATTAATGTACTTATTATGTTCGATGAATAATTAATTATTGGAGCTACTGGTTATAGGTCCATGGTCCCCGATGTGGCTTCTGTAATTCGGACTAATAATCTTGTTATTTTGGGCCTCAGTGATAATTAATTGGCTGGGCTAATTGATTGATATGCATGGATATTATTTAGTTGGATTAAATAATATATACACAGAAAATACATTTTCTGTGGGCCTAAAACCTAGTGTATATGGCGCCTCATACTTCATTAAATGCAAGATTTGATTTTCTTGTGTGATTAATGATTAATAAAAGATGATTTATTTGTAATTGATTGATTGATTAATCACAATCTTTTATAAATGGAATTATCCTTTATTGTGATTTCTTTTTCATTAATTATTTAATTGATTAGAAACTTGGAGGCCAAGGATTTACTCTCCTATATAAAGAGAGTTCTTCCAAGACATAAGGCCAAGGGAAAATTTCGACCTATACACTAAAAAGAGAGAAGAAAAATTTGTTTCTTGTCTTGGGTTTCTGGTTGAAGAAAAACTTGGAGTTTTTCTTGGTGTTGCATATCAAGGAGGTTCGTGTATCAAGAAGGGTGTCCACCAACCGCCGTTTGGAGAACACATCGGAAGATCAAGGCTTCTCTTCCTGTTATTGGTAACATAACCTTAAACCCCCTTGTAGTAGTTTAAGTCCTTTAATTATGTGTTTCGATATATAAATCGTGATCCATCCGCTGCGCGTAGATCTAATTCGTTTAGATCTAAGTACCTGCATCCTTCACTAGAGCGATAAGATTATCTAGAAACACAAAAATACGATCATGCAACATCAAGAAGTGAAAATCCAATTAGGCGATGCAACCTATCAAAATCACAAGAACATGTTCTTCACGATCTAAAGAAGTAGTGGAGTGTGTGAGTGAATATTCGTCAAGTCTGTTATCAACTAACGATCATGAAATCATGCAAACATTGTTCAAAACATGCAACCAAAAGTTTAGGAATGAGATCGATCTCCACTAATGAAGTACTCGGAATCAAGGAACTAGGTCAGGTAGTTGACAAATCGGCTTGTAATGTTCAGGCTAGGGTAGTGGCTAACGAAAGGAAATAAAAGGATAATCAAAAGAATAAGGCAAGATAGCAAGAATCCGCACCGTCTCCTTCATGATACCACACTTCCAAATTAGTCACTTCATACCCGTACATCACTTAAGATCTCTACAATTCGCTTCAAAATTGCCTTCAAGGACTCATTATTGATGGTGAAGTATTTACAACTGCAAGCTTCTCTTTAATTTTTGGTTGAATTGTTAGAAGCCTTTATTTGACTTTTGAAATATATACAAAATAAAAGAGACTGTTTTTTTTTAATAATGACACCACACCAATGGTTTCCGAACCAATTTCACAAGATGCCACCTCAACCTACTAGCACTTCCATCCGACTCTTAGACCCAACCACCGCTCTCACAATTACTAGACTCTTGCTATGCTTGCGGGAGGTCAAAGGAATGTAGACCAAAATCTTGGGTAAGGGTCGGATTATAATGTGGCTAAGTACGAACGGTTAGTTCGAGTGGGGTCTCACCACTCTACAAGGCTAAGATGGGGACAAAAAGGAAAATTCACGTTCAGGTAGGCCATTTGGCTATGGTTGGTCAAGGTAATGCCAAAAATCGTCATCCCTATTCCGATTCAAGTACACATTATTTAGTCAAAAAATAATAACATTCTAATTCGAGGTTGCAAATAAGAATATGCATGCACAATTTCATGAAAGGTTATTTGTTAACACCGAGATCAGAATATACGTGCACCACGGATCACACTACCAACAAAGATTAGTGAATAACATGCACCTATGTTTTGACAAAGTTACTCGTTTTATTGGAATACTCGCTCTATCAATTACAAGATCGTATTTCATGCCAAAAGATAATTCATACACCTATAAATTCTCAGGGATGATCAATGGTAAGCTTTTCTCAAGCAATTAAAGACATTACCCGTTGTTAGACTAACTATACTCCCACTCCCCACTTACGAGTCTGCATTGTCCTCAATGCAAAGTGAGTAATGAAGATATAGTTAGGGGGGAACAACGGGGAATCAGGATGAGTAAAATGAATGATATGACCATAAACAAAATTAGGGCAAAATTGGGGATAAATGGCCTGGTGGCGTACGCCAAGAACATCTTGTGCGCGCAAAAGTACTATTGCTATCTGAGAGAGTTTAGCCTACAAAACTGGCGTACGCCAACACTGGGGTGACGTGCGTCATCCCTAAAAGTAAGGGACATGGCGTGCGTCAGAGCAACATTGACATATGTCATTAGTGGAAAAACTCAAAGAAAAGGGAGGGTTTGCATGCGGGGGGGGGGGGGGAGTAATAAGCAAAATTAAATTTGTACAAGCAAAATCAAAAGCAAAATCATACTGAAAGACAAATATATTACATTATTCGAATGGCCACAGCATTGTTTGAAACATTAAAGGGAAAGTGCGACTAGGATTCAAGGCAACATCAAAAGATAACTAAATAAAAGGCAAACAGGGCCAACCAACCAACAGACAAACACTCAAACTACTCAGGCTCGACATCAAACTAAGCACCAGACTCATCAGAAGACGGAGAAACACCAAGCATATCTCGGGGACCAGACCGCGACGTGCTACCGGACTAGGGAAACATCATGAGAGTAGGCGGGGACTCGGGCAACACGAGTGCACAAGTGGGAGATCAGCCACGCAAAGGGAATGAAGGGGAAAGTGCACGTAGGCCTAGCATAGGACCGTGCAGCTTGGTGGATCAACTTACCCCAATTGATGTACACCTCGCGCCTGATTGCGTAAAGCAAAAGCAACTCGTTGTCCGTCATCTCCTCGAAGTTGTCTGTGGGGAGAGTGCGGTTGTTGATAAAATGCTTCCACGCCCGCGTCTCAGAAGAGAGAGTAGAAACTGAATAGTTTGCCCTAGGACCTTCCCATCCCGAAAAAAGCGCAGCTGTAGCAGTGGAGAGATGAGCCATGAAACTACCAATGTTGTTGAGGCCCCACTTGATCTCATAATGCTGATGAGGAGCAACGGTGGTGGAAGAGAGGCAGAAGGCATCATTGATATCCATCCAGTGGAAGGGCACCTCGATCCCACGAACCATGATCGTATTAGTGGATCGCTCTTCAGGCTCAACTGACAACATGGCGTAGAACTCACGAACAACAGTCTCGTTGATGCGCCCCCACGGTGGTGCGACCAAACGATTCCATCCTCCCCACTCTATAGGATACTCAGTCAAATCAGAAAGCTTCTTGGAGTTAATCGCTCGTTCCAAAAGAATTGGACGATGACTAAAGAGTTCGGTGTAGTTGTGCACGGCATCAGCACCAGCTATGTCAAAGAAAAGCACCGGACGATTATCTTGAAGAGAGGACATGGTGAGTGTTGCGAGAAGGAGAAAAGAGGGTAAAGAGAGGAAAGAATGAGAGAAGCGATTACGGAGTTAAAATAGAAGATTTTAGTGTTTGAGACACTTAATAGGCTAAAAAAAACGCATACATGGCCGCGCGTCAATCCTATCATGGCGTGCGTCAAGGGAACAAAGTCGATCCTAGGGTTACGTGGTGGCGAGGCGTGGCGAGGTTGTCAAGTCGGTTGGACAGCGTCAAGCAGGTTGGCGTACGCCAAGCTTGAAGTGTGTGCAAGATATGGACAAAAGGTAATGGCATGCGTCACGAGAGGATGGCGTGCATCAACAAGGCAAAAGGCCATGACTCACGCCAATAGGCAATGGCGCAGTCACTACACCTGGAGACAGACATAAATACGAGAAAAGTTAAAATTATCACTACACGAGAGCTAAGCACGAGATAATTTAACAATCTTTGGGTGAACAACAAGAACAAAAACTTCAATACACCGGTAGTACCACGAACACGAAGCACAATCCCAAAATGAAACAACGGTTGCAACATCCAAACAAAAGAAAAACAACAAAATAGTTCAACAAAGCGACAAAAGCTGCAGAAATAAAACAAAGCCACATGGCTGAACAATCAAACAAGCGAAGTGCAGTGAACAAAAGCACTAAACGGCATTGGCAGAAGAAGCGGGAACCGAGGAAGAAGCAAGGGGTAGCTCCTCAACATCATCCTCATCAATAAGCACGTGAGCAGCCGAAGGAGAAATCGCACTGGTAGGTGGGATCGTCAAAGGAGGAAACAAACCAGCACCCTGATCGTCAGCCGCAAAAGGGTTGGATAGCATCTGAATAGAAAAATCCAGAAAACCAGCAGATAGTATAGACTGAAAGGATGAACAGCCAGCTCCATCACCAATGGACGTAATCATCGAACCTGACAAACTCGATCCGGCAAAAGCGGCAAAACCTGCACCAGCCAAACCTGTACCTGCAGAAGAAAAGGCCGAAGCGCTACCCAGAACGACAGATGGTCTAGGAAAAGGCGGAATCCAAATAGGGGTCGGATAGTCGTCCTCCATGGGTGTATCGAAATCGTCAGCTCGGTCCGCATAACCAGGATGAAAAATCTCATCAAAGGAACGATGACCACGGGAACGAATCCTCAAATCGTTCAAACCACGCTGCACACTCTCAAAACCTAACCTTGAATTGGTGTCAGCCGCCACCAAGGCTCCACGCATAGCTGCCATCTCAGACTCAAGCAACTCAAACCTAGCTCTCACAGCTGGATCATGAACGCAAGGATGTGACGAAGTAGGCAGATCAGATGAAGGGATATCAACAGGATGCGGAGCACTAGCTGAGGCAGAGAAAACAGGAGAGGGATCGGACGGCTTAACATTCTCTGGGATACTAGGGCAAATCATGAGAGTAACCGGTGGGAACAAATGATTATCAGACAAAGTAGGGATTGCGGCAAGAACACAAAGCTCATGAATCAGCCAGGGAAGAGGCATGGTGCCGTTCGCACAATGATTCATGGCAAAGTCCACTGCTCCCTGATACATGTAGTACCCAACATCCACAGGCAAATCGGTGAAAATGGCAAGGGCTAGGCAAGACTCGGTATAATTAAAAGTGTTAATCTTGTGAGAGGGAATGATATTATGACTAATGAAATGCTTCATCACCCTCACATCCTTAATCGCTCGACCATATTTAAAGCGCTTACCTACCTGGCGTGGCGGACGGACGAGAGATAAGTTTTAGCCTCACGAGCCTTAGCCTGATTTCCGTCATCATTCAAGTTCCAAACACTAGAAAAGAGGGTCTCGGCCGGGATCTCAATAATACCAAATAAATTATTGATAACCTTCACTGAAAAAGCGACCTTCTTACCACGGACGGGCATAGAACCTTTGGTCGCTTCAGCAGATTCGCAGCAAGGTTAGCATAAAACTCGACCACGATGGTTCCTTTGACCGTAGAAATGCACGGTTGGTACGCTAAGAGTTCCGTTCACGGTCCGTGGCGATTTTACGAATCCTTGGGTGACCGACTTGAAATCGATTCCACTTTCGAAATGCAATGCATGACCGTCGAAAAAGCCGAACAAAAAGCCTCTTTTCTTTCTTACCAAAAGGTGTGTCGAGAAAAGGGACAATGACTCGATTTCACTAGGCGGGGGCTTTCCTCTTCTTATTCGGTCACCCCGACGACCACTAGAACGAGCAGAAGATTCAGACATGGCTACAGTGTAACAACAACCCAACAAAAGCAACAAGAAAAAAACAATCAGCCCCTTCCTCCGGTCAAAAGAAAATTCAAAACAAAAAATTAACTAAACTAGATTAGATTGAAAAAGGAGGACTAGGCCAAAAATACCTTGTTGGAATGATGAACACCGCAGACAAAAATGGAGGTCGCCGGAAACAATGGAAGTGACCGGAAATGCAACAACCATGCTATAGAAGCACACAAATGAGTCTCCACTTCCCCAAACCAATAGAAGAAAAGGAATGGAGAAAGAATGAGTTGTGAGGGGTTGTGATAAAGGGAGAAATTTTGTGGAGTGGTGGATGAAAAACTGAAGAAAAATGGGAATAGAAAGTGGTGATTTCGAGTGATATGGGAGTTATGGAGGGGAGAGAAGAGAAATAAAACCGTTTTTTATTCAAAAATTGCCCCCTTGACGCGCGTCAAGATCTAATGACGCAGGTCAAGCCCTAGATAAGAAGAGGAATAATACCGTTTTTTATTCAAAGGCACTCTGACGCACGCCACCAAATTTGCCCAAACTCTCTGTATGTCTACAATGATGGTTGGCGTTGGTCAATGAGCCTTGGCGTGAGTCAAGAGACTCCTTACCAAACAAATAATCCACAAATGCTAAGGTTTCACCAAACTTATCAAAATAATCCACAGAATAACTACAATTATCACAAAACGGGTTGCCTCCCGAGAGTGCTGTTGTTTTACATCGTTGGCTCGACGAGATTATACGATAGAGATGATGGAATTATCTGATTATCAAATTGGGACACTACCACAATTAATCAAGTAAGCACGGAGCAAGTAAGCATATAAAACACCCAAAAGATAATGCTTAAAAGATAAATTGGAAGGTAGTACCCGTGGTGTGCAATATTTATAGTCTTTAGCTAGACTATGCAAATTCTTTAGTCAATGGCGGGTCTTCAAGGAACAACACCTCCTCCTCTCGAGGTATGCCCTCTCCTTCAACAAAGCGCTTAATCGATGACCATTGGCAACAAATGTCGATTTTCCATCACTTAGTTCAACTGCACCCGATTTATACACCTTCGTAACAATGAATGGACCTGTCCACCTTGATCTAAGTTTTCCTGGAAACAATCTCAAACATGAGTTATACAAGAGCACTTTATCAATCACATGGAACTCTCGATTAAAAATCTTCCGGTCATGGAATGACTTGGTTCGTTCCTTGTAAATTTGGGCGTTCTCGTATGCATCAAGGCGAAACTCGTCAAGCTCGGTGAGTTGGAGCAACCTATGATCTCCTACAAGCTCGGGGTCAAAGTTAAGAAACTTTATAGCCCAATAAGCTCGGTGCTCCAATTCAACGGGTAAATGACAAGACTTGCCAAAAACTAATCTGTAAGGTGAACATCTTATTGGTGTTTTAAAAGCGGTGCGGTATGCCCAAAGTGCATCGTCAAGCTTCACCGACCAATTCTTACGGTTAGTGTCCACCGTCTTTTCAATAATCCGTTTTACCTCACGGTTTGACACTTCAACCTGCCCACTTGTTTGTGGGTGATACGGTGTGCCGACTTTGTGCCTTACACCATAACTCTCTAGAAGCTTAGTGAATGGTCAATTGCAAAAGTGTGAGCCACGGTCACTAATGATAGCTCGGGGAGTGCCAAATCGAGTAAAAATATTTTTCTTTAATAATTTTAGCACTACCTTAGAATCATTAGTGGGGTAAGCCTATGCTTCAACCCATTTAGAAACGTAATCTACCATCACTAAAATAAATTTATTACCGAATGAGTGAGGGAATGGGCCCATGAAGTCGATGCCCCATACGTCGAATATTTCACACTCCAAAATAGGTTGGAGGGGCATTTCATACCTCTTGGATACATTTCCCCACTTTTGGCATGAAACACAAGATTCTGAAAAACGATGTGCATCTCTGTAGAGTGAGGGCCAATAAAACCCGCATTGTAAAACTTTGTATGCCGTCTTCCATCCTCCATGATGGCCTCCGGTATCTTGACCATGGCAAAAGGAGAGTATGCTTGAGATTTCATTATCGAGGCGCATTTTCTTATGATACCATCCGAACATCTCCAAAAAAAGGTTCGGTCTTTCCCAATAATAAAATTTCAAATCGTGAAAGAATTTCTTCTTCTTTTGCCATGTCCAATTAGGTGGAACATACTCACATGAAAAATAATTCACAATGTTGGCAAACCATGGTGAGCTCTCTCTTTGGTTTGAACCGGCATGAATAAGTTGCATTGTTGGGGGAGCATCCACCATCATGAGTTGTTCATCCGGGAAATAATCATCGATCTCTTTTCATTTTCCTTCATCTTCAATGAAATCCAACCGGCTTAAATGATCCGCCACGACATTCTCGCTACCCTTTTTGTCTTTGATCTCAATATCGAATTCTTGGAGTAGGAGAATCCACCTAAGCAATCTCGGTTTAGCATCTTTCTTGTTCAACAAATATTTCAAAGAAGCGTGGTCGGTATAGACAATGACCTTGGAACCGACAAGATAAGATCTAAACTTGTCAAGGGCGAATACTATGGCTAGTAACTCTTTCTCGGTTGTTGCATAGTTGACTTGAGCGGAGTTCAACGTGTGAGAAGCATAATAAATGGCTTTAAGAACCAAGCCATGACGTTGGCCAAGCACGGCCCCAACTGCGAGGTCACTTGCATCACACATTAACTCGAAAGGCATTTTCCAATCCGGCGCCACCAAAACGGGTGCGCTAATCAATTTTTGCTTCAAAGTCTCAAAAGCCTCTATGCACTTTTCATCAAATACGAATAGTACTTCTTTCTCAAGGAGATGACTGAGAGGTTTGGCAATACAGGAGAAATCCGCAATGAATCTTCGATAAAAACCCGCGTGCCCGAGAAATCCTCTCAACGTCTTCAGATTAACCGGTGGAGGTAACTTCTCAATCACTTCAACTTTTGCTTTGTCCACCTCAATACCATCTTGAAGTGTGGCCTAGCACAATACCTTCGATACCATAAGAAGACACTTCTCCCAATTGAGCACTAAGTTCGTGTCTTCACACATTTGTAAAACACGCTACAAATGAGAGAGGCATTCCTCAAAAGAATCCAAAAACACTAAAGTCATCCATGAAAATCTCCAAAAATCTTTCCACCATATCAGAAAAAATGGTCATCATGCATCTACGAAATGTTTCGGGCGTTGCATAAACCAAACGGAATTCTTTTGTATGCAAACATTCCATAAGGACAAGTGAAAGTCGTCTTCTCTCTATCTCCAGCCGCAATGAGTATTTGCAAGTAGCCTGAATAACCATCAAGAAAACAATAGAATTTATGCCCACTCAACCGCTCCAACATCTGGACAATATACGGAAGAGGATAATGATCTTTCTTGGTATGGTCATTGAGTCGTCGAAAATCAATACACATGCGGTATCCTGTGACTTCCTTTGTTGGTATCCACTCATGCTTATCATTTTCCTTCACGGTAAATCCAGCCTTCTTAGGCACGACTTGAGTAGGACTCACCCACTCACTGTCAGATATAGGAAAAATAATACCCATCTCCAATAACTTGATAACCTCTTTCTTGACAACCTCTTGCATATTGGGATTCAAGCGAGCGTTGTGGTTGAACACATGGTTTAGCATCATCGTTGAGAATAATATTGTGAACATGATTTGGGACTAATTCCCGAATATCACCCATGATCTAACCAAATGCTCTCTTGTGTTTCCTTAGCATCCTCTCAATAGCATTTCTTCCTGCACATTAGTTAGTGACGAAGAAATAATAACAGGAAGTAGATTATCATTTTCAAGAAAAGCATATTTCAAGTTAGGAGGTAAAGTTTTCAACTCAAGGTTCCTTGGTGGCTCTTCTATGGATGGTTTCAATAATGGGCCATCATTCTCCAGTTCTAGATATCGGTGCCACGGTTGTTTGTCAAATACACGACCGACATCCAAATAAGAAATCACTGCTTGCATTTCTTCATCATCACTCTCACATTCAAACACGGATAGGGTTAGGCACTCTTCAAGCTTATCTTCAAAGACCTGCGAATTAGCATTCTCCATACATACACAAGATATTGCATCAAAAAAAGAACATGACTCTCTTGCATTAGACGGGTGTTTCATGGCTTTGAAAATATTGAAGGTAACCTCATCCTCGTTAACTCTCAAAATCAATTCTCCTCGTTGGACATCAATGATTGTCCTTCCCAGCTAGGAATGGACGACCGAGAATAAGGGGCGTTGAATACCCTTCTTCCATATCCATAACCACAAAATCAACGGGGAAGTAGAACTTATCAACTTTCACTAACACGTCTTCTATGACTCCTTGAGGAAGTTTTATAGACCTATCTGCTAATTGTAGAGTCATCTCAGTGTTTTTCAACTTTCCTATTCCAAGTTTGATAAAGTCCTCATATGACATGAGGTTAATGCTAGCACCAAGGTCGTAAAGAACCCTCTTAAACAAAAGGCCCCCAATTTCACACGGGATAGTAAAACTCCCATGGTCTTTGAGCTTAGGTGGAAGCTTATGTTGCAACACGGCTGAGCATTCCTCATTGAGACAAATGTTCTCATATTCCTCTAACCGCTTTTTGTTAGTGAGAATATCCTTCAAAAACTTACCGTACACAGGCATGTTAGTAAGTGCTTACATGACTGGAATATTAACATTCAAGTGTCTAAATGTGTCAAGGAAGCGAGCATACTTCTTATCTAGCTTCTTCTTCTTAATTTCTTCTCTAGGTGGGTAAGGTAATGACTCAAGATCAATAACTTTAGGTTTAGAGTTTGTACATTCCTTAACTCTGCCGCTTGATACATCATCGAAGCTTTCCTCAATGTTTGAGTGCTCGTGGCCTCCATTCGGTATCGAGTGTGTACCACCTTCTTTTGCCCTTCTTAGAGACTGCCTGTTGAGAATTGGCTTGCATCAAAGTATCATTGGCGTGCGTCATCTCCTCAATTGGACCACCCTTGACGCACGTCGGGGTCTCCTTGGCGTCCGTCAGAGGCTCATTGGCGTAGGTCAATTTTTGCCCAAAACTCTCTGAATGTGAATAGTTATTGTTGGCCCGCGCCATCTGATCCTTGGCGGGGGTCATAGAGACATGTTCCTTAAAAAGGGTCCTTAAATCACTTTCTCTCGGATTCTTCAAAATCCTTGGGACTTTCACAAAATCTTCGCTTTCTTTTTCAACATTGACATATCCGTCATTCTGCAAAAACATATCAACAATTTCCTCTTCTTCTTCGCTCAACTCTTTATCATCTTCGGCTATCATGCAAATCATTTTCAACTTCGTTTCCAACTTGATTTTCTTGAAACTCCCGATTTCCACAAACCTTTCCACTTGAGGTTATGATAGCATTCACTCCCCTTGGATTCCTTCTGTATTGCTTGGCAAACCACACTGGTGGTCTACTAGCATTCCTCTCACCTTCTCTACTCAAGTGTTCCTCCACATTCCTCATGGACGCCTCAATCGTTTTCATCCTCACATCATGTCCACTCATGCATTTGTTTTCATCATTCTCATGTCCTTTGTGTTTGTACTAAGAGAAGTCATCACATTTTCCATGTTGCAGGCTTGAGTGGCAACTACTCCCAAAAGTTTATCCAAAGTGTTATCCCATCTATCTCCTCGTGCTTGATTAGAACTCTCGGTTATTGGGATAGTTTGAGTGGTGGGTTGAGGATAAGAAGCAGTGTTTGGTAATTGAGTTGAGGTGTTGGTGTTATAGGAGTTTCGTGGTTGTGGAGCAAAGTGGGGTTGTCCTTGCTTGTATGGGCTCGTTCCAACGATAATTTGGATGATCTCTCTTAATAGCATTGAAAGAGTTAGAGTATGCATTGTTCAAATTCGGTCTTTGTTGCATGAAGCTCACTTCCTCCGCTTGTAAATCACCGGGCTCTTCCTTCTCAATAGATATCTCATCCTCATTTCCATAAACATTTCTCTCTTGCTCTCAATCAAAAAGTTTCCTTCCATTCTCTTGCTATTGCAAATTATCAAACTTCTTTGACAACTTATCGATTTTTTTCCATAAGCTCGGAATTGTCCTTTGGTCCTTCGAAAAGCGACTTTCTATGTGCTAGCTCCGGCTTCCCACATCCTATGGTTCTTTGAAATTATCTCGAGAAGCGTCATAAACTTCTTGAGCATTGCGGGACATCAAACATCCTTCATATGCGTGGTCAATATTAGCACGTGATTCTGTCCTCAGCTGTCTACAGAAAAGTTGTATTTGCGTATCAAATGGGTAACCATGATTGGGGCAAGCCTTCAACAATTTCTTGAATCTTTCCCATGCACTACCTAAAGTTTCATCGGGGCCTTGTGCAAAATTAGCTATTGCAACCTTCAACTTCAAGTTCCTTCCGGGTGTAAAATATTGCTTTAAGAACTCGTTTTGTACTTCCTCCCAAGTGGTTAATGAATGATGAGTTAAAGATACAAACCATTCCTTAGCTCTTCCCGTCAAAGAGTATGGGAACATAGACAATCTTGTCAATTCTTACGAATCCCATGACTCTTGGTCGTGTTACAAAGTTGTTCAAAAGAATAGAGGTGATAATGTGGATCTTCAAAATCTTATCCGGCAAAATGGCATTTATTATCAATCAACCCAAAGAGATGCCCTTTCACTTCAAAATTATTTGCCCTTCATTGGGTAATCTAATAGGATCATTAGGTTCATTCCTTCTCAAAGGTTGATCACAAAGAGGTCTCAAAATTTGGTCATTTTGGCCTTGGTTATGATTGTGGTTTTGGTTTTGACGGTTCCGGTTGTTTTGGTTATTTTGGTTATTTTGGCCTTGGTTATTGGGATTTGGTTTGGGAATTGGATCTTCCAAAGAAGATCAATTTGTGCATTATCATGATTTTCCACCATTTCTTCTCGAGTCGATGATTCTCGGGATGATTCTTCACCAAGTGAGTCTCCACTAGATCGAAAGCGAGTTCTATGCTCGGCTCTCAATTGTCTTTCGTACATGTTAATGTCCGATCGATATGGAGTAAGGAGCTTTACCGGTTCGGGATCGAGTCATCAACTACAAAAGTGAAACAACAAGAAAACAATCAAATACACTTGGTAACTTACAAAATGGTAAGTACCACATAAGTAAATGCAAATGTGATTAGAAAAGGACTTGACCTATGCTCGAAAATTTTAAGACTAATACAAGTAGTAACTTTTACTC